>JAEIGP010000676.1:2218125-2957500 GCA_018904095.1 Zaprionus ghesquierei
GGCTCGCTTTGTGGCCGTGAGAAGATAAGATTGCTGCGGGAGCCGTACAGAGCAGTTTCGTCCACGTAGTCGGGATAGACGGCCTGCAATGCCTTCACCCTAGCTTGTCTGTAGTACTGCAGAGAGACAGAAAACAGAATAGATTAGCTGAAATCTAGATTAAAAACGAAATCATGAGGATATTTACAATGCCCAGCGTACGCCAGTCTAACAAGTCGCTAAGTCGCTCCGTGCGATTGCGCTGAATGATGCGCTGGCGGCGATTCAGACGCGAGAATTCCATCATGAAGCTGGACAATTGTTGCACACTGTTTTCCAGGCCAATGTAGCGTCGATCAACAATGTAGATGCCATAGGATTTGGGATCGCTGATATGCTCCTGCATGAAACACCCGAAGCCCGACAGATTGGTTGTCACACTCGGTATGCCCATGACGGTGCACTCGGCTGGTGTGTAGCCCCAGGGTTCGTAGTATGAGGGGAATACACCCAAATGGCAGCCGCGAACGAATTCTTCGTAATCGATGCCGAACAATGGATTCGTTGACGTAAGGAACTCCGGGTGGAAGACCATTTTAACGCGATCGTGTACCGAATTAAAGAGATGACAGCGACGAATGGACGCCAACACGGGATCGTTCCAATCGTCGGCCACATTGTGTGTTGTTACCGGTGGCATCGAGTCACGCTGCATGGCGAACATACAGCGCTTAATCTTAACCAGATCATCCTTTTGCAGCAGTTCATCCGGTCCGGGTATGTGACCCTTTAGGCACGTATCGAACATGCGTTTGCCCACCGCCTGCTGCACACTGTTGATGGTATCACGCAGCTGCTTGATGACCGCATGACCACGCAACGAGTCCACATTGAAGTTGTTGGTCTTTGTGGGGAAGATGAGGAAGGCCACCACCGTGGTGTCTGGACGTTCATGCTTCAGCATGGCATTAAGCCGAGCCAAGGACTCAATGAAGATATCAGCGCCCTTGTTGCCAAACTCATAACGTCCAGCAATAAAGAAGTACAACGTTTTGTCCAGATCGAAGTCCATGTGGCTGTAAAATATGAAGAGAGTAGGATGGGTTTAGTAAAGAAAGTACTTCTACTACTTACCCATAGAAATGACCGCGAACAAACTCGTTAATCTTTTCCTTGGCGACGGCGTGCAAATTTTGGAACTCATGAATTGCCGAGAACTTCTTAACGTTCAAGCCGTTGGGCGTGATGATGTCCGGTTTGCGCTTGAGCAGATGCTCTGCCTCATAGCCAGTAATCTCCGATACAGTAGTGAATATATGCGCCAAGTGCGTAGCTCCTCGCTCCAGGCAATAACGATGGTAGATCTGGCGCTTACCGGCCTCCTCGTCCACGGCAAACTTGTCGAGATTGTTGTAGAAGTCGGTGTTGCCGGCGCACAGATAACGACCCAGAAGTGTGGCGTGTGTGGTGAACACTGTTGCAATTTCAATAAGGCGTGTGCGCAGAATAATGAGACCCACGCCCGCCTGCCATTCGTGGAAATGGGCGACAATGCGAGGCGGACTCAGCTGGTTGTTCTCCGAGTAGGAAATGGCAAAATTACGGAACTCCTCGAGAAATTCGGCAATCATGAAACCCAAAATGACGGCATCGTTGGTCTCAATGTCCAAATGGGGTATACCAATGTTGCATTTCTCCCACATTTCCGACTTGAATTGATCCAGTTTCCAGGCCGCTGAGCCAATGTCGAAGAGTATAAGCTGAGGATTGCCATCCACAAGCCAGCGTCCAGTGTGAACTTTGTAGCCACGTGAACGAAGTGCATTGACTGCATCCAGCAATGGATTACCGCGTGGAAACTCAATTTCCTCCATTTCAGTGCGGGCACAATGCTCCTTGTAGGGTCCCATCATGCACAGCTGTTCGCCCATTTCCTCGGTGGAGACATAGGCCTTCGATCGGATAACCGTATAAATGCCGCCCACCTTGTTGGCCACCTCCCAGGCGACCTCGAAGTTCCAGCGATTCTCGCGCGATGCTATATCGCCACGATCAAAGTAATCCTTAAGGTCCGCGCCGGACTCCACGCGTGAAAAGCGACGATTCATCTGAAATGGCGGCAAGGAAGCGAAAGGGATTAGTTGAATGCCTTAGATGATGACTTTCTTAATGCATGGCAGCCAACCCGCAAGGCCATGGACGAGCTGTCCTGATCTTCAAAGCGATAGGACATTTGACGTCGCATCATCGTGAAGCTGCTGTCGTTGCTGCACCTAGGGGAGAACCTGCTTGTCCAGGCAATCGAAGCTAACTGATAATTGCAACTAAATTTAGCTACGAACTGACCCAGATTACAACCGTGTAAGTCCGTTAATCATTGGCGCTTGCACGCAGGCTCATTATCAGCTTGCATCATCATAATCCACATTATCACGTACGCAGCCAGAGGAAGGTGCGCCCGGCTAGCGGATGACTACAGCTGCGTTACTGATAACGCAACGAACGACTCTGTCAATGTCCCTGACACTCGGCGTCAGCGTCGCTGTCTCCCTGCACTTGTCGCCCATTTGTTTTGGGTACTTCTATTAATAGTTTAGCGGGAAATGACAGCCAGAAAAGCGCTGACATTGCCAATTTCATTTTCTCGGCATATATTTTCCTATTCGGGCATTTAATGGCAAACATTTTTATGGTATTCGCCAGCTATATATATATATATATATTCACATTCACTATATAATATATACATATACATACATATACACGCAGCTGATTTCCGTCTTGAACTTTACGTTTAAAAAATTATATAACCTTGGGGGTTCATTAAAAAATTACGCATCTGTCAATTATCAAAAATTGGCCCGGCAAGTTCGAACATGTGCATATAACAGTAGAGCAGTATAACAATGCGGCACTTTAAGGTGGCAATTTCGAACATGTGTCGAAATTAATTGACTAAAAGTTCTCACTTCCTTCCTATGACACAGGGCGCGTGAGCCCGTGGGATGGACAATTAAATCCGATTATTGAAAATATTTCACGCCTAAGTTACTAAATACTACACGATTGTTTTTTACATGAAAGAAACAGTTTTGCTCACCATATTTAACAGTTCGATTATAGTATTACTTGTCTAAATAATTTTTCAATTGTTTAACAACAAATAGTGTAATTAGCATAAGGCTGCGAGAGGCCGGCACATAAAACATGAAAGTAAAAGTTCTTTTCTTGAAAGAGAACGAAAAAATTCTGAAATAAAGTAAAAAACATTTAGCACTGAAAAGAAATTTCTCTAATTGGCACATCTTCAATTTCCCTTACACTTTTATTCAATTAAATTGAATTTTGGCCTTTAAGATTGTATATGTGTGCGTGTGCGTGCACACCGTGTACCCTTTGGTACACAAATGTTAGTACACACGGGCTACGCTTCTTCCTCTGCCTCAGCCGCTGCTTGTAACTCTGCCGCTGCCGTTAGCGCTACTGCGGCTGCATAATACTCCAATAGCAACAACCACAACAACTTAAATAGGAACCACCACAGCAGCAGCACAGCAGGCAAAGACACGATGTCTGTGTGTTGTGTGCGGCGTGCGGTGTGTGGTGTGTGGCAGGCAATGTCTTTCTTTTTCATTGCCGAGCAGACACACAGCACAGGCACAGCTAAAAGTCAAATAAAGGTCAGTGGCTGCGTCGCTGTCGCAGCTGTGTGCGGGCAGAGCATTAAATATTTTCACCATTGTTGGTAGTTTCTTGCGCCTTTAACTCGCTCAACAAGTTTAACTTGATAATATTGTTATTGCAATCGCGAGCACGAAGGAATTTAGCTTACGACCGGCGCATTGATAGTGGCCGCAGCGCAGCGGCTTATCACCGTTTTGTTTATGTTTCACATTTATCACTTTTTGCGCTAATGAAAAAAATATGATTTTGCATCGACAACTACCGATTGCACTGCCGGCGCCGGCATTGGCACCAAGTGCAATATGCTGATAGTGATAAGAAATCTGTTTTACTACTGTGAGTGTGTATGTGTGCGTTTTCTGTGAAATGGCACCCGCGCAGCTGTTAATTTATAATTTTTTACGGAAAATTCATTCACCTTGCAGCCGTCGTCGTTGTTAGCAGGTACAAACAAAACAAACAACTGGCGGGCAGTGTTGCTCAGTTATTTAAATTCCACAGGGGTGGCAGCCCTGACGATAACGATATTGAGCGATTATTATCGAGAGTCTGAACTTTTTTTATCTATTATGGATTTAACTTCAAAATAACTTATAAATATAACAAAATAGATTTTCTGTTATAAATAAAATGTAAGCTACATGCCATAGTGCTCTAAACTGCCAATAATTGTGCATCCCTGGACGCTGAAGCTGCCACCTTGTGCGTTTAGATAATTCTATAGCAGTTAGCTTTGACTAGGCATCATAAGGCCGCGAAAGTCAATTTCTAAACGGGTCAAATACTTGAATTCATGTAATTAATGTTTTTTACCTTTACGCATTTAAAACTAAGTCGCTTGCCTTCATTTCGAATGATTATCCATTTTCCAATTATTTTTTTAAAGGTGAGCAGCGTTATAACCTTGTCCTATAAACAATTTAATGTCATTTATGACGTTTACGCGCTTAACCCCTTTGCAAGAACACGCAACTTCCATTGCCGTTTGAGTTGTGTTTCCTTGTTTGTCCATTCCTTCGTTATATTAATTGAAAAGTGCGCAGACAAATGGCAATAACTCAGAATACAAATTGATTTTCAACTTAACTGCTCATGACGAGAAGGCATTGGTAATTGGGTCAAGCAAAAAGGCGTTGTTGCTTCTCTTGCTTCATTAAATGTTTGTGCATTCTCCTAATTTTTGAACCTGGAAATGTGCGCAGTCACCCACAAGGGGGAAATCACTCAAGAAAGCAGCTTTCTGTGCCCCTCAGCTGGCATCGTAATTGACATTCGGGCGGCTAACCAAGGTCAACTGGCATTTATGCTTTATTATTTTTTGCACACGAAATGGGGTTGCGTCGGGAAGGCGGACAATGATGCACAGTTTCCAGCACCTCTTTTCCGCATCTGCTTTTAATGTCAGTCTGTGCGTTTGTGCGTCTGTCTTTGTGTGAGTGTCTTTGACGCAGCAGTCTATATGTCTGCTGTGGCCTTGCCAAGGCAATTGATAACAGACATAACACAAACACAGCCCAGCCCCAAACACTTTCCTTTGCTATCACGCCCACAACAAGCGTTGTCGTCCCCACCTCGACCACTTCCTCAGTCCGCTTGTAGTTTTAGCTTTTCGTTAGTTTTTCAATTTCCGCCCCACACGATTGTTTCAAACATTTCCCCGATTATTTCAAATTGCACAGCTGCTCGAAAAGATTTTTGTGGTTATTGCAACGCAAGCATTATGCGCACATTAAAACCGATTTCCCTTTCTCCTATTCCAAGCCATATCCCATTCCATTACTTTTTCCCTTCGCCCCTCTCTTATCATGCCCAGCTAATTCCAAGCTATTCCTGTTAAAATTCTGCAAATAGTTCTGGGCAATATTGCAATAGTCAGCCAAGGCTGCAGGGCGCATGGTCCGAAATGCAATCGTTGACCGGAATCTGGCCACAATCCGGGGGCAATCCACGCGGCCCACATAAGTAGGCAACAACGAGAAAATCCCACTGAATGCGCCACAAAATGTATTTGCCGTAATTCCGCCGAAACGCATTACAGATCAAAGGCCAATTAAATCACATTTTGCACCAATAAATTATCAATATATAGGCGCTTCACTAAATTATATATTATTTATAGCTTCAGGCATTCATATTTTGGTCTTATCTTATCGCGCAGCGTGGCTATTTTTGTAGCCACTCGATAAGTGGGTCAGCCCTTTAAGCGGCCTTTGACTTTGCCACGCTATAAAGAGCTTCATTAAAAACTTTGTTCTTATTCATTAGCAAGACTTACCCTCTCTCTCCCATCCGCCTTCCACCTGCCTCATGAAGCAACCCTCCCACTCACGACTTGAAGCGGCACGTGAACTTGGAGCCGGTGGCAAAGTCAAGTGGCCCGCTTGGGTGACTAATTTCATTCAGTGGCATCAGAATATTGCACGACAATAAAGATAATAACAGAATGTGGTAAAAAAAAAGAAACAAATGTGTAAGGGTTCAACAGGAAAATACCCTTCAATAATTAAGCAAACATTCTAATACGATCTGCTTTCTTTGCTGTGCTCTCAACTACATAGTGTTGGTTCTCAATAGTTGACAACACTGCTTTAAATGTGACCACACTTTCAAATATCGATAATAACGATCTTACCGCCACTAGCAATTATCATCATCACTTACATTATTCAGCTTTGATTCAAACCTTTTCAATGCGTAGACAATTTTCTTATAAGTTATAATAAAGTATACATATATATGTTACAAACCGATATACCCATTTTGACAGGCTGCGGTTGGGTATTCCCTGAGCCAAAAGAGGCGCCAACTTGCGAGTTGCGTTGATAGCGCGCCGCTTGTCATTATGAATTGTTGTTGCCTCCTTTTGGGCGCATGCGTCGATTGAACGCCGACTGAGTGGGGCAGGCACTGTGGCACAAGCAACATGCTGAACCTTGCCGCATCTCTCTGCCTGCTCCGCCTTCGCAGCAGCAGCAGCTGATGGCAATTTCGAATTTTCGAAAAATGTTATCAACAAACTGGCGAGCATCTGTGTGTGTGTGTGTGGGGTCGGGTAGGTGCGCACTTGCCGCTTCTGCTGCTGCCTGTTTTCTGGCGACGTCGCTGCCACTGGCAGATAGCAGACAAACACATCAGTTGGCGGCTGTTGCACGTAGCGTGCGGTTTCGTTTTATGTCGTCCTGCTGCCGCTGCTGCTTCTACGTGTTTCCGTTTCGTCCTTGCGTCCTTTTCGCGCGTACGCCGAACATGCAAAGTGCGTTTCGTTGTCGGGCGGTTGCCGTTAGTTTTTGAAAAAAAAAACTAGCAGAAACGCAAACTAAACCGGCCACTAACGGCTTCCGCTGGACTTTTCACTTATCCGTCGCAGTTCGCGGTGTGTGGTTATCTGCGCGGAACTCTAAATTCTCCAAAAAGTTTGTTAATAGTTTTGGTAAAATACCTTTAAAAGGTATTCAACATAATTTATTAAAAGCTAATATTAAAATAAATACAATTTGTGATGAGTTTTTAATAACAACTTGGACCACAGGAGTAACAAATTCGTCTAGTTAATAAAATGCAACATTCAAACTCTTAAATGCTAGAAAATAATTCGGAGAATTTATTTACAAGTTAGATTAAAGAATTTGTTATGAAATTCACTCTAAAGCAAAGGTCAGCCAAATTACGCATACGCTCAGTGTGCCGCGCTGCAATATAAACAGAACTAAACGCGGCAATTTGCGGTTTTGGATGATGGTTTTACGGTTTCAAGGGGGAATACAACCATAATGCGATTGCGAGCCAGTTAAAATTTTGAATTGATTAAGGTGCCTTTAGTCAGGGCAGAAATAGCCCAAAATGTAAAAGGATCAAGTAGTCGGTGGGCTAATTTAAATTCATTAACAAGTGGAAGCCAGAGGCAAGCGAAGAGCTGGGGCAGGCGTGGGATCAGGCAGGTTATGAATTACACTGAGTCTGTGGCCTGGGATGAGTCCCTGCTGAATTTCGAGAGCACATAAATTTTTCAGGCAATTTAATTGAAGAGCGCGCTTCAGAATTTTTGATTTAAGTCGCGTGCTGCGGCCTTAAACTGCAAATAAAATAAGAAATAAAAGAAGTAAATGGGATATGGAAGAGCGGAAAATTTCTTTATATGTTTTGAGGCGCGGGAAGAGCGCAACATCTTGTTAGGCAAAGAAAGTGCCGACACCTGCTGAGATTTCTTCTCGCTGAGTAATTCGCTAAATTATAACGAAGCACACGTGCAAATTGGGCGAAAGCGAATAAAAACCTAAAACGAAACCAAAACCAAAACCAAAGCGAAAATCAAATGAAATGAAATCAAGTTATACGCGACGAGACGCGTTGCTGGGCGGGAGCTGGGCGGGGCGTGAGGCGTCTTTTATTATTATTGCATATTGTTTAACGCCAATCCTCCGGAATTCTCCGAACAATCTTTTTTAGTAATGGAAATCAGAGTACATAAAAATAAAATTAAATGCCATAAATAAAATTATATATGCAATAAAAGTAACGGTATCCGCGTATGCCGAGCCAACGAGCCGCTTCGTCTGATATCCGGAATTCGCACGCGTGCTCCATCAAATATTAAAATCCTTAAACAATCTCAACCGGCAGGTTTATCCCGTGTCCGGGGAAGTCAACTCCGTACCACGAAGCTGGCACTTGTCAACTGGCATTTTTTCGCATTGGATTCTCTTGGTGAGTACACACTCCAGGCATGTGTGCTGACATGTCTGTTTATATAGTAGATGGTACAGAAGCTGATGAACATCTGTACGGGGAATTAAACAGTGTACAGTACAATGCAGTACAATGTTTGAGCATTCCAATCTGTATTCCATTTTGTATATACTTTAACTCATTTTCCTTTGAAACATTTATGCTTTTTATTCTCTTAAACCACTTAGAGATTTTAAACTTTAAAGACATTCCCCATTTAAATATTCCTTATCGGCTTTTTTTCTTTCCCATCATTTTGCAATTTGCCACATTCCTTAAACGATGTCGCTGCTAAGCGAGCGGAATCGTGATTTATGCAGTCCTCATTGATTAATTCAGAGTGTCTCGGGTGCTATTTGGATTTTTTTTGCTACTCCCAAAAAAACACTTTAACTTTTACGAGGCGCTGGCCAAACTCATAAAACAAAGTCTTGGCCAGCTTATGGCTTATGGCTGTCCCCCAGCCCACGCCCATGCTCCTTCCTCCTTCATCGTTAGTTGTGTTGCACATTTCATAGTTTTATGCGCAACATAAAAGAATGCCACATCATGGCATAAAACCATAAGAGCCTCAATCGGCCTGAACATGCGTACATACTATAAATGCCGCATACATGCTCTTCCGGCTCTTTAAAGAGTAAAAAGAACCACATTTTAGCCGCTTTCATACGTGAAAGTAAACCAAAGTGAGCCTAACCTAACCGAACCGTACCGAACTCAAGCAAATGCTATATGTTATGCAAATTCATCCCTTCGGTTTTATTGTTTTTACCGCTAAGGGCGTTGAAGCATTGGAATTTTCACAGGAAAAGCCGCCGCAACAAAACTCAACAAATAATGTGGTAAAATAAAAGAACAAAAAAAAGAAACCATCGCAAAACAAACAATGCAAAATGCGTTGAAAGTTTCATATGATTTCGGCGAGACTCTGTTTATTTTTTGCTCCTGCAAACAGGACGTGACAAAGGACCAAAGGGTTGTGCCACATGTGAAAGGTTGAGAGAGTTTAGATCCAATGGCAACTGCAAATACCATATATGTGTATTAGTCTGTGGGTGTGTGTCTGTGTGTGTGTGATATCAGCGAAATGTGAAATTGTATTTGTATTAGTATCGAGCGGATGCGAATGTAAAGCGGGGATTAGTCCCCAACTCACTCTTTTCATCTCTGTTGAAAGCCTTATCCTTTCAGCTGTCCATTTGTTGAATTAAATCGAAATAATATGTAGAAAGTATATTTAATATTCAAATCAAACGGGTTCGAAGGTTAACCCCTATGGTAGAAGGATTAAAATATCAAACGTGAAAAGAAAAGTCCTAGCTAGAATTAAGAATGTCAAATATCAACGGGATTTGTGGGGTAAATTAAATTATTTATCGCTAAAACGCAGCCATTTTTGCTGTTGAATTGATAAGGGATTTTAAATATCGATAGTTGCGATCAGGCCATCACTATAAGGAGCCATCATCGCAAACGTTGTTCGATAGAGTTGTCGATATTGGATCCTTTTAATTCGATTATCCTATTTTTTATGAACAAGTTCAATCTGTCAATCCTTGTTTTTGTTTCGTTCGTTCATTCAGTCTAAACGATTTTAAAAAACGATAACCACAGACTGAACCTAAACTAACTTATTCTGTTTGAACTTTTAAACGCACTTGCAATAAGTTTTATTAAAATCAAAGTCCAACTCATTCCCAATGGATGCCATTGCCAACTTGCAGCTGTCTAAGCTGTTGCCTTATTCTTGACATCCAGCAAAGTGGCTAAAGTCGCAATTGGAAAATTGAAAATCTTGATGGCATTGATCGGGATTCCAATAAGAAAAGCCCATTGTGGGGAGTTCTGCGAAGTGGCAGCTGACGAAGCGAAGCCAAGCAACGATGCTTCCACCTGTTGCCATAAGGCAGCACAGTTCAAGGCGCAAAAGGTGAGGTTGAAGGGCGTCGGCGAAGGCGACGGCGACGGCGACGCCTGCTTAACGGCTCACTGGGCAATCAAGCGGCACACAGACACACCAACACACAAACACACACACTCATCCACACGGACAAACTGTTGGCCATTGTGTCAATGTCATGAACTACAAAAGTTGAAATATAGAACAGCAACAACAAAACCTCCCCTTTTGGCAGAGAGAGATGGAAAACAATTTCACGGAGTTGGCTTGAAAATTGAATTTGTCTCACTAACTTTTGCATACAAAATGCCATCACCTACGTGTGTGTGAGTGCGCCGTGTGAAGTGCCTGTGCGTATGTGTGTGGCCGTTAAATTTAACGCCGCCTACAAGCAATTTACATGCCTGTGCTTTAGTGCTTATCATTATAATCAACACGAGAGCTCAAAAGGGCTGACTCTGCATCCTTGAGATGCGACCTGAGTGGCATCAGTAGGCAGAGCAGATAAAGCAGGAAGGAAGGGGGGTGAAGATGGGATTGTTTGTATTATTATAATGTTGATTGCCTTTGCTACCAGCTCATTTTACGTTTATTACCTACCTCGCTTCGTGTTGTTGTGGTTTTATTCGAGGGCAACCAGAGATGCAAATAGAACTAAATATACCTGCGACTCGGTGAGCTTTGTTTATTTTCGGACACCGATAGCCGCTGATAAGCCGATAGTCGCCCCCACATGATAGGGTAGCTTATCGCCGACCGGGTGAGAATGGCAAGCCCAAACCTGTCCAGTCGGTTCAGTCAACTCTGTCTGTAGTGTCCCGCATTGCATTAATTGTGCTCAATTAGCGGGGAATGCATTGAACTACCCCTTGCAGCGCAGGAGGTATGAGCGAGGTACCCTACGGGGTATCATGAATTTCTAATAGTTGGGTTACTTTAAGAACCTCAGTTTCAATTCTAATTAATGTGGTTCTACTTACTGCAAGGTTAATTGCTTTAAATGAGAAAATATCTTTATGAAATTATTATTATTATTTTCTATACTATACTATTTGTTTATACTTTGACAGGGTATCTCCAGGACGCGCTCCAGTGTGCTTTGCTTAACTGATTTCGTTTTGTGTTTGTGCTTCACTTGGCCATTGGTTTTGTTTGTTAACTCCTCACGCGCGTACCCACTTTTCGCTCTCTCTCTCCCCTTATCTGTCTCGCTTTAGCTTTATTCAACTGCTGCGCTCCGCCCTTATGCCCGGCCCCCGCTTATTCTGCTCGTTTATTAAGTTAATCACTCGTGGTTTAGTCTTGTTGCTGTGTTGCGCTGTGAACTCCTGTGTTGTTGTTGCTGTTGTTGTTGTTATTGTCGTTATCCTCATTGTTGTTGTCA
Organism: Zaprionus ghesquierei; assembly: GCA_018904095.1. Lineage (NCBI taxonomy): Eukaryota > Metazoa > Arthropoda > Insecta > Diptera > Drosophilidae > Zaprionus > Zaprionus ghesquierei. The sequence goes on from JAEIGP010000676.1 coordinate 2,229,798, forward strand.
TTGTTGTATCTGCTGATAAGCAATATTACGCTGCGCTGTGATTATCATCAATTATTGACAGTTGATTAAAGTTTCGCTTAGCTGCGCTTTGTCCCTGTCTGTTTCCCTCTTTCTCTCTCTCTCTCTCTCTCTCGTTTTATCATCCATCTCTTTCACTCTGACTATGCGACACTATGCGGGATCCTGTCGGAACACCAGCACGTTCGTCGGGTAATTGAGCGAGCGTCAGGTTCGATGCAGGCTTCGCCTTACAACATTGCGTACTGCGTTTAATGAAGGGTTTTTCCCCCTCACGTTTCTCATCGAGAATTTTCAATGGGATTTTTCAACGGCACTTTTCAACCTTATTGGGTAATCCACCGTAATTGCTTGAGGCCAGAGTTCTGCTTGTCCAACAACGATTTGAATTGAATGATTGAGATAAGACCAGACTAATTTGGCGAATGAAATGCAGCAAAGCTCTTTTAAATTGATTTATGTGTGTGACATATCATTCATCTATATAGACTGGATTCTATATCAAGAAGACTCAAAGATACACATGCAATCCTGTTAGTTTTTAAATGATAGCGAAGTTATGGTAATTTGTTTGTTAGATCTGAAAAATGTTTACCCTATATATATCCCTACATATTTATGGCAACTGTGCTGTGGTACACCACACATAGCAGACGGAATTTCAATTTGAACAAGTAAGTAGTAAGAAAACTACAGTCGAGTGTGCTCGACTGTAATATACCCGCTACCCAGCTGCTTGTACATAATTTATTTGCGGAACAAAAAAACGGCTACAATCATATTTTGACCGTAAAAGGCTATGGACTTATAATATTTATGCAAAGTCAAAATATAAAATAAAAAAAAAAACATTTTTGCACACATTTAATTTTTGATGCGGGCGGGACTCGAACCCGTAAATGCATAATAGTACTGTTCGTTTTGCAGTCCACAACTTAACCCATTTCACCACCGTACACGCACACACGATTCGGCACAATGCTGCCGGCAGCGCTGCTTACAGCTATGGAAAACGTTAAGCTAAATAACTTCTGTGTTTATTTTCCGATTGTTACCAAATTTTCAGAGATCATTTGGCTAGCTATAGTTATCATGTAAACCGAAAATGAACAATTTGGCATCAAAATTGCGCTTGTAATCAATGTTTTTTCGATTTACGGGGGCGTGGCCAAAATCCAAAATAAACTTGATCAGCGTGCAACAATAACACATATTGTCACCAAATTTGGTAGTTCTAGCTCTTATAATAGCTGAGATCTAGATTTTCACACGGACAGACAGACGGACAGACGGACATGGCTATATCGACTCGGCTGTTGAGACTCGGTCCTGAGCCAGAATATATACACTTTATGGGGTCGAAGGTGTCTCCTTCTGCCTGTTACATACATTTTCGGTTTGAACAAAGTTATAATACCCTTCTACTCTATGAGTAGCGGGTATAAAAACGCACTAACTTTACTGCTTCAATATTTGAGTGGATTACCGAAAAGTTCCAGCAAGCTTCTAGCAACTAAACGATGCAATTTATACAGCCACACACACTTGAGTTAATTACGAACGAGTACTTGTAAATGATGAGAGAGTTGCGTGGAAAGGGGAGCGTAATAAGGGAGCATCCCAAAGAGCAGCTCAACTGAAATCCCACTTAGCATCCCCTTCTCGCTACGCCCCTGCCCTTTGCCAATATCTGCCTCGAGCTGCTGCAGCGCTGTTCGATGTGGTTTGAACTGAATTAATTACTCAGCTGACCCTGTGCATAAATCAGCGACATATGCCGTAAACGCGTGAATTATGAACCGAGGCGCATAATTACCAGACGTACTGTGCCACTGGCACAACTCGAGGCAGCTTGTCGAGTGCCGAGAATTGGCCAGGCTTAAAGTAAACTCCTCAGCACAAACATTCATTCATTTATATTTTGAGGCGTTGCAAAGTGTCTCTCTTTTTCTCCCTAGATATATCCCTCTCTGTCTCACCATTTGCACAGCTAATTTGCATTTTTATGTCTGTAAGGAATATTTCTTCGTCCGCCACTTTGGCTGGCACTGTCATTTGCTCTGGTGGGCGTGGCGGAAATGCCCAGCAACGCGTTGTTCGCCTCAGCGCAGCGTGAAGTCGAGCTGAAATGAGTTTAATGTTCAGCCCATTGTAAGCGGGTCTACCACTTCCGGCCAACAGCTTCCTCAGTCCCTCTCTGTCTCTTTCCCACTGACTTCCTCTGTTTGGCTGCTGCTGCTGCTGTGTGTGATAAAAGTCTGAATTATTAAATAAACATAAATCACGAGGCGCAACACTCGCGCTGACAATGTTATCGGACAGCAGGAGAGCGTGTGACAGCGAGTCCTTGCCTTGCCTTGCCTTGCCACGCCCCCTGCTGAACACGCATGTGCCTGCACGCTGGCTGGGGCTTAACTCTGTCAATGGATTACGATCTGTTCGAGAAAATGAACCCAGAACTTGGCATATTACGGTAAAACTTTGCAGGCTCAGCAAACGCGGAAGAAGTTTCGTTTGCAACTCCTGCCGCATCATTAAAGTTGCATAGATCTCTATACGCTCACGTGTGCCAAATCGATATCATATTTCACATGTTTACCCAATCGTGTCGCCCATTTGCATAATCAGCTTGCTTATAATTAAAGAGCAATCGTCGACAACAGGAGAGCAGCAGGATAGACTCGCAATGAGCACGCAGACTGCCGTTACCAGAGACTGGGTCTGGGTACGTTTTCGGCACGCCAGCAAACACATTTTCACCTGGTAGTCATCCAGCCCTCATTCGTTTATTACGCTGGCAACGACGCACCTGTTACTCGAGGACACGCGACAGAGAAGGGGAAGAAGGGACGGGCAACCTGAGGTGACGTCGACAGGAAAGCCAATCAGTGGCATGAAATACGTTTTCGCCAAGCATATTTGGAGTGTAGAGCGGAAATGAAGGCCCAGCGCTGGTTTGAGGATCTGTTGTTATAGCAAATTGTAAGCTATTTGTTTCGCTTTATGAGGATTACAAAAGGAAAAAACAGAATTTAAACAAGTAACCAAAGGTAAAGTTGAGCATGGCCGACAGTAAGATACCCTCGCAGGCAGCAGATGTACTAAAAATGATTACATGAATAACTTTTCTGTTTCTAATCCGATCAGTTTGTCATTTGGAATCAAGATGCATATAGAATATAAGTATAAGAAAAGCAGAAAGTTCTAAATTTATTATTTTCGTTAGAAATCAAATATAAACATGTATTTATCCAATTGTTTTATCAAATTTCCAATGATCGAAGGATATAATTAGGCAGCTGACTTGCAGTTCGGCAGTAAAGTTTAGCAACTTTGAATACCTTTCCTTATTTATTTACATTAACTTCCACTTGTATTGGGCCTAATTATTATTTCTTGCTATTATTCGCTTCAGTTCGTCGTAAAAAAAGTTGCAAATTGAATTAACTTTACCCAGTCCTGACTTTGCCTAAAGAATTAGCACTTGAAACTTTCTTTGCACCCTTTGCAAGTCGACTCATTTGCTTCCAACTTTAACAAGTGACAAAATATTCGAGAGAGAGAGGGAGAGAGAGAGAAAGTTACCAAAGTTTTTTAGGCGCAGCCATTAAAAGTTTTTGTTCGACAGTGTAAATATTTTGTTTTCAAAAATGTCAGTGCAAACAAGTGAGTGTGTTAAGGTTGCGATAAATTCAATTTGAAGACTTGCTTGCTCGCAAAGCAACGCAAACAAATATTGCGTATACGCCGTGTGTGCTGATGTTGCTCAAATGACAGCACATCCTGACAGATTGTCTACCCAGACCTCTTTGCATCCCCCTCGACTGTCCAAGCGTTCGCCTGTCAGCCTGTCACGTTAATAGCTGCCCCTGCCGAGGCGACAAAGCGCCTGTCGAGCACATTAAAGGTCTCAAAACTCATATGCATTTGTCTCACGTGTCGGCGCGCCTTTTATTGCTAATATGTGTGGCTTGGAAGGGGACAAGGGGAAGTGGGAGTCATGGGTGTCTGCCTGGGCACGGTTAGCGCCCATTAATTTGCAGCGTGCATGTTTTTAATGAAGATGCGCTGCCTGCCTGCGCGTCAAGAACTGCGTAATTAATGCTAAGCCAAAATGTTAAACCCGAAGTCTGCGGGAATTTATCACCAGCCCAACGAGGCTTTAAAACACTCCCAAACTCTGCTTAGCTGTGCCCGCAAAAATGCTAATCCGTTTCCTCCATTTCAATTATGACGTATAATTGGATTGGATTCCCCTAGAAGGAGTTTGTCTGAGAGAACTTTGGGGTCGATAAAGTCAGCAGAAGTCTAAGCACGCGATAAACCAAATCCGTAGTAAAAACAGCCAGAGAAAAGTGCAGCCAGCGACAGTTTAAGCGGCATGACTTGATTTAAATTTTTCATTTGCCAAGCTGCTTTTATCAAATAAAATAGAGCACTAAGTAGCAACACAGGCACGCCCACGCACAGGCTGAGACAGGCAGTATGACAGTGACAAAGTGCAAGAAAGAGACAGCAAGAGGGACAAACTAATGCAAACTAATCACCGGCGACAGCAAAACGAAACGAAACTGTGAACTGGACACAGCACATTGAACAATCTAGCCAGGAAGCTCATAAAAGGGTCTGCTATATATGTAACACACACACACACACACACACACATACATAGAGAGCCTTTTATGGCAGCTGCGTGTTTAGTTTGGTTTGCTTTGCTTGGGTTTTAATTTAACTTGATGTGGCAAAAAGCAAATAAAAGAGAGAGATTTATAAACAAAAGCGCCGAGGGGCTGTTGTTGCACGTCGACTAAGTGAAATGTTTACACACAGTTACATAACAACTACAAACAGAAAAGGGAGAAAGAGAGAGAATGAGAGAGAGGGAGCAGCCGTTGCACCATATGTGGCTAAGGCGTTTGCCAAACGATTTCAATTTCTATTCTACATTTTCACACATTTAGAACGTGAATAGATTCGCTACGCTGATAAACCCGATGAGTCCAATGACTGTGACTTTGTGTTTAAGTAAATCGCAGGCTATAAATCGCTTTTGGTCTGACAGTATCATTTATTTTGATGAGGTTAAGCTGCTGCTGTTCCCTAAGCGAATAACCCTTGTGTCGCTTCTTAGTCCCTGCTGCTTGCGGTTGCCTTGACTTTTGAGGGGTAGATCAAGTTAATTATAGGCCAAACCAGTGTGACCTGAAAGCGATTAAAGATGCTTTTTGGACAAAGTTCATTGAAATAGGTTTAAGTATCAAACATTTCTATTTAAATTTTACAAAAACTACCGAATCAAAATCTTTTTTGGATTGCGTTTCAATTTCAAAGTTCAACGAATCCGTCAAAAATTCAAGCCGCAATCAAAGCCACAAAAACGCACGAGGACGGCAAAAAAAGGGATAATGATATAACATATGTTATGCTGTAGGCTGCAAACAAAATGGCATAAAGATAATAAACAAACAGCAAAAAAAAAGAAGCACGACAAACTGTAAGCAAACAAAATAATTTCAAGTACCCAGGGCGACATATTTAAAAAAAAAGACCCGACGAAAAAGCGTAGTATATGCAAAAAAAGGAAACGATGCGCCTAAGGCGGCTGCTGTCTATCAAAGTAGAGAAGAGAGAGTGGGAGAGAGGGGTATGCGAGGGCTGCTAATAATATTTATGGTACTCGCCCTAATGCCGACTGTCAACGAAAAGGAAATGCACACACATAAACACACACAAACAGACAGTAACACATGAGAATGTGCTTTTTATGCGCCTTGCCGACAGACGCGAAAAGCCGCTTAGCATCGCGCATACGTCGTGTGAGCCCGTGCACGAGCCCGAGCCTTATTACGCTTAATTTATCATAAAAATAAAGTGCACATCTCTCTAGTCTCTCTAGTTGGCCGGGCTGTCTGTCTGCCTGACGACAGCAGGTGGAACGACGGCAGCTGCCGTGGGCGTTGTATGTGCGGGAACTAACTGAATTATCGTGGGTTTTAAGTGCTCTAGCTTGTGATTCCGACAGCAAGCTGCAACAGGAAAAGTCGTTAGCAGGCAAATTCCAAACTTGTTTAAGGTTCACAGCAGCAGTTAAAGTGTAGCTGAAACATTTCGCCTACCTAAACTAACTTTCCGAGCTTTAATAAAGTCAAAGAATACCTGCTCACTAAGAGTTTGTGAAACTCAACCCAGGACACGGGGCTTTTAGAGGTACATGCATTAATGTGCCCGCTCCACTCGTCCATTGTGTACATAACGGTGTAAACAACTCGCTTTCATTGATTTGGCGAGCACAAAGGTTGCCTGGCACCACCGGGAGCGTGTCATAATCGAGCTGCCCGTGCTTAACAGATTATACAAGCAGCCACAACGTACTTTGCCGTAACTTCCTTGGCCAGAAGACGCAGCTCAGGGTTTTTTTCAATTTAGCTTAAAATCTCCGAATGCTACCTAAACGCGGCGGCAGACAAATCAAATCCACAATTTCGTATTATAAAACATGAAAATAAAAATGTGGAAGCAAAACAAATAAAACAAGTAACGAAAGCTACAGTGTAGAACGCCCAACAGTTGTATACCCTTCACCCAACTTTAAAAATCCGTTACAAATATAATGCCAGAATAAACAATAAACAACACTTATCATTTGACAAAGATCTTTGTGAAATAACCAAGAAGGGATTTTATGCGCTTATCTTAAACTAATGGAGGATCTCTGCAGAGCATGCTTGAATTTGAATACTCGGTGAAGTATTTTCTTTTAAGTTCATAATTTAAAGTAACTCTTCTGACTGTCTTTGTCTTAAGTAAAGTCTTTTGCGTTAAGTGTTAAATTTTGTTTACTATTAACATAAGTCTTGATAAGTATTTTTATATTGTACAATTTTAACAGTGCCTTCTGATAACTTTAAATAGAATTATTAATTGCGTCTAAACTTGAGTAACTTAGGAAAGTTTTAAGTCTCGTGCATTTTAACAGAGATTTTAATGAGCTGTTAGGTCTTGTGATATAAATAGGGGTGTCTCTAGCCTTAGATTTACATGCTTAAATAGACATGACTCATTCGAATTGGCTACTGATAATTGGTGGGGTCTTACACGCCTCCTTATTCCTGTTACATGCAAATTAAGTATGCTTTTTTTTGCCACTTTTAATGGTCGAAGGGTATAAATCGCGTACAGAAAATTGAATTTTAAATTGAGTAACAGGAGAAAATATATTTTGGAGCTCGACGGTGCTAACCGAAGTTAAGTAAACACTGTGCGTAGCACACTTTAAGGCGTCTTTAAGAACTTCGAGCGTCAGGTCTGGGGATAACTGTGTGCAAAGGAATTTTACAGCAGTTTGTTATTTCATTGGATTTTAGTGTCGTCAACGAGCGTCAGCTCAAGGAATTTCTGTTTTAATTGCAGTCAAGTGATAATTCTGAATTTGCCAGCAACGCCTTTAAATTTAATACCCTTTACAGAGTAGATATCTTAAGAGCGAGTCCATTGTGTATAGAACAAAAATTACTTTATTAAATATAATTATTGTGTTTAAAGAAATTTAAAAATATAAAATAATATACCATTATATATATCAAGGAGAAATTTATATATTTTTATTAAATTTAAAAACAAGTTCCCTGTCAAATTTTTTATGGTAAAATTCAAATAGCAAAGAAAGTAAATTGAAGTCTCGCAGTTGTCTAGCGAAAATGGAAAACTGCGCTGTCAGGCAAAGAAATAAAATTGAAAATTGTTGGGCATAGCAAAAGGCAACGAGGCAAGGGAAATGGCAATGGTAACGGCAACGGCAACGGCTGCCAGGTTGTCTCCGCTCTGACACTTTTATTGATATGCCACAGAAGAAGCCACAAAAGTCAGTGGCCCTAAAGGCGAAGGTGGGCGCACGGAGGGAGCATGATAGCATAGGGAAAAGTTAACACTCGGTGTGGCATTCTTTTAGGCCAAAATGTTTGTCTGTTTCTGCTTGACATGTTTAAACTTAGGAAGAAGAAGCAGTGTATGCAAATGGCATAGATAAAGCTTGAGCTGAACTCTGTGCGTGAAGGAGTTGAGTTACGTGAGTTTCAATAAAAACATTTATGTGTCTTTGCTAAAATAGAGACCATATGCTAAGTTAACAGCCTAAGAACACATGATTTTATTTACTCAAACTTATTAGATTTCCCAGTGGATCTGCCAAAGTATCTCCCATTAAAATCGTATCAATGAGTCATAACTTTTACGGGTCTTGGATCAAATAATGCTTGTATTTTTCCGAACTTTTTGCTTGTAAACAAATATCAGACTGCTTTATTGTTTATTTTTGTTGTTGTTTACGTAGCCAATTTGATTTGTCTCATTGTTTCATTGTGCTTTGAAGTATGCCCCCTCTTCGCGCTCCTTTGCAGCCCTTCGGACTAGCATTTCATTAACATACATGTACTGACAGCCGCTGTCGTTCTCGACTTGTCTATCGCAAAATCTAAACATGTGTGTGCTCCTGTGAGTGTGTCTGTGTGTGCACAATAATAAAAGACATCAACTGAAATCAGACAGCAATCCAAGTGTCGCACAATGGTCGCCTCGCAGACAAGTAAACACGAGTAAATATGCTTTAGCACAGCATGTAAAGTGTGTATCAGTGTTTGTGTGGGTGTGTGTGTGTGTGTAGCTGCAGGGGGTTGCGCTTCTGCTGCTGTTGACCCACATTCAGAGCCATTGACAGTTGGCCAAGAGGTTTCGGGCCTGAGGAAATGGCAAAATCTTTAAGAACAATTCAAACACATGTTGACACAAGTCGAAATTAAACACTACAGGAAACGAAAGCTTCAGTCGGGCATAACCAACTGTAAAGTATCCTTTCCCCAACCTTAGAAAAATTAAAATATGTTTTTGAAAATATTAGTAAAAATCATTATGAAGTTTATAAAGTATTTTAGACATGTAGTAAATTTATTTTAAATATGGAAATATATATATGGAAATTTATTTAAAATTTTATTTATATAAAACTTATATAAAAGTTTTTAGAAATTTTCCTTATAATAAAACATTATATTTTCAAGCATATTAGTATTATTTAAAGGAATAAAGTTCACTAATTCTCTCTCTAGAAATGCATTTAATCGAACGTCATTTAGGCTGCACTTTAAACGACTCTCGCTGCAAGCGACATAAATCATTTGGCCGCATCAATTTTCCTTCGCTCTCTTTCAAGGCTCCAATCGTATCGTAACCACAACGAACATTTTGCGGCCACGAAAAGCGAAGGAAAGTGGAAAATGACAGCGGGCTGGCGACACACACACAAAAGGCCCAGCATACATATTTCTGTGTCTTTTCTGCCTCGCTCTCAGTTTCCCGTTTTTTACCGCCATTTCGGCTTATTGTGCACATTTGCCTATCTGCTGTGCACTTTACATGCTGCGGCAGCCGTCGCATTGATTTTCAATTTTTATGCTTGCCTAAACAGAAAATTCATCATGGAACTTGGTGTGCGACAGGTTTAGCCCGGAGAAAAATCTTCTTTTCTTGAAGAAGAATCACATATTGACAATAACAAGAATGTTTTCTGTGTTTCTAAATTGCATGCATTTTTTTAGACATCCTTCAGCTAAAAATAGACAACTACATATTAAGTCCAAGAAAAGAAATAGTTCTAGAGGCCTGTAAGGGCCCAAAGACGCGTAGACTTTGGCGACTTATACACGTCTGCGGGCTGACAAACTCAAACAATTTGCATATACTTAAAATATACATGTAAATAAATATATGTACATATACATACATATATATGTTTGCGCTTGCTTATAAATTTGTTTTCAAAAGACTTTCATGCAAATTGCCTGCCATTGTGTGGTCCAAAGTGAACATGATAATGTACTTGGCAAGGGAAAAGCTGCAGGCAAATGCGGGAAGCGCAGAAGAAACTTTTTCCGTTAGATTCCCAAATCCACAAAGTCTGAAATATGCTTTATATACGCAGACCAAACTATGCCTTGCCATAATAACGAATTTATAATTCAATTTTCATGAAAAGCGTTGACACTGCCGCCATTTTGAATAATCGTAGTGCGTGCAGCGTTGCCACTATTTTGCATATATCGATCAGCCCGATAACTTTAACAACTATTTACATATATTCATTTCACATTTCGTTTAAAATTAGTTATTCAAAATAAAGTAATACAGTTGGAATTTTGCACATTTACACAATTCTGCAAAATATGCAGAAACGCGCTCATTCAAATTGGCAATTGCAAAATAAATTGTGCTGTGTCGCTTACGGGACTCATAATTTATTTTCCCCCAACGCATTCTTGCGCAGGTGGAAATTTAAATTCAAAGTGGAAATACGCATTTGAACTGTCACATGCTAATTGGAGTGTGCAAATTGTTGTAGAAAATGTATATAGAATAGAATTCATTCGGCATAATATTTATGTGACACTTTAAGTGCTTCGTTTTGGCCTAAAGCTACTCTGGATTAGCACAAGTGCTAGAAAGAATATAATATCTATATTAATTAAAAACTTTTTTAGGCGTTAAATAACATTTTAAATTTGTATTTAAGTTTGAGAGTTTCACCCCAATAAAGGCAACTTCTTAAAGTTAACTTAACTCTTACATAACTGGCAACCGTAAAGCTGGCATAAAGCTAATGTGGGGAAGCTCGTTCATAATTCACCTGGTGCCAAAAAAGGCTTCCCACAAAGCTACAAACAAAATGGCTGCCTTTTGCGTTTGCCGCGACGATAGTAATCACTTCCGCTTCCACGAACCTTTTTGCAGCTTTGCGGAAGAGTGTCGAAAATGTTGACCTTCGTTTCATGCAGATTTTTGGCAGCTGCGACAATGAAAAGCCGCAAGGCAATGCGCGTCAATTGCCTTTTGGTTGTCCGCATAAATTAGCCGCTAATGTCCTTTTGGCCAATTGCTGGGGCACCCGGGCTTCTTAGTATGGTTAGTATCTTATATATAAGGCGAATGATAGATGACGTGAAAAGTTGGCCAATTTGTTGCTCAGCAAATTGGAGCCGAGAAATCGGCTGCAGCTAATCATTCAGCCGGTTTCCTTTCTGCCGCTGTCTGGCACATTAATCAGCTCAACGCGAATCAATCAAAGCAGTTTCAGAAGAAAAAAGAGAGAAAATAATACGAAAGGCAAGTCGAGTAAATTTAATTTAGTTCAAGTCTCGCCAAACTGGGCACAATCAACAAGGGACGAGGCTAAGCTGGCCAGACAAAGTTGGCAAAGGTTCTCACATTTATGCAGGATAATGAAAGTTTGTATCAAAGGGATAGCTACAGGTGCGACAAGGCTAATGTCGTTTTTGTTTACCATGACATGAGCCATGTGCGTCCCCTTAGCTTAGTCTTCCCCTTGAAAGGTTATCAAAACTCAAACAAACCCGACGGCAACAACGTGAACTGTTGTAAGCACAGCTGTTGCAGCGTTGCAATTGAAAGAAGGATGGGACAAGGGGGGAGGAGAAGGGTATACTTTTCTAACCAAACCAAGTAAGTAGCCAAGTAGCAGGCAGTCGGCTAAAGGTCTTTGAGCTTGGCACTCTGACAGTAAAACTAAATAGGGCATTTTTAGCAGATTACGGAACTAAACAAGTGAGGCTAAGGCAGCTTAAGGCACTCAAACCTAGTTCTTAAAGTGTCTGTAAATGGGTGTAAAAGATAACAAAGAATTTGTTATAAAGATTTGTATAGTTGTTATTAATGATCACAGGCAGGTTGCTATCTTTGTTACTCAAAACACCAACTGGACAACTTTGCAAGCAGCTCTTCTAAGCAACCCTTGACCAGCGAAACTTGAGCTTTTTTGACTTTGGGCATTGCCATCTTGCCTGTATCATTAACTTTAATTTAACCTTCAATAAAACACTTAACCCCCCCGTCAAAGCGTAAATGTAAGCAATGCCAGAGACGAAAACAACAATTAAAGCTGAATCATCGTTAAAGCAAATAGAAATTCCATTGCAGACAGTTCAAATATCTCCTAGAATGGGTTAGGGTCCAGGGGAACGGGGGAATAAAATCCAATGACCCCACAGGGTTTGCCAATTGAAATATCCCTCTCGAAGCTGTCGAAGCTTCTTCTTTAGCTATTGTATCTTCATTTCGATTGGAGAATTTTAATTGAGCACGGCCAAAGCAGAGCAGGAAGGGAAAATGCGGGAAAGGCATATGGTTTGTCTGGCTGTTGCCTTTTGACGAGCATCAATCAATTTGATTTGGTTTTTGGGTATCCTTTGATTCGGTTCGCTGATGATTTAATTTAAGATCTGTGTTCGTTTGACATTGTAATTAAAATGAATTCGTTGGGTTACCCCAAGGAGATGCTCGACTGCCTTCAAGTCACACTGTAATGTTTCCGATTTGCCCTTAACAACATTCGGCAATTAAATCCTTTACAGCAAGCCGGAAATGGAGATGGAAGATACAAAACAACAAAGAGCAAAAAACACAGAACCGAGCTCAGAGCCGGCATATGTGACAGACATGTCAAGTGGCTGTCACGCCCATCCGCCCGGAACACCGCCCATGCCAATTAGCAGAATAGTAACTGTCAGCTCTGGACGTTGGCCGAGCACGTGCATTTGATGACCAAAGTTGGCGAACTTCAAACTTTTCGCCCAAATATAAATCTTGAGCTGTCCCGAATGCCATCAGCAACAGGCGCAGACAATGAGGAAAAACCGCATAAACAGCTTGCACATCGAAGTTTGAATACTCTAATAAGGTTTTTTTCTGGCAAGAGGAAATTCAATTGTAAATTGTAGTTTGAGCTTCTAAGTTTATCCGCTTATTTATGAACTGTCAAACCAAAAATTATAATTCAAACCATAAGTTATAGATTACTTTGCTAACCTTTTTCTGTAGCATTCACGCATTGCGACCAAAATTTATGGGCCAAAGCACAACTAATGTGTAGAATTGTAAATTAACTTGGTAACGCAGAAATGTCATACTCAGATACTGAAAAAGTCTGCAAAACATTCTGAGTCAGTGAACATAAATTAAAAATTAATTTAACATCAATTTAAAAAGTTCTGCTAAGCAAAAATACAGATGATATTCGATTTAAGTGATTGGCAGTATTAATTACAATAACTATCGATAATAATTAATAATGTGGCTTTGCAAAATACCACAACCACTTATTAAGTGTTGTATTGTGCGAAATGAGTTTCGTAACAGTCTGCTTTGATCCTCGTTGCCAAACGTCGTTTGCTGTTTTCGAACACTTCCAATCGTTACGCTCGCGTTATCAAGCACTTAACGAACGGATTTGCATGAGCTCCCGCAAAAGCAGGCTATACTTGTTGTTCGACTCAATGAATTTTCGTTTGGAATGGTTTAAGGCTGATGAACGATAAATATAGCGAGGAAATTAAATTGTTAATTAAATGCCTAAGGCAGCTAAGTGCTACTCATGACTGGGCAAAACCTTGTGGAAGAAGAACAAAGGATCGAAAACAGGGCTTACGGCAGAGCCTGGTGCATGCGTTGCCACGGTCGAGCACGCCGCATGCGCCAAGTTCGTCAGGGGACACATCAAAACAACAGTTAAAAAGCAATTGAATCGCTGTACAAAATGGAGCACCACATCTCACTGCGAACAAGTCCCTGCAGCAGGCGCCATAATTGACATTGAATGACCTCTACCAATAGAATTGCTGTGAATCAATAATTAAATAGAGAAATTGAATCCAGACAAAGGGAGAGAGTGAGAGGGAGCGAGAGGCGAGTAAAAGAAAGAAATGCCAATTGAGCCACGTCAAAGTAGCAAATGACCAGCAACAACAAAAAAGAAGGAAAACACCGGCACCAGCAGCTCAAACCAGCACAATGGAGCTGTGTGCATATCCAAAGACTCGTTGCAGACTCAGAACAACAGCAATAGAAACAAGTAAGAAAGCTACAGTCGAGTGTGCTCGACTGTAATATACCCGCTACCCAGCTGCTTGTACATAATTTATTTGCGCTATGGACTTATAATATTTATGCAAAGTCAAAATATAAAATAAAACAAAAAACATTTTTGCACACATTTAATTTTTGATGCGGGCGGGACTCGAACCCGTAAATGCATAATAGTACTGTTCGTTTTGCAGTCCACAACTTAACCCATTTCACCACCGTACACGCACACACGATTCGGCACAATGCTGCAAGCAGCGCTGCCGGCAGCGCTGCTTACAGCTATTGAAAACGTTAAGCTGAATAACTTCTGTGTTTATTATCCGATTGTTACCAAATTCAGAGATCATCTGGCTAGCTATAGTTATCATGTAAACCGAAAATGAACAATATGGCATCAAAATTGCACTTGTTATCAATGTTTTTTCGATTTGCGGGGGCGGAAGGGGGCGTGGCCAAAATCCAAAATAAACTTGATCAGCGTGCAATAATAACACATATTGTCACCAAATTTGGTAGTTCTAGCTCTTATAATAGCTGAGATCTAGATTTTCACACGGACAGACAGACGGACAGACGGACAGACGGACATGGTTATATCGACTCGGCTGTTGATCCTAAGCCAGAATATATATACTTTATGGGGTCGGAGGTGTCTCCTTCTGCCTGTTACATACATTTTCGGTTTGAACAAAGTTATAATACCCTTCTACTCTATGAGTAGCGGGTATAAAAACGACAACAACAGCAACAATCGACGGAACAGCGGGCAGAGAAAACGAGCGCAAAAAGTGCGAAACAATTGCGTGCTAAACGCCAAAAACGTCAAAGTCGAAAAAAATGGCTAGAAAACACAATAACAACAAGAAATGAGCAGACAGGCAGCATGTAACAGCAAATGAAAAGATAAATGACATTGCCGTATGGACAACCTACACAAGGAAACAACGGAACCATGGCAAATTCTATGACAATGGTTGCCCCCATGTTGGCAAAACTGTCCATTAGTTGACTAAGCTGAAGATGTTTTAAATTAATTAAGGTCACAACTAACACGCTGCGTGTACGAAACTATTTCATTCATATTTGTTTATGGGCGAGGGTAGAGACGAAGGTAAAAAACATGATACCTTTTATACAATTAGGCAGTGGCCTCAATTACTAAGCTGCTAAAGATCATCGCTTGGAACTAGTTCCAATTTTACATAAGAGTTAGTTCATCGCGATTTATAGCGCTCCACCTTTTACAACAAACGGAGGCTGTGTAAAAAAACCTGTGAATTGCAAAAGTCACGGTGATGCATGCAAATACGTCAATTTGTAGGTTTTTAGAAGTGTTTTTATTTCATTTTTTTTATAGAATTTTGTTTTAAATTTTAGTTTTATTACAAATTGATAATAAATATTAGCCGCATTGTTGTTTGTTTATGTATGGCAGATATGCAGAGCTTAAAACTCCAACCGGCTTATACTTGAAAATCGTGTTTGAAGTTTGCAATAAAAGAAATTATAGCTATAGCATCTAAAGTATACAAAAAAGGAACAATTTATGGCGCTCGTGTTGTTAAAGAGCAGCACATATGCGAATTCGGTATTTTATTATTATTTATGTAAATCGATTTTTTTTTTATATATTTGCACTTAACCTAAGACATGAGCTAAAAAAAACTCAAAAATAAAAATTATAATTGTATCGAGAGTTGCTGATTATTATTTTGTTATTTGTTGTTACTTCGGGAAGTTCGCACTTGTTGGCAATATTATTATAGCTTTCAGTTTAGAGCAGCCCCAGATCTTGGTGGGGCTGGCAGTTTTGAAAAAATTCATTCGTTGTAGAGGATTTTGAGACAACAGTTATGTTTATTTAAGTGATTTTCGCTTCCAGTTCTCGGTGACTCGGTAACCAAAGCTAGTCGATGTTTATTTTTGGGGACCCCATTGATGCATTCGTTGTTGTTGTAGTTGTTGTTGGTTCGTTTCGTTCGTTTACAAAATTGAGCGGTGAGCTGTGAAAAATGTGGGGGATATATAAGTAAAAGGTTTAAGAAAATGCGAAAAAAACATATATGAAACTACGAAAACAATTTTAAAAACGTTATAGATGATAGACGTGCAATATTAGGGAGTTTGCTAAAATATTAGTTACAATTTTGATAGTTTTTCAATATATACTCAATTGGTTATAAGGTCTACTGCTACAGGGTCTACTGTACTACAATGTACACTACATGTCGGCTATGTAGTTTAGCATGAACCAAAATGTTTGAAGACATGCTTCGTATCCAATCCACATAAAAATCTTACCAATTTGTTTTTGTTTTGTTTTGCGTTTCGTTACATGTAATTTATGTAAATTAAAGTACAAAAAAATTACAGAAGTGCTATATGATGATATAGCGTCGCTTGTTATTAGAGCTAACGATTTTGATTTATGTATATATTTTATTTTTTGTTCTGATCTAGAGATAATCCTCTGCCTCAGCTGTTGTGTATGTGGCAAATAAATGTAAATAAAATAAAAATCAATAATATTGTTAGAGTATTCATATTTGTATGCACGCTGTGAGTGTATTAAAAGACGACCTTGGGATTGGGTTCAAAATCGGGATACTAGGAGGTCTAATAGAGTAGATTTCACTTTATTACGGACTACTTTCAGGCGAAAGTGAATACTTAGGTGAATATTTACAGGGTGCTTTACATCATACGTTTGTATGTACAATCCGGTGCGGGAGTAGCTTTGAAGAAGGTTCATGTAAGGAAGGTTTTACTTACGTGTCAAGGGCCTGGCTGGATGCTTGGACCACAGATAACGATTCTTCACCGGCGACAAATACGAATCACGGGCCACGGGGCTGGATGCGCGGGGCACCGAGGTGGCACGGAAGGGCACCAGATCGTCCACATCCCACCAGAAGGGATCACGCACAATCGACGAGATGGGCAAGTTGGGGCTGGGGCTCAGCAGATCCCTGAAGCGGTTGCGTGGATGGAAGATCGGAAGTCCTGTTTGTTGTTGTTTTGTTGGCGAATGGCGAGTAACGGGATTTTCAAATTCATCATAATTTGCGGATGGTAGGGTATACAATCAAAGTTGAGTTGAGTTTCGATGTTTGTGTTTGGTTTTGTTGTAGTATTGCAATGTGTGTACAAGAAGAGCAAAAAGAAAAATATTGTTTGCTTTGCTTTTAAACTAAAATACGAAAAAAAATTAAACAAAAAAAACGAGAAAAGACAACGCTTTAACATCAACAAATTTTTTTTGATATTTTCCATGCGTATGTTGGGATTTCGTAGTGGAAAATGTACCAAAAATCGGAAAGGAAGGAATAGTAGGGGAAATGCGATGCACAGCTCAAGAAGCGAAATGGATAGGTGAAAGCTAGATAAGGATACTCGAGACGGGTTCACAAGTCTGTAAGCACGGCGCTTGCTTTGGGCTCAATTATTTTCTTTTTTTTTATTTCTTTTGCTGATGCTGTAGGCCTACGAAACATGTTTTTCGGGTAAAAGCCGGATTTCACACAAAAAAAAAAAAAAACACAATTTTGAATAAACATCGAAGAGCGACTGCAATCGATACGAAAGCGTATGAAAAATATGGCGATAATTTCTCAACACTTTTATCTGGGTCGGCTCTCGCCTCCTCGTTCGTTCTCCAAAAGCCATTATAATAGTAATAACAACAACAACGAAAGAAATATGTTATCGTCTCTTCTTGCACAAGGATAAACGATTATAGAGAATTTAGATTTTTACCCTCAGCATCGTAGGCGACTTCAGTGGGACGTGGTCCCCAGCGACCGGCTTTGACAGGAGTGGGACTTGGCGAGCCGGCACGCTCAAAAATACTTGGCCTCACGGCGGCAGCTGCCTCGGCCGGTTCAGCGATTGCGGGCAACTTACTTTCAAAGAGTTCATCCAATGGTTCCAACGAGCTGGCACGGAAGCTGGGACGCGTGAACGGAGCCAAGCTGGTGGCGCGATCGAAGACCGATGGTCCGCCACGGGGCACGCTGCTATCGCGGTTCCAGTAGACTGGAGGCGGCACATAGGGTTCGCTGCCAGCGCGTGTGGTACGGCTGGGGCGGAACGGCGAGGCCGAACGACGGGCTGCAAGAGAAAGGAGGCAATTGAAGAAAGAGAAATATAGGAAAGATTCTTGCGCAAAGAGAGCAAAACATCAACTTTTAAAAGATGGTTCTATGTGCTCATTCTTTTAACACTGAAGTATTTAAAAAACTTTTTTGTAAAAAAAAAGTATTTTTGTAATTATGAAGTTAACTGTAAAGTTTAACTGTAAAGAAACTTTTCTATCGCTCCACATTTACTACTGCAACTACAACTCTATAATCCGCAAAGGTTTTGTCAGTTTTACGTCTTCAATTTTTGGCTGCTTTCTGTGTACCTTGGAGACGTAGTAAAAGTTTTTTGCTTCTTGCAAACTCTAAGTTAATTTAAACTTATTTAAATTTTTTCTCTTCTTTTTATAGTTATCAAAATGAATTCCCTCAAATCTTTGGCCTAGCAAAAGGTATGTACTTACCACAAGATATTCCAAACATATAAATTAACACAACGTCGTAGGATAACTAATCGGAATCATATCTGAACAACAAACTAAACATAGAGTACAGAATTACAAAAATTGCGGGCACAAAATTCAAAAGAATGTACAAGTATAGTACGTTGATTACTGCCGAAAGAGAACGGTACAAATAACGGGAATTGTCATGAAGTACACTGAACATAATATTCGTTAAATATTTCATTTGGTTTGTTTTGTCGGTTAGTTTAGTCTGAGTTTTAAGTATTGGCAGTTTATTTACAGGCACCGCGCAGTGTTTGCATGTACTTAGTTATATCTATGTTTTTTTTTTAGTAGTTGAACGAGATGAGATATACAGAGAGAGAGAGAGAGAAATATACACACGCACACAAGGACGGGGACAACAGAGAGTATTAATTGTTGGAACAAGTATTAGACGAACGTAAAGTAAGCTTGAGAAAAAAAATTACACAGTTTTTTATATTTAATATTTATTTATTAACTCCTTTTTTTTGTATTAATCTAAAGTTCAGCCGGTTCAGTTTCGGAGGCGGGATACAGCAGTAGTATGTGGTTGAATATGGCATACAGACTCGATCGCAAAAACTCTTGGGAAGCGTTCGAATTTCTATAGTACAGCTGTTAGAGAGAATGGATCAGGCTTAAAGTAGTTCGGATGGTGGCTGGGGCTTTCGATGGGGTTTCAATACGGAATTTCGGCAGATGATACGAGTGGTTAGATATTAAGATGTTTATACTTCTATAAAATTTTAATCGATGTTTTTTTTAAATGATATTGCCTGAGAGAGTATGACTAAATTAAAATTAGAGTTTCTTATGTTTTCTTTTGGTTTTATTACTTTCGATTGTTGTTGTATAAATTAAGTTAAATTAATTAAGTAAAGCATCATATTATACAATGAAACATTTAACGAAATTATTTTGTTTTTGTGTATTTTACTATATTGGGGCTGGATTCTTTTTACAGACAATTAGATATATAATTTTATCATTAACAATTTCTGCGTACTATTACAATTTACTAAAGCTAAGGCAAAACCATTGTTCTCAACCAGTTTTAACCAGCTTTTGTTCGAATGTAACGCTCAGCGCTTCAAACCTTAATAGCTGCAAGATATATATAGCATATGATACAGAGTGTTAATGATATTTGACTTATTCGTTTGAGCAATGCGCGGAAATCGTCTTTGAAAACTTGAACGATGCAAAATTTCCTTTGGAAAGGGAAATTTGCACGTCAAGTTTGCAGTTTGATGTTCAGTTTCGAAGTTTTTTTTTTTTTTATTTTTGTTTTGTCTGTAACTGAATTTGAAAAAATTCTGTTGAGTTGTTGTTGTTGTTGGTGTTGTTTTCGAATCGATGTTGTTTGCTATTTTTTCGTGCTTACATTTCGAATTCTTCTGGCAATTTTACATATATAGAGTTAAGAGTATTATTCGTATTCGTATATCATAAGATTGCGACTTCGTTGATTTCTTTCTGATGTTGTAGTTGTTGTTGTTGTTCTTGTGTGTATTTTGGGGCGATTGATTTAGAAAATGTCTTTGATATCCTTACCCTTGTTGAGCTCAGCCAACAGCTTGTCCTCTGGCTCGTACTCCAAGGGCACCAAGGAGTTGGGTGTCAGGGGCTTGTCTCTCAAGTAGAGACCGTAGCGAGATGGGTATCTGAGCATAGAGAGAGATAAAGAAAGATAAAGAGAGTCAATAAGAGCGGAATATCAGTTTGGAAACAATATGCCTAATAGTTTAAAATATATTCGAATAGGGTACACACCTGCGCTCGATCTCCTGCATGCGCTTCAGATGATCATTCCAGGCCTTCTCTGCGTCGTAGTTAGCTGGAACTGTGAAGGGGAATCGATCGAATCAGTTTATTGTTATAATTAACAAATTAATCACAAACTAAAGTTCAAACTAAACACAACAATTGGTTAATGCTTACAATAGAAAGATTATCAGTACGCAGCTAGGGCTCACGTTGCGTATGCGCAATGCTCCATTAAAAGCAAATTGGATATACGTACGATATTTATCCAATAAAAGCAGTTTATAAAATTATCAAGCAATGGAAAGTAAAAAAGAATTACATTATCATTTAGAAGAGATTGCAATAAAAACCGGTAAAAGGCCTTGAATATGATAAATGAAGAATGCAGATCGATCGATGAGATACCATATGCCTGATGAATGTTATGAGTTTCGAATTCGAAAATGAATTCCACACATCACACGAGAAATTGTTAAAAAATTTTTCTTTTCTTTTTCTTTTTTTTATTGAATTTCAGAGACAAGAGAACTACATGGGAATTTGTGCTATAAATCATTCTGATTATTATGCTATATACATAACATATCTACTCGACACAAGGCAAGATCTTCTAGATATTTATTATATGCTATAGCTAAATTGTGAGAAAGCTTTTCTGTGCGGCGCTGCGCAGCGTTGCGAGAGATATATATATGTACTACATGTTTTCAATTCTTTCTTTTCTTTTATAACATTTCTTTAGTTTCTTTGGACGACAAACATTTATGTATTTTCTGAAACATTTATGAAAGAGAGAGAGAGAGAAAATTGGTTAGTTTCGAGCACAAATCGTACACTGGGACTGTGTGTGTGGGCATCAGTTAGGGTACGTGTGTGTGTCTGTGAGAGAGTGTTGTAGGGCCACGCAGGAAATGGACACAGGGAATGGACAAGAGAATCGACTCACACAAAAGTAATACTAATAAAAGTGTGTCTGTATTATGCCTCAGTTATTTGATCCGAAATGTTCCGACAAGGCTTATGTACCTGCAATATATATAGAACATAAACAGACATGCCTAATATATATACACACAACGGCATACGGGGCGTATGTGTTATGAACATGTGCACGTCTCGTCGTCTAAACTCTGTGGGCCTTTGCCAAAAACAATTCAAACAGAAAACTGAAAATCATTGACGTAATCCAATTTGGCTACAGTTATGCTTCGATATTGCGCTATATAGAATATATATAATATTATGAAATCATAGCGAAAATGTGGCGCAACAGCACTAGCAGTGCAGGTGCAATGATTGACTGACTGACTGATAGGTGTATGAGTTGATTGATTGCTTGATTGATGGCTGGCAGAAACGCAATTTATGCAATTTAATGTGTTAGCTGGTAGCAGGTTGCTGTAGGAGTCAGTAGTTCTGGTACTAATTCTAACGAAAGATTTTCCATTGCCGACTTACTTGTTCTGCTGTAGTGATGATCGTAGATGGCACGCGGCGAGTAGCCGTAGGTGTCGCGGCTCACTGGCAGATATCTGTAGCCAGAGGACTGCACGCGCTCGTTGGCCGTGGCAGGCTCATCGTAGATGCTCCTGTATGTGGAGGGCGAGTCCAGGTACGAGCTGTATGGGCGCGAGGAGCGGGGAGCTTCGTGGGCGCGAATATCCTCGGATCCTGCAAGGAAAACAGCAACAAATGAATCATAACCCATTATGGAAACAGAGAGAGAGAGTGAAGCAGAGAACAAAACCCGCGCTACGAATTTTGAAATTTGGCTCGTTGCCAAAAAGTTGATTTCATTTTCGTATTTCGTTTTCCTTTTTTTTCGTTGTTGTATTCTTTGTTTTCTATATGATCGCCTAGTTATTTTGCCTTGGGCGCAGCAGCCGAATATTTTTGCTTTGTTTGGCTCATGAGCACATAGTTAAAATATTTTCGATATACATACAACTAGCTATGTTATCTGCCTCTATATGCCGCAGAGAACTACGAGAACAGCCTCCCATTGTGCATGTTGCTCTTTGTATATATGAAAATCTGTGAGTCACTGTATATAGCTCTTTGGGTGATTACGCCAAAGATGACACCTGCTAAAAAATAGATCAACATTCTATACCCTCTGTGCTATTTATGTAGTCAGCAGATCTAAGATTTTATAATTTTTTTAAGCACAAACTATACTTTTGCTATCTCCAATTCTTTTTAACAAAAGTCAAACTTTATATTGCCTTTGCCCGTTTCTAAACTCCTAATCCTAGTTGTATGGATAATATTGCTTACCCTTCAGGGATCTGATGTAGGACTGCCAGAATTTTGCCTTCTTGCTGGGGCTCTCATTGCGCCCAATCATTTCCAAATGGCTCTTAAACATTTTGATCGATTTCTTTTGTGACTTTCAAGCACAGAAGATATTCGTTGAACTCGTTCGCTGCAATGGCCAGAAAAGTTTCCAAAAAGTTGATTAACAGTTATATTGATTGATTTTCGGTTTTGTTTTTTTTTTCGATTAATTTGCACTTTGCACCGATGTTGCAAGATGTTTGCTGTCAACGCTAGAGGCAACGTCTCGAGTTCTATGCCTCACGTTTTGGCTGTGATTTCTGTGCGTATTACCCGATTGTTCAAATGTCAGCACGCACGAGATCGGAATAGAGATATATATATTTATTTTTTTAACGCGAATGCGTCCAAATCTTGGCTGACTCGGCGCTTTTTCTCATCAGTTCGAAAATAAACAGACTGTGTGCCACTTTAGAGCAGAGCAAAGTTTACGAAATAAACCGTATGAATTCTCGTAATTGTGTGTATACAATGTATATCTACAAATATATTTAAATAAATGTATGTGTATATACAAATATAAATATGTACGACAAGATCGATCACTAAAAATAAATTTATTTCTCTCATCATATCGTTGGTAAATATGTGTATCTATATGAGCCTTACTCTTTGCACTCTCTAAATGTGTGTGTGTGTGTGTGTGTGAAACTAGCAAAAATCTATATACTTAATATATGATATACATACATATATGTATATACATATACATATACATATGTATGTATGTGTGTGCGTGTTCGTGACGACGATCGGAGCGAGCTGCAGCTAAATTTGCGTTATTTTTAAATGTCCTTGAGTTGAATTTTTTCCTGGCGGGCGTCTAGCTAAAAAACCGACGCCAAAATTCCCAATTCAAATTAGAAATCATTTCTCAAACATTTTTAACACTTGGCAAACTCAATTTAAATTCATTTGTATAGAATGTCTTTATAAAATTATTTTTATTTTTTTTAATTTTGTTTAGTTTTTTGAAACTATGTTTTATAATGTTCAACACTTCACAACAGCCTTGCGAAATTTAATCAAACTTATTCAATATTCACTAGGTATCAAATGTCTGATCTTATATAACTGGTCATATTATTCATTCATTCATAATTTTGTCATAATTCCATTCCAGTTAGGAATGCGGATCCGAATACCGTGTCAGATCGTTACACTTTGTAATAGTTTAATAATTATTGCACAGTTTTATTAATTGTCGAATTATTCTATTCGAGATAGTTATATTATACAAATTTATTGTTGTCCATATATGAGGTTTTGAGATTTTGTGGCTGGGGCTTACAATTTGCTTTACTCCTAAAAAATAGCGATCTATCCTCAACGAAGAATTTTTTCAAACTGCAAACCGTTCGAAATTCGCCTCACCAATTTTACTCGTTTCAGCATTTGCCATTTGTTTCACAGCCGACAAAAGCACGATATTCTTTTACGGCGTAGGTAGCCAATCTCTGTGAACGCATATATACATTTATTCCTACATAGAGGTGTCAGTCCGTTCGAGTATGTGTGCGTTAGTGTGTGCCCAAAAAGCTCGGCAAGTTCGGTGGTAATAGCTATAGCTTTTAGCAAGATCTGTGGGCAGTCGAGGGCGGGAGCATCCGACATCGCCCACTCATTGTTGTGGATCCAAATGTATGCGATGACGGCGATGGTCATAAAAAGAAAGCCTGAAATTAACCCCAATACATACAAGCTCTTTCGAATCCAGAAAAAAAACATTGGCATTATGTTTTGTATATTTTCATATCACGATTTTTATTTTTGTTCCACAATCATTTATGTGTTTGTACCAGCATGTCCCATTCATATTTGTCGCTAATTTCTTTGGTTCCTTGTACATTTCATGTTAATAGGTCGTTTAAAAACAAACAATTCCCAAAGGAAATGCGTCAATTGTGGTATTGAATTGACCATTGAACTTTGTGTAGCTTGTGACTTTAAATTGCTTAATTTTCAATAAAATACACAGTGTTTCGAAACCAAAATGTTCCAATAACCTTGAGAAGAGTGTTTTCGATTTATTAACGTTGAATGGTATTGAGAGATTTAGATATCTATCCTTTCTTGATCACAAAGGGATACTAAAATCAATAGTTTTACCAATTTCTTTTCGCTTGGCTTAATAACAATATGGTAATATAAGACAACTTTTACAAAAACAAACAAAATAATTAAATGTTATTCAGCCCTTCGATTCTTGCTACGCATTAAATGATTGAAACTGTGACTGATCTAGTTCTCGCTTTTGATTCTAAATGAGCTGCTTCGTGTACTCAGCTCAATATGTTATCGATAACAAAATGCTGCATTTGCTATATTTACATTCTAGATACGGCGATTAGGAAATGGTAACTTTAAAAATATAGAGTTTAATATACGTTTAATTGGAACACAGTCAAGTTCGGGTGTAACACCAAAAAAATTCATAGCTTGACATTCACATTGATTTCAACGAAACTTCCTGTTTATGTTTTCTTTACAAGAGCACATCTTGTTTATTTTCCACACATATACCTGTTCCTGGTAACAAAATGCCACATTCTATGGCCAACCCGTCGTGGGCTGTGGATAAATAAACAATTTGCCTCGTGCATTAAACACACCTAAAAGTTTTCCAATTAAAATAAAACAGATTCTGGAAAAATGTAAAAACGATGTGCTGCATACCAGATAAACGAGATTTATTCTGGTAGATAGGAGCATTGAAAAAAGAGCATTTCTCCATTAAAATCCAAATTTTGCTGATGCAAATATATAGATGTATATATAAGAGGGATTGTTATCAGCTAATTTGGCCTTTTTATTAGCAAACAAAACAAACACTTTCCAATTTGCGTCATTTTGTACTCAACTCAACTCAAGGCTAATGCAATTGCAGCGGACGCGCGTTTGACTTTGTTTGTTTACCTTACGTAAGATCGAAAATCTTTTTTGCCCTTAAACGAACGATAAACAATTCAGATTAGCGTAATTTGACGGACTTGAACTTGACTCTGCAGTGCAGAGCATCGGAACAATCACAAAAGAACTCTTGGGAAATACCTGGCAAACATTTATTTTGGCAAACTGCACCTACGAAAAGTTGGGGAACTGAAAATCGATGGGAACTTTTACTTTCTGGTGCTCGATCGCATCGCACAGAGCGTAGCGAATAAACAACACAAAAAAATCAAATACTTTGACCCCAATTAAATTCGAAGGTGGACATTTTTGTGCTATTTTCACTTCTTGAAAATGTATTTTCTTTTTAGGATTCTTAGCGCAAGACATCCGTTACATTTCTGTTTTTCATATCAATGGAAAAACTCCTTTCCCCGCTTTAATAAGCACAGCTGTTGAGACAAAAACAGATACACATGCCGCAAGTCCCAAAGGTGTTAAGCACGCGCTTGCACTTATAATTCCCAAATGGTTTAAGCGGAGATGAGCTCTTAGCTTTAATAACATATTAAAGCCGGAGTTAAAGCGTAAAGTAGATTATACAGCAAACTTTATTAGGATATATTCACGCAACCACAAGCTACTATATACCCTTGCATACAAACTGATACATATTTCTCATAAATAATTTATATATACGAGGCACATGTGCAGTGTTTTGGTGCCACTTAAGAAATGAGGTCAATTATTAAGCTAATTATTTTGCAGCACTTGTAAATAATTTCGATGTCACCGACTAATTCGCCATACTTTATTGACCAAACCGATGCCCCTCTTTGGCAGCCTCCCAAACAGTCGACTTGCGATAAACATACATTATTCAGGAATTAATTAATTACTTATGTATATGTACATAACACATACACAAATGGTAATTAGTATTTGATCAAAGTCAAAGGCAATAAACGGCATATTCCAAATGGGATAAATGCATTCATTTCATTTGAATTTGCTGCACTTGCGGCTTCTGGCAAAATTTAGCAAAATTTATTTATATTTTCTTCGTTGAGTGTCAAGCGAAATGAAGCGGGACGAGACCGAAAATAAAACCGCACAATGTCAGAGCGACGTATGAGCAATACCGCCAACATCAGGTGAACTGGTCTAGGGAAAGAATCAGGGGTGTATTTATCTGGAAGATACCATGTACGTAGATAAGCCAAGCTCAATAAGTCACAGTAACTTCTTCACATTTCAACCAAATTCTCCCTCTATTTTATATATCTGATAATACAGGGTATACAAAACACATTTGAGTCATTCATTTGTTTAATAATACGAAAATATGAACAAATAATGCAAATTCTATAAAGTTAAACAATTCACTAAGTTTCGAAGACAAAAAGCTCTCGCCTCTACATCATATGTTATATACTAACTTGCTATACCATATACATGACTGAATAGTTGGGCTAAGTATATTTAACCTTAACATATAGCTGCCACCTTCAAAGCACAGAAATATTCAAAATACATTTTCTCAAAATATAAAAATAAATATCTGTACTCAGCGTCAGTTTGCAAGAGTGTGTGAGTGTATGTATATGTATGTGAGAGTGTATGCCTCTCTGACCATATCTCTTTGGCTGTATCCGTTGCCCTGATAGGCTCTAGCCTATGGTATATAGCCTCTCTTTTTCTGCCCGCTTCCTCCCCCATCGCCTGGCAAAACCTAAGCAAATGAACTTGAAAATTAATTGTTTGTCTCATAATTACACACATGCGTGGGCGGGGTGCGTTGCTCACTGTACAGGTCTGTGTACAAAAGCCTTCTTTGTACCCACTCGCTGTATACAGAACAGACACATGTACTATATGTAGATATCCATGTATTTGTATATAAGAGATTTTCCCATTGCTAGTAGGTGTTGGCTACGTTAATTTATTTGGCTTTCGGGCATTTCGTTTGTTTATAAATTCTTTAAAATGCTTTTGCCATATTTCTGCATACACGTTAAACTTGTTTTGACTTATTTCTGCATATGACGTGAATATCTTATCATCTCTTTAATCTGAAAACTGAAATTAGAAAGACAAACATAATGAGTAAACATTGATTGACTTTACGGCGTTATGAAACAGATTATTGATAACAAAAATGCAAAAACTCGACTAGTTTGATTTTGTCTCAGTTGGGATTAGATCCGTTAAATATTAACTATTTTCACCCCATCACTCACTGTCATATGCATGACAAATTTCGTACGACGGTCAAGGACATGGGGGTCAAGTGTGCAGCATGTCCGAAAGTAGAGCCCCCAACGACCTTGCAATGTGCACACTGCAGTCGCTGCTTGTCCACATCATTTGGCATGATTGATGATTGATGATTAAAAGTGTTTTGCTTTACAGAGCGCACACGATCAACTTGGTAAAGACGTAAAGGCGCAGGGAGGAATCCAGTGGCCAACATGTGCCACAAGCAAGAGAAAATAAAATGCACAAAGTATGCACACTTTTATATGGCACCCTGCATATTTGCTTTATTTTGGTCTTTACGGCTGGCAAATGTGCAATAACTTTCAGCAAATTCGTCCATTCCTCTCAAAACAATGTCGTTTTGACACTTGCATTTCTCTTGGCTTAATTAGTTGCTTTTAAATGAACTTTTAGAGAATGCAAATAAAAAACTAAAAATGTTCGTGAGCTTACGAAATTTGTTCATCGCTGCAATCCTTGCTGCTCATTTGAGTGTAACTGATCTAGTTCATGTTATCGATTGCAAATTACACTAAGGCAATCGATAGCAAGTTGCTTAATGTTCACAGACCAAACTAAATAAACCAGGCATCAAATTAAAACCCTAAAAAAAAAACTATTTCCTTACGCTTATTTCTCCTGCGTTTTCTGCCACCTATGAGGATTTCCTATTAATTTCTGCACCATATCAATAGCTTGCTGACGTCACTGGTCAGCAAACTCACATCCTGTTTATTGTTTTGGCGATTCGAGCGCGCAAAATTATACAAAATACATGATCGCATATGTACTATGTGTGTAAATAAAGGGAAGCATTCCATTCATAAAAAAAATCCGCAGCGTAATTGGCCGACAGCAGCGACACAAGAAAATATGTAATAAAAATATAAATCATTAAATCTGCACAGCCGAAACAGATGACACCCGTTTTTTGGAAATATTTTGATGCCTGGGCGACAAGTGTTTTGGTGGGCGCTAACAGTTCAATGCCAAACGTTGTTCGAATTGAATTTTCCTTTCGCTAAGTTTTTTTTTTTAGTTTTTGGTTACCGAATTTTGATGTACAATTTGTTTTGATGCTGTACAATATTGTGTTGACAATTTTTCTAAATCATTTTCGCAAGGCTTTTTGCCTCTGGGGTCCTCTGTCTATTTTATTGTTCACACATCATTGTGTTTTATAAATAAATTGCGTACCGAATTTCGTTTTTTTTTTTTTTTTGTCTTTGCAAAAAGATTTATCTACTTCAATCTTGGGTTTTTTTTACACACAAAACAACACGAACAGGAAAATATCAACATAAAACGCAAAAAGAAACCAAAGCTTTTCATATTTTTCCATTTTATTTGTCTGACGTCAACGATTTTGTTCTGCATTTTGCGTGATGGCAAATTAAATTAAACTCTGATAAAAATTAAATAACAAGTTTTATATAACAGGAGAGTCAATTTTAATGCGCAATATTGCAACTTCAAAGCATACCCATTACTTTACCAAGAAACTGAATAAAGCAAATCGCGCGAGCGTGAATTGGAAATATAACTCGCTTCCATGTATTTTTTCTGCCTTATTCTTCCATTTGATTGCACATTCGTTGTTTGAGTTTTTTATGGCTGCTGCATAGATAAATTCGTGAATGAGCATGTCGCTTGGGGTGTGAGTGTGGATAACCATAAAGCATACAATGAAATATGTTTATGACAAAACAAATGGCAATAAAGCGTAAATAAGTCTCCGCAAAGTGAGAGTAATGGATTCATTTTCGCGCACACAGCTTCCCTATATATTGCAGTTTGGCAAATACACACATGATTTATAACTTTCTAATAAGTTGCAACTTGCCAAAAATATATTAAAAAAGTTATACAAATATTCCTATCTATGTAAAGTATATATTTCTAAAAGAATACAGGGTGTGCATGAGTCAAGGTACTGTCTTTCTGCGGTTTTTTTCCATTTGACATTGGGATTACTGTTGCTTTGTGATTTATGGCCGTATTAAAGAGCTCAAAAAGTATTTGGAATATATATAGGAAGTACCTTCAAGCATATATCGTGGACAAATTTAAAACCTCAAGAATCTTTGTGCTGAATAAGTCATATTTCTTGTACTATGTGAACTTTATTCTACATAGTTTGCTGCAGCCTCATCTGTAATGCCAGGACTCACCTTGTTAGGCAACGCCCTTCGTGTAATTTGCAAAAGATTGTCAACAGCAAATGCAGCTGCAGCCTGATGCAGGCAGCTATCTCGAGGGCATAACTCAATTTACAGCTCCTAATGCATCGTATGGCTTTAAATTGAGACGAACCATATGCGAATAACATATGTTACTTCAGGCATGCAGCATGTGGCATGTGGTGCATGTTTATTATGCAAGTTTGAGTCGAGAAATAGTTTCTGAATGCGCACCAATTAGTGTGGCAGTTGCAACGGCAGGTGACATTGAATGCAATTGAATTAGCGTTGATTCAAGCCGAAGACGCACGAATCTCATGCTCAGTCAGTATATCAAGTAATTGCCCTGAGCCCATAAATTAATCCAGCTGACTTAAGAGCCACTTAAGGAAACCGTCGACAGAGTTTAAATTAGCTAGAATGCTTTTTATACCATCGATTGCAATTGTTGTTTGTACACCCTGCGTATACTTTATAATTGCACATTTCCCGCCTGGTTTGTTCGACCCGCGCACTCACCCATTGGATATAAGCATCAAGTGCAGCTACTTAATTGCATTTTATGCATACCAACGTTATTATTAAATGCACTCTTAATAGGCAAGTCAATTTGTCTTGTCATTCTCGTGCCGTGTCAGACACGACGTATGCGCAATGTGTGCTTCTTGCTCAAGAAGACGGCTAGAAGACCGGAAGCAAGGCCGCCACCATGGATGATGCTTTAGTTAAGTGAAAGTTAAATAAAAAGACAATAAAATTCAATTTGTATCCTACTGGGCTGTGGAAAATGTCCTATCAAACGAAAGGGAAAAGCGGTAGAACGTGACCCTACGAAATCTTAATACTATAGTATAGTATAGAACTTTCCAAAATTAAATTGCTTTTCATTCCAAATTCAAATTAAAAGTCAACAATTCTTAGCACTCTTTTTTAATTTCTTGGCCACAAAGTTGTTGATTTAAGCCGAAAGTGTTGATGGCTTGAGGGCATCCATGGCGCATCAAAAGACGAGCCAATCTATTGACATATTTCCCAAATGGCGACAAATCCAAACGGCACAAAAAAATATACAAGACCAGAAAGAAATCAACTGATTTGACTCGAGGCTGGCATAAATTATGAGGCGCAAAATCAACATTGACCGATTGCCTTTGGCGCGGGATACGACCGCAATGCGCTCAGTTATTCAGTTATTCCGGGAATCCTAAGCCAAGCGGTGCTGAATAAGTAACATCACAATCCCTTTAAGGGAATTCGAGGTGATAAAAGTAAATAAATACAAATATTGGAAATATTTGATCAAAGTTGGTATACCCCTTCCTGCAACATTTTTTTTGTCCAAGGGTATACAACGAATCCATTAGTCTTGATTATCCCTAATGCATTAGGACTCCATCTTTATTGACAGGTCAACGTTAAAGCGCACCGCAAAAATGTGTCAAAATCGCATCAATTAGCTAAATTAGACCTGACACACTCGCAACATGTACGGGCTGCTGTTGGAGAATCTTTCCGAGTACATCAAGTCCGTGTACGGCGAGGAGAAATGGGAGGATATACGACGTCAAGCAGGCATCGATGCGCCCTCGTTCAGCGTGCATCAGGTGTATCCCGAGAACTTACTGCAGAAGCTAGCTAAAAAGGCGCAGACGGTGAGAACATAGAACATTATTATTATCATTAATACTTAATAAATATAATATTAATAATTTGTATAGGTACTGGGAGTTTCGGAGCGCGAGTTCATGGATCGCTTGGGTGTCTACTTTGTTGGCTTTGTGGGTCAGTATGGCTACGATCGTGTGTTGTCCGTGTTGGGGCGACATATGCGCGACTTTCTCAACGGGCTAGACAATCTGCATGAATACCTTAAGTTCTCGTATCCACGCATGCGTGCTCCCAGCTTTATTTGCGAGAACGAGACCAAGCAGGGCCTTACGCTGCACTATCGATCGAAGAGGCGCGGCTTTGTCTACTACACCATGGGGCAAATTCGCGAAGTGGCGCGCTATTTCTATCATAAGGAAATGCACATTGAGCTTGTGCGCGAGGAGATTCTTTTTGATACGGTGCACGTCACTTTTCAGCTGACGTTCGATAATCGCGCCTTCACGCTCGCCTCTCTGGCCATGACGCGCGAGGAGAAACATTTGCCAATTAGTGCTCACGTGTTATTCGAAATATTCCCATTTTGCATAGTCTTTGGGTAAGCAACACGGTGCAATTGCCTTGGGTATCTGTGCTGAGTGTGTCCGTGTCTCTTCTTTTCTTTCTCTTGCAGCGCTGACATGGTTGTGCGCAGTATTGGTAACTCTCTAATGGTCATTTTACCGGAGCTGCTGGGCAAAAAGATAACCGCCTGGTTCGACCTGGTGCGACCGTTGATTGCGTTCAAATTTCAGACTGTATGTGCATGGCGTAACCTTAGGTATAAAGCTCTCTATTATATTGATATATTCTCTTCATCTATAGATACTTAATCGCACCAACAACATATTTGAGCTGGTCACGGTGGATCCAGTGACAGAGCGCTTGGATGCACAGAATGAGGACTTGTTGCTGCACGACGATGGCAGCGAGCCGGAAAAGTCCCTGCGACTGAAGGGTAATATATTATGTATGTTAACATTATATTATATTTATTAATGTTAACTTACCTGTAAGGTCAAATGGTCTACATGGAAAACTGGCGCATGATAATGTTTCTGGGAACACCTGTTATGCCCGATCTGACATCGCTGATCACCACCGGACTGTATATCAACGATTTGTCCATGCACGATTTCAGCAGAGATCTTATGTTAGCGGGTACGCAACAGTCGGTGGAACTTAAGCTGGCATTGGATCAGGAGCAGCAGAAGTCCAAGAAACTGGAGGAGTCCATGCGAAAGCTGGACGAGGAAATGCGACGCACGGACGAGCTACTATATCAGATGATACCCAAACAGGTGGCAGATCGGCTAAGGCGTGGCGAGAATCCCATAGATACCTGCGAGGTAAGAGTGTTTAACAAGTAAAGAAAGCTACAGTCGAGCGCGCCCGACAGTAAGATACCATTCGCCCAGTTTCGAAACAAATTATCACACATTTAATTCCATCAAAAAAACGCTGCACAAGTTTATCCGCCACCTATTGCTTAAATTAGATCTATTTTTGAATAGCGCCATCTACATGTGAAAACGGCATAGCTTTACACACGCTACGGCTGAAACGAAGCATCGTGACGATGACGTCGCGACGCGAGCACAGGCGCAAGCAGTGGAAGTACGAAAAACGGAAACATGGATAACTTCTGTGTTTATCGTCCGATTGGATTGTAATTTGGGGAATAGATTTATATTGCAATTATTTATGTTCATACAAAAGCTGTAACTTCAATACTTCTCCTGATAATCGAAAATGATCGATTTGCGTGGGCGGTGGGCGTGGCATCAAAAATTTAAAATAAACTCGATCTACCTATGGTATACAGGAACCTTCATGTGAAATATGGTGTCTCTAGCTTTTGTAATAGCTGAGATCTAGACGTTCAAACGGACAGACGGACAGACAGACGGACAGACAGACGGACATGGCTCAATCGACTCAGCTAGTGATCCTGAGTCAGAATATATAGACTTTGTGGGGTCTGCCACGTCTCCTTCTGCCTGTTACATACATTGGCACAAACTTAGTATACCATTTTTGACAATTTTCAATGGTCGAATGGTATAAAAATGATAACAGATCTGTAATAAAACTTCTTCCCTTTGTAGATGTTTGACAGTGTGTCCATATTATTTTCGGACATTGTTACCTTTACGGAAATTTGTAGTCGAATAACACCCATGGAGGTGGTGTCCATGCTGAATGCCATGTACTCAATTTTCGATACGCTGACCGAACGGAATTCGGTCTACAAGGTGGAGACAATTGGTGATGCTTATATGGTAGTAGCTGGAGCACCGGATAAGGATGCTAATCATGCCGAGAGAGTCTGTGATATGGCGCTTGATATGGTCGATGCCATAACTGATCTGAAAGATCCTTCAACGGGACAGCATTTGCGAATACGTAAGTAAAACCTTGTGTCAAACTATTTATATCCCCATCCCATAACGAATCCAATCCTCAACAGGTGTGGGAGTCCATTCGGGCGCTGTGGTTGCTGGCATTGTGGGCCTTAAGATGCCCCGCTATTGCCTGTTCGGAGATAGCGTTAACACCGCCTCCAGAATGGAGTCTACGAGCATTGCCATGAAGGTGCACATATCGGAGTCGACCAAAGTGCTAATTGGACCCAGCTACAAGATTCTTGAACGTGGTGAGATTGATGTCAAGGGCAAGGGCACCATGAAGACTTACTGGCTGGAGGAGCGTGAGAATCGTCTGCCTCTGCAGCTGACCGCTGGCCTACAGTTGCATCCCTTGTCCGCTGGACCTCCCCTAACGCCACTACCCAAGGCCATTATGCCGGTTCCCAAACCACAAACGCCTATTGCACCAGTGGTGATAGCCTCAGATCCAGCACCACAGGGCAACATGGCGAGTGTGGTTTTGGGGGCCAGCGGTGCATTGGCTGCTGCCACAGCATTGGCTCACCATGCATCCGCTGCGGCACCAGCTGCTGCAACGGATGAGCGCAGTAATCGCATTTACTCGCCCGTTACCTTTAAGGATGTTGCGCGACGCAGCATTGCCAACTCTCCAGTGCGCAGCAGCGCCGGTGGCAGCTGTTGTCCCGAACAGAATAAACGACGAGAGTCCCGTTCCAATTCCACTGGTCACGTTTTCATGCGCTCGCCCAGCGACATCTTTGGCTCACTCATATTGGACACCGAGGAGTTTCTCGAAGATCTGCAAATCTCTCGCGGATCGCTGGCCAACAGCGCTTCGAACAACAATGGAAGTCAATCACCTTCGGGTTTCAGTCCAACACACCCGTTCCGTATTGGCAGTGCACCACCCAAGCCAAGACCAAGTAATCCGGATAAATTTACACCCGAGGAGTTGGCTGCAATGGATCAGCTAACACCTCCATCAACGGCCCCAGCACGTGAAACTGCCTCATGTAGCAGCGCAGGCCTAAAGCCTTCGACATCCAATGTCTCATTGGAGCGGGAGAAGGGCATAAAGCCCAAGTAAGTCCGAAGATCGAACTATGCTTGAATACATTGCACAACTTTAACTTTGATCAGAAAAATCTCATTCTCCACCAGAACGACAATGGAGGCAGCTAACACACCATCGGCACCTGCTGCTTCAACTGCAGTGACTGCTTTAAAAACACCAGCTCCCAGCACTGACGTTTGTACCATGCGTCGACCCAAGAGCCCGCCGCCGGTATCGGTAGGAACAGCCCCAGCTGTGGTGCAGGCCACCACCAGCAATAGCCGTCCTAGCTCTAAGGACTCCATGACATCCATATCATTGCATTCACCACCACCTCATCGCTCCAATTCTGCACCAGCCAGGTAAGGTATATGGTTTAAATCCTTGAGTGATTAATGCGACATCTTCCTGTGCAATAGACCTCATTCCATGTCGAAGGCTGCACGAAAAGCCTTTCTTGCAGCCAAACAAACTAAGGCCATGGAGAAGCTGGATAAGATGATTGAAGAAGTGCAGGAAGTGGAATCACAGTCGACAAACAAGATAGCAAACATGCGTCTGGCGAATTTCGGGCGTGGTGGAGACGATGGCGACCTAGCCGCTGGTGGCTGCCCACTGTTTCTTCCACCTCCTCCACCGCAACTTATTGGTCGCACCATGCCCAGTTCCATATCGGATTCGAGTATTTGCAATCATGGGTAAGCATTGAATTGCATTAATAAGAAACGATACATATCCAGTTTTCTTGACAGGCACAGCCATGCGCCTAGCTGTCATCATACACTGCACGAGGCGAAGCTAAGCAACAGTCAAAGTTTCCAGCATGCACGCAGCTCCGGGCCCATTACGCATCAATGCTGCAGTGGTTTTGGACACGGCAATGGCCGACACTCGCATCGTATGCACTCCAATGCCTGTAGTCTGCTGTAGAGATCATGGATTTGGTATTGAATCG
Source organism: Zaprionus ghesquierei (assembly GCA_018904095.1). Taxonomy (NCBI): domain Eukaryota; kingdom Metazoa; phylum Arthropoda; class Insecta; order Diptera; family Drosophilidae; genus Zaprionus; species Zaprionus ghesquierei. The sequence continues at coordinate 2,265,790 of JAEIGP010000676.1, forward strand.
GTACTGGCCTGGAAGCCTTCATATCGTCTGTTTCTCTCAATGTTTCCGTGTGCTTTTAGTCTATTGTTGGCAATTATTAGAGCATAGGTCCACCTATAGTTGTAGTTAGTTGTTGATCCTCATAGTTGTACTTCATCCGTGTACCTAGAGAGCTGGAAAACTATCGTTGATATTATTCTAAGGAGATGTTTAATAATACAAGCCTTAAATTGAAGATAATGAAATCCAAATTCGAAAACATTCTCATATACTAGTTAAGGCAATCATTGTACATGTCTCTTTTCTTTGATGGTATGTTTAACCAGAATTATCCAGCTCTAAAAACTCTAGAAACTAACTAGTAGCTAGCTTAAAGGCTTTCAATGTGAATACTGAAACGTCTGAAATAAATGTCCTTAATAACTTGTTATTTATCTGCGTCAAATACATGCATACACGTATGTATCTATGTACTTACATGAATGTAATTAGTTAAATGTTTAATCGCAAGATACAAATTTCTTGACCTCTTGAAAATGACAATACCAAAGAAAATACAACTACAAAAGCAAACAACTTATATATGTATGTATGAATGTACTTATATATGTATCTATTATAAATAACTGTATACCATCTGTCGCAGCAAATGCTCTTAAAAACTTCACTATTTTTCTAAAAGTGCAAAGGAAAACGTTACAAATCATGAACAAAGTAGAAAAAGAAGGAAATATATGTATTTATATTTCCATAAATGCATATATTAAAGCTGGCTAAAGTTTAAAACATCAGACCAGCCAAAAATTGTACTATCAGTATATGTATGTTTGTATAATATATATAGAATTGAAAACGAGGGAAAAGCGACGCTAATCGTGTTAGGAAATTGTCTGAATATAGTTATGATACTTCTTCTAGTTATTAGCGCGACTTTCAAAGCAAAGTAAACAATATTGACAACTATTTTCTCTCACTTGTTGCTTAAACAAGAATTAATAAATGCTTATTGAACAACAACAAAACTTGTAAACAATTTTTAGCAGAATAAGTTTCAGAAAAATGGATTTTGATTTTACCTTTTCGCGGGGTTACAGGTAACGTTCAGTTCAACCAAAATCATTTCACTCTACCAATTAACATTTCTCTTCGCTTCTTAAAAAAGAGTTATTAATGGAAGTCTAAGTAACATTAACAAAATCGTTTGAAGTATTAAAAAAATTGTATACAGCAGAGATCATAAATTATATAACGTGTTAACTATTCAATTCTGTTTTTGGTATTTCTTTGTCATAGCATTAAATTGCAACTTAGCTTATCACAAAATGGAAAAAATAATAGAAAAGGAGCTAGAGATTAAAATAACTAGTTATCTATATATATATATATGTATATATATTATCTATTGTATGTAAGTATGTATGTATATAGGTTTCGCGAAGTTCCATGTTAAACCACATTTTGAGGCGTAGCAATTTATCTTACGAATGACTAGAATTTGATGTTTGTGGTTGGTTTTCCTTGAGAATATTGTTGCATTCATTGCGGTGGGAAATTAAATAGTTTCGGTAACTGGGGTCTGAACTGGTTCCATATTGGAATAGATGAGCGTGCCGTCCAGTGTCTCAATCGTTTGAATGGTGGTCTTGCAATAGAAACAAACCTTCGAGTTCATCATGTGCTGCATGATGCAGTCACTGCAGGACTGATGTTTGCAAGGCGTAAATACGGCAGTGATGGGCTTAGCGCAACAGATCGGACAGAGCGAATCCTCCGATGGCAGTGTTATATCGGAGAGCAATGATTGCTTGATACGTAGACTCTCTATTAGTTGACGCACATCTTCAATTTCGTCCAGTGAAATATGCGTCGGATCTGAAAGCAACGATAAAAATAACTTATAGTTGGAAAACCGAAAATAGAGATCTACTTACAGTCGTTGAGAGCAAACTTAATAATTGGAGGATCTGCTCGTATGCGCTTGGAATTATTTAGATTTGGGACACGTACATCGTTTGTCAATGGGTCAATGTTTGGTCGCGTTGAGGGATCGAAATTGCCACGTGGTATTTCCTTTTGCTCCAGCAACGGCGTACGTATCTCGCCTAATGCAAACTCCAGTGTAGCAAACTGAAAACTGGGATCGGTGAGGAAAGCGCGCGATATACGTGTCACCTTTGGAGGCATCACATCGGTATCCATTTCGCCCCGCAACAGTGCCAACAATATTCCCAGCGCAGCTGTGATAATTGGGAAATGGGTAACGGCATTTAGATCGGCGGAGCACATGTCCACGACGAACTGAAAACAGCCAGGAGGAACTGTAACCCGCGACAACACTTGACTGATCAGCTGACAAATTCGACTTAAAAGTAAATCGCTACTTCCACGCGTCTCGTCTGACACTACGTTCGGTGCAACAGTTATGATCATTTCTAGGCAACGCATTAATGAAACTGTCAACTCAAAACACATAGAGCAGATCTTCAGTTGCTTAGGCTCGAAAAGCGTGTTTTCCTGACGCTGCGCCGTGTTTTGAATCTGTTAAACAACAAAAAATGTATAAGAAAATCAATAAATACCTAAGTGATAGGGTAGAATGTTACCTCCTGTAGCAACAAAATAAACTCAGAGAAAGCCCAGTTTAACTGACTCAATACAGAATTAAGGAATGTGATTGCAAAGGGTTCATCTTCATACAACTTAGCACCAATTAATCGCTGAAAATGCTTGGATGGATTAGCTGGCGCCACATTATGCAGCAATCCTGTGTGCGTTTCATTTCTGGAGCGACTTCGACACAGACCCTGATGTAAGGGTTGCGAACCACCCTGCCACACGCTTGGCTGACGAGCGTCCTTAAAAGCGTAGCCCTCACCCAGCCAAAATCTCAACAGAAGCCAATTGCTTTGACCCCAGGCACGATTCTCGTAAGGTCGCAGCAGTGCCCGCACCAACGACGCCTGAGCACGTTTCGAAGCACGTTCCAGAGCACGAACTCCACATTTGTGGCATGTGAGTGTACCCAGTGCTTGCAATAGAGAATCTTTGCAGGAGGCAAGAACTATTCGCCCATCCGCTGAATGTGTAGCCAAAAATTCAGCTGCTGCATTAACACAGCACTCAGCATCCGACAATTCGAATTGGGCGCGAATGTCATGATGACTAAAATCCATCACAGTGTCCAGCAGAATGGGCAAGGTATTTATGTAGACTTCAGGCACGAAGGAAAAAAGCGGGCCAGTTGCAGAAGCGCTCTATTGAAGAAAATTTGTTGTTAATTAGAGTTTGATTTCATGAATTTAAAAACTCACGCTTAAGGTGCGCAATGTCCGTTCCAAAAGCCAAATAAAGAGACTGCTACGATGGCTGTTTAGGGCAACGGCTCGCAGCCAGACCTGTTTCCTCGCCAATGAAATGGAGCGTGTCTATTAGATTAATTGGTAAATTTAACTAAGTGATATGAAATTAAGAATCAATTGTGTAACACTCACTGCGAAAACATTCTGACGCTGACTAAACTTTGAACGTAATTCGGACATGACCTCTAGGTGGTTCTCATTCATACAGACATTGGCATGCTCTTCCAGGGCTATCAGCTTCCTTTCGATGTCCTCTCGGTAGTATTTTGTCTCCTTTAGTACCTCGTTTAGTGTCGCAATCTCGTCGCGCACACTAGCTATCTTTACAATATATTTGTGTCCGGCGGAGTAGTAGAACAGCACGCAAATATCAAGAAGTTCGCACACACTTGCCTCGGTGGTCGAATTTCCAGGGGCCGCATCACTATTTGTTGTTATACGCGGATTGAGAAAGTGCGTAAATGTGGAATTGTGAGCCCCTTGCGCATGCCCAATCACTGCCATATTGTTGATATTTTCGCCTAACAGGTAGAGCGTATTATCTGAAATCGTTGTAACTTCACAAGTTCAAAACGTATATCAATTTTCACCTATACATACCCACTTCGTTGACGCGCAAATTATTGTGATCTTCATCATATATTTGTTGAGTGCGTTCAGCCCCAAAATGCGTTTCAATATCGGTTCGGTGGACCTTATGCAGATGGGACAAGACTCCACCAACACGATCAAAATGCATATAATCAAAGCTTCGATCCACAAAGAAATCAGCATTAACTTCCATTACATGACTCGGCAGCTCATCTTTAAAAAGCGTCCGTGCCTGATCGATCAGGATGGAAACAAAGGCAAGTGCCACTGGAGCATCCAAAGGATGTTGTATGCTTGACTGCATAAAAAAGAATGCGTGGAACGGCTGGAACAGAGATTTATGTAAAAGATTATAATTTTTTTCTTACAACGAAGACGAAAATAGCTTACTCGCTGTTCCATACTCAAATCGATGACATAACGTCTCATTTTACTTAAGAACAACTTTCGACTGGAAGGAGATTCTGCACCACCATCTGTGTTGATCATCAGTGTGTTTAGAAAGTCCTTTTGACCTGCATACAATCCTTCTGTACTCTTTCGCACCTTTTCCACAACATTTAGATATTTATCCTTGGGACCATCAATTCCCTCTGTCCAGGCCATAAAATCGGGCAGCAGCTCCCCCATTATATAAAACTCCAATGGATGTATATAAAGAAAAAAGGCTAGGCTGAATAGGTAAGGCCAGAGGTTAAAATTGCAATTCAATGATTAGAAACCAAAAAGAGTTTACCAATGCTTTTTGAAGAGTTTACCCTCTAGCAGATACTTGCGCGTCTGTTCGTGGAGACAAATAGAGTGCATAATACTTAGTGTTTGACGGTGTCGCTCGTAGTCTGTGCCTTGTACGGTATGCGTATATCTACATAGTAAAGCATTGACCAGCTTACGAAGCACAAATTTGATTTCATCTCCCTCCATAAAGTTCCAGAACAAGGACAGCAGGCCTTTAAGTACGCTGAAGGGATTCTCCCTTTCAGCCGCTAGGGTTGTCATACCCGATATTCGTGTCAGTAGAACATCTTCAATAATATATGTATCGAATATTTCATTCGTAAGACGCTCGATAAGCAGCGTTGCAAATATACAATAAACTGTCTTTTTCGTGGACACACGCATTTCACCATCCGTTTGATTGGTTGCGCTTGCTTGAGCATTATAATGAGAGAATATGCCTGCTAAGTTAATAAGATAGTCCAAAAGCAAATTAGCACGACGCAGCTTAAGGATAGGACGCGCCATAAGTGGCTGAAAACCAGGCAGCGGATACATGAATGGCCGACTACCAAAATTGGCCTGTACGCCTTGTGTATATCCTAGTGAAACGGCCGGAAAGAATGTTATTCCCGATCCCCGTTGTATCTTATCAAACGCTATTCCCATTGAACGTCCATTTCGATAATACTCAATAACCTCCCGATCAACATCAATGGTTACGCCGATAATATCTCCTATTTGCCATTTGTCGCCATATCTGTCCGAAGATTGGGATTAGATTGGTTTATAATAAACATGTATTACTTACTTCCTGGTAGAGATATGCCAGACCTGTTGCTTGCTGCCGTCGTAACCATAGCTATGTTTCGTATCACCCACACCGCTGTTCTCATTAAAGCCGCAAGTGGCGGATGCCCATCCAATTTGCATGACACCCTTTGTGTGCAGTTGAACCTTGTAAAGAATTCAAATACATAAAACTATATAAGCCAAGTTTTCCGTACAGCGCACGTGCAACCCACACTCCCATAACTGTTCCCAACACGCTCCCTACATACCCCATTGAGCTCTCATCCCCTTACTCTATGTAAATATTGGTGATTACCTCATACATCCATCGGCCGCCATAAACGCAACAATTTGCTCGCACTGTATTAAAGCTTCCTTGTGAACGCAAAGCCAGCCTGTCGGAAGATACACGCACCGTTGTCGTATAGTCCACATCAAATATGGCCAGCTCAGGACCAATGCGCGACTCTGTGTCTATATAGAGCTTCCGTATTTCCTCATTGCTGTCTGTCTGTATTTGCTGAAACTTGTCCTCTAGCCAGTTCTTTACAATTGTCATTTGCCTGCAAAATACACATTGCTTTACATTACATATTCAATATATTTTTATACAGGTCATTCGCCTCACTTTGTCACGGAGAGCTCTTCGAGCTTTTGTGGTCGGTTGTCCTGCACGTTGGAGCAGTTACCCGCACCAAAATCATCATCCAAGTCAGAGTTGACGTCCAGATGCTCGAAAATGTCTTCATTGAAAACTTTCACGAATAATTTTGATATCGACATCTTGGCGCAGTTAGTGTAAGTGACACATCGCTTGCTTTTTATTCACTTTACACCGAACAAAACACAACTTTCATTTTCTATCCTGAATTTCAATCTAAATTTGAATTAAAATTAATATTGTAAGCTGCCGATGTGACCGTATGTCGCCAACACAATAAACGACTGACACAGAAAAAAACAGCTGCTTATATCGTATCTCAAAACCGTATACCTTAATTATTATCGATATTGAGCAGCTGTTTAATGCTTATCGATAACACTTAACTTATTGTTGACGCGTCACGTTCATAACTCGACCAAAGTTATTAAAGAAGTAAATATGGGAAGTGATTGGGATGAAATTAAACGTTTGGCCGCTGATTTTCAGAAGGCTCAACTGACCTCTACATTGCAAAAGTAAGCAAAGAACACAAAGATAACTACCAAATTCAGTTAATTTATCTTGTAGGCTTTCCGAACGAAATTGTATTGAAATTGTAACCCTCCTCCTGGAGAAAAATTTGTTAGATGTTGTTTTTACTAACGATGGCAAGGAATACATTACACCGGACCACTTGGAGCGGGAAATTCAAGATGAGTTATACGCGAACGGCGGCCGAGCCAATCTCGTTGAAGTCAGCAAAGCGCTGAATGTCGATCTATCGCGTATAGTGACGCTGGCGGAACGTATTGCATCGGAGAATCCACAAATACATCTTATGCTGGGCCAACTCATCGATGAGGATTATATAACGCATATCGCACAAGAGATTAACGAAAAATTGGCGCAACGGGGCGAAATATCAATATCCGATTTGACTTCGCAGTTTGACTTACCCTCGGACTTTTTACAGCACAATGTTGTGGAAAAGCATTTGGGTAAAATTATCAAAGGTCGTCAGGATGCGAGCAATCCTCGCGTTTTCTTCACTCAAGCCTATATTCAACGTTGTAAGGCGAAAATCCGTGGTGCACTGGCGGCAATTACCAAGCCCACCAATGTGGCTACTATATTGCAGCAGATCAATGTCCAGGAAAAAATCTTTCACTCGCTGCTGGACGAAATCTCGCCTGCCGGCCAGGTGACCTCGAAGCAAGCTAACGCCCAATATGTTCCACATATTTACGCCAAAACCCAAGCAGATTGGGTCAGTTCCTTTTACAAGCAAAACAATTTTCTGGAATACGAAGCCATCAACAAGTTGGGAATATCCGATGCCAAGTCATATATACGTAAACAGTTTCCCAACGAGCAGTTCCTATTTCTCAAGCGTATTGCACTTAGTGCTCGTCTTATCGAACTAACCGTCCTGTCCGCTTTAAATGAATGCAGTGCTATCAAGTCCTATCTGGACTTAGCCACTATCCTACCTTCAAATCTTTCCGAGGAGGACATTGAGGAGACTTTTGATCACATAATAGCACAGAAGCAGTGCAATTCCAGCAATTTTGTGTATATTGATAATATTGGTAAGTTCTTAAGTGAATTAAGTATTAACTTTTATTCTCGACCTCTATTCTCTTCTATAGTCTTTTCACAGGCTTATTTAACTGAGCTTATCCAACCTTGTCAGGACATGGCGCAGGCAGCGGCCAAGGCAGCAATTGAGAATGGTGTCTATCAACAGTACATTGTGGACAAAACATTGGCCCAAAAGGGCAACAGTCTGATTGCTTCGCAAGATGCGGATGAAGACAGAGTGGACAAGCGAGACGAGCGTCGCAAAAAGGCCGCCTCTGGCAAAGCAGGTGGTGGATCCCAGGGCCGTGAAACTAAAACAAAGTCGACAAAGAAACATCAACGTGGAAAAGCCGCTGCTCACAATCATGACACTGACGAGGAAGAGGAAACACAACAATCGGCAACTAGCAAAAAATCAGTTAAAGTCCTTGAAATTGTTAAATTAAACGATATCACGGAAATTATCATACCCGCACTAGAACAGGAAGGTTTAGAACACCTTGCAACGCCGATTTCCAAGCTCTACTTAACGTGAGTTGCAGTGTTATTCATTTTAATTCATCAAACTTAATAGTGCATCTTTTCCTCATTCATAGCCTACTTAATCAGGTTGCGCTGGCCAAGGCCCAAAAGCTGTATGAAGCCACTCCTCAAACGAATCGACGCCAAACCCATGCTGCGATACAGGAACGCGTCAACACTCTGCTCTCTGACATTCGCCTATATGAGAAGGGATTAAAGCTGTTTCCCAGTAATACACAGTCCCAACTAATTAAGTATCTTCTTAAATCGCTGGGCAATGACATTTGTAACGAACTAACCCTCTATGTGGCTTCCGAATGTAGTCTCTCCGTAAAGACGACAAACATTAATGTCGATCAACGAATTAAACTGATACAGGAGTGCGGTAAGTCAATAAAATTTGTACACTTGTTTTTCCCTACATTTTGTTTGACCTTAATATATAGATGCACAGTTCCGTACCGCTCTGCTAGAACAAAACAAAGCCTTGAACAAAAGCATAGAAGAGTTTGAACTTGCCACGGAGGCTGTGCTGAAAACCTGCAGTATGATTATCAAAAAAGTTGATAAGAAAAAGGATCGCCAACTAATTATTAGCCACAAGGAGAAGCTGCTGCAACAGCTACTTGAATGTCGCGAGCCGGCTCTGTTGCTTCATCTGGCCGCCTTGATACTCTTTACCACTATTACTGGCTGCATTTTACATGCCTCTGGCAAGTTTGTCTCCTCCATATTACAGAACATTCGAAGCACACTCAATGAAGAGCAGAATGCCCTCTTGTTACGCTACCATGGTATGAAAATTATAATTTAAACACACAGAGTAACGTTTCAGCATGACTTCTTATTTTAGATCTCGTGCTGCAAGTACTGCAGCAGGCATCTTCGGAGAATTCAGAATCGAAGTCAGTAAACGAGCAATTGCAATCACTACAAACTGAGGTAGTGCATTTGGCCCAAAACTATTCGCGTTCTTCCGTTTCCAAGGCTGACTAAAGTTGTTGCCTGAGTGTTACAAAATTAAAACATTTGGAATTTTTTTAAAATTAGGACACTTTAATTGGGTATGGTCTGCTTTATAAGTTTGTAATTTGCATTTTGGGATTGTTAAATATTGTGTAAATATTTTAAATTTTGCTATGCATGCAAGTCTCTCCAGAAATAATAAACTTATTAAACAAAAAAACACACACAATAAATAGTAAATCACCGTTAAGTTATTACAAATAATTTACGACCAACAATCGTAACACTTGGGAGAATAAGTTCCCGCATCGATAATCCTTTAGCTTAAAAGCTATGTTACCATAATCTTATGGAAGTTGTACAGTTAGACAGTGATTTTATAATTTTTCAAATGAAATTCGTGAATGGCATTTTTACAGTTTTAAGCCCGATCATTAAGTAATTTTTTAATTGCTAGGCTCCATTTAGAGTATTTGATTGTTGCTGTTTATAGCAGGAACCCGTCTTTGAGCTAAGATCAAATCGTGATATATGGGAACAGAGGGGTTGCTTGCACTCTATAAGCTATGAAGTCTTTGCAATATCTGCTTTGCCTTGTCACACGATTGCCTTAGGAATAAAAAACATTTATTTTCTATATGTATCAACATTTTTGCATACCTACATAAAGTGTGCATTATTGGCATCACAATTTTCCAATGTTTGTCGTATATAGTTTATGAATAACTCCAAGTTTTTCAGTGTATCGCTGTTGGGAAGCAGCCATACTGTTGGCAAAGTATTCACAATGATATAGGCCTTATTGATGGCATCGTTTGGCGTACAGACACGCAAGGCCAATAGCAGATACCGATTAAGCAGTGCACCTATGGCTAGCTCCCGAAGTGGCTTGTCTGCCAGGATTCCTTGCCAGCTTAGAAAATTGCGAAAAAGTTTCAGACCACTACAGAACTGACGTTGGAAGAACGATCCTTTGGCCTCCTGAACCCTAATATAAAAACAAAAGATTATATTTGAAAAACTATAACAAAATTCATTAATTGCACTTACTGCTTCGGGAAGATGGGTATAAAAACATCATTTTCAAGCGCTAGACGCATACGTTCCAAAATAGACTCAAATAGTTTCTTAAGCTGTTTATTATTGCTTTTAAGAGGAAATTCTCGTCCCATCCGATTGATAAAACCTACCAAACGAAGTGTTTGCGTTGTAGATAATGGATCCCAGCATTCGGTAACAAGGGCTTTAAGAAAATTTTATTAGACCAAGAGCAACCAAATATAATTTATTATACTCACAGTTAACTCTGGGAAGCACAATCTTTTCTATGAGCGAGGGTACCAGATTCACATCAGGATCCTGCTTAAGACGCTCAATCGATTCATCCGGCTGACAAGCGTAAAGCATGCAGGCCTGATACCATTGCATCGTCTCAATGTCTGTGTACTCTTCAAGCAACGGTGACCACAGAAGCAACTCGTGACGTACCAATGGCGCTAGCAGTTTGGCCAGACAAAGACTTACGTATGCATCCTGATATGAGTTAATATCTGTTTTGCGCCAAGCATAGAACTTTACAAGTACAAGTTCAATTTTACAAAAGTCATCAGTAACATCATCAAAAGCATCTGCTGCCTGCGTCTCAATCTGTGCTTTAGCAGCCACACATTGTTCCTCCTGCTGATCCGCAATTTCATCGTCGCTTGACATGCCATCTAAATGAGACGCTAACAGATCATTACGTTCCCGTTCGCAACGTCGACGCGTGCGTCGACCTTCACGCTCAGCCGCACGTCGGACTTGCTCTTCGTATTCAGGTGTGCGACGGGCCGTAGCTGATATAGTTTCTAAAAACATAAAATATATTAGCAATAAACAAGTTAATAAATCGTGTCTCGCCTTACTTGATGATTCAGCCATCTCCTTGGCTTGGTCACGCACATCTTGTCGTCGCCGATTGACGAGATAGCGTAGACTCTTACTGTACAACTGCAGGGACCGTTTCTCCAAATCGTTGATCAACGGCGATTTGGCCGCCAAGCAATCCACTAAATCGTTAACATAGCATTTGACTTCTTGATAGAACTTATATTTAGCTGCCGCAGTGGGTGCATTTTTTTGACACTCGAGCTTCTGAAGTTTCAACGATTTTAGTTCGGTAGAAATACGCTCAATACTGGCACTGTGATCGTCGTTACGTTCTTGAAGTTCATGGAGCCGCGCTGTAATCGCTGTGCGCATCTCTTGAGGTGTACGTAATGCCGAAGCCTTTGCCTTATCCTTTTTAGGCTTAACTATGTTGGAACGCGTTACCGATGTCAGAATACTGCCTCTGTCTAAGGATTTTTTGGCATATGCCTGCTCTAGAAGAGTTGATGTGGAAGGCGGTGGCAACTGCTCCGCCATATCTTCCAATTCTATTGCACTCATGCCGCTAGGCGCTGCAGGTTTAATCATGAAACGTGAAAGTACCGTTTCATGTTGAGCATGAACCAATTGAGCTCCAGTGACACCTTTACGTATCTGTTGATTCTCCCACTCATGCATTTCTCGATCGGAATCTTCCTCGGTTACTAAAGTTTGAATGAACAAATATTAGATACAGATTCGCTCGAACTAGAAAATTCGGTACATGGGACACAGCTAAATTGCTGTTTAATAACTACATACAATCATTTTCAACAGCATAGAACTGTTCGCGGCGCTCTTCGCGCTCCTTGCGACCCGTTATATCGCTCATATCCATGCGTTCCTCATCGTCTGACTGATCACCCTCGACATCTTCACGTTGAAGTCGCGTACTAAGCTTAGGAGGTTCCTTCGGCTCCTCCACAGGTATAAAGTCATTAGCACCTACAAAGTCGGATCATTAAATTAAATAATTACTTAGCAAAAGTTTTCTTAATGCTCCTTACCTTGCTCTCGAGCACGCTGTCTGCGTTTTCGTGCCGCATGTATCATTGCTGCATCTGGTATAGATCCACTCTCTAGCATTTGCTTTAGGTGCTCGGGCTTTGAAAATCGATGTCCTGCCTTATCACTGTCTCTTTCATCTTGCTCCTCCTCATCGCTCATATCATCACGACCGGCGCAGAGAGCAGCGCGCCCATTCAATACAACCTCGGGAGTTTCCGACTTTTTGACAACAAGCTATTGAAATCAAGAAAAATACAAATAATATTAAACATATCTGCAGGTCAACTGACAATAAGATAAGTTATTTGTGAACAACTAGGTTTAAAGCTCAAAATTAGTAGTTACTTTATGAAATGAATTAATATTATAAACATTATAAAATAAATAATAAAACATTACTGAACTCTTAACATATGTAGTTGGTTACAAGCTAGGTAACAATACCAACTTAATTGCATTTTGATCTTAAATTAGATTAGGTTGGGATTATGACTTTGGAATTGTGTCTAATAGTTTTTTGGGAATATAAGATATGTTAAAAATGCAACATTATCACATTTTGAACATGATAAGCCGAAGACTATTCGTTTTTCTATAATATATTAGATTGACCCTCTTTTATTTTATTTAAATCGTAAGAAATTGTTGTTTTTGTAGAAAAAATTGAATAATAATAACCTTACCACAAAGTCGTCTGTGCGTATTTCAGTTTGGATCATATCATTATCACATTTTTTACTTTTACTCTGTACGTTTGGACTGTCACTCGCTATCGAAGAACTCTTATAAGATCTATTAGAATTAGAGCTGCCAGAAGCAGCCGAAGCGTTGGCACTGGACGACTCTAAATGCTGTGTAGTACTACCATTGTGATATCCAGCCTGATGTGTCCAGTTTTGTCCCGAGAGCTCCGCCCGTTCCTCACGTTTCTTTTTTCGTCTCTCCTTGTCCAGCATTCTCATCACTTTTTTGCTATGTGACGATTTACGCACTTGGAAAACCTCTCCATCGTCCTCTACGGTAGTGTAATAATCAATCAATTAATTATTCATTCAATGTAATATTCTATACTTACCATCATCAGCAAAACTTAGCAGAGCCTTTGGCTTGTGCTGTCCAGTACCTAGCCCAGAAGCGATACCATTGTCTTCAGATTGTTTAATTGCCTTTTTGCTTTTGTCTTTATCACGTTTTCCACCAGACAGTGATATTATTGGCGGTGGTGGAGGGATCGTTTCCATGTTGCCACCATCAATGTCCATGGCGGACGCATCGTCTTCTTCGTCAGCATTGCTGGAGAAAACACGTCGCTGTATTTTCTTTGGTTTGCGAAAAATCGACATTTACTACACTTATTGGTCTACTTTTCAAATTGATAATTGATAGTTGCAGTATTCAACCAATAATTAAAAGCCAAATATAAGCTTAAAAGACGTTTTCGCAAAAAAAGTTCTTCTTCTTTGCTTTTTCTAGTCGATTTATAGCCGGCTCGATACAATTTAACGAATAGCGGCGATAACACTCTTATGTTAACTCCTCCGCCTACAGCACGCTCCACCGTTTAACAGAACGCATCACTGTTTCATGATTTAATTTTACATTTCCCAATTCAAGTAAGAACTGCCACTCGTCTTCAATGTTTTCCCAATAAATATAAGAAGCTCATCGAGGTAAAAATAAAGAAACTAGTAATAAACATTGCCTTACAAAAATTTTAAAATTTTTGAACTTGTTCTGTAACGGAAAATGTGAACTAATAATAAATGATTACAAGCTAAATGAACGATAAGTGCCTTGAAGTTGAATTTGTTCAACTGAACTAACTCTAAATGCTTTATTGCAGCTCTATTGTTTGAGGCGAAACCGCTGGAGCTTAGTTTGTATTTAACTAAACTTTAAAGCATCACAAAAAGACAATGGGTCTCAAAGGTTGCGAAGTGCAATTGGACAATCCTTGGAATACATACTACGCTGGTCAAACACTCAATGGTCAAGTTAAAATTACCTTTGATTCGCCCAAAAAAGTTCGAGGTAGGGGTTTAATTTAAATATATGAATATGTTAAATATATACAGTGTATGTGAAAAATATATATGCGCAATTTGTGCTGGTATTTAAGCAGTTAAGCCAGTATTACTCATAAGAGTGACGGCATATATAGAGATGCATTCTATTTCTGAGACAGCTGACCTACTCCCAATAGAAATAAAAGCCGGTCCCGTTTGTTTTTCCTCAAGTTGGGTGGGCCCAAATGTATTAGATTTCCAATCCAGTAAATAAAAACAATAATTGTGTTAATTAAACAAAAAGGTATTTAAATCACACATAGCTAGGTGGCTGGAAATGATGCTGACGGCGATGATGTCATCGCTGTGGTAGTCACAGAGGGAGAGACATCGCCAACAACTTATTTATAGAACTAGCGTGCACAACTGGGCGCGGGGCGCTTTAAAAAGCGACATAAAAAAAGTTCAATAACGACATTGACCTATGAGGAATTGCATGGAAATGAATAATTTAGTGTGTTTTTATTTGAATGTTGTCACATTTCTGGTTAATATTAGTATTCTTTTGCATTCAAGTAGTGTATGAAAATTAAATGATAAACATTTTTTATCTTATTTCAAGGCATTATCATACGCTTTTTGGGAGAAGCTAACACGGAATGGACCGAAGAGCGCAATGTTACCTCAAGTGAAGGAAAGACTGAAAACGAGATAACGCATCTTAAAGGACACGAAGAATACTTCAAAATACAATATTATTTGCTCGGTGGAAAAAACAGTAAGACTTCAAATCCAATATACCATTAAATTTGCTCTAGAATTGCTCTAATCACTTCCTCCTATAGGCTCTGAAACGGAACTACCACCTGGCACTCACACGTATCCATTTACGTGTGCTCTTCCAGCAACCTTGCCATCCTCTTTTGAAGGCGAGTTTGGTCATGTTAGATATACTATTAAAGTAACCTTGGATAGACCATGGAAATTTGACCAGGATATGAAAATGGCCTTCACTGTTATAGCACCAGTCGATTTGAATCTAAATCCACGCGTCAAAGAACCATTTAAGCTTGAATTAGAGAAATCATTTTGCTGCTTTTGTTGTCGATCTGGTCCACTCGCTGTAATAACAAGCATACCTCAAACTGGTTATGTATCGGGTCAAATATTGCCTATTACTTGCGAGGTTGATAACACAAGCAATGTGAATCTCACAGCAGTTAAATTCGAATTGCGTAAACTTGTCACGTTCCATACCAACCAGCCTCGCAGCGAAAAACGTGAGTCCAAGGTGGTAATATCGCAGCTGAGCATTGGACCCGTCAATGGTGGTGAATCCCGTACATTTACGCAGCAAATGGAAATACCAGCACTGCCCCCCACAAATTTACTCAACTGTGGCATAATTGCACTCGACTACGATTTGCATGTGGAATGCGATGTAAGTGGCCCTCATCGCAATCTTACCGGCAAGATACCCATTACTTTGGGCACAATACCGTTGGCTGGCACTAATCTACCAGCTGGTGACCCCTCACTGGCACCAACACAGCCAGTTAGCCCAGTTAGTCCACCTGGCGATGGAGGGTTGGGTGGTGCACTTGGCTGGAATGTGGCAGATAGTGCAGGCGGTGCACTCTATCCCAATATACGTGAGTAGAATAAAATAAAAAATATATGTATATAGTATTTAATAAAACCGTTGTAAATTGCAGCTCCACCCCAGTTCGTTGAAACTGAGTATCGTGCACCTACAATAACTGGACGCGATGATTCGGAACACACTCAAGTCATTGGAGATAGCGCATTCGCTCCGCGTTACCCAACTTTTCAGTTCAAGAACGCTTCAGCGCCAGCAGCAAGTCCTTAAATTTATTAAATAATATATCGGGTATTCCTTGAAGTTCTCATTTTTTGTTCGGTTAATCTTCGTAAAAACGTTGTCCTTTAATTTTGTTATTAATTGAATTGAAGTTAATTTTGTCAATTTTGTAATCTCAATTATAGCTTATTAAATAGCTAATAAATCTTGCGGTATTCCGCTATAAAATGCAACAATTTGTCAGAAATAATTTATTTATGTTTATACCCTGTTATTCGTTCTATACAATTTAATTAAAAGAGGACTTTGTATTATATTGTATTAATGTATATATAACACAATTAAAATCAGAAACAACTAATAGCATAGATGTATTGGTTGTCTCTAGTATTGGTTGTTCCTGATTAAAATATGCTATTACGGTTCGTTGTCATTTGTTAATTACTCTGCCTTTCGTCAAACTAGTCTTGCGAGTCAAAATTCTTGCTTCAAAACACTTCAGCCAATCAGGTTTGAGTAATTCAAGATTACACTTCTCCGTTTGTGGTTTTCATTTCCCATCTCAGCCTTGTAGTTCTGGTACATTTTCTGTTAGTGTTTTTTCGTAGTCCTGCCTCTTTTAAGCTTACTTTAGCTATTTTTTTCAATACACTTTTAAACTTCTAACTATTTATCATTTTTTTTATTTTACTCTTTCTCAGTTTAGTGCACTCAGCGCTTTCGTGTTTGTCATTATTTAGTTTTTTCAGATGTCAATTTCTTACATACTGCGTCGGCTAGCAGCTTAAAGTTTTTATCCATTTCCTCTTGTTCTGTCATTTCGCTACAGTTTTCTATCTCGTCTATTTTCTGGCATTGTTTTTTAAGCATTTCTTTCAGTGTATTTTCTGCCATATTAATGCATGATTGGTTCTCGCATTTTTCTTCACACCGACATGTCTTTTTAATCCAATTATCCCTATCTTTTTGATTCTTACACTTGTTTCTTTTTGACTTACCTCTCTTACCTCGCTTACATTTGGCTGCAAATTCTTTACGTTTTACAGCTTCGGCTAGCTCCTTACATTTTTGTTCAATTTCTTTTATCCTAGCAATTTCCCGGCTCTTTTCTATTTCGGCCACTTGCTCACACAGGTTTTCTAGAGTTCCCTTATAGACGCTTTCTACTTTGTTATCTTTGTCCCCCATTTTCTTGTTGCATTCGTTATATGTGGCCAGTCTGGCACACAGATTTTTTATTATTACTTGCTCTGCCAGTTTACAGTATATTTCATCCTCGCACTTGCCTCTTTTTGTCAACGCAGTCTTTTCCTTTTTGTTGGCTGCAAATTCATTACGTTTTTCAGCTTTGGCTAGCTCCTTACATTTCTGCTCAATTTTTTCCTTCCTGGCGGTTTCAGTGCACTCTTCACTCCTGCTCATTTCCTTGCATTGTACTTTCAAGTTTTCTTTTTTAGACTCTTTGGCTTCTGTTTCAGTTACTGATATAATTCCCTCTTATTGTATAAAGAATTTTATAACTTATTTATTTTAAAAATAAGCTTTAAAACATACTTACTTCCTGAAGGTATGACGCTAAAGTGTTGCGTTGGAATGTTAAGCCGAAATAACTTTTGAATCCGTGTATGAATTTTTAAAACAAGAACCGCGCGTCGGAACATATTTTTCTTTCTTTTTATGTTTAGTTGAACGGTAAATTTGGATGAGTTCATTAAAAAAAAGATTTTTTTTTATTTTACTCTACTATTTTAGATGACACCTATTACAAAGCATTTTTAATCATACAAATGACACCTATTACAAAGCATTTTTAATCATACAAACACGCAAAGGTGAATACCTCATGTGGTTCACGATTTCTCCTTAGATATGTTGAAAATATGTTATTAAAATTAAGTATACCCTCTGGAAGGCTATAAAACAATCATATCCTGGTGGGGACTTTTTTTTATTTTTTCGATTCTAAATTTCAAGAAAAATTTTTAAAAGTTAGATAAATAAATTGTTTTCATGTTAAATTTTGATTTTGAATGTGACATTTTGTGTTACTTGGCATTTCATTCCCACCAGTCTGGGTTGTGTATTGTCCAACGACAATCTTCAATTTGGCTCTTAACTGTCTTTTGGTTGGGGCTGCAAAGAAAAATATGGTATTGCCATTTGGCATTAACCTACAAATAACCTAAGTTTTCAATAAGAATGAAGCTGACTTGCGGGCTCTTATCAAAAACAATTACGGCTAGCCCATAAAACTGTACGTACGATGTGTACGTATAGTACGTAGAGCTGTAGCAAGATTCTTTTGACGTCATTCACCTCGGTGTGACATTGAGTACCCCACAGACGGGATTTGATAATAATTCAAATTGATTTTTTTTTTTTTTGTTTGAATTTATGGTAAGCACTTTCCGTGCTATGTGTACTTACTTGTTCATATTCGCACACAACACGCTTATCCTCAGTTTCTTGGCCAAAACTTTTGTCTTGAGTTGAAATCTAAAAAAAAATGTTTACATAATCAAAACTCGCTTGTTGCTCACTTACCTTTATGGCGTTCTGCGCTTTTGTTTCTTTATTGTTATTTTGAACATTTAATTTAAACATTGCCCAACGCTCTTCAAGTATAGCCTGTGAGCCAAGGTTTTGTTTTGCCAGGTCTGGGGAAATGAAAACATCAGTTGGTTGTTTTTTTGTTAATTCTAAAAGGCGGTTGTTGTATCCATTCCCATAAAGGGGCCAATAACGGAAGTTCGCAGATGAGCTGAATCTTTGCGCAATTGAATAGGTGCCAAAATTTCTTCGATTGCCTGGCTTATTATTTTTGCCCTTTACCAATTCGTATAAAAATTCTCTAAGCGACCTTTTTGATTCGCGTTCAAGAGCGTTGTCCGATTTGACTGCTTCGTTCTTTGTTATTTCCACATTTGACATATCCATAAAGTTATCTGTTTTAACTGAGCTTGGTGGTTCTAATTTCACACTTTCTTTATCCACTGACGTTTCCGCTTTTGGGATTTCCTTTGAACTATCATTAGAGCCTGATTCGTTCTGAGATGAATTTTCAGTTTCGGACTCGGTGAGTTCATTTAATTCCTTCAATTTTTGACTGAAAAGCTCAGCAAAGGGGACATCGTGGTTGACTGCATTATCTTCAGAAACTTCAGTTGGCTTATCTTCAGGAACATGTGTAGTATTCGCTTCAATTGTCTTATCTTCAGGGACATGTATTGTATTCGCTTCAGAGACTTGGTTTGAATTTTCATCTTCTTCTTGTATCTCCGCACTTTCTTCCAACGGATTCGGTTCAGAAAAATATAAGTTGTGACCTGTGTTTTCATTTTCTTTTTGTTTTCCAACACTGATTACATTGTGACTCACATAATTGGGTTCCGGTTGACTCCAGGAGATTTCAGGAGTTTTTGTTTCTTCTATTTTCAAATTGGATACAGGTGTATTGGAAGAAGGTGCTGTTATTTTAAAGTCCTTTTTTTCTTCGTATTTTACTTTGGGTTTTTCTTCGTATTTTTCTTTCTTCTTTTCGGGTAGTATATCCCTTGTCAATTTAAAATCCTCTATTCCAGATTTTGGAGACGCTTCAAACGCATACTTATCACAAGTTATGGTTTCATGTTTAGTGTTATAAAGGTCTCCAGGCGTCAAATTGCATTCCGATTTTGTTTCAGTAAACATGTCTAAGCTTAAATCAGTAGAATTGAACTGCAAAGGTACATGTGGCGCACTGCAATTATTATTGTTTGACTCAAAATTAGTTTTATTTTGATTATCGACTGGGAACGGTTTATGTATCATAGTTGTTTTAGGAGTCGGATCGTGAGTTTTCATCAAGCTGTCCTGAATGTTTAACGGAGTTACCTTACTCTTCATTGAATTCGGACTTGACTCCTTCGAAACTACTTTGTTTTCTTTCTCACTTTCGATTTTTTTCTTTAATTCAGATATAGTATCGGAAGCATTAAAGTTTGAGTTCGCAGTAAACGTATATGGATTATTTCCATTTTTATCAGGACTTGCAGTTTTTGCTTTGCTAGAATTTAAGTATTCCTTTTGCTTTTGAATTTTCGAAATCATTTGATCGATCGCCGACTCTGCTTTAATATTTGGATTATCAGCTTGGTTATCCTTTTCACCGGTTGGTTCTTTTGCAAATGTATTTAGATCCGATGCGATTCCCGAAAGCTGTGAAGTTTCATTTTTGTTGTGCTTCCATGGATTTGGCCGAACTGTGCTCTTCTCTGGCGTTTCTGCCTGATTTTGATTAGTTAAGTTTTTAGGCTGGTACGTAGTCGAATTTTGGGATTCTTCTTTGTGCAGGTTAAGGATTTTAGCTATCTCCTCCATTCGTTTTCTGTTATTAGCTTCTAAGAGCACCGCAACTGTGCCCCTTAGTGGTCTTTTAGTGAAATCTACTGGCTCAGTATCTTTTGTGATTGTTTGATGAAATGACTTTGTTTCATTGTTATTTCGAGGATATTTTTCTGGAGAAACATGAGTCTGTTTTTCAATTTTACGAAATGTCGCTTGTTTATTCATGTTATCTGAAGTCGTTGCAGTCTCCTTGAAATCGTTGTTTTGCTTAGGGTCTATTGATACATTCTTGTTTTTGGTGGATAGATCAGAAGTTGCTCCTTTGGATTTATCAAATGACACCATACCTTTATCATCTTTGCTATCAGCCGTCTTTGAAGTTAGCCCACTCTTCTCCTTGGTTACCATCTTTTTTATGTCATCTTTCTTACCTGTCATAGCTATGATTTCATTAAAAGTAAGATGTTTTTTTCTCATCTTTTCACCTATCGTCTTTTTGAATGCCTTATTAAATACCTTTTTTGCGTTTAGATCTGTTTTCCCCATTGTATCGAATGATATCCATATTTTTTCCATTAACAGGTGATTTTGAGGAATCATATCGACACTCATTGCAATCGGCTTGCCTCTAATTACGGCTTTGGATTCCATTTGCTTCCATTTGATGATGTCTTTTTGGGTTACATAAGCTAAATTAAAAGACTTTTCATCTTTCGTCTTTCTTTCAATTTTCTTGATGTTTTTTTCTTCATCAGATTGTCCTGATTTTTTTAAAGAAGCCTTACTATTCCTTGCCTTCCTAGCTTTTGCAACGGTTTCTAGAATCCCTCCATGGATTTTGATAGTTTCCGTTTTATCTTTTTTGACAGTTTTCTTCTTGGCCGAAGAGTTTTCAGACCTTTTTGTTTTTTTATCATTAGTAGGATCCTTTTCAGTGCCTTCAGAAGTTTTCAAGGTTTTTGTTTTATTTATCTCGGGCAACTCACTAATTTTATCCACTGAAATCATAGAATTTCCCAATTTCGAGCTTAGTTTTTCAATCATATCACATTGTCCCCTTATTATTTTTATAAAATCAACGCTGCTTTCCTTATCGATTTTTTTGTCATCAACCGGTTTTTTCTTAGCGGATTCGGAGCTATCTGAACTCGGCGAAAATTGTTTTTTTTTACCCGATTCATTTGTTTCTTGCAATTTCTTGTACATGTTTCTGATAGTCTGTTCAGCAGAAACATTTTCGTCAGATGCTTTTGATTCTCTTTTACCTAAACCAAATTCCGGTTCATCTTTCGATTCAGTAAACATATCATCTAAAAATGATTTATAAAAAGTGTCATCAGTTTTTTTGGGTTTGTTTTTATCTATTTGGCTATCATTCGATTTAGCAGACACTTGCAAGTCTTCGGTTAATTCGAACGAAACGGTCGTACCTCCGGCTGTACCTGGCTTAATGATTTTTTCTTGAGATTTGGCACCGTGAACACCATGAACCCTTAAAGTACTATAGTTTGACACGATATTTTTCTTATTGTTGATTTGAGAATCTTTCTTTGTTGATTGCGAATCGAAAGCTTTGTCTTGCCCCTTCATTTTAGCCTTGTCTTTTTTGCTCTTATCATCGTTATTGGAATCCCTTCCGTGAAGGCGTCTGATTGGCACAGCTACGCTGGGAAGCCTAGAAATGGCCATTATGCGCAGATATGTGCTGCAACACCGCGTACAGCGTCCAAAGATCTGATTGGCCATGTTTTTTTTTTTTTGTAGAATGTCTACAAAAGTAAGTTTAAAAAACTGTTAAAATTTTGAGTGAATGCAAAAACATAAATTTCCCTTGGGAATAAAATTGTTATTTAAATATTTGTAATGTTCTGACTGACAATGCTAAGATGACTGAAATAAAATAATAGTTGATGCTTTCCTGTTAGACACCGCGAGCGTCCAGAATCTTCAGTACTTGCCTGACCAAGAAGAAATCTCTTCATCCTTTCTATGATAAATTTGTATATTCTATTAGATCCATAAGGAATCCTATATACTCTTTAAACATAAACATTTCTATAAGGCTGTCGACGGGATATCCGATAAACCGATCTCATATTTAAGTGTATTAAATAAATAATATATATTAATAAAGAAAATAACTCAGTTATTATTTACAAAACATTTTTATTAGTTAATGATAACCTTTAATTGATTACTTTAAAGTTCTTAGATCTAAAATTTTACTGGATTGTTTGTGTTCTTAGGTTGTACATGTATCATAACCTTGATGGCTCCACCTAGACCATAGCGAGCTGTCTCGAAGGCCTTGGCTGTCTCTGTAATGTCAAAATGATGTGTGACGAGCCGCTTTACGTTCATCTTGCCAGAAGCAACAAGGGCCAATGCACCGGAATAGCTATAGAGAGAAATTCACAAATCGGTACAGACCATCCAAAGAACACCTTTCAATTATGACTTACTCGTTGCAGTAACGGAAAACGCCACGTATGTCCACCTCTCGGGCCAGCGCATTGAACAGAGGAAGTTTAATTTCCGGTGCTCCCATTCCAACAATGACAACAACTCCTCCCGAACGCGTAGCCTGTGGTAAAGCGGATTCACGGAATTAATAATGTAGTCAAGCAGTATATTATACAGCATTTACATAGATTGCCAAACGAGTACTGCTCTCCGCTCCGCAACAATCGATCGATCTGTCGGGGCTTTCACTCATTATTTTGTGAATACGCTCTGTGATCTCCTCGGCTTTGTCGTCCCGACCAAGCAGCAGAGTGTGTGTGGCGCCCAATTCTTTGGCAACATTTAGACGCTCTTGTACCAGATCGGTGATCAGGATCTCCGTTGCACCCATTGATTGCGCAGCCTAATTTATATATTTCAAATTAAAATTTATAACAGAATGTCATCAGTTTTCAGAGAAAACTTACGATCAGAGTAACCAATCCAATTGGTCCGGCGCCAAGAATAAGCACCTTAGAGCCTAAGCCAACTCCAGCTCGGCGACAAGCGTGCACACCCACTGAAAGAGGCTCTAGCAACGCACCCTCCTCCATAGTTACATGATCAGGAAGCTTATAGCAGAAATTTGCCGCATGCTTGTAGTAACGGGTCAGGTTTCCGTCGTAGGGCGGTGTGGCACAAAAGATCATTTCGTCGCAGAGATTATACTTTCCCTCCTTGCAAAGATCACAGCGGAGACAGGGTTTGCCCGGCTCGATGGCGACACGATCACCAGCAACCAAATTCTTCACTTTCTTTCCAACCTTGGCAATAACGCCGGCACTTTCGTGGCCGATAATCATAGGCTTCTCCAAAATGAAATGTCCAATTCGACCATGAGTCAAATAATGCACGTCTGATCCACAAATGCCTACACTGTCCATGGCAATCAGAACCTCTGTGGATGCCAATTCACAGGATTAAAAAAACTCCCAGCGGACTGCATTTTTACCCACTTACCATCATCGGAAATCTCGGGAATGGGACGTTGTTCCTATATAATTCGACAGCAACGTAAGAAATAAACTCATTCACAAACTAATTACTTAAACTTACCAAACGCAAGTCCTCAATTCCATGCAGAACCGCTGTCAAATTATCCTTCGCCATTTTTGTGGAGTATTCAAGTGCTTCGCGTATCTTGTCAACTCGTGTATGATGCCTTTTTGACGTGTGCTCCAAGATCGTAACCGCACGCAAGAAACGTTGATGTTCAACTAATTCCAAATTATTCAATGTCGCAGCTCGCCGGGCTCTATCAGCAAATTTATTTCTAGTATATGCGCGAGTATATACAGAAACACAAACTTATAAACGTATACAAACTGTACGTAAGTATTTATGTTTGCATATATATGAATGAACTTATGTGTATGTGTGTTTCCTATCAAAGGTGGGTGTGGAAAGTTTATTATGTATGCGTATGTTTGCAATCATTTGCGACGTAATTGCCGCTTTTGCCCTTTATTTGTTATCGCCCCATTTATAAACAGCTGCTGTAATGCATTCTCTGTCAATTTATTTCACACTATTCGCACAATCCAAATTAGCCGGCTTACCACTACACTGGCTATCTCACTCTATCTTGCATTGCCGCCATAAAGATTGACACCGTTTGCGCCGTTGCGCTTTTTGTGAACAGTTGCACAGTTGCTTAACCCCTGGCGGCGCAGCACGAGCTGCAGGCGGGAAATAGTAGATGCAATTTGCATAAACAAATAAGCAATAAAATATTTACTTGGTTATAAACAGTTCTATGTAAACGTATATGTAGGTATTTACTTGAATGTTATATTCAGTAAAAAGCAGCCTGTCAGAAAACTAAACGGTAAAAAAGTGTATGCGCCAGGCCCCTAACAATGCGTATACAGTGTGTACGATTCACACGGGCCCTCATCTGCAGTGGAGCTTAGCTGGCCAACAAAAACTAAAAATATAAAACTTAAGGGAATTTACTTGGACAATGTAATTAGTATTTAGCTGTTTTTTGTTTAAATTATGTAATAAGTCATAATTTATTTAAAAGCTCCAGTCCATTAAATAGAAAAAAATTATTACATTTGTTTTGCACGCGGTCCTCCGAGACTGTCGATACGGCCCTGGCTTTGAAACTTAAATCAATTTAATGAATCTACATATATACCTGCTGTCTGATAACAATTATAATTTATGCCTAATTTATTCAGCTTGTGGCAAACTACTGTGCTAAACATACATGTATTTACTAGACTGTGTATGTACACACTTTTTGTATATGATTGCTGAGTATTCAAAGTGAATATACGCTCGTGCCCTTTATTTGTTATCTCAGCTTTTTGAAACAGCTGCCTTAATGCATTTTCGCTACATTGTTTACATTTAGTTAACAAGAGGCACTCTTTCTTATCTGAACAATAGCCAGTTTAATAGCTATAGTGCCTTTAGTTATTTAGAAAACAGGATTATTGTTAAATCTCGGTTGAATGGACAAACGATCATAGCGGAAAAGGTGCCAAAGTTATCCAAGGTCAAAGTAGTAAAAATATAAGCTTCGTGGGCTCACTTATTGCAATAGTTAATAATCTTGAGATAGATTTGCGCTGCCAGTGTGTTCCCACCCTGCATAGCCTTGCTCATCATTGTTGTAGGGTATTCTTAATTTGATTGCAGCCAACTTCAAAAACAATGCCTGAGCTCTCCGTGTCTAATAAGTTTCAATAGGATTAAAGAAATATATTTTAAATTTTGCATTAAGCTTGAATTTGAACTGAAATATTTTATTCCAAAGAAAATCGCTAAAATTACTGTTATAATTCTTTTCAAAGGTCCCTTTTAAAGTATTCGAAATTTTAATAAAAATTCTCATAATAATATCGATATGACTTAACGTTTGATTTGCTTAACTTGTCCAAGATTTTATTCATTTTCTTTATAAATAGGTATACTTTTATTAATACCCTTACATATATTATTAATATATTATGAAAAGTTGTTTATCAGTTGTCCATTTTTTTTGTTCCTATATATTTTCTCTTGATTTTTTTGGACTGATAGCTTTACTATTATTATTTATTAAGAAACTCAAAAAACAATAATACTCAGAAAGGGTATTTAAACTTCTGCGATCCTACAGATAGCATAAATACTTATCTTTAATATATTTCTCTTAACTTTTAGAATGTCTATTTAAAAACGTTTGCTTATATTGCATATACATTTATATGTGTGTAAGTATTATATAGCCTCTAGTCTCGGCCTTAAATAGTATATATGTAAATATATATTCATATTTGTAGTGCTTAAAAATAAAAAAAATTGTTGCTTATAGTTAAGAAAAAGTTTCCATCACGAATACAACGCAGTTTTATTTTTGTTTATTTTGTTTTGTTCTGAATATAAATGCATAATTCGTAAATGCAATATTAATGCTTTGGAGTATAGTTTTCAAGTGTTCCACTAAGACTTTAAATGCTTTGGCTTGAAGTTTAAGTAAATCAGAGCCTTCTTAGATAACCAGCTTATTTTTAAGATTGAATTTTAAAGGTTATTTGAATATATTTTGAAGTTGAAAAACTATCGATAGCATTATCGTACGATATACTATATATGTACGATAACTATATATGTATAGTTTTTAAACTGGCATTACGATAATACTGTCGATAGTTTTTTACTTACACAACTAACAGCTTAAACTCTAGACTTTAGGACTTCATAAACTTTTGATAGTTACACAACTATGTATGCATGGTATATACTATTTCTGCTCTTTTTAATATTATCTAAAGCTGAACTTTCGTATAAAAGGAACAAATTTGGCAAAAGGAAACTTAATGTTGAACTATACTGTAGTATTTCTTTTGTTTTCCGTACTCGTAGTACATGGTTAGATATTTGTGTCAATTTTTTTCTCTTTTTATGATTTTAAGTTTATCACACATATGGTCAAAAATCGAAACCGTCACATTAGCTCGATATGGCTGCTGGCTGCTTGGCATTGGATTAAGTAAAATAAACTTAAGCAAGGTACAGTCGAACACACCCGACCTCAAGATACCCTTCGCGCAGCTTTGAAAACCCGTTGTATTTACTAATAACTATTTAAATTTGTCCTTGAAGATAGAAAATTGGATGTCCCTACCTTTAATTATAGCGGAGATCAATAACAGAAAGTGACACGGACTTTGGCTAAATCGACTCGGCTAGTGATCACGTTTAAGAATAAATTTTAGTTCCTGGGGTCTGCCAGGCCAGCGTTAGTCAGCTATACAAATTTCACAAATGGGGTTATTTTTAACTCTTTTAACACTTTCGAATGGTATAAAACAACCAATACTTAATTCAATTCTTGCAATAATGTTCTATAATTCTCCTTTCAAGTAAAGAGAATAAACTAATAAGTACTGGAATATTTTGATAACTCCTATCTGTAAGTTAGAAGAAATTATATTCCGAACAAAATGAATCTGCAGCCAGCACTTTATCAGACTTTGACAGTTTTTTACATGGACAACTCCTGTCGGGGCTTGTTTATATGCAAACGCTGTGGATCTTGAGGCGCTACGCAGATATCTGTTAAGATAACAACCTCGTAGGGACTACAGTCGGACATGTGTAGAAATCCACAGAGCCAGCCATAAAATCCCTTCTCGATGTCTGTGATATCATTTATCCAGCTACTATACTGCAGACTCAGCTGCCGAAAGCCGGAGTACAATCCCAAGCCAAAGGTGCACAGCACAATGGCCAGCGGATAAGCTAGAAATAGTATAGGCGTAACAAATATCTTGTGCAGATACGACTTCTCCTCGCAGTAATAGTTAAACATATTGTACCAGGTTAGGGTGCCAATATAGAACGAATAAACAGCCGAGATGATCGTCACAAAGGGCAAGCAGAGCAACGAGATGAGAAATATGTGAAGTCCGACGCCACAGCTGCAGGTGCAGCAGAGATTTTGACCTTTTTTCGAGTCCGTGGCCATGGCATGCGCGTTGAGTTGTTCCAATTCCTCGCGACTGATGTTTATCTGAAGATCTATGGACTGGCCCTTCTTTCGACCCCGCTTGATAGTACCTGGGCAAAGAAAGAATTAGAGAGAGTTAGTCATTCTAGCGGTGTCAAGTAATCGACTTACCGGTCATGGTCAAATAGTTGCTACCGTCAACTGCCTTGCGGGCTTGATATCTCTCCAAGCTCTGATCGTACGTATTGAGTACACTAGTTTCACCGGACTCTAAATCCTCGTAGTTGGTAATATCTGGCGAGGCACGCTGGCTGCGAACGTGCGGCAAGTCCGAAGTGCGAATGTTTACTCGCTTTTTCGAAGAAGATCTATTGCTGAGACTTAGACAATCCTGTGACTTACTTAACTTGGCATCCAAGCTGCTCTCCGAGTAGCAGCAGCTACTCGGGGTGACTGTGCTGCTCTCATGCCGCTGCGATTGCGTTGACTTGGTGCACTG
Organism: Zaprionus ghesquierei; assembly: GCA_018904095.1. Taxonomy (NCBI): domain Eukaryota; kingdom Metazoa; phylum Arthropoda; class Insecta; order Diptera; family Drosophilidae; genus Zaprionus; species Zaprionus ghesquierei. Next base: position 2,293,956 of record JAEIGP010000676.1, read on the forward strand.
TGAGACAGACTCAAAGTTCTGCAGCTCATTTAAATTGTTAGCCGACCGTGTTGACTTATTACTATGCTGAGTTGAGCTGGCCGAATGTGTGCTGGCAATTGTGTCCTGGGCGCCGACGCCAAGTTCTCCTGGTAATTGGGGCAATGGCTGTTTGTTCTTGATAATCAGCTTTGACTTGAGCAGCTCCTCTTCTAGGCCCGGATTTGAAGGCGATAGTTTTGCGCGATTTGGCTAGAAATTTGTAGAAGTGATTAACGAATTAAATGATAAAATTACATTTTATGTTACCTGAACATTCACAATATGATCTACATAATTTTGTTTTTTGGCTTCGGCTTTGTTTTGTTGACGTTTACGTGGCGGTATGAAAACAGGGCGTTCCTTTGTTAAAGCCTCAGCAGCGCTCCCCATCGAGCCACCTTTACCAACCATTTTATAGTGTGGATTCTGTTTTTTCTATATAAACAATCGGCATGATTCCTATTACAACATTTTGGTCTGTTTCAAGCTGCAGTTAATTCAACGTTCACAAGTAATGCACTTCCGGCTGTTTGTTTCGCTAGTATGTAATTATTGATTTTTCTTCAAATTTCGTTGTCCTTGTGCTGGATTTGCGTTCTGCATGCAGTTGTTGGATTGGGTTGGTAATGTTTACAGCTAACTTGCGGCTGCGCAGCATTACATTTGAAAATGCAAGTGAACAGCTGTTGTCGATAATAATTTAATATTTATTTAAATATTTTAAACTACAATCAGTGTAAACCTTTAAAAGACCAATAACCATAAAATAACAAAATTCATGTATAATAACGACTTCAGAGCTAAATATTTGAAAACTTTTTCAGTATTTAATGGTATATTTAAATTCGCCGCAATGGAAGCAAAAGCTGTCGCTGTGAAGCGTTGCCAGATAATCTTTTAATAACATAACGTTAATGATCAATTATAATAATATTTAAAACTGCACTAAAACAACTATTAATCCTCTAATTAAACATATCAACATATAAAATATACTTATACTTTGTTAAATATTTATATTGATTTTTATTACAACTTATTACTTCCTTTTAATGGCGCTAAAACTCTAAAGCTATCGATTAATAATCGAACAAAAATAAACTATTTAGTTTCGCCCAAACTATATTTGCAAACACTTTATAAAAAGGTAAAACGCACTTTAATTCTGTTTCTAATCGTAAGCTTTGCTCAATCTGATACATCTCATCTATTCACAATAAGCCGCTTAGAAAGAGAGAACTAGACTAACAAAATAGCATATCAGTCCGCGCTCTACATATTCTATCACTCTATCAATCGGCTTTCTGCCATCGTCAATTGCAGTTGAAACGTGCTAGAATTTCGCGATTTTCCCATTTAAACAAGATGTCCGCTACGGAAGGAAAAGTATGTACGAAAATTAAATAATTAGTACAGTTGTTTGCTAATCAATTAATTAAGGTTATAAAATGCAAAGCAGCCGTCGCATGGGAGGCCAAGCAACCGCTGTCTATTGAGGAGATCGAGGTTGCTCCACCACGGGCCCACGAAGTAAGTCGCTCAGTATCAAAGTCTACTGGTTATAGTATTTCAATGTGTGTATGTGGAATTTGTAGGTGCGCATTAAGATAACTGCAACAGGTGTCTGCCACACAGATGCCTTCACGTTAAGTGGCTCTGATCCAGAAGGCCTTTTCCCCTCGGTGCTGGGACACGAGGGTGCCGGCATTGTTGAGAGCGTCGGAGAGGGTGTTACAAACTTCAAGACTGGCGATCATGTTATTGCATTGTATATACCGCAATGCAATGAGTGCAAGTTTTGCCTGAGTGGCAAAACAAATCTTTGCCAGAAAATTCGAATTACACAGGGTGCTGGTGTGATGCCCGATGGAAGTTCTCGATTTACGTGCAAGGGTAAACAGTTGTTCCATTTTATGGGTACGTCCACATTCTCAGAGTACACAGTCGTCGCTGACATTTCACTGACGAAGGTCAATGAGAAGGCTCCTTTGGAGAAGGTGTGTCTCTTGGGTTGTGGAATTTCGACTGGTTATGGTGCTGCGCTTAACACAGCCAAGGTATAGAAACGTTATGAAATTGTTGTTACATAATCTAATTTGATATTCTTCACATGTATTAAGGTGGAGCGCGGCAGCACCTGCGCTGTGTGGGGACTGGGAGCAGTTGGATTGGCCGTTGGACTCGGCTGCAAGAAGGCCGGAGCTGGCAAAGTTTATGGCATTGATATTAACCCCTCGAAATTTGAGTTGGCCAAGAAGTTCGGCTTCACCGACTTTGTCAACCCCAAGGAAGTGGCTGACAAAGGCCCCATTCAGAATTACCTAATTGATTTGACCGATGGTGGCTTCGATTATACATTCGAGTGCATTGGAAACGTCAACACCATGCGTGCTGCTCTTGAAGCCACTCACAAGGGCTGGGGTACATCTGTTGTGATCGGAGTTGCTGGTGCTGGGCAAGAGATTTCGACACGGCCCTTCCAATTGGTTGTCGGACGTGTCTGGAAGGGTTCTGCTTTCGGAGGCTGGCGTTCAGTGTCGGATGTACCAAGGCTAGTAGAGGATTACCTCAAGAGAGATCTTCTGGTAGATGAGTTTATAACACACGAGATGTCTCTGGCTGAGATCAATGAGGCCTTCGATCTAATGCACAAGGGAGAAAGCATTCGCAGCATTATTAAATACTAAATGTTATACACACTAACATGCCAAGCATTTTTATAAAACAATAAACAAGATTGCGTAATTGTATAAATGAATTTACTGTATAGTATATGTTAGTTTATGTACAGTATAGTAAATATACTATAGCTCGTTGGCTCAGTGGGGTCTTGTCGTAATATGAACTACTTTCAATTTAGTTAAGTGTTCGTTTTAGAAAAGATTACGCTGCTTATCAGTTAGGGTTTCCATGCTGTGCTATAAACGCAAATGAGCTTTGCTCGGTACAGACGACCCACAAAGCACTTGTATTTGTTATTGCCAGTAGATCTTAACAAACCGATTCTTCCATTTCGCAAATATATGAAAAAATATTCGAAAATTCTGGTAGATTAATTAATAGGAGATAGCTTTGATAGTCGAAAGATTTCACAATTATATTAAACACTGAACTTTTATACATATAGCATATACCGATATTTATTTTAATATTTCGAGACAAGTATATTTTATATATTATTTGTGTGTTACACTACAATAGGGTTATTTATTATGTTTCTACCACGTTTTTTCTGTAATCTTCACAATAAATGCGCATGCAGTTTGGTATTGTTTTGTATTTTAACTAAAATTACCATTTTAAATGCATACACTTTGTCCTTAAACCTATGTACATTATGTCTTTTTTTATATGTCATTAAGAACATAATGATATATTGCATACATTAATACATACATAAAATATCTTAGTTTGCTTACAATTTTGTCTATGCTCAATAGGCCATCAAAATACTTACAGACAATCTTGCATTACACCTTGGCAATGCTTTTCTTTAATTGTGGCATAATAAGTAATACAATAGAGCTATTTCTATGGTTGAGTATGAGTATAAGTATTTAGAGACATAAGACAAACATTTGGGGTTTTATAGAAAGTCAGAAGAAATACCAGCAGATATGACTGTGTGACTGTGCTTGAATTTTTATTCAAAAGGCAAGAGAATAATAAATTGCAAGACCATTTATGGTTAATACTAGTGGATACAATAGTTTAAAATTTCTGTTCTTGAGTATTCATTAAATAAACATTTGGAGTATCATAGAAAGTCAGCAGAAATTTGAAATTGAATTATCTGACGGTTAATACTAACAAATAAGACTGATTGACTGTGGTTGGGAACTTTAAATTTTGATTGAATAGGCAAGAAAATATTAAATTGCAAGAGCATATATGGTATAAACCATCGTCGGTATGTATAAACTAGTAGATAAAATAGTGTGAGAAGTGTGTTTTTGAGCACTGCACGGACCAGCATTAACTTGACAAAGAGAGATTGGCGACACGACTCGACACCCTGCGCCCTGGCATTGCATGGTCGTGGGCTTTGCCGTTTACATTTGGGTGTCGTAGTAGTAAAACTCATCGAAAGGATACCCGTAAAAGACCGGGTGCTATGGCACTCACGACCACCGAGACTTTTGCATATCGATTTGACCCTCCAAAGTCTTAGCCAAGTAGATAACAAAAAGCTGAAGCAGGGCGATGCCTAGGGCAACGCCTGCAATCACATACAGATTACGTTCAGCCCAGACGCGTACGATTTCAATGCAGCCACTAGTCCAGATACGTTTGCTGGCCGCCGCCACGGAATGCTCTTGCACCCCATAGCCGCACATAATATTGACTAGTCCCGAGCTAATGTCGGTCGCATTGATGCAACAGCTATAGGGAACTCCACACTTTTCTACCGACGGAGATGAGCAGTTGAAATACTCATTTTTACCTGCAAGACACTTACTAAGATATGTTTCCAAGTGAAACCAATTGATTTTACTCACTCCAATCTTGATAGCCAGCATTGCTGAGGCCACAGCACTTAAACTCCTGTTGTGCAAAGTCAATAAAGTTTTGCAAATCCGAATCATCACGATAAGAATGAATTATCTTATCTGTAAACTGGAACTCCAGAAAGGAGTTCATATTTTGCGGGAAGACAAAGCAAATTATGGCTGGCAAAAAGAGAGAGATGATTACGATCTGGGTGAAGAACACAATTTTTAAGTGAAAATATTACTTACCTACGGCCATTTCCATTAGGAAAAATACCAACAAACACATAGAATAGAACTTTAGGAGACATGTATTCTCTCGGAGCGCACCTAGGCAACCAGCAAAGCTGACCACAAATATAACAATACCAGCGATAATCATGACCAGGGAAATATTGAAGATAACATCATAGATGGTCTCCAATCGTACCCAGCCATTGCCGTCCTTCAGCTTATCCATGAACGCATAAACTCCGATAGCTAGCAGTAGCCCACCAAATAACCAAAACAGAAAGTTTAGCAAGAAGATAAGGTATTTCACACAACTGGAAACGTATGTGAAGTGATGTGGATACGACATGCGTGGATGCATATAATTGCCACCACCGTGGTGATATCTGTGATTGCTCATGGTTTCTACGATCTGTGTTTAAGAGATTTCACTCTAAGCACCGAGCAAATATGTTAAGTGGCGTTTCTTGTTCCTTCTTCTTCTTCTGTGCACTCGCTCGCCCTTTGTTGACGCCCTCTTTGCATGCGGTTGTCTTTTGCTGTTGGGTTTATTTAGCGCGAATATTACGCATCGTTTATGTGCACGACGTAGTGTTTATCATTTAGAATAATAAAACCACACAATTTATGATGTGTGTGAACTTTTTAAATCAATTTACGATCTACAAGACATTACAACGATGAATAGGACAACAAAAACTACAAAATTTTTGTGTTTTAGCGTTGCCAGAATATTAAATACGTCTTAGTGTATTTTCTGCATTGTAGTTGGCAACGTGGGAGATAACAGCTGCTCAGTACAACAGTCTGGTAACATTAAATATATTTTCACATTCAGCTGTTTTGTAGCTTTTTTAGTTTTTCCTTTTCATTCGCTGCGAAAACATTGGCAGTAACTGTGTACGCGTACGCGGGCTATTTACAACACATATATAGAATTATAAACAAAAGCCAAAAATAGAAATAAAACAAGCAACAGCCGCAATCTATACATTAGCAGGTAAGCGATTTTCTTGAGGCGCCGTAGCACTATCAAACCTCCCCCCCTCCCGGTCAAGGACACTGGTCATATGTATTTGTGCTTGTGCATGTATGTATGTATGTTTGCCTTGCGCCTTGCGTATTAGGCACGCTGATTGAAAAATTATTGTGCACAACGAGGCTGAGATTATGAATAGTTCTATTGCCATAAGTAAGCTGAATGCATTGTGACCGAACTACAGGCATAAGCTTTCTCTCCAATGCGCTTTCTCTCTGCAAGCCACATACACACAAGCCAACTAATTCTTACAAACACACACATAGTTATAGAACGCCAAAAAATACGGAAGTGGGAAAAGCATATTCAAATATGTATAGGTTAGTTAAGTTTGCTTGCGAGTGTAAGAGAGAGCCCACATATAGTAGGCAACACATTGACTTTCCGATGTCTTTTCTTTTGCATTTTCGCAAGTGATTAAATAACCAGCACAGTGCCAAGTGCAGACTGCAGTTGCCGCCGTTTTCGCGTTTTACGTTTTTGCAATTAACCATTTCGTTGTCAATTCGACGTTGAGGCGCTTGTTAAAAATGTTTTCACTTTCTCGCCACGCACTGTGGGCACGAAACATCGCACTTATTGCCAACAGTAACAAGCACAGGTGGAACCTCAATCAAATCAAGACTGGAGTCATCTTTGCTGTCTCTGTCTCTCCACCACCTGCCTGCGTTTGCCGTACCTTTGCGGGTGAGTACGACGGGCTGAAGGAAATGGCGACTAGGTAAACTATTAACGTCATTGTGGGTGTGCCAGGTAGAGGGGATAATAATAATGGGATTGGAATTTGGTTAATCGTATGCTATTGATTTTTTATCTAATTGGCAAATCTCCAATTATAGATCAATTTCTAGTTCAAATAGTTGGCTCCCAACATGCGTCGGGCTATTTTTAGTTACTCTGTGAATCATTTCAATTCGATCAACAAATTGAATTTGGCAAAGCAAGTAACGCAGAAAAAAAAACGAAAAAATTCGAATGAATTCATCGTTTTTAAATGTGCGCGCGACACACTTGACTGGCTTTTCCAATTGTTTTGCCCCCACCCGCTCTTTCTTTATGTTTCTTCTTTTGGCTTAGCCCAAATTTCCCCACTTCGTGTTGCTGTTGTTGTTATTGTTGTTTACATGGGCGCCAGCGCACTTAGAGTGCGAGCAGCTTTAATTATTTTTAACCTATGCGTTTCTGCGCTCAATTTGTAGCTATGCAGTTCCCCAAGACTTAACAAATCTGTTCACACCTTCCATTTCTCTTGTAATGCATAATAATATCGGGCGCGTTTTGTTTATAGCTTGTTGAGTTTTGTATACAAATTGTGGAATTTCTATACCCTGCTCTAGTTGGGTGTAATCTGCTGGAAAGTGTACAATGAACGATCTGTTGCTGTTACATATTCAAAATAAGTCTTTTATTGTAAGTTAAATTATTAATACATATATGTATTATTAGTACTATTTATACACTATAATATCTTCTACGTCTACCTCTAATTGTTCTACAATGTTTGTATAATGTTTACGCTACTTACTGCAAATCATTGTTGATAAGACAAGGATTTGGGCTCTTATCGTTAATAGGCCAACAACTTGCACCTTTTTAATATATGATTGCATAGATTCGGGTCGGAATTCAACTGATAAGTCAAGTTTATAATAGTTAATTTTAAATGCGGATTTGAGAGAAATCTTAAGGAATAGTCGACTAGTAAGTGACTTCGCTTTATATCTTTCAAAGCAATTTATAGTGAGTTTTTCAATTTAAGCCCACTGTACCATAGTTGCTTAACTGTAGCAATGTCGAATAGAAGACAACAATGAGCTTAAACCTTAACCGCAAACTTATGTACATTCGTATGCATACAAGTAAATAGTAACTTGATTTCTTTACTCAAATTGCAGATTCACGTCACAACGACAACGCGGGCAACCCAACAGATTTCAGCAGATCCGAAATGGAGAATAAAAGCGAAAAGATTACGGTAAACAAAGAGGAACTGCGCAAACGTCTAACGCCGTTGCAGTATCAGGTTACACAAGAAGCGGGTACCGAGCGCCCATTTACAGGTTTGCCTTCAAAGAATAATTTGTTAACCTTATAAATAAGACGACACGGTTCTCAAACATGTTTCTTTCTGCCGCTTACAGGGTGTTACAACAAGCACTACGAGAAGGGGATGTACCAGTGCATTGTCTGTCATCAGGACTTATTCAGCTCGGATACCAAATACGATTCGGGTTGCGGTTGGCCAGCGTTCAACGATGTGGTCGATAAGGGAAAAGTCACGTTGCATCGTGATGCCAGTATACCAGGTATGTGAGCCTTGGCAATAGAGAGATAATCTAGATTCGTTTAGCACTTTTAGATGTTTGCCAAAGTTTTGCATTTGAGTTTTTTGTTTGTACATTATTATGATTTTTATTTTTTGTAGCTATGCAAATTTTAATTCGGTTTCTGTAGAGCAACTTTTCAAAGAAAGAACCACAAACGTTCTATTCTTTATGTACATACATATTAAAAAGTATTCAAGATTTTGCAGTAAGATAACGCATTAGGTGTTAAGGTAACTCTGATGGGGTACTGACCAACTTAGTTAATCATCAAGCTAATGCATTATGTTAATGTCTAAACATACCCAAATGTGTTCATACTACATGCTAGTAGTTTTTTTTCTTGATAAACAAACAAGTTATATTGCTAAGTAAAGAGAAAAACTGCAAAAACTGAAATCTAGTATGGCATTATTGTTTATCTTGTGTTTGTTTTATTTTAAAAAAGACCCAAGTGCATACAATACATACATACACATATTATGTATACGACTGTGTTACTATCGTTCCATAGAGCCCTGTGTTCACTGTAGTTGTTGAACCGCTTGAACGCATACTGTTTGTGCCGTTTGATTGTGAGTTTGTCCTGTTTGTGAACTGTTTGTGCAACTAAACCCAATTCTGAATAGAAACCTGAACTGAAATTTACCTAATTGAGTATTATCTTTTATCCACATCTTCTTTGCCAACCAAATACCGAAACCAAACTTGTCGAAATTTAAAAAAAAAAAATACAATCTCCAATACACGTATAAAAAAAATTTATCCTTTTTGCAAACATGATTAAAAAAACAGTAGTAATTTCAAAAACGTTAGGCATGGTACGCACTGAGGTGCGCTGCTCCAAGTGCTCAGCTCACATGGGTCATGTGTTCGATGATGGACCTCCACCAAAGCATCGACGCTTCTGCATCAACTCGGCATCGATTGACTTCGTGAAAAATACAACAGCATCGACGACGACATCGTCCAAGAAATAATCATACCAAATTATGGCCTAAAGAGTCTAGTTTTCTAAAGAAAAAACAAAGACAAATATTTTGTTAAACTAATGCAAATTTTATAGGAGTTTATGGAAGAAACAACAAAAAAAAAACAAAGAAATACTCATTAAATATTGTCGAGGCTTCAAAAAGTATTATTAAATCCGATTTATGATAATAGGGCACATTTCATTTGTGTTTTTAATTTACCGCATATTTTGGAAATCATTTTTTATTGCGGTTTCAAAATAAATGTGTTCTCGATATAAAACTCGAGTTACCACAGTTTCATCTTAACGAGCACAAGCTTTTCCATTATATTTAGTTGTCTCGCAATATTCATATTACAAACTGATCCATGTACATTCATATATACTCTATCCTTGTAAACAAAAGGAGATTCTACAAGCTGGTCGCATCGCTTCGTTACATTTTATTTATTTATTTCTTGGTTTTTATTTGGTTTCTTGTTTACTTTCTATATGTATTCTTCCATTGCAAGACTATTGTAGCCAATCCATATATTATTATGCCCAACAAACTGAATAATGTGTAATTTTCGTATATTTTTCTATTTCTCTTTTTTTAACTCGCTTCGAAAACCAACAACATTTAATGTAACGCCTGTAAACGTTCTTTGGGGGTTTGTTTTGCTAACAAAACACACATGCAAACACATCACACACACCTACATACACACACCCAAACTTACACGCAACAACACGTACTCAATTCATCGAAATCAATGTTAACACAAATTACCTGATGGCTTTCTAACCAATTTATCATTATAACAATAAATATTAATGTTAAAAATAAACTGTGTAAATTACAAATCATTCGATAAAACGATTCTCTTTATAATTTATCAATTTACTTTACTTCACTTCTTTTTTTTACTTGCGTTGCCGTCCATTGTTATATTTCGCCTTGCTCCCGACTTGCACAATCTTCTCTGTCTCGCACTTACCTACATCTGTCACACTTGGCATATAATTCGTCTCTTGCTCCCTGGCGCTGTTACATTTTCTCTGCTACTCTCACTCTCTTTCTCTCTCTTTTCTGGATCAACTCTATTTTATGTTATGTACTCTCACCCACTCTCACGCGCTCTCACTGCTTTTCTTTCTTACCATTTATTGTTTCTTTGCTACATTATTTCGTTCTTAATTCAATCGATCACCTAATGAACCTTTAAATTTGAACAAATTCAATGACTTGCAATATCAATAATTGTAAAAACAAACAAACAAACATCAATATGCCTTATGCATAACCAAAACGAATACCGCAAACAACTGAAAAACGTATCCAATTAATCTCACAATTTGCAAAATACAAATAAAAAAGGGGGCAATATTTTACTACTAATCGCACATCCAGAACGCATACGCACCGAGGTACGCTGCGCCCGCTGCAACGCGCACATGGGACACGTCTTTGAGGATGGGCCAAAGCCGACGCGCAAGCGCTACTGCATTAATTCGGCTTCCATTGAGTTTGTCCAAGCGGATGCAGCGGCAGCACAGACTGGACAGGCAATTAGCCCCCAGGGTACGCCCATTGCGCAGCAGTGAGACCCCATGGGACAGGCAGAATCACCCGAGGAGCTAGTGGAATGGAACAATCAACGAAAATGAAACAAGTGCGAAAGAGTCTAATCACCTCCATGTTGCTGTTAAACGTTTTTACACGTATTTTTCTAACTTTCCGTAATTGTGGCCAATATTAAAACAGAAAAAAAAAACGATAGCGTTAGAGAGAAAAACATCCGTCTGTTTGTGTAAATAGCTAAATGTTTCTTTCTTTTACTTTGTTATACACATACACATACGTCTGCATTAATCCAATACTTTGTAATACACTATACACAACATATTGATAATTTTAAAATGTGCGCGCTAATAAACGTGTGATTTTTACAAAAAAAATTTACATATAAACAATGTGTTATTGTTTCTTCTCTCTTTCGCTCCCGCTCTCTCTATTGTTCGTATTGGCGCTAATCGTTTGCAAGTGCAAACAGCTGATTTCACCACGCGTTGCCAACTGAACGAAAGACGCATGCACACACACATGCACAGTCGCACATCTCACAGCTGCGACGAAATAGTGATGTAATAACTGATTGCTGAATATAAACCAAGTTAAAGCTTTATATTAGCCAAACAAATCGTAGAAAAGTCTATTCAACCATAGTATTTGTGCGTCACATTATCAATTCAATCGAGTCAATAAATTAATTGATAACAGAAGAAGAACGAATTAAGGTGAACCAACAACAAGTTTTACTCAACGTAGAGCGTCCAGAAATCAATCTGCCCAACTGTTGGCATGCATACTGTAGCGTACATATGTATGTATATACATTGGTTCGTATGCACATATGAATGTATGCGGGATTGTGTATTTGTGTCTACAGGCTGACATTCAAAATGTTGTATCGCAAGCCGGCAAATTGGTCGCTGAACGTCGAAGCGAACGCAACACAAGTTCCGTACTGTCTGCTTGTAATTTATAAATTTTCGAATTATCTAACTCTTGTAAAAAGAGCAATCAGTGTTGGTTTTGATCTCAGATAATGGCATCTAAGGAGCCATCTAATAAATCCACTCCATGATAAGATAAAGTACACGTTTCCAAGAAGCGCACTCCAGCAATGCTGCGGCCGAACTAAGATATATATAGAACACGTTGAAAGCTTGCAAAAAACTGCAAATCCAGCCAAAAATAAAAGGTTAAAGAATCAGCAACGCAGGCTGATTGACAAACAAGTACGCAGCAGAAGCAACTACAACATTCTCGTCGTGTTACAACACCGTTAGATTGCTTTGCATTACGTCGCGCTTTGTTACGTTACGTGTGGCGGTTACAACATGAAGGAATGGCTAAAAATCTCTTGTCTTCTCTGCGTCTTTGGCTTCGTGCGCGAGATTCGTCCATCGGAACCATACGTAACAGAGTATCTGTTGGGTCCATGGCGTAACATTACCGAAGAACAGGTGCGATATAGCAAAAACATTTCCCAAATTCTAGACTGATTGCTCTTGCCTTAGCTAACTCGTGATGTCTATCCAGTGGGAACTTACTCACATTTGGTCCAATTGGTTTTCGCATTCCTTCTTACTGATTTCTTGCGGTAAGTTTGTCATATATTTTTCACACAAATCAATTTAAGTGAATAAAAATTGATTTGCCTCAATTGGAAATTCATTTGATAGCAAAACAAAAGTTTTAAATTAATAAATAAAACAATTTAACGTTTTTCCTCTTTCCAGTTATAAGCCTCTTATCATCACAGTGGGTGCTGCTGGAGTGGTAATATGGAGCATGCTGATTTGGACCACCAGTCTGCTCTCGCTGCAGATATTGGAGGTTGTCTATGGTACCTACATGGCCGCCGAGGTGGCTTACTATACGTACATTTATGCCAAGGTGGACAAGAAGTATTATCCGCGTGTAACCTCGCATACTCGAGCAGCTATGTTTGCCGGCAAACTTATCTCGGGAATAACTTCGCAGTTGATGATTAATCTGGACCTTATGAACTACAAGCAACTCAACTATATAACGCTGACCAGTAAGTACTTCGTACTGTAGAGAAATATTTCATCATGAAATTGATGCCGTTTTTGTTTTTGCAAATAGCTCAAATTTTGGCCATGCTTTGGGCCTTTGGTTTGCCTAAAGTTGACAAGAGCTTGTACTTTCATCCCAGGGAGCATCAAAGAGATCCTCCACTTGCTGCGTCCATAAATAACCAACCGTTGGCGCAAGAACCGTGTACAGTACTCGATGCGGATACCAGAAGCCAACAGACGACAACCAGTCTGGCAAAGACCAGTGCAGGTCGATTGCTCTGGCAACACTTTTACAATGCTTATACCAATCCACGAGTGGTGCAGTGGAGCTTGTGGTATGCCATTGGGCTTGCCGGCTATCTGCAGGTCACCTACTATATGCAGGTGCTGTGGAAGGTTATCGAACCAGAGCCGAAGATAGCTTGGAACGGGGCGGTCGACGCTGCGCTTACCGCCTTAGCCGCGCTGAGCGCTCTCGTCGCAGGATATCTGCACACGGGTCGCATGAGGCCACGTGCCAGTCTGCTGCTGCTATCAGTCCTGTCCGCTCTGGAGGGTGGCAGCATATTGCTCTGCTGTTGGACGAAAGACATCTATTGGTCCTATGTGGGCTTTGTCATTTTTGGGGGTCTCTACGGATTTACCATTACTGTGGCAAGGTAAGAGTGATTATTTCAATATTGTACACTTATAAAATTTGATACTTTTTACAGTGCCGAGGTTGCACGTAACCTGCAGGAGGAGAGCTTCGGGCTCGTCTTTGGCATTAACACTCTGTTAGCCTTGGTGTTTCAGTCGCTACTGACCATCATTGTGATCTCGGAAACGGGCTTCGAACTAGAAACAGTAGACCAATACACTGTCTATGCATTCTATTTTATTGTTGTTGCTGTCATATATTTCATATCGTTAATGGTGGAGCATCTGCTTCACCGTAGCAAGTCCAGTGAAAAGCTGGCGGACAGTTTGGAGTAAACAATTAGTACCTTATTTAGTTAATTTCTTTAGTCAGAATAAGATTCCTAAAACCCCATTGCTTCTAACGATCATATTTCAAAATTAACATAGAAAACATGGGTCGTACATTTTACAAGCGGCTAACATAACTTGCTCAGATTGAAATATATATGTATATGTATTAATATATGTACTTAATGTGTGCACAAACAGATTGCAATTAATCTGCCTCATATGAAATAAATATTTGATTTTAATGATCTATTTAATGATGAAGTTTACTTCACTTTATAAATTGCACCCTTCACTAAATCAACCTGTGCTCATAGATCATAATGATGTTCTCATCATTGAAAATTTGTTATTTACTGTGCATGTTTTTTTGCTGGACGTAAACTAGTTCCTATGCAGATTAGAGAGACAGTATCATACTTATCGTCAAACAGTTAGCTTAGTACATATACTTGGTTGAAATACAAATCACTTTCGTCATATAAAAATTGCATTATTTCTACTTAAAGGCAGTTATGACCACTATTAAGATATAATATTTTATAATAACCTTTAGCTAATCTTAGACTTGCTTAGTAGCCAATGCATTCATTTTGATTGTGTGAATCTTTGCAAGTGGAATGTGCAAACGATTAGGAAAAATTTAAGCCCGCATTGTGCTTCATCGATCGACGACGTCATCGTACCGATTAACAGCGTATAGCGGAAATCGTGTACTTACATCTCAATCTATAGCCCTATTAATGTATGTGCAATTATTTTAATTACTTGTATGCTACACTTGGAGCTCGGTCGAGCTCACACACGGTTCGCGATTAGATTGTGATAGTTAGATGTTGCACGGCGTTGGGTTCAGAGATGGCATTGTCTTGGCAAAAAATCTCAGGTCTGCTCTGCGTGTTTGGATTCCTACGGGAACTGCGACCATCGGAGCCCTATCATGCTGAGATCCTGCTAAGCGATGCATACAATGTGACACAGGATCAAGTTAACCGTTCAGTTTACCCCATCGGCACTTACTCCTATCTGGCGCTTTTGGTAGTTGTCTTTCTCGTGACGGACCTTTTAAGGTAAACGTAATCTACTAGTAAACATGGCCATTAATCTCCAGACATTACATATTATATATAGGTATAAACCTCTTATTATTGCCAACGCATTGACTGGCATTGTTATCTGGACAGTTTATATATGGACAACGTCGCTGTTGGGCCTTCAAATAGTCGAAGTCTTTTATGGCTTCTATCAGGCTGCCGAAGTAGCGTATTATTCCTACATCTATGCCAAGGTCGAGAAGAAATACTATCCCCGTGTCACCTCGCACACCAGGGCGGCAATGTTTGTCGGCAAGTTAGTGGCAGGACTATCAGCCCAACTAGTCATCAGTCTAGATTGGATGAGCTACACGCAGCTCCTTTACATTTCAGCAGCCTGTAAGTTCAATTATACGTTTAGAAGTTTTAGTTACTCCTACTTACATACTTTACTTCCATTCCTTGCACAGCACAAGTTCTGGCTTTATTGTGGTCATTTGGACTGCCAAAAGTTGAGAATAGCCTGTATTTTCATCATCAGTCCAATGTCGAAAGCACTCCAGCTGAAGCTGTAGACCCAACACAAACTAAGCAAGATCAGATGCGACCAATGCAGCTGCTTTGGTCCCACTTTTATAGCGCCTACACAAATCCCATGGTCCTGCAGTGGAGTCTGTGGTACGCCATTGGCCTGGCAGGTTATCTTCAGGTGACAACGTATATGCAAGTGCTCTGGAAGTCCTTCGACAATGTACCGACTGTGAGTACCAGAAAAGGTTAAAAGATACCAGAAAATTGTAATTCTTACGACAGGTCATCTGGAATGGTGGTGTAGACGCCGCTCTAACGGCCTTAGCTGCCCTCTTTTCCCTAATTGCGGGTTACTTGCATGCCGGACGGTTGAAATCTCGCGCTAGCTTGCTCTCTTTGGCAGTATTGTCAGTGCTTGAGGGTGGATGCCTACTTTTGGCGACATGGACTACTAATATTTATATATCCTACCTGGGGTATGTGCTATTTGGAGCACTTTACGGTTTTACTATTACGGTTGCAAGGTAATATGCCCATTTTTAATCCCTTTCTGTTATTATAAATCTACAAAACTTTATAGCGCTGAATTGGCTGGTAGTTTGCTGGAGGATAGCTTTGCATTAATCTTTGGCATCAATACCCTAATCGCCCTTGTGCTGCAATCATTGCTTACCCTAGTTGTTGTGTCTGAGAGTGGAGGGCTAAATCTGAACACATTTGAGCAATTTGCCGTTTATGCATTCTATTTTATTGTTATTGGCACATTTTACTTTATTGCCGTAATTGTGCAATACGCATTCTCGCGCTCAAAGAGTACAAAAACCTTTGAGATCCATGCAATTGAATAAACATGAATTGACTTGTAATCTATTTGAGACAAATCTTTAAAAGTATTGCGTTATGCCTAGTATATTGCCAAATTGCTTTGGAAACAATAATAAGTTAAAAATACTAAGTATAGTTAACATAAATAAAAATATATTTTATTTATCAACCGTTTTAAATTTGAAATAAATTCAAGTTCGCGGTAAAAACAAATAAGACTAATTCACTAATTTGCTTTCGTTAAGTTCTTGTACCCAAAATTATCGATAACTTTATATAAATAAATTAAATTTACGGTCACATTGCTTTACTCCCACTCGCCGAACAGCAGTGCTGTCAACTAATGGCAGCCAAGCAGACTCTGTTTTCAGCGGGAAGCTATGCCGAAAAAGTCTATAGTTTCCATATAGCGATAAAAATATAGATTTTGTAAAAAATTGATGGAAAAATCAGAAAATAGAGAAAATGAGCAGACATTATTTTCAGAATTGCCACTGCCCTCGGTTTTAAATTTTTGGTCGCTATTTAACTTTAAAAAAAATTAACTTTTGACGGGAAAAACGCAGAATTGGCAACACTGCTGAACAGGCTGTTGACTTGTGAACGCGGGGTTATTTAGCAAATACATTTTGCAATAAAATAAATAATGCAGTTCTAAGAATCAGCACCACGTTGCAGCTGGCAGTGAAGCACTTGTAACAGTTAAACTATCAATTGGCAACAGTGAGTATTCAGCCATTCTTATGAAAAAAGGAAGGATATAGACATAGCCGCCCGGCACTGAAAGATTAAATACTTTAAAAATATTTGATACAGCTGCAAAAATGCGCTTCGTACGACGCGGCGTGCAAAAGCTAATATTGGCTGCCCTCGTAGTCTTGATGTTCTTTACGCTGTATGTGCTAAACGAAGAGCCGGAAAATGTCGATAAAGCCGCCACAATGTAAGTAATTTACATGTGTGTTTGCCATGTGTGTATACCTATAAGTTCAAACATACATATGCATGTATATATTGTTAATTGTTGTTTATCTTTAACAGCGAAATAATTGAGCGTTCGATAAGGTCGGAGATGAATCAGGGTGAATGCCGGCAACCCCTATTGCCACTGGAAAATCCAGACATTATGAAGTTCTATGAACCAGTTGAAAAAATAAACTGCGGGTCCGAGAAGGATTGGGTTATGTGCGAGGTACGTGCTAATTAATGATTGACTATATAGATGCTTATTAATTACCATCATTCTCTATTATATATTTATATTTATAATTATTTTACTTTTTATAATCAACAGAAATCAATTTGCTTTGTAAAGCCTGAAATAAGTGCGATTTATGGCGAGATTGTATGTTCCTACACGGATATAATACGAAAATCAGACTATAAAGCGCGTTTCGGACGTACCGTTCGTATCAAGGAACCTTATGTACTCCAGGAAAGCGATTTTGTGAAAGTTTCCTGCCATGCGGACACCGGCCAGAGATGGTATGGCATGGCATATGGCATACGCGACACTGTGCAGCGCCCACCGATGCCCCATTTGTCGCCCAACTTGGCCGTATTGCCGCCAGAGGTGATTGCCCAAGCACAGCAACAGATCCAGGATTTGTCGACAAATCCGTTTTACAATGTCCTAATGTTTGGTTTCGATTCACTCAGTCGGAATGCGTTTATTCGTAAGCTTCCGCGTACTTATGCCTATTTAACCGAACAGCTGGGTGCTATTGTGCTCCAGGGCTATAATATAGTAGGAGATGGAACGCCACAAGCCCTGATTCCTCTGCTCTCTGGCTACACGGAACTTGAGTTGCCTGAAACAAGGAAGCGTGTATCTGGCGCAAGATCAGTTAGCGTGTACCCAATGATATGGGAGGATTTCGCGCGCCTTGGTTATGTGACCTCGTTCAACGAGGACATGCCCAACGTGGGCACCTTCACATATCGCATGAATGGCTTTGATGACCAGCCCACAGACCATTACTTGCGTACCTACTACATGCAGGCGCTGAGCATGCTAAGCGGAAGTTCGCCCCACTGCATCGGCAACCAGCCGGATCACTTGGTTATGATGGACTACACAAAAAATGTAAGGATGCATAACGATAAGACTATATTTTATGTATACAGTTTACAATTTGAATTTGCAGTTTATGCTAAAATATCGAGATACGCCACGTTTTTTGTTCAGCTTTCATGGCGGCCTGTCACATGACTCCATTAATCTTGTGGGCGCTGCTGACGACGACACTCACGACTGGCTGGTGGCACTCAAAGAAAAGTCATTGCTCGACGACACAATACTTATATTCATGGCCGATCATGGCAATCGCTTTGCCGAGGTGCGCGCCACACTGCAAGGCAAACAGGAGGAGCGCCTCCCATTCTTTAGTTTTACATTTCCCGAATCGTTTAAAAAGCGCTTTCCTCAGGAATATGATAACTTTGTGGCCAATCAGCATCGTCTCAGCACGCCCTTTGATGTGCATGCCACATTTAAGCATCTAATACGTAGGTTTTCTAAAGCGCAGAAATTTCTTGTGACTTTTTAAATGTTTCCGTATATCTTATAGAACTTCAAACGCCTAGCATGGATGAGCTCACGCCCGACAACAGCTACGATAATGCCATTAATGATCCAAATACGGAATCGAATCAAGCGAAGAGTATTCACATATCAGAAATGGCGCGGGGACGTGCCATATCTCTATTCGACATCATTCCAAATAACCGTTCATGCGCCGATGCATACATCGAGCCGCATTGGTGCGCCTGCCTTAACTGGAGGCCGCTGCAGCTTAATGATAGCCATTACGAGGGAATTTTGATGAAGGCAGCGCAAAGCATTGTTGATACCATTAACTTAGCAACAGTCGATCGCCGACAAATTTGCGCACCCCTGCAGCTTTCGAAGATTAACTGGGCACTGCGTTTGCAGCCACATAGGGAACTGTTGCAGTTTAAGTCCAACGAAGATCCAGATGGATTTCTGGCCAACTTAAACGGTCAGACAGTGGTGCATCAAGAGATGTATCAGCTGCAGATTCTCACACAGCCCGGCCAGGCGCTGTACGAGGCGAGTGTCGCTCACAATTTACACACCTTTAATGTAACCACGAAACTCTCCGATATTTCCCGGGTAAACAAGTATGGGTCACAGGCTAGCTGCATTTACGAACGCGATCCGGAATTGCGTAAGTTTTGCTACTGTCGTGACTAAGTCCTGATTCTAGTCAATCAATCAACTGCACAAACTGCTCGAAACCTCGAATATTATTCTTAAGACTTCGTCAGGAATTCATTATTATTTACATGTATTATGTATAGAAGTCTGAATTAGCCGTAGCCAAGTGCCAAAGACTTGGAGCTGTTATCACCAATTCTTTGTAAGATATACATATTGTTTTCAATTGTTCCTTAACATAAAATCTATGATTATTATGGTAAACTTGTAAATGAACGAGCGCCCATTTCTTCAGTTTCATTATGTATCATTTATTTAAATACTCGCTGCAAAGTTATACCAAAAATGTGTATTATATTTTTGTTTATTAAGTTGGGCACAATAAATAGATAACTGAAATGGATACATTAAAATTGAAATAAAACAACAAAATTCAAAAACTCATTTAAATCTGCATGAACTATTTTGATGACGCTGCATCGATAGGAAGCTTATCGGGAACGGCATTAGATTACCAACAACTTAACGACGCGTGTGCTAAGCTATCGATTTTAAATTCAAACAGTCTTGCTGGCAAAAGTTTTCGCATAAGCTGGTGTAGTTTAATTAACATTATTTGCACACGTATATGAATATCTTTAATTTATTAATTACAGACAACACTGTAGCACACTCACATTACTGCCTGCATAAATTCGTTATCGCATTGTTATATACATACATGGATTTCCAAGTGTGGCATACAAATCTGTATAAACCAATTGCATAGTACAACTTTAACTCGTAATTTGTGAGCTTTAATGGCAATTGAAAATAATATTTTAACTCATACGTTTAGCATATTAAATGAATAGCGATAAAGGGTTTCGAGTGGCACTTTCGTCTGATCTGTTCAAATTTATTAAATTAAATTTAAATTAAATTAATTTATTATATCGTGTAATAACTTTATAACGGTTATTTTTATGATTTATATATATATATATGTGTTTGTATATATATATATATATATATTTATAACTATAATACTTCGCACACTTTGTACGAATCCTAACTTTGGATTGGATGCTACATATTGAGCGTTCTCGAATCTATTAAAAAAAAGTTTGTTATAATATATTTATACTATGCACTTTTAAGAAAATAATAAACTCGAATTACAAAAAAAAAGTAATAAATAATTTATTGAAAAAGAGCAGAGGTTTTTACAAACGAATAGGAAACAAAAAAATGTATTTTTAAATTCAAATCGAAAGGATTCTTTTTAGATTACATTAGATTAGGAGTGTAATGTGAGTAATTTCTAATAAAAAGCCTTGCATCGAGTGTGCACTATGGCCGACAGAGTATCTAATACTCATTGGCCACAAACACACACACTCAAAGAACTCAACTAAAACTAACCAATATAACTTGGGGGCGTCGTACTTAACCATGCATAATAAAAATTCGGGAATTTCTCGTATTGCATTTGAGGTGTTAAACTATCTTTAAATATATGTATATGTATATATAATTTTAAGTGTAACTGTAATTGTTATGATTATTTGGTTATGTGCATGAGAGATTTGTTGTTGTGTGCATCTCGAGTTTAGTTGTTGTGGCTGCTGTTGCTTGAGGAATCGGAGTTAAGTTCTGTCACGATACCGACGTCGCCAGGAACTCTTGCAGGCGCTGCACTGTGCCTCGGTCCAGCTTGCATAGATCAAAGTCAAATGTCTTATGTGTAATTTCATAGCAACCGGTGGCCGCGATCATTTCAACCACTTGCTGCAGTTCCTCGTTGTCCTGCAGTGTCATTATCTTGTGGTGTAGCTCCTGCAATTCGGTTAGGTATTCTGTGGGCAAGGTTGTATGATTGCTACTACCGCCAGCACCGGGGGTTGACTCACTGCCGTGCTGTGGCTCGGCAGGTGAATGGCCGCTATTATTGTTGTTGTTGCTTAATGGGGGACAGCTATTACTGTTGTTGTTATTGTGACTGCTTGGCGAAGCAATAGTTCCCACTGTCGCTGCCGCCGCCTGTCGCAGCGACGGTGACTTGGATTTTTCGCGTGTGGATTTTGCCGGCTGCTCCTTCTTGGTGGCCTTCACGGGAGGCTCGATAAACGTGGAGTTAGTGTTGTTACTACTGCCTCCACCGCCGCTATTGCTGTTCTGTGAGTTGCGACGATTACGCTTCTTTTCCTCTTTGAGTTCCGATTTTTCAGTCTTCTCCAGCTTTTCTGTCTTGGCCTCTGGTGACTTGTCCAGCTTTTCAGTCTTCTCTGGTTTCGATTTGACTTTGTGTTCCTTGCCAGCCGTTGCAGCAGCTGTCTTGGATTCCTTCTCCTTTTCATGTCCAATATTCTTGCCGCTTTTCTGTTGGGTGCTGCTTTTAGCGGGCAAATCGGGAAAGCTGCTATTGGAGCTGTCCGAATGTTGCAGCGTGGCGGCTGTTGCCGCTGCCAAAGCATTAGTTGCCGCCAAATCTGGTGCCGATTGCGCTGAGTCCATGTCACTTAGATCCAAATTGTTGGGCGCCTTCACTTGCGCTTGTGCCGCACCAGCCGCTGATGCTGCCGACTTTTGGCTATGTTTGTCGGTATCGCGTTGTCGCTTCTCTTCCTTGCTTGCGGTTTTCTCCTTGGATTTTTTATGTTTCTCCTTCTTGCTTACAGCGGGCGCAGTTTTTTCAGTATTTGGCTCACTTTGCTGACTGCTTTGGTCAGGTTTGGGTGATGGTTCAGCTGCGGATGCTCCTGCTGTTGAGCCTGCTGAGGCAACAGTTGTCGCTGCTTGTAACGACTGCTGTTGTTGGGATTTCTCCTTTTCACGCTCTTTGGGCTTCTCCTTGTCACGTTCGTTGCGCTCTTTGTCTTTCTCCTTGTCTTTATCCTTATCTTTCTCTTTGTCTTTGCTCTTCTCCTTCTTCTTGTGTTTGTGTGATTTCTTTTCTGTGTTGCCACTGCCATTGCTGCTCGTTGTTTTTTCGATTTTTTCAGAAGTTTTTGAGTTTGTTGATGACGGCGTTTGGGCGGGGACTTCTTCCTTGTCGTGGACCCGTTTGCCGCTGCTGGAAGCTAGACTGCTTATGCTAGCGCTGCTACCCAACGAATTCGGAGTGGCTTTGCCACTGGTAGCCTTCAGCGAATCGTAATTGCTCTGCGATTGTAGAGGCTGCGTTGGGTTGCTGTTGCTGCCGCTTGCTGGGCTATCCATGTGTCCTCCTCGGTCATCCTTAAGAGCACGCTTCTCCTTTTCGCGCTCTTTTTCACGGTCACGTTCCCGCTCGCGGTCCTTATCCTTTTTCTCTTTCTTTGACTTCTTATATGAGCTTCGCTCCTTATCCTTTGACTCTGATTTATTTGTCGACTTGTGTTCCTCACGATCTTTGGATCGTGAATTGGGAGTTCCACCGGCACCATCAGTCGCTTGCTTCTTAGGGCTCATTTGGGTCAAGCTGCTGGCCCTGGCTCCTGCCTTGGGACTGACTGTGCGTCTGGCCACTGTTCCAGCTATGCTGCTGCTGCTGCTCTGCTCTCGCTCACGATCACGTTCGCGTGTTTTGTCTTTTTTGGACTTTTCCTTATCATGCTTGCTGCTGCTACTGCTCTCGCCTGATTTAACCGACTTTTTTTCCTTGTCGCGGCCATGTCGATCCTTTTTTTCCTTTTCTCGCGGCTTGTCCGAACTATTGGACTTGTCGCGTTCTTTGCTAGACTTTTCTTTAGAATTGCCCCCGTTAGAGCCTGTTTGCCCCTTTGCATCTGGCGAATGCTTCGACGCAGCCGGCACGCTCACACTTCCCTTGGTAATGGGCGTACCAAAAAGCGCTGAAAATGTCTTTCCACCATCATCATTTCGTGGCTTGTGCTTTTTGCTGGATCCAGAGCCAGATCCTGGACCAGATTCGAGCAATATGCTATTGCTATTGCTCTTGCCCTTTACCAGGGCTAGCTCTGCGCCTGGTAGTTCGCTTGGGGATAGAGTTCGACTGAGGGTGCCAGAGGCGTGTATTTTGGTACCAAACACAGGGACCCCGCCGCCACGCATTAACTTAGCACGAAACTCTTCCGATGGCGCCTCAAAAACATATGTCTTGACTTCGACTCGATGATGTGGTGGCCCTGTGTGCTGAAGATCCAAATCATATTGATACACGATGCGTTTCGGCTCGTCTCGATTACGAAAATAGATCTCAACGGGCAGTATAAAACCGGCATAGCCCGATTCCTGTAGGGCATACGGAGGCTCTTTGATAACTACAAGCAAAAAAGGTTTTTTTAGTTTGGCGCGTAAAAAGTAGGAAAATAAAACCAAGCTGTCTTACCACGCTTTGGCTTGGGAAATGAGTCGTGAAGTATGAAGACAACCTTGTCAATGTACGCACTTATATCGGCCTTGTTCACACCCTGCACATAGATCTCCCAGTCGTGGGTGAACGCCTGCGGGTGCTTCTTGCTCCGCAGCTTTGATGTGTGTCCAATTTCGAACTGCACCTTGACCGCCATATCGATATGGATGAGGACGGTAGTGGTATTTCATCCAAGCTGTATCTTCAGATGCCAATATATCAATATTCTGCAAGAGTTTTCGTATATAAACAAAACTTTAGAAGGCGGTGTTATATGCATTTGTGTGATTGTGTCTGCAAGTGTTTCGGGTACGCGTGTGTGCGTGTGAATGTTGATTTAGTTAAAAATACCATGTGCCAATGTATTTTAAACATAAATGAAATGTTACTGCTCAAATAGTGTATGTTGGCAACTGCAGGGGTAGGTGCGATTGCCCACTCACCACGAGCTTTTTTATTTTAGCAACAAAATAGGGTAATGAAAACGAAAACACTCGCACTACATACACATTGGATAATATATCGATATTGATGTAAATAATATAGATAGTTGGGTAATACACCCCTGGCGAAAATTCGTCAAGAGAGCAGTGCTGTAAAGTTTTGGAATATGCTATCTGGTTTTTTCATTTGTAAATATATTTCATATATTTCTAAATATGTTTTATATTTATAGTTGGGAAGTGCATATTAAAAGATTTAGCTGCAAGGGAAAGTATTAGTAACCTATATTAAATCTAGTATAAATTTTTTGCTTACTGAGCTAAGCGTATATAAGAGCTTAAGCTTTCTTTGTAAAAAACAACTAAATAAACTAAGTTAACAATCAAACTTTTTAAATCTAATGTTTCATTATTTGTTTTCTGTTTCATAACAGTTTGACTTTTCAATGACAGAATAGTATACAATTTTTTAAATTTTTGGGTGATGCCAGATTATTTTTTTTAATATCGATTACCATCGATACTAAGCAGAGAGTTGTGCGGCTAAAGACAGCAGCTGTTTTGCCATTCGCAGGCGATTGTGGAAACAATAAAATGTTTTGCAAAAAAAACCGCAATAAAACTTGAGGAAAATTGTAACACAACTTGATGTAATAATCACATCGACCCCTCCCACGCATAGCATAATTTCCACAATGGCCAGTGACTTTAGCGCTAACCAATTCGTCTCAACGCAAAGCAACTGTTCTAATGCAGCAAATTTTTCCCGTTGGCTGACAGAGGAGGTATTCAAGCTGATCGATATTGTGCAACGGGATGAAGCTATATATAATCCTCGACACAAATACTACTTTTGCCGGCCCTACGTGGAAAACTTTTGGCGTGAGGTAGATTTAAAGCTGGAGAAGAATCCTGGGGCAAGTTTGGCAAAATGGACCAATCTAAGGATATCGTTTCGTCGAGAATATACAAACTATCTGGAAGAGAAGGTTCCCCCGTGCTGGTCATACTTCGATCGTATGTTCTTTTTGCACCCATATCTACGAAAGAAGCATCAACAGCCGAAATCGCTGGACACACAGGTTCAAGATGCACTGGCACATTTGAGCAGTCTCTCGAATCGAATGCAGAGGGAACGAGCAGTAACCACATGTACATCGGTTAACACCACCAACACTGCGCAAGTTAACCCCTTGTCGCAACAGTCGCCGCAGCCACAACAGATGGAAAGCTATTTGGACTATTTGGATGAGCAGGAGCACAACAACTCCGATGAGCTGGATGAGATCATCGACGAGGAACAGAGGGCTCGGTTCCAAACTCATCCCATTGACAATAATGACATCAAATCGGAGTGTGAGGAACCAGCGGAGGACTTCGAACCAGAAGCAGATTCCGAACAGCGTATGGATCAGCATGCGCAGGATGAAGATGAAGCGGAGGAACATGAAATACGTCCAATGCTCTACGATGCGGCACCTAGTTGCACTTCTACCGCCTCCTCATTGGCGCAAGACAAGCGCTTTTCGCAGCACTACCAGCCTCACGCAAACAGTAACAGATTGCAGCACATGAGTCGATTTCAGTTGCGCACATATCATGACGAGGTACGTGCTTTGCGCTCACGCTCACAGGAGCTACAGGGTGTTGCCTCTGTCCCCGCCGCTCCCGCTGTTGCGGCTAGTGTGAGTGCTGCCAATGTGCAAGGTCATTCGAACATTTCTTTTGTGCGTCCCACATTCAGCAGCAAGGCCGTGGATATGGTTAGCACAACGACTCACAGCAATGCTGCAGCAGGTGCAGTTACCAGCATGGGCTCGGCATCTTCAGTTGCCACATCTATCGCCGACTCGGAGCTGCCAACACCATCATCGGCTGCAACATCAGCTACCAACACCTATCTAAGTCAACGACATCTCCATGTATCGCATCCGCATTCACATACGCATCATCAGGCTACGCCCTTACAGCGACTAGATGTAAACGCCTCTTCGGGCACCTCCATGGCAACTGGGACCAGTGGAGTTGAGCTCTGCGACTGTAAAACAGATTCGGATGCTATGTTTCTAATGAGCCTATTACCCGATATACAGAAACTGAATGGACGCGATCGTGGCAAGATTAAAATTGCTTTCCAAAACATACTGCAGGATTATCTATATCCCGACTAAAACACGCGGCTTCAAGTCGCTTCTGCTACCAGTTAAGATCTCCCCCAGCTCTATTCTGTGTATATATATAAAATTTTGTTGCTTATAGCATGCACAATCTATCTTTGATTTACATAAGTAAGATCGATCGGCTCAGCCGTAAAACTTATTTCATCATTCGCTTATTCCTTTGCTGTGCAAAACCAAACGAAACAAAAAGTATCCTTTAACCCTTTCGATAAATCGAATATGTGTATGTGTTATAAATTATTTTATTTATAAAGGTATAAATATTTAAAAATATTTTATGTTTAACACAAAAATAAATTCATTCAAAATGTAATTTAAATTTAAAGCTCAATTGGGGCAACAGATAACTGAGCCCGCACTGTTAAGGGGAGTATTTCTAATAAATACATTGATGCTTGGCACACGTCATCTCCATGCCATGCCTGGCTTAATCGAAGAGCTTCAGGTCGCGGGCAATCTTTTGGATCTTGTTGTCCAGTGTCTTGTCCTCGTACTCACAGATGTAATAGTGTCGCGACGTGCACTCCTGGCCATAGTAGACGTAGCTGTGCTTTCCAGCGTTATAGCTAAGGCGCAGACAGCGACCCTTACCTTCGATCTGTACGGTATTGTTTAGCACATCATTGGCTTCCTCGCCAGACGATTGTTCGCTGCTGTCCACAAGATTTGAGGCTGTTGAATTCTCCGCGGGCTTTTGCGCCATGGCAATTGAAGTAAGATTAGTGCTGGGATTCACTGGCTTCGCTGAATTGGCCCAGATCCATAGCAGGCCGGGATTGAGACCACCCAACCAGTAATCGCGTCCCCTGTGCGCCGGTTGATTTAACAAATAAGCCATTATTTCCTCGTTCTCCGATACCTTCTCGAACTCGGCCAGATGTGCGGAGAGTCCCTTGCAGGCACTGTTCGCAGTCTTCCAATTCACCTGCTGCTGACTGTTGATGTAGTAGCAATTGTCACTGATGCGCGTAAAGTTCGTAGGACACGGATCACGCACTTCCTTCTGATTGTTGCCGGCCATTAGATAGTATATCAGTTGCTCCGAGCGACGCACACGACTCTCTAGGTAATCTGCAGCAGAATTGAATTTGTTAGTGAACGTTGAATGCTATAGGATATAACCATCTATACGTCTCCCTTTCGCTTTCTTACCAACGCGATAGACAAGTTTCTCGATGGCGCCCAGCAGGTACAAATCGTTCTCGGAGACTGCGCGGAATGTATTGGGTGGGGTGCCGTGTTGCAGATGCTGTTGTTGCTGCTGCAGCGACACGGGACGCAAATGACCCTGGGGTGGTGGCCCCGATGGTGGCTGGTTGCCTGGGCTGCCACTACCGCTGCTGCCACCTCCGCCGCCAAATCCAAAAAGTTGTTGCAAGAAACCGGGTTGCTGACGCTGCTGCAGCTGCTGCTGTTGTTGCTGCTGCATATGTTGTTGTTGCTGTTGCTGCAACATTTGGTTGGTCATCGGACGAAACTGAGGATTGACAACAGGCGGACCTTGACTCTCGACGGGTTGGCGCAAATGTGGCTCCAGCTCGACAGCTTCACCAATGCGACGGGTTATGTAGATATTGTTGCCGGGTCGCTTGTAGGCCGAGGAATGATAATTGATGGGGCCATCTGACATATAGTTGAGATCCTTGGATATGCGATGACTGCCCTGGCTATTAATTACAAGTGGCACAAGTTAGGTAAAACGCTGTGACTCACACACACAAACACACCTCAAGACGTAATCTTCGAGAAATTGCGACCAATTTGGCGACTCCGATTGCGATTGATTTGCGTCTTTGGCATTGCATAAGCCAAGCAAGAGGGCTAGTCCGACGAGGAGGAGGAGCTCCATAACGGAATGACGACACATCTCCATGACGTGCACGATCCGCACGTTTCTTTGCTGGTTACGTTTCGTTTTTAAATTCCACTTACAACTCAAAGTGCAGAGCGGACACTTTCGGTTTCTTTCGAGCTATCGCGTCGAGGTTCAAACTGAGACTGAGCCAAAGACCAGAGCCAGAGGCCAACTGAGCCCGGCTCAAGCTACTGCGCTGGGGCGCTGTTCGACGGCACTTAGTTGCTGTTGTTGCTGTTGTGTTTGTTTTTTTTTTTTTTTTTCTTTACTTACGAGAAATGCAAAAAAATTTCACTTTCTCCGAATGTAAGGCATTGGGTTTTTGTTTGGCTCGGTTAGCTTGGGTTGGGTTTGCGACGACAACAGCAACGGCGGCGGCGACGACTTTTTAACTTGTCGTTAACACATTGTCAAAGTCATTGAGGCGGTCTTGATTGCTGTCTGCTTGCGTTTGTCAATATAAATAATAATCATAATATACTTTAGTATGTTGCTCAGCTTGTTAAAAGTACAATTATTTAAAATGCTACAAATATTTCTTTGTAAGTAACTCAAAGAATGATATATAATCTTACACTTATTTAATATGAGCTCAAAACTTAAACCTAAAGTATTGCCATTCCTGTAGAATTTCTTTCTAACTTCACACATAATATGGAGTAGCGTCTGCACCCTGGGGTTCCCCACTAATTTTTGTTTGCAATCAATATGAATGCAATATACGATTTTGAAGAAAGGAAAATTAACGCCACGTTTGCATATAATTAAAGATCCATAATAAATGCGTTCGTTTCTTTGAATCGACATGACGTTTGGTTTCATTGATGGGTTTTGTAGACCGGGCCGGGCCGGGCGGTCCAAGTTTCGGCCATGGAGCGTGTTTCACTTCAACGCTGCCCACACATTATGTGTATAGCTTGATGCTGCTCTCGAAATGATCCAAATTGATTTCTGTCGGCATACGACGGCGAGCACAGTCGGTGACTTTCGTTATGACTTATTTTGACTACTTATTAGCCGATGGTTAAAGATGTTGGCCCAAAGATGAAGGCCTCTTTCCTGCCCTCCACTTACCCATTTAATTTTCTCAACGTTAACCATTAGCGTCTTGCGATTCGATGACGCACTTGGTAGCATTGTGTGTTTTCGGTTTGATCTTGAGGGCTTTTCCCAAATGAGCTGAGTAAGCGGATCTGCATATACATATGCAAGATTTCATATGAATTGAAAAGTTTTAAAGTTAAAGTGACTTAAAATGTCGGTTAGGCAAGACTGCAGTCGACAATCATGGTTCCATGCAAAGAAATAAGTAGCGCATTCTCGTCAAAGCAAACATCAACATATAATTTTTTTGTAAATTTTTTTATAAGTTTTTATACTTTTTTTCATATTTTCATAGAGTTTTTTTTTTTTAATATATTATAAAATTTCAAATGTTTAACCATTGTTCTTAACAGCATAGATACATATTAAGCTCTCTCTTTCTCTCTCTATCTTTAACTCTCGTATAATTCTCTCTTTATCTTACTATTTTGATATTGATTTTCTGCTTCAAGTTCTTAATATTTTTAAAAATGACTTTAAAAATACAAAAAAGAGATGTTGATTTCGAAGTTTGTTTTTCTTTCTTTTCAGCTACTTATTTTGTTGCATTTTTGCATTTTTTGTTGTTTTTTAAACATTAGAATTGAATTTGTTCTCTCGATACTCTATAAAGACTCGTTTACAGCTGGTTGTTGTTGCTGTTCGTCGATCTAGTTGTTGTTGTTATTTATTTATTTAGAAATAGATTTGGATTTTCAGATATACACAATGGATGTAGTTCTTGGTATTTTCATATTGTTTTTGATTCGCAATATTAGATCTTGAGATGTTAATCGTTCCTCGATTCCGCTTAGTAGCCAGCCAACTCGGCGAATGTGGAGTCCATCTCGTCAGCCAGAGACTTGTATCTGTCCTTGTTGATGCCCAGCTCGTCTAAGAATAAAGTTAAAATAGACAATTATTAATTGTGTGTAACAAAAGTGGGTTAATTTTGGTGTCAACGCAAAATGCAACATCCATTTCAACACAGAACATAAAGTGTTGAGCCACTGTGCCAGGTTGCGGCAGTACACTGCAAAAAAACAGGTGCTAGATTTTGCTGTTACTACTACCTATCGATTAGTTGGCAAGCGTTAAACAGTGTTAAAATACTTTAGTATTGCTTATCTTTTTTTATTAGGGTTAGCTAATAATTGCATTTCGTATCGTGGTATTCTGACATGGAAGGGGATGGGATCATGTATAATCGATAAATTAGGGAGGGGAGAAATCCAGTGAAGGGTGACCAAAAATTGAACTATATCGTGTACGAGTGCATTCAATATCTGTCAACGAGATCTTGTAGAACCTTGGCAAAAGCCTTTCTAACTCCAATAACGTGTCTAAGTAGAAGATGTGATAGAATGAGAGAGTGCAGCAGAGAGAACTGCGGAGATTGAATTGGGCTTGTTTCGTGTCCGGGTAGGCAACATGCCGCATTAAACGCACACACACACACACTGAACAGAATTCAATTTCCATATACTATATATAAATATATACATAAAAAAGATTTTTGAAATCACCTGGTTTTTCGAAAGCATAAATAACTACAGCTGGCATTTTCATTTTTGGTCTGGACTTATTTTTACAGTGTAGGGTGAGGTGGGGACAATAATAAGCCGCACACAAGGCTAAACAAATTATTTACAGTGTAAATTGTGACAGAAATTGTGGCAAGCTACACAGTGTTGGAAAATATGGGGTATAGGAATAAATAGGGAAAAGCAACATGAGTTTTGCTGGGGAAAGTACATGTAAGTCTGTTGTCTGCGTATGCGTGTGTGTGTGTGTGTGTGTGTGTGTGTGTGTGTGTGTGTGTATGTATGTGTGGGGGATTGGTATTTGTTTTTTGGTTTTAATATCCAGTAAGTTCAGCAAAGGTCTGGTCCAAATCGTCGCAGATTGCTTTGTATTTTTCTTTCTCATGGAAGAGACGGTCTGCAAGAAGCATTGTTGTTGTTCATATTTATAATTATATTACATATTAATCGTTTAAAGCGGTGTAAGAGATTAAAATCAAAATTGTCAACATATGTACAATGATTTCATTTCGCATTAGTTGAAGCTGCAGTTGAGCGTGCGATATTTACAATATATATCGTATATCGCACGATTAATCGATAAGTGCTGACGCATTGATTTGGCGCACTCGACAGGTGAATTGAGAATATTTTCTCCGCGATTGGGGAAAAAAACATACCTTCTAGCCTGTCCACTTCCTTCTGCAGGCGCTTCACTTGCTTCTCGGCGTTCTCGGCACGCTGTTCAGCCTCCTTCAATTTAACGGACAGGGTCTTCATCTCACGCTTGAATTCCTCCACGCGCTGATTGGCCTTCTCCTCGGACACTTCCAGAGATTTCAGAGAGTTGCCGACAACCTGTAGATCAAGTGGCACATAGATTTTATATAATTACATTGGTTTCATTCTATTGAACGCACCTTCAGCTCTTCCTCCAGCTCCATGATCTTGGCTTCACCGGAGCGGACACGATCTTCAGCCACTTCGAGCTCATCTTCAACGAAGGCCAGCTTGCGAGACACTTCGTCGGACTTGGTATCGGCATCCTCAGCGAGCATGCGGGCTTCCTTCAGCTGGTTGGTCAACTGATCCATACGCTCCTCATCCTGCTGGGAACGGTTCTCCAATACTTTGCACATACGGTTGTTCTCATCAGCCGACTGTGTGGCCTCCAACAGCTTCTGTTGGGCGGTGGTTGAGCGCTCCTCAGATTTCTCCAAATCCTCTTCAATCTGTTGGACCTTACGGTTCAAGGTGGCAACCTCGGACTCCGTGGAGGTCAACAGCTTCTCCTTCTCCTCCAATTCGGTGTTGGCCTTCTCCAGCTGCTCCTTGGCGGTGACCAAATCAACCTCAACCTGAACGAATTTCTTCTCCAGATCGCGCACCTCCTCATTGAGTTTGTCGGCGCGGGAGTTGGCATCCTTAGCTTGATTTTCACAGGTATCTGCCTTGTCGATGGCATTATCCTTCTCAAGCTTCATCGCTTGCATCTTCTTCTTGATGGCGTCCATGGTGTTTGTGTTTTTGTTTTGCGCTTAGGAGGGAAGAAAAATCTGGAAAAAGGCACTGCAATATGAAAAGCCAAGGTTAATGAAACGCTACTTTCAACTTCATGGATTATCATAAAAGCTTTATTTGTTCTCGACAACTATTTCAAGTATTTTCCCCAGGAATTTCTACATCTTTCCTGCCGACAATTGCCTTCCACCATACGCATGTTTCTCGCAGCTAATAAAAATGCACTTTATACTGAATCTTTATACTTTGTTCTATTTAGAATCTAAATAGATACATATGTATATATAATTGTATATAGTATCTTGAACGTGAATGTAAACAGATTTCGGTTAGCCGAAAATTTTCAAAAGCCTTCGCAATGTTCGGTCGAAAATACGCCCACTATATAGAACGTTTTCCGGCGGTATCTCTCTATCTCACTCTTTCGGTATTTATTTGTTGTAGGATTTAAAAATAAACTTGATATGCTTTTGCATGAGAGCATATCCAGCCCACATACACACACACATATATAGAATATCGGCTGGCCGTGGCGTTTTTTGGACATTTTCGCCTGGTCTGTAATTCTAGAGTTTCCAATATGTGTTTCAAAAGTATCACACCCACGCACACACAGACAGACAGACTGATTGCAATTTGAAAAGATTTCAGCTCATTTTATAGAGATGGTTTATTTTTTTTTTGGGTCAGAATTTGTAGGAGTATCTGGGTTTCGATAGTACTTTATAAGTAGAACTATGGGTATTTCAAGTGGCTTAAGGAACTTCGAGTACGAGATTTATAGCCTAAATATTTGAGATTGTAGAGTTTGATAATAGGAAATTGTAAATTATAAAATAGAGAATAGAAAACAGTCTTATAATATTGATTATAAGTTATACATTTCATATTATATTTTACTGTATCGATTATATCTGCATTTGCCTATGGCCTTCAGAATGCTTTCATAAATGGCAAATCACACCGAATTCTGTGTGGGCGGCATTCCCCAATAGATATATCTATATATTGTGTATACGTACATATATGAACATATATATTTGTATGTGATATATATAGAGAGCAGAGCACTCTAATAATTTTCGAGCTGATTTCTGGCATAACGAAAATCAAGGATAAATTACCAATAGCATTTGTTTGCTTCATGAGATCATGAAAGCTTATAAAATAGCGAGAAAATGAGAGAAAAGCTTTTCGTGTCTAAGTTTCAAGTAGAGTTAAAAATAAAATCTCTAAAGTTTTTCCCAACATCGTTAGCTGTGCGTGTGTGTGTGTGCATGTGTGTAAGCGTGTACGACAGGCAGGTGTCTGTCTGCAGTTAATTTTTAGACAGATAGAAGAAAAATGCTCGGCGGCAGCTTTCTCGGTCTGTCAGAGTGTGAAAATTGTGCGTAGTCCGTCTCTCTGTCTGCGTGTACAGCTTTTGCCAGATACATATGCAAAATTTCACTCTCACACACTACACACATACACACACACGTCGTGAGATTTAGTTACAAAATTCCTTATAAGCGGATCTATCTCAACGTTCAAAGTCGTCATAAACGCTATGCTATATTCCACACAAAATAGAATTCGCTTTAGTAAAAGTGGAATTTCATTATATTATTTGAAAATCCTTTTCTCTTGTTTAAAATTATT
Source organism: Zaprionus ghesquierei (assembly GCA_018904095.1). Taxonomy (NCBI): domain Eukaryota; kingdom Metazoa; phylum Arthropoda; class Insecta; order Diptera; family Drosophilidae; genus Zaprionus; species Zaprionus ghesquierei. The sequence continues at coordinate 2,327,747 of JAEIGP010000676.1, forward strand.
TTCATTTTTTTAACACTTTTCTTCATTGTAATAATTGAATGTACTTTTATATTTTTATCGTTACGATTTAGATTTGAAAAATATTTTCGAAACGGCTTTGAAAATTAATTATAGACACACATTTAATATTTTTAGTTGTTAAATATATTTTCTTCTTTTTTATCTCAGTTGGCAAATGCAATTTGCATGCACTTTTCACTTGATTTTCAATTATTATCTCTTGCAGTGCAAAGCATTTGAAAAGTTTCTGATAATTTTTTTTTTTTTATTATTATTATAGAATTAATAGAATTCCATGGGAAAAATCCTGGCGCAGGCAGCCGCAACTAACCTTAGCGTTTCAAACACACTATACGCTGTCGAAACCCCGAGAACACTGATCACTGACCAAGTCGTCGTGCCAAGAAAGCGACCCCAAGAAATAACGCAAGGCGCACACAGCACACACCACGCACACACACACATATACTTACACACACGGTCACAACGCAACGCAGTATTGAATAATTTTTCATTTCGTAAAATTTCCCATTAAAAAATAAGCGAAAAAGCGCTTTCGCAACTCTTCATGAGATGATCGCAAAAATATCCCAATAAAATTTCCCCAATACATATAGCGAGATTGAATGTATCATTACACACACACACACACACATAGTGTCTCACGCTCTCCCACACGCACACACACACACAGCCTACATGCATCTCTTGTTCCCCTTCCTTTCTCTCCCTCACTCTTTCCTGCTTTCTCTCTGTGGGAATTCTCTCAGCCAATTGGCCAGCAGAGTCGGCTGTTTTCGTTTTTTGTTCGCCAAGAGAAGGCAAAATTTTGCGTTTTTCTTTAGTCGTTTTTCTATTTTTCTAATTTTCATTGTGTGCTCTTGTGTGTGTGCGTGTGTGTGTGTATGTGTATCCGTGTATCCGTCAGAATTGCGCCTAAAAATAGCCCGCAATAAATGAACGAACACGGCTAACAAGATGAGAATCTATTTCGATTAAACAAATATTGAGAAATATTTCATTCTGTTTCGCACCGTGGGGAGCTTTTGTTATGTGACGTGATACTGCACTTTATGTATATTATATTTATATGTAAAAATTATTTTAAACTTGCATACATATAAATGCTTTAGTTGCCTTCCCATTTTAATGGAACATTTATTTAATTTAATATTGTTTCTCGGGAAAATACGTAGAGCTTTGTCTTTACATGAGAATAAAATAAATTATTTGCCGAATAACAAGAGAAAAATTTCGGAAAACTGGTAGACTTCGATTAACGATTTTAGCTATCCCTGTATTCTGCTCGTTGTGCATAAACGAATACACTTCTTGTTTGAATTTTCGAAAATTTAAGCAAACCCCATATTTAAAACCAATAATATTATACCCAATATTCTACTAAAATTAAACCCTCTGGCCATTACTTGAACCTGTTTCAGGGTTGCATCTATACTATTATATGTACATTTAGCTATTGATTTAAATGTTTTATCGGGTGTTAATTAAGGACAATTTTTAAAATCAGCTATTAACTAAACCAAAGGACTTCAGCTGTCCCCCTAAATGTTTTTTCAGAGGGTATATACTCGTATATAGCATTAATCTAAAAGTACGGAGTCCTCACCCACATAAACAACGTTTAGCAACGTGTGCCCCAATAATTAAATAATTAAAACAGTCGTAATTGTTATTTCCAAAAGAATTTTTTTCCATTTATTTATCATAAAAATATAAACGCTAGTATCTGAGACATATGACGTTCTCTTTACAAACACAAATGAATTGTCTCCGAATTACAAAAGCTATTAATGTGTACATTTCATTTAATTTGGTTTTTCATACAAAGGCCAAGGAAATTTCGCATAGCTAGAGAAACAATTAATTATCCAATTAACTTGCAAGCACGAACAAATAATTCGATATTATTAAAAAAATTGACAGTTCTGTGAGCTATGTGTGTATGTGTATGTAGTTAGATATAAAAAATTATGACAAAATTGTATGTTCTTGTAAGATATTGACTGGTGGGCTTTAGAGTTTTAAATATGAATTCTACAAGGAAACATCAAGGCCGTGTATTTCAAGCTGAAATTGTTTTCTTTCTTTCTCCATCCAATGCAGGCAGTATTTTGTCTTTTTACTTAAATATAATTTTTGGTTTCCATTCTCAACTTCATATATTTATATAATTGCTAAAAATTTGCTTATAAATCGTTTGAATCATTGTGGAATGCTTAAGTAGAATGTCATTTAGCTGGCGACTCCATTCGGTAAGCCTCAGGCTCGTTTGTTGTTGTATCGCGTTCTAGTAATTGTTGAGATCAGCGTATTCCAATTCCTGAGCAATCGTTTTGTACTTCTCTTTACCTTTGCTGACCTCGTCTGTAGCGGAAAGCGGCGTGAGGGAATTAAATAGACAAATGAGTTTTATATAATTTTTCAATTTATTGCATTTTCGAATACAAATAATAAATAATAAATTGTGTTGAGTTAAACAGATACACAATGCGATTGTCACGAAAATTCTACAAAACAAAGTCTACACAAATTTCTCAAAGAGTTTTAGCAGGCAAAATACAAGTTTACAAAACGCCTACAAGTATGCTACAATAACAAATCGATAAATATGTGCGATAAGTGTTGATAGATTTTGTGTGTGGTACAGTTGTTTTGGGGGCGGGCTATGGTGCTTGGGGCTGCGCTTATTCCTTGAGGATGAGCTCGACAAAGGCGGTATCGAGATCGTCTCCAATATCCTTGTAACGCTCCTTCTCCAAAACCAAATCGTCTGAATAAAACATAAGGTAAGTAGAAGAAAACATCGAAATTAATACAAATCGAAATAAAAATCAATTAACATAAGCCCTCCACAAAAGTTGACACATGTATATTTACACAAATACACCTGAACTGGACTGACATTTTCTACAGACAATTTAAAACATAAATAAAATAATTACCTCCTTAAATGAAATTAAATTATTACTTGCAGCAATTGCACTGCTTGCTGCAGTAGCGCTTTGGTCGGCAATGCAGTGTGCGCGAGTAGCTGTTAAAATTGAAAATAAAATAAAAGTGCAGCAAGCAAAACCAATAACAAAATAAGGCAGCCAATGAGCGTTCTTTTTTTTTTTTTTTTGCAATGCTTGATAAAGTTTTAATCTGAATTAAAATATTTCGTGTCTGCAGATGAAATTATAAATAAAAGCGGGCAGCGTATCGTTGCGGTTGTGGTACGTTTCTTGTTCTCGTTAACATTCCAGGATGTGTGTTGATTTAAGCTGGCGGCGCCTCGGCCTCTACAGGCGCTTCAGCGGCTGGCGCTGCGGCTTCTGCTCCTGGTGCTTCTGCAGCGGGCGCAGCAGCCTCTGCTGGTGGTGCCTCACCCTCTGCTGCTGGTACCGCTGGCTCTGCTGCCGGTGGAGCGGCACCTTCAGCAGCCGGAGCGGCGGCATCAGCCGGTGGAGCTGCACCCTCAGCCGGTGGAGCTGCTCCCTCAGCTGGTGGCGCAGCACCCTCAGCTGGAGGTGGCGCAGCTCCTTCTGCAGCTGGTGCAGCCCCCTCAGCTGGTGGCGCAGCAGCAGCTTCCGGCACTGGCTCAGGCTCAGAGCCAGGTGGTGGTGGCTCGTAGTTCTTGACGAACGGCACCTCAGCGCCCTCTGGCGGCAAGTCGATCGAGTACTCGAATGGTGGTGGCGGTGGTGGTGGTGGTGTGGGTTCCTTTGGTGGCGGAGTCGGTTCTTTCGGAATTGGCACACCATCTTCAGTGACAGCCACTGGTGCACCTTCGACACCCTCAGCAGCCGCTGCCTCGGCAGCAGCAGCAGCAGCGGCCGCCTCGGCTGCAGCTCTGGCCTCTTCCATGGCGGCCAACTCTTCTGGAGTCGGTGTGGGCAACTTGGGTGTCGGTGGCTTCGGATTGCGCACCGTCCAGAATGGCTCTAGGCCCTTAATCAAGTCCAAGAAGGCTTCGTCGAGACTGTCTCCAATGAGGCAGTAGCGTTCTTTTTCAACAATTAAATCGTCTGAGATGGTGCAAGAGACAAAGCAGGGACAAAGCAGAGAGTTGAGTGCGAGCGAGCGAGAGAGAGAGAGAGAGATAGAGAAAGGCATGGAGATAGAAAGCGTGAAAATGAGGCAAATGCGAAACTAAAAAAACTAAAAATTTAACGATTTAATTGATAATTTATTTAGTAGGCGGAGTGGGGCGGGGCGGGTCGGAGCGAGTTAGTCTACATGAAATCACATTCAATAACGAGATCCTTCTCGATCTATATTCAAATAGTCTGGATATCGATATATCTTTATGCTGGCGGCGCTTCGGCTGGAGCCGGAGCCGCTTCAGCAGGAGCAGCTGTTTCTGGTGCCGCAGCTTCAGGAGCTGGAGCTGCTGCTTCAGCTGGAGCTTCTCCTTCAGCAGGAGCAGGAGCTGCTGGATCAGCAGGAGCAGCCCCCTCGACAGGAGCAGCCCCCTCAGCAGCAACACCATCAACTGCGGCCGGTGCAGCGGCAGTTTCTCCTTCTGCTGCTGGCACCACATCGCCTGGTTCGAAATTCTTCACATATGGCACCTCAGCGCCCTCTGGCGGCAGATCAATACTGTACTCAAATGGTGGTGGTGGTGGTGGCGTTGGTTCCTTAACCGGTTCAGCAGGAACAGCTGCAGCTGCCTCGCCACTTGTTCCATCAACTGCGACACCTTCTGCCGGTGGACCCGCCTCCCCTTCAGCACCCTCGGCCGCAGCAGCAGCTCTTTGGGCAGCCAACTCAGCGGCTTCAGCATCGGCCGCTGCCTTGGCTGCCGCAGCCGCTTTTTCGGCAATCTCCTCTTCGGTTAACTCGGGCGTTGGCGGCTTGGGATAACGATCATTATAGAATGGCGGCATGCCCATAAGCTCGACGAAGGTAAAGTCCAAGCTATCGTTTATAATGGCATAATGCTCTTTCTCGTTGATCATCTCGTCTGATGGTAGGTTAGGTCAGACGGTCGCGATTCATTGGGGTTAGTCAGGGTTGTTAAAAGTAAAAAATCCGATTAGTCCTAATATTGGAAGGAACATGTTATGACTAGTCGACTGACTCCAAGTTGCCAATTAAGGGTTAAAGGGATGGCGACAGCAACGGCAACGATAACGATAGGCGGAAACGAACACACACTTATCGTGTTAGCACTGCACACAACATCAAGGTGCATTTTGTGTTATCGTGTGTCTTTGCGGGAGATGATGATGCCCTGATCGATAGGTAAACGTCGATATTTTCAAAAATACTTTATTTGTGCAGTTGCAGCAGCATGGTATTGTATTTGTATAGTATGTAATATATATGTAAATATATTAAAAATATAAATAATTAATTTATGTAAATCGTAAATTGTTTTTCATTTCATTATTTGAATGCCGTTGCATGTTATGTTCATTTTATTTATTTATTTTTTTTTTTTTTTTGCTCTCTTCGCTGGAGGGCAAGAACACATATCAAGGGAGCTCTGATTAGCTTTAGTTTATGTTTTAATTTCCAATACATTAATGTATTTTGAAGCGAAAGATGTATCGAAACTGGAATGATGTGGGCTCTGTGAATGTTTGTGGTTTTGTCTTTTACTTTTATTTCTGTTGTTTAATGTATGTATTTGCTTTGAATTTGTGTCTAAATAGTAGGTGTGTGTATGTGGCAACTTAAAAGTAAGCAAATATTACACAACGTTTTGCAAACACGATAGTTTGTTTATAATCTGTATAAACAATGTAAATATTAGCATAATTAATACAGTAGTTAGGCTGGCGACAAAAATACAATTGGAATCTTTCCGTTAACTTTACATACAAGTTCATACATAAAATATATATGTATAAAAAATTACACATAAACACTAATTTGCAAGTTGTGTCTTTTGTCATCTATATAGTAAAAATAATAAATGTATTCAATTTAATCAATATTAAATCAAAAAAAACTGTAGCAAAAGCGACAAAAATAATAAAAAGGAAGAAAGAGGTTAATGTAAAAACAAAAATATTGCAACAGTGTTGTAAAGCATCGAATGTGTGTTTGTAGGTGTGTGTGCGATAAAAGGCCGCCATTTTGCTAGCACAAGCTAGCTAAACTGCTTGCTACACTGCTTGCTACACTGCTTGCAGCACTGCTTGAAGAATGTTGCGAATGTGTGTTTGAGTGTAAATTTTCAATGATCTTGCTACAAGAGAATGTCAAATTTGTTTGTCTTTTTTGTGTTTTGCTTCGTATTTAGATTTTATCATTCATAGTTGCTGTTGTTGTTTTTTCTTCTTCTTTTTCTCTGCTTTTCTTTGAGTTAACTGCTTAAAAATTATGTGTCTTCTTTTTATCGAAATTGGCGTTCACTCTTCCTCCTCTTCATCATTGCATGGAAGACACTTGGCGTTGGCTTGTGTGTGCCTCATCATGTCTATGTGTGTGGGTGTGTGTGTGCGTGTGCGTGTGGTGAAGACGAGTGTGTGCGCGTGTGTATGTGTGTGTGTCTCTCTATTTTAATATGGAAAGCGCCAGTTTTTCTGTGGTTGACGTCAAAGCAGGCAGTTTAGTTAATTTACATAAGCGCAAATTGGAAGTTTACATGTTCTGTATGTCATGTAAAGTGGCCTCCATCTCCTCCTGCAGCAGCTTGTTCTTGCCACGTTCGTTCAACAAGTCGTCTGCATGTGTGTGTGTGTTATCAAATCAAATTGGCATGCATTAAACAAAATAAACATTAGGGCGTTGGCGAGCGGGCAGGCGTTTGTTTTCGCAGGCAGGCAGCGGGTATTGTTGATTTTTGGTTAAATACAACAACGAATTAAATCATATATGGAATAAAAAACATAAAACAAACATAATATATTAAAAAAGGTTCAACACAAAAATAAAATTTAAAACTTTCGACTAACGTGGGGAATTTACTGAGGATAAAAAAGGAACTTAATTTGGCTCCTACTTAAATAAAGAAAATCGAAAAAAAAACTCTCTCATTTAACTACAATATTTATATATTTTTGTATATTTGACTATCGCTTGCTAATTAATTGAAATAAAGATTCAAAGTCTTAGAGATATTAGCAAATATTCTTTAACGGACATACCTTCGAGCCTGTCGACTTCCTTCTGCAATTTCTGAACGGAACGCTCAGCGAATTCAGCACGTGCCTCAGCCTTTTGTGTTTTAGGAGAAATAGAAAATTTTATAAATTAATATTAGTATAAAATATAAATATTTTTAATGCAGCTTAAATGAAAAATGCCACAGTTCATGTGGATATTGTTCATTTTGGCTGTATAAAGTTGAAATACTGTTGAAACGCCAGTGTTGCAAAACGACGAAAGGCAAGAGCAGTGCCAACAATCACAGAACAACTTCGCCTAGTGTTGCAACAGTATTTTCAAACAATTTAATAATCACATATCAAATAAGAAGCTTCCCAAAGTTTTCTACCAAAACCAGCAGTAAGTATTAAATTTTAATGAATGTTAGTAAATGTAATTGTTACAAATGGCATATGTACTTGTATTATTAAAATTATTTTTTAAATTAACACTTAAACGGCATAGCAAAGAAAATGAAAAAATACGCCCAGTTTCTCAATGAAAAATATGCTTACAAAGTTGTCGGCTCTGTTTTTTGTGGGGTTTTATTTTAGACAAAACCTAAATTGGATAAATTTAGTAATAACATTACGGGAGTGTAGATAACTACAATAATAATTGCCGTACGGCGCTACGCAGTCACTGCAAAAAATCAATGAACAATCGAACCAATCCGAAATGCGGTTAAGATTCTTTTGTTTTGTTTTTTATTTTATTATTTTTTTAAATCAGCTCTAAAAAAATTTACTCTATACTCTTGCAGTTGCGACTTACAGTATCAACATTTAGTTTGAACTGTATGAGCTCCTGTTCGAAATATTTTTGATTTTCGCGGGCCTAGACGTCGAGAAATATACAACAAATATTTGGTATATCAATAACAGTGCATTGAACAGATTGATATATATAAATTGATATAAATAATTAGAGAAAAAGAGAGAGATATACGTTAACTTATATGTGTGTGCATTGTGTGTAGCTGTGTTATAAAATATCTACCGATTAATTACCGTTAATATACAAGTATTGAAATCACAATTAAGTATGCTTGGTTTCTTTGGGTACAGGTGATACATTTCCCAGTGTTGAAAAACGCCGAATCTTGCAATCAATGCACAAAAAGTTGTTTTCAATTTTAAACAAAATGTACACACACACATATTTCGATAGCACAAGAAATACTTGACCTGATGCACACTTTTATTGATATACCTTCTTTCGAGGGTTTTAATTTTATTTGTTGTAGTATTTTTCATCGCGAGCAGTATTTTTCAGTATTAAAAAGAAAATATCAAATGTGGATTTATTTACATGTACAATTAATTTCAAATTGAGAATAACGATTTGTGCAATTTAATATTTTCTTTTTTCGCCGTAAGTAAAAGTAAAAAAAAAAAATTAACTGTTAAATTGCACGTTTACCAACACCAGAGACCACAAATACTTATTACTCTAAAGCTAGGAAGACGTGAATAACTGGGCAAATACCTCTTTCAAGGAATGATCCAAAACCTTGATTTGCGTTTCGAAGGTTTCCTCTTTTTGTGTGGCCTATTTTTTTTTTTTTTTTTTTTTTTTTTTTTTGTGGTTGTTGGTGTGTTAGAAAAAAACATAAAAAATATGGTACAAGCATGCAAAGGCGGCAGGCGGCAGGGACCGGTGTTTTTTTTTTTGTTCAATCCGGTGCAGCAAATCATTTAAAATATATTTAATTATATTGAAATGTTTTTGCACCAACAATAAAGCAGAGCGTATGTTAAGAACATATGAAAATAAAATAGAAAATATAAATAATTAGTTTAAAAATCATTATAAATATACAGGCTGTGCTGTCGGTAGACATTTTATAAAATCGCGTACGTGGAGCGTACGAGTTGTGTTTCTCAATTGAAAAACAGTTAAGTAATAAAAAATAAACAACAACAATGTGAGAAGAGAAATTGCCGCTGGGTTTTGGTGGGGCTTGGCATTATTTGCTTAATTTCCCCCCTTTACGTGAAACTGGGAAACTCCTTTTGAGTCTTGAGTTTTCACTTTTAACGGTATCTACCTCCTTTAGACGGGTGTTCAGGGTCTTGATTTGGTTCTTGTACTCTTCCTCACGTTGGTTGGCCTATATTCATTGTTGTTGTTGTTTAGGGGAGTTTATATAGGTTGAGAAATACATAGGTATTAAGATATATTTATAGATTAAGAGACAAAGATATAAATATGTTAACTGATTTGAAATCGCAACTATCTATACTGACCTTCTCCTCAGAAACTTCCAGGGACTTCAAGTTGTTGCCCACAACGCGCAGCTCCTCCTCAAGCTCCACGATTTTGCTGTATGGTAAAAGTAAAAATGAATCAGTTTTCTTGTTGCTGTTGTTGGGGACTCTAGATCGGAGATTAACAAAAAAACGGGTCTCATGCAGCAAGTAAATTAAATTTTGTACGCATTATTGGCATAAAAAAGCGAGTTGAAATTATAATTTTGTCATCGTTTTTCCCTTTTTCTTTTTACCATAATAGGAACTGATCGAAATTGCCGTAGGTTTGCAAATTGTTTAAATAAATATATATATATATGTACGAAATAACAACAATGATTGTTGGAGCGACAAATCGCATTGGAAACGATTTCACTTTTCTCTTTCTTGCATTGTCTTCGCAAACCCTTAGGCTAAATATCAGATCTTCAGTTTCAACATTTATGCAAATTATAAATAATATATTTAAGCATTTTTTGGGTATAAAATTTAACTTAATGAACATAGAAGAAATGCAGTTAGTACATCACAAACAAAACAAACCTTTCGCTAAGCTCAACTTTTTCCTCGGAACGCTCCAGATCTTGTTCCATGAGCACTAACTTTCTGGCCACCTTTTTGTGTGGCGTGGCGTTGCCAGACAGTCGAAACAATTTACAAGGCAGGCAGGCAGGCGGGGCATAGGCGTAGGCGAAGCAGGCAGAGGGTATTAGAGGAGCACACCACAAATAACAGCAACAGAATATGGCACATTTTTTTGTTTTGGGTTAGGCGTAATAAAAAATTTATTGTAATTAGATTTAAGTCAGAATTATGTTTTATTATTTTTGATTTTGGCGAAAAATGTGAATTTGTTGTGCAAACTGTGAGAGCTGAGCAAACAGTGAACTTTTGTATGTATTTGTTTTTTTTTTTACATTTTTCTAAACTAGGAAACATGCTCGTTAAACACACAGACACAGGATTAAATTACATTCGCTTTCTGTATGATTTGTTTTTCTTCTTTTTTATTCACATTTTTTGCCAATTTTATGTATTCTATGCAAAAAAGCTAGCTAGCTAAAAAAAATCAAATGAGAAATAAAACAACGAAAAAGGAGTATAACAAAGGTGAGGTTAGGTTGCTGGAAAAACTCCTGTTAGTCGCTGCAAAAAACAAACTTACAGCTATCGCGTACAGTTTTTTGCTTTGTTTTTTTTTTTGCGTATTAAACAAATTTCAAGCATTACAACATTTGAACTGAAATCGTAACTTGATTATAGTGTTTTATTTTTTTTCAACGTACTTTTCACCCTGCTCGGCACGTTCTTCGGCACGCTCCAAATCAGCTTCAACCATGGCCAATTTACGGGCAACCTTTCATTATACATTTATATATATATTCGATTCGCAATAGGTCGTTTTGGTTTCGGTTTTTTTTTTTTTTTTTGTACATAATTTACACAGAGAACATAGGAAATGCGTTAAATAAAGATATAAACAACGATTTTTTATATGAACAAAACGAATAATTAATATGTTCGGAGTTAACAGATGAGCAATGAAAGTCAATTAATTTTATTTAGTACATAAACAATTATAATTTGTCTGTTAGTTTTGTATGTTTAAATGTGTTTTATTTTGTTTTGTTTTTTGGCTGGCTGATATTTTGTGCTTAATTCGAAAATATTTCTTACACTGTAAACAGTTTTTCATGTACTCAAAGTGCCTAGGCTAAATTGGAGATATTCATATTTTATAAAACCATATATGTATGTACGTATGTATTAAGATCCTGATAAACATCAGTTTCACCTTTGTCGTAGTTGTATTATTATACAAAATCATACTAGAATTTTATGTACACCCCAAAACTTCTGGTCGTTTATTGAGTGGGAAATTAGTTAACTATAAATTTAGTAAAGTTTCCTATATAGGAAATTGTTGTACATATTAGAACTCCCTTCTTAATGTTTAATATAGATTAAGCCATTAAGAACAAACCCCCTACAATCTTGACTATTTACCTGCTACAAATCTATCCAAAAACGAAACCTTTTCCCGACATAAAGGAAATTACATTTGCCAAACGTGATAGATCCACACCGCGCATTTGAATATAGGGGAAGCTACTTCTATAGATTTTAATTACAGAGACGCGCCAAAAATAAAAACTGAATTTCCTGTTGTCCAAACGGACGGCGCGTCGTATGCAAATTCAGCAGGCAAAGAAAACATTAAAAAGTGAATGCAATGCTAAGAGTCTGAGGGAGTTGTTGGGGGTACAGTTTGCAGATTGTTGGCCAAAAATGCATCACGCATTCGAAGCGCTGCGAACTCAAATGTGACTCATAAGCCAAGGTCTGGCTTCACTCACATTATTCATACGCAAGTGAGTGCGAGTGAGTGAGTGTGACTGTGGGTCAAATAAATTATTGACTCATCGCCGAATAAAGTATTGCAAAAGTTTTTGGCTGCTTATGTCATGGCAAGGCAAAGCAAGGTAGAGCCCCAATTATACGAATTTTACGGTCGCATTTCGATTTCCCCCGTATGCCAGGAAGCCCCTCCCTCCCTTCTTAAAAGACCCCCACTTGTTTGGGGGCTCTGTTATCAGTCAACTTGCTTGTTTGTTCTCTTTTATTTTTGGCCTCTCTTTTTCTCATGCGCTTTCCGTTCTGCTTTCTGCGAAAAGATATGGCAAAGCATACAAAGAGTGGGGCGATAGTGCCGTTATTGTGCTTATCGCCAATCGCAGTTTATCAATAACTTTATTTAGTCGGTTAGATTGACGTATGGTCGAACACGTAAGCAAGCATTTCCAGCGTGTTCCATAAACCAAACCCAAAAACATTATATGCAATTTTGAAAAATATATGAAAATTAAGCAGTGGAATTTCATTTTATCTGTTATAAATCCTCTTGCTGTAAAGTTAAAACATCCTAGCCCCTGCCTATTTGTCTATTACTCTGAAAATGAGCCTAAAATCTTTCCTGTACAACTCGGAAATAGTAAATCCTTTGTTTAAACAGCTCTCTCTCATCATTGAATTTGTTTATACATATATGGTTTTTGTTATGTTATCAACTTTATTGCAAAATGTTATAATTGAATTGATTAATCAATAGATTAGGTTACATATATTTCAGCTTTCTTTTGGAAAAAGCTTTTCATTTAGTTTAGAATTCGCTTACGCTTTACAAAATTTGCAATTCATTTAGAATCTTTACATAATTATATAAATTAGAATAAACCCAACCAATTTAAGAATTTTTACATATATTAACAAAATAATAACATAAGACAATTTTCATAGAGAGATATATAGAAATATATATGATTTTACAATAAATTTAGCAATCAGTTGGGATATGTTTAAGGTCAGTGTTATTAGCTCTGGACTTCTTTGCTCCCCAGCAGCAGCACTTTGAGTACATTCAAAACAATTAATGGTTTTTTTTTTGCCTTTGTTCAAGAATTTCACATAAGATCAGTAAACATTATACATATATACATATAAATACAATTGTTCGACTAATACATCAGTTAATTTGCTTTCTTTTTATATAAATTTTCTTTTATCTATATTGTATATCGTATCGGGCGGTCAAGGCAAGCCAGCATATGCTATAGCTTTTTAGCTGCACCATCTTTTATCAACATCATCATCACCATCATCATCATCTGTATCTTCTTCTTCGATTTAAGCACAAGTTTTACAATATCAGCACCTGCATTGTGGCCTGTCGCTGATTCCTGTGCCAAATATATATAAATCATTTTCACATATCGCTTGGGACTCCGAAGCATCCCAATGTTTACATTCAAGTTGGCAAAGAAATCAGTTGACAGATCAAGTATTATTATTATCATTGTTGTTGTTGTTGTTGTTCTGTGTCGATGAAGTGGGGGATAAAGTTGAAGCTTCACCAACAACAGCAGTAGCAGTATTTAAAGCGTTTTGATTGTTGTTGTTGTTCTTGTTACTAGTTTCAGTTGTTGTTGTTAACGGTGATTTACTGTTACTGTTGTTGTTGTTGTTGTTGTTATTATTGCTTATATTACTAATTATATTGGTATTTAGCTGCACCTCATCGTATTTCTTGTCAGCCTCCTCAGCAAGGAAACGCGCTTCCTTCAGCTGATTCTCAAGAGCGTCCATGCGTTCTTCATCGGCAAGGGCGCGATTCTCAAGAATCTTGCGAGCACTATAGTATATATAGCATAATTATATATATTACAGAATGTGACCATGTGGCGACCATGCCCATAGAAGACAGTGACCAAGTTGTTTATCGATGATTTGTGTTTTGTCATTTTACAGCGTACAGCCCCAAAAATGGTTTTTGGCGTGAATCATTCGACGTCATCCGCATCCACAATTCGGTGTAGATCGTGTGGAGTTATAGTTGTTGTTGTTGGTTACGACAAACACATGGATTTTTCAGTGCAAACGCAGATACACAGAGGTAGAGAGATATGGCAGGCGTACACAAAATTATGTTGATTGGTTTTTTAAGGGGATATTGATTTTTGTTTTAAATGCGTATCCATTGTTTGGTTTTTTTGTAAAAGAGACAAAAATTTGTTGTTGCTTGTTGAGTTTTACAGTCAAATATCGAAAATATATAGTGAAAATATACAGAAATATTACAATAAAACTAAAACAAAGCTTTGCGTGCAGAGTTCTTTAACAAGTTGACTTGATTTCAAATTATACATAAATAAATGGCGAAAGTTTTAAAGAATCATTTAAAGCACAAGGCAATGTTTTAGTTTTTGTGTGACAGACAATCACAATTTGGAAAACATACATAGTACAGCGGTTTACTAATACACTACCATAAGCTAGGCACATGCCATAAAATAATATTTGGTATATACATAAATTTTAACCGATTTACAATATTTTCGAGAGTATATCCTATGTGTATTATATTACATGGTCCTGTTATTCCAACGATGAGGCTGCGGTCGACGTTTGCGAAGATCTTAACAACCAAATTTGGTTTACAGAAATTGAGAAACTTAAAGAGTAACCACTTATTATACTAAATATCGGTTAGAGCTGTTATGTAGACCCATGACCTAATTAGTAACGGGAATGTTGACGCACCTAACCTCACTAAATGAAGAAATCATAAGCAGAGAAATAAGAACAGAAGAGAAAACGACAATACCCCTAATAACCCTAATGCCCTAATGCGTTGAGAGAGAAGAGAATTAAAGATATAATTATACCTCTTCATATTTCTTATCAGCTTCTTCTGCAATTAATTTTGCTTGCGCTAATTGATTCTCCAATAGAGCTACTTTGTCGTCTTCCATATTTGTGCGATTCTCAAGAGCTTTTCGTATCCTACATACGTGTTTGGGAAAGCAGAAGCGTAATTTATATATAGACAAACATTTTTAAAGATAGATAATACTTAGGTAACCTGTAGGCTTATCAATTATTTTTTTTTTTTTAACATTTTTATCACATTTATAAATATATATAGAAGATAGATAGTATATAGGAAACATGGTACTAACCGTTCGCTCTCATCGGCGGCCTGAGAAGCTTCCGACAGCTTGGCTGTGGCTGAGCCCAAACGCTCCTCAGAGCGCTCCAAGTCTTCTTCGAGCAATTGAATGCGACGGTTCAATGCAGCGACCTCAGATTCGGCCTATAAGACAAATATTTGTGGTTCGTGGAAATGCTCTGGAACTTGGGTATGCATAAAGGACTTAGGAATGTAACTTAACTTATATAACAATATTAAAGCAAGAGATACACTTGAACTAAATAACATATTAATCAAATTTGCTTGCTACTTTTTGGTATAAAAAATGCGCTCTCGTTCTCTTTTCTAATTAGTCAAAATCACCCTAACTTCTTCTAAACCTATGTCTAACTTTTGTTGTCGACCGCAGCTCTGTGTTTCCATCTGAAAATAAAGTTTGCTGTGCCTTCTTTTCTTTTCTGTAAGCGTTTTAGCCAAGTTCGCTTAATAAGCCCTAATCGTATAACGGTAAACATAACGAAGCCTGTCAATATACACGCAGCGGATATATCGATTTCCCTTGGTCAGCGCCGAGAGATAGGCAACAGCCAGTAGGTGAAGTAGGTGAAGTGTGTGTGTGTGTGTGTGTGTGGGGGGGGGGGAGGGGTGGGCCATGACGTCAACACACCAACCTTGCAAAAAAAAAAAAAAAACTCAACCACTCGTCAAGTTTTCCCAGCATCGATCGATCGTTCATTCGTTTCAGAGTTTTCCCAAAACAGAACACATAAAGCAAAATGCCCATTAAAGAGTGGAAAATATTTGACATTGACGCCGGGAGATGTCGAGTTGCCTTTTACAGATGAAAACGAAGAACAAGAGACACGATGCGAAAATAAATTCAATGTTTGCCAGTGTACAAATGAGTGTGTGTGTTGGTGTGAGTGTGTGTGCAGCACACGCCCAAAAATGGCTAAAAACGACTTTGACCAAATGCGGCGATAATTGGACAAGGCAGTCCAGATCCACTCGGACATATTGACAATTCTGTGCACTGCACAACACTGTACACTATACAACATACAGGCTGGCTTCTCGTGGTGGAGCGTCGTAAAAGTATCGTGTGATTATGAATTGGAAGCAAAAGCAAACGTGCCGCTTACGTTCTGGCTTACGTCATCGTCCAAACAGTCAAACGGGCAGCATACAAGGCACACGCACACACATAAGCGCAAGTTCAAATTCGAATGGGGGGGGAGAGCAAGCAGCGTAGCTTTCCAAACAACAGAAACGTTGATGAAGCAACAGCAGCAAAGAGAAAAAACAACAACAAAAATGCCAAAAACAAAATACACATACATATTGAGCTTGAGTTTCGTTCGTTGGGTTTTTGTTGTTTTTTTGGTCTTCATTTAAAAATAGCGGGAGTCGCTTTTGAAAAACGGGTGCGACAGAGACGGCACTAGGCAAATCTTTGCCTTTACTTTGAACTCATTAACAAAACGCACTGGCAGTTTAAACACAGAGCGCAAAGAAATGCAAACAAGTTTTTTTTTATTTAAAGCGATACCGGCAAATTGCAAACAGCGAACAGCAGAAAAAAGAAAAATTAATAAAATAGTAATAAATTTTTGAGAAAAAAATCCATGAGTATGCAAAAGTTGCACGCCATGGAGAAGTTTGTACCGAAAATTGTTGACGGCTTAGTCACACACACCTTGAATTTTTGTTGTTGTTTTGTTTGACTTGAATTGCTGTGGCAACGAAACAACAAAAAACGGAACAGAAACAGCACATATCAGAGAGAAGACAGAAAAAGACGGAAAGGCGGCGGTGGCGGCGGCTACGATCGAGTGCGTAGGGTGTGTTTTAATGTTATATGATGCATTTTTAATTATGAACCGAAAAATAAGCCATAAAAAACACTAAACACTGGGCAGACAGACAACTTCCAACAACTTCCCCAACTACTTTGCTCCGCTTTCAAGCATAAAATCTGCTTTTGTTTTTTATGCAGGGCACATATGAAGTTTCATAGCAGTCAGCTTGCAGACATGCCTATGTCTATGTGTTGAAATCTGCTCGCGTTGTCTCTTAACGGAATTACGAAATTCACACACAACGTAGGGCGAGAGGGAGAGGGAGATAGCAAATCAAAACCAATTTGTCACAATGAGGCATTGAAATTATCAGTGCTCAATTGCATGACAACAATAAACAGCAGAGAGAAAGAGAGAGAAAGGGGCTTTTGGTGACGGCAGGGCGGTATAATCTGCGCTGCGCTGCGATCTGGGGCCGCAGCACAACACACGCAAATGACATTGAAAAAGCATTGTCTAAAACAATAAGGCACACATTATGTTTTGTGTTTTAGCTTTTGTCCATCATTCAGTAAGGGGCTGAAACTAAACGTCAATCACTTGACAAAAGCTTTGGAAAAAAAAAACAAATCGAGAGCAAAGCCAACACAACAACTAACGGGGCACAAGAAAAATGAGGTACGAATGGCAACGGGAACGAGATGATGATGAAAACAAATTTGAGGAGTGCCGTTTTCTTTCGTTGCTTTTTGCAGTTGCGTGAACTATATTTGCTGTGAATT
Source organism: Zaprionus ghesquierei (assembly GCA_018904095.1). Classification (NCBI taxonomy): domain Eukaryota; kingdom Metazoa; phylum Arthropoda; class Insecta; order Diptera; family Drosophilidae; genus Zaprionus; species Zaprionus ghesquierei. Next base: position 2,345,169 of record JAEIGP010000676.1, read on the forward strand.
TTTATAACTATTGCAAAATAAAATCAGGGCATGCTCCTCGGCTTACTCTTGCAGCGCAAAAAAAGAAATGACGTCAACAATGTTGTCATTGCGTAGCTGCTGCTAACTGTGATTTCACGCGCACGCAACACACACATGCAGAGATTGGCCCTCGCGCAATTGTCTAATTAGAATTGAATTAAGAGAACATAAAAGATTATAACGAGCAAGTATTATGGAACAGGTACACAAACACAGTCGTAACTATAGGCCATTTATTGATCATTGACCATGGAATAAAAAATCATAACTAATCGATTTAGAGTACCGCTAACTACCAAACACTGAAGAAGCCGGTTTGGTTGTTCTTTTCGTTATAGCCAAGAAAGCGCACATTCAAGCGATCTTTTCTTTCTTTTGCGCCAGAGCTTATGTAAATTGCCTTTAAAAGACACACCAGATATGTTGGTATGTTTGTATGCTAATATTATGATCTGCTCAGACTCCGATAACTCTTAGAAAGGTAACTGAATCTAAGCACATTCATAGATAACAACAGTAGTTTAACAAAGTGAGAAATTAAACCAGAAGCACCCTGTGCAATCTACGAACAACACACACACACACACATGTTTGGGCATATAACAAATTGAAATTTGTATTAAAAAAAGGGGCGACATGGAAACCCACCGAGGAGCAAAACAACAAATGTGCCCAAAGAATGACAGCAGGAGAGGCGAACAAGAACAGAAGAGCGAGCGCACAAAGAGAGCGAGCGCGGGCTGTGACAGTCTGTCTGTCAGCCAGCGTGTGTGTGTGACTGTGTACGCGCACATGTATTTGCATTGGAAACGTTGGCACCGGACGAGCCAGAGAGAGAAAGAAGAGAGAGAGAGACGTAGAAGAAATGCTTGTTGGTGTTCTTTTGTGGCACATTAATTTTTTTTCTACCAAAAGTAGCAGCAAATTTGAATTAATCTTGATTTTTGTAAATTGATCCTTATTGGGGCTTACTTCTTCGCGTCGCACAACTTCTAGCTGAAGGCGCTTATGATATTCCTCGCATTCATCTTTATACTTTTCCATTTCTTCTTTGGTCTGACGCATTTTCTTCTTGAGTACATCCAAAAGTGTACCTTGTGGAATGCTGGTCGTCATGTTTGTGCTTGTTGTTGTTCTTGGGCTTGTGGGAGTTTTGTTAAGTGTTTACACTTGGCCTTTGCGTTGGCAGATGAGATACTTTTGCGGGCGGCAGTAAGTTGGCAGTAGGCACTGTAGAGCACACTTATGTATTGACTTTAGCCCGTTATTCGTACTTTTTACGATTTATCAATTTCTATATGGCAGCACCGAAAGTATTTCGTTAATTTATCAAAATGTGTGGAACCACCAACACACACGCACGTTGAACGAACCAACGACGAACGACGAAACGAAGCGACGACACAGAGACAACCACCGGTTTTTTCTTCTTTCTTTCTCTTCTACTGCTTTTTCTTCTTTTACTGGTTTGCTTTGCTGCTGCTGCTTGTCGTCGTGTATACTTTTTATAAATTTACTCTTGGTTCTATCGCATTCAATGCACATTCACAATTGGATATTATTTAGGTTTTAAATACTTTGATAATAAATTGGTATTTTGTTGCAGTAAACTACACACACACTCCACAAACGAATATGATGAAACAACGACGACGACGACGCGAGTCTGCGACTGACATTTGTGAGTACGTAACTGGAAATGAACTGGCGAAGCACTTTGCATGCTCATGTCTACAAAGCGGCGGTGGTAGTTCGGCATGTTGTGCGAGCGAGACAACTGCTGAGCTTGTGCTTGTACGTGTGACTTTCCAGTCATACTCTGAGTGCCTCGCCTTGTCGAGTCGTTTCGTGTGGTGTCGCCGTCTATACTTGTGTGTGTGTGAGTGCGAGTGCGCTAGCATGAGTGTGCATTGGCGGCTTTCCCACTGGAAAACCTGTTAAAGCCGCTAAAAATTTCAGTCGACGACATGTTTGTTGTTGTTTTTTGCATTAATTAGTGAAGAAATATTTTAGATTTTTGCCGTTTTTTACTCTTCAATCTCATGCAATGAAAAAATGTATATGCAAAATAGCAAGTGACAACAAAGATTGGTCATTTTTTCAGTTAACAGTGGAAATGAGTAAGCGGCTCGTCATCGGCTATCGGCAGACCAACTGTGGGTGTGTGTGTGGCTTGTAAACCTGTCTCCTCGCTGCGCTACCGAACCCCGACAATGAACAAGATAATTGATAATTGTATAATACAACATACAATACATACGATATTATGCCGGTTGTTTTATCAGGCTTATCAACACCCAAGCAAAGGCAGCAACACAATGACTAATCAGTTGCCGCGTGTCTGTGTTTCCGACGGGCAGCAGGTGTGTTTGCTGTGAGCATGTGTGTGTGATATCTATGATCCTGCGGTGTGTGAGAGATGGCGATTGCCCAAAGCTCGATAACGATAGGCAACAACTATTGAGCTCAAGCTTCGATTTCGTATTTGGCAAATGACATAATTGCTGATAATACTACGTTGCGACGATTGCCAATGGTCAATTTTAATTTCAATTTCAATTAAATGAGCACGCATATCCATTTTTAGCAATGCGGCATTGAAAAGAAATTAAAAGTAAACGTCAGTGCCACACACACACACACACACATCTACGTTGCCAAAGTGGGGGGTACACACACGTACCACGAAGGTCATTGGCGTTCTGCTGCGACTGCGAGAACGAACACGTAGAGAACGTGTATGCATTTAATTTAATATAAATAATAAAATAATTGACGAGCCAAGTCTAAACGAAGAAATACTTTTTTGGCCAGAAAGCGTTTTAGTATTTTTTTAGCTGCTTGCAAACCAACTGTGACTTTTTATGGAGCTTTACAGCTAAAATAATATTGTGCGCGTGTGTGTATGCCTGTGTGTTTGCCAGTGAGTCGCTTCGTGTAAGTCGTGTGTGAATGTGAATGTTTGTGGGGGTGTGGAAACAACGATAATTGTAGCAGCAACAACAATATTTAGTCTGTTTTTTTATCCACTACCATTTTGGGCGCCGCACATAGTCGCAGAGTGTACCAAAGAGAGCGGGAGGTAGAGTGAAAGGGAGCGAGCGAACAACGCCCCCGCTCAACAGGCAACAGGTGCTTACTGAGAGATACCGTTAGCCGGTCAACACAGTGTGCCAAATTGCGTAACTAATTAAACAATTGCCGGCAATTAAGTAAATATGCATGTTTTGCTCACCGCTTAAACAGTTGAAATACTTTTCTGCTGAGCAATAAGAATGCTATTCCGCAAAGTGTTCCACTCTATCTGTGTGTGTGTGACTGTGTTTGTGTTGAAGAGCTTAGCAAAAGTAAGACATATAAACCTTCGTGAACAATTGGGTCAAGAAACAAGCGACTTAAAGTGCTGCAAAAGTACCGCACTGGGTCAAGAAAGGGTTAAATGGAAATGGCAGACTGCAACTGACGAAGGGTCACAATTACCAATAAGAATCAAATTGAATTATGGCTACCTAAGGGTTAAATTGGAGGAGGAGCACAACCCTTTCAAATAATAATCAAATTGTGATACAAAAGGGTTAAAGCAGACAAGATAATCCAACTTTTTCGATAAGAATCGAACTGTGCTACAATTGCACCGCAGCAGCGGCCCATAGACGGGTTAAAGCAGAAAAGAGAATTCCGCGAGCAGCAAAGAAAGCAACAAAGACGGAGACGACGTAATCGCTTGGCAATGTGCACACACAGACAAATAGGTACAAATAGGTATGTGTGTATGTCTGTGTGCGAAATTGTGGAGCAAATAGAAAAGAATAGTCGAATTTGCAATCGAAACCAAACCTAACCAAACTTTTTAGCTAAAACGCTTTTTTTTTGGTGATGGCAACAGCAAAGTAGGCTTAAAGAGAATAGATGGAGAAATATTAGTGGATTCACATGGTTTTTGCGTATACAGGGCACAGTGGAGCCACGATATAATGAACTCGGGAGGCAATAAGATTGAAAGATTTGCAAAACAGACTTGTAAATATCGATTCGAGTTCGTTATAGCGTAGTAAAACTGTAACTGTGCCGTCTAATTACCCGCTTAAGTTGCGTGTTCATGATGTTGTGCAGCTCATTGCGTATGATATTGAACTTCATCATAGTGTCGGAACTGAAGATCGATCGTCCAAAGGCCAAGCCCGGATAGTCGGCGCAGCGTCCCTTGTTTCGTCGCGCCTCCCGCTCGGCCACAATTTCAGCTGCTTCGCTGGTGCAGCGCAGCTTCGCCCACTCGGCTGCCTGATTGTCCTCATCTTCGGGATTTAGTACAATGCCCTCATCGATGGCCCCCGCACTGAGATCGGTGGCAAGGCTATCGCTGCTTAGCTCCATGACACCGCTGCCGGCACCAGCTCCATGACGTTTGCTGCGCGAGGATTTCTTTTTGCGCTCCGATTTATCTTTGGGCTCATCCTTGTCGCGCTTTTTCTTCTTTTTCTTGGCAACCGGCACCGCCTCTGGCTGGTCGACAGCGGGTGCTGCTGCGCTGCTCTCATCTGTAGGCGTGGGGCTGTTGCTGCCCACCGAATTAGTCACTGAATCCGTAAGGGGCAGACTAAGCGTACTGCGGCTTACAGCGGCAGTACCTGGATCCGCTTCTAGCTCTGTCGGCTCAGCGGGCACTTCGCCACGCAGATTAGATAGCACGCCTTTGGAATCGCCGCGATAGAGGGCTGCTAAAATCTCCTGGACATTGGGCACATTAGGACGCCGTGTGCCCGAGAAGCGTGGATGATGCTGGTGGCCACGTCGTTTCAGCGAGGACGGAACCAGTGAGGGCGATGAAGTAGAATTCGAGGTACTGTGGCTGCCTGCACCACTGGTGCTTGACAACGCATCATCCTCATTGTTGTTGTTGCTGTTGGACATTTCCATGTCGTAGTCACTCCAGTTCCAGGCAGTCTCAGAGCAGTGGGAGTCAGTGTCGTCACTGTCACAGTTGGATTCAGATGAGTGTTGCAGTTGTAGTTGATATTTGTCGTAGAGTTGCGCTATATATAGCTCAGCCTTTTCGTCATAGTGCAATAGGCTATCGAGCACATTCAGCTGCTCCTCGATGGAGCTCCAACGTGAGGATAGCTCCGATTTGTTGCCGTCGTCGTGGCCACGTTGGTTTTGCTTTAGATGCTTTTTCACTACCTTATGCTTTTGTTGCTTATCACTCTGTTTATTTGCAACTATTATATGTTTGTTACGCGGTCGCTGCTGCTGCTGCTGTTGTTTTGTTGTTTTTGTGTGCTGCTGTCCTGCAGCAGCTGCGCTGCTACCTGCTTTATATGGGAATTGTTGATATTACTATATATCGATATCGATAATTGTCGGTAAAGACTGTGCAAATCAGCTGGTCTGCATATACCGATATCGATGGCTGGAAAAAAGAGTGTGACCAGACACAAATGCAAGTGGCCAAATGCCTCAAGCAGTTGTGTTAATATTTCCAATGCAATGCAAAACATATTTATTTATATTAAATATTTATATTGAATATTAAATATGTTTTGTATTGCAATCGGTTTGTCTGTTTTTATATACATGATTTAGTATTATTATTACGCGTTTGTTTCTGTGGCTGCTTATCGTTGCCGCCGCTTGTCAACAGATGGCGGTGTGCTCGTTTAATTTGATGCGCAAGCGTTTGCCGCCTTGCCGCGTTGCCAACGAATTTTTTGAATAGCGGCGTTTGCGTTGCCGGCTTCGACGATGGAACCGTTAATGTTCCCGGTGTTGCAAGACGTGCTTGTGTTGTTGGATTTAAATGTTCAGAGTGCGTTTTTGTTGCATTTTTCGCACTGTTTAAAATTGTTTTATTGGTATTATTATTTTTGATTTTGCAAGACTTTTGTTGCTTTGTTTTTGGACTTTTTGGCTTTGTTGTTGTTGTCGCTGTTGTCTGATTTTTGTTGTAACTTACTTTTTGCCACTCATATGCATTATTAACTTTCGTAGTTCCTATTGTTAATGTTTTCTCGTACATATTAATTATGAGTTATGACAATTGTTTGTTGTTGTTGCTGTGGTTGTTTCTTGTGATTTTTGGTGCGTGTTATGCCGTTGTTGTTGTTGTAGTTGTCACTCGAGTTTGTTTGTACTTAAACTGTGATCATAATACCGTTAGTTGGGGGCTTTTCTATTTTTACTGATGATTTAATAAAGCTTTTTCTCCTCTTTTATTTTTCAAATATCAGACGCGCATAAAAAGATTTACGTTTATATTGGCCAACTTCCGATACACGTTTTTGCACAGACGTCAATTGCGTTATTTGTTGTTGTTCTTTTTGTAGATTTAGTTGTATTTGATGTAACGTTTGCTTTGCTTTAATTTATGTAATAGAAAAGCACTAGAATCTTATTTAAATTGAATTAAATAAAAACAGTGTTTCTTATTGGAATCGAATTAATGCAATTTTTAGATTTAATTTAATTGAATTTAATTGTAGATTTTCTTGAATTTCTTGTAATTTATGCGGCGTGCGGTGGCTGCTTGCTGTCTTTTTCGGCCCCTCCGGCAGTTGCTGCTGCTGGCGCTGCTTGCTTTGGCGTTGTACTTGAAAGTGGTGTGTGTGCTATGCGATAATTTCTGTGGCCATGCGCTCGCTCACCCGCTCAGCAGGGCGGCACGCGCTCTCTTCTGCTTGCTTGCTCGCTCTCTCTCTTTCTCTCTCTCTCTCTTTCACTGTTGGGGGAGCGCCAGTGCCCCCTACCAAGTGGCAGACTCAGTTGTGTGGCACATGTGCGAGTGAGTCAGCATTATGCAGACACAGCCAAAGATGTATGCATATATACATAGATGTATGCATGTATACCCATGTGAGCCTGCATGTATGCGATGAGTTGCAGCAGTGCGATCGTTTGAGAGGAAACAGGCATGAGAGCACCGGTCAGACCCAACGCCCACTCACTCTCTCACCAACCAAAACTTTTCCCGTTCATTTAATTACCACGCGTGCTCTCTTTCCCTCTGCTTCTAATTTGTCATATTCGCGCATATTACTCAGCGGAGTGTGTACATATTTCTTTGTCATTGTCTATTTGCGTGCCAGCATAAGCTGAGACAATAGAATAAAACATTTTGTTGATAAAAAAAAACCATGGTAATTTATCAGTTGAGTTTTGAATTTATGTTGTCCGATAAGATGTTCGTTTTATTTATTTTTTTTTATTTACTGCAAAAGATAGTACGCTGGTTACCTGTAGACTGCAAACATTTTCTTGAAACGCTGCCAATTGGCAATAAATAAAATGTCCTTGAAATACTTTTGGCTCTCGCCAGACGAAAGATCAACCGTACCAATCGCAAGCAAGACAAATCAAGTGAAAAGAATGATTTCTATATAATTTTTATTTGGAAACGCAACGGCGTGACGGCGTCCGACCACCGATCGGGCTAAGAGAATTGTTCTAAATACTGCGCGATACAACAATTTTCATTGTACAATAGGGAAATTAAAAACAACAACAACATCGTTTTTGCGAGCAAATATTTTGGCAAAAGCCAGAGAAAAAAAAAGAAAATAACACAGAATTTGCTTTGCGTTATTTGATATTGCCACACACACACACACACACACGCATAAATAGGTGTAGCGCTCTCAGTGCGTCACATTCGCAGCAGTCAAAAGCTGTTCTACACAAATTTAAAAATAGCGCGTAGCTTAGGCGTTGCCAACAGCAAATGAATAAAGTTCGTGTTGCGTGTCGATAGGTTTATTTCTTTTTTTTTGGTTTTTCGTTTCTTTTGTTTGAATTTCTGTCAAAATTTATGGAATTTACGGCACAAACATAGAGAAAGGCATTTCCCCCAAACATTTCCCCAAATTTTCAGTTAAAGGTGTCGACAAATTAGCATTATCACGGAAAGTATGCGTGAAATTGCTGATGTGGAACAGATGGCAGCATTTTCCGGGCCCTGTCCTACTTTACTGCAGTTTTTTACTAGAACTTATATATTATAACATATATATAAAACCCATGAAAATCTAGTATTGATTTCAAGTGTATTTCTTGCTTTTTAAATGTTATGCAGACTTATTTTCATTAGAAAGATATGAATATGTATATAAACTTAAGAATACTCTACAAAAAATTTTGAAATTCGCTTTTCTTTAATAGTGCAAGACTTAATGAGTGCAAGATTTAACCTACTTTTATTTTTAGAATTTGTGATGAAAATTAAGAAATACAGCTAAATAAAGAATAATTTACTAAAATAATAAAAAAAATTTAAAGGTAAACTCTGGAGAAGTGATGATATGTGTCGAAATATATGTATCTACAATAAAATTGTGTTTGACAAAATCAGCTAGGTGATTCTAGGTAGATTTTTCTTTAGTTCATTTCTTAGCAACTTAAGGGAAAGTTATTACAAAATAAACTGGAAATTAATTCTTTCTACTAAACAGAACGAAATGGAGATTTAAATATAAATTCTTTCCTGAATTCCTAAATTCCGACTTCATTTTAAACTACTTTAGATAATTATAAGATATAAATTGAACTTACATTCTGCAGAGCCTTGTTCTTCTCCTCCAGTTTGCCGGTGACAAGGGTGAGAGCTTCCTGGGTCTGATCCAATTCGTTTTCAACGGTCTGAATCTTCTTTTGCAGCTGGCGAGCCTCCTCCTCGGCCTAGTAGGTGGAAAACAGAAGAAGATAGAAAAACAGAATTGAATTACATGCGATTGCAATGCAAGTGTTAACAAGTTAACAATGGTTAATTTTCCCGTTTGTTATAACAAATGTGTTTTTTTGGAAGTTAGAGGAAGGAGAATGGTGGATGGTGGATGGTGGAAGCTGTAACATGGTGCATGGTCCAGTGCATACCTTTTCGGCGCGGGTGTTGGCATCGCGTGCCTCCTGCTCGCAGACGAGAGCGCGCTCCAAAGCTCCGTCCTTGTCGACTTTCATCGCTTGCATCTTCTTCTTGATGGCATCCATGGTGGCTGGCTTTTTGTTTTACTGCTACAAACTCGAAAGAAACTGCAAGACATAAGGCAATTGAAAATGATAGTGAGAAACTGTTACAGAAATCAGTCAATAAAACAATCTGAAATTATGCGATAATCATCGGTACAACAGAAAGTGAAATTTCGTATATATTTTACTAGCATTTTATTTGATTTAGCCGATTTTTATTGGTTACCATCATGATTTCAACACGAGATTAATGAAGCTCATTTCCAAAAGGGAAACAAGAAACAAGGTTGTGCTTTCCCATAGGAATTCCAAATTCAAAACACAAGCCACAGCAGACGCTCAAAATTCCCCCATTTCTCTGCAAATCTCATATCTCAACGCATTTGACACAATTCCTGTCGACCGTCTCTGCTTAGATATAATGCGCACGCAGCTTCGACTTGTTGTACATATGTGCGCTGCATAATAAAGTACGAAATTTCCTATAAGTTGAGTCTCGAGCGCAGAGCTGGGATTGTACCATATAGAAGATCTCAGGTTGGGCACATATAAATCGTTAAGAAACGTGTGCTTTGAACCATTGAATGTTGCTTTAATGATTCACTGTGTGAGGAGAGTGATCAGAAAATAACAAATAAACAACAATTTGAAGATTAACAAGAATAAAGACATCATCAAATATAATTTTAAACAATTAAGTTGAAAGGGATAGAAGTGCAACAATTTATGAATTGAGAAAAAAAAGAAAGTGCTTAAGATTCACAACTTTTAAAAAAATTTAAAGTAAACTTTTCAAATATACTAAATATACCAATGCATGTTGAGTATATCGCATATATTTATATCGACAAACGATATCATATCGGTTAAGTAACCAAAATATACCCTACTAACAGGTTATTTCGCGTTAAAGTGATGATCACCAGGATTACTCATGATGCGATGGAAAGAAAGGGTAAGAAAGAGAGAGGGAATAAACCGATCGAAAAGCTTGACCAATATTTAAATTCGCCTGGAATGTCAAACTAATTAATTCGGTTTTGGGGCTAAGTCCACAATTCCCAAACTCCCAGGTACTTCTTTCGATTGTGATTCGGGATTTTTGTTTGTCACACTTGGTTACATTCTTCCTGAACTAAGCTCTGGGGCAGGTTTTCAGGGTTTGAGGCGACCAAACAATGCAGAAAGCAGAAAAAACATAAATTACAAATTCATTTCAAAGCAAGTAACCCAGTTAACTGTCGAGCGCGACCAATAGTAAAATACCGTAAGCCTAATTTTAAAAAAAACCTTGCAAATACTCATAAAAAGTAATAACCTAAGAAATTTGTTATATTTTAAATTGCAATAGACTATTAGAAATATTTCAACTTTTGACATCTGTAGCTAAGTGTCCTTATTTGTTATTTTTCAGAATAAACTATTTTTACACCAAAGCTGAGAGTTTTATCTTTACTAGGTCGCACAGAAATTGGATTTGTACAAACTGAGTATATCCCTTTTTGCTCATTTTTAATGATCGCAGGGTATAATGAAACTGCAATCGAGGCACAATTTTATAAAACGGACAACGAGCAAGTGGTCGGGAATGGACAGCGGGTTTAGGCCATTTCTTTATGCACCAAGGTGACACAATAAATTTTGTGTTTGTTTGTTCAGCAGAAATCAGAAATCACTTGGAGTTTTTTTAACTTCGGCGACATAAAAAATGATAATGACACACATATGTTTACATATGTATATTATATACAAGTAAATATAAATTTATAAAAAGCGTGATAATAATATTTTTAGTGAGGCACAGCAGAAATTTTCAAAAAGTAAAGCCCTTTGGTTGGCTTGGGAAATGGGTCAGTAGATTGAATTATGAACTTTATGCTAAAAAGGATACAACAATACTATAAATGAAGATGATATGGCGCTGCGGAAACTCTCTTTTTAGGAGATTATCTTATAATATTATCACTTATAGCTTTAACTTTAAGTTAACCTCATTTTATTCAAAATTTTGACAAAGCTTTTTAATAAACAAATTTCTTTACATTTTTTTTAGCAATATCGCTGAGTTTTTTTTTTAAGTGTATACATATGTATGTATACCTAACACACTTCTACTATAGCAAAAATTCTGCTCGGAGCACACACAAACTTTTGATGGTACACACCTTCTCGGGCACTCAATCCAATAGCGTCTAATACCTCGAATATCAACCTGTTTCTGGCCTCGAACAATTTTCCAAATTTTCCAAAAAGAACTCACGCCTCTCATACATAAAACATTCTTACTCATTTATTTTTAACACGCAATACATATACACAAACATATACATATATATATATATATATATATGTTCTTATATGCCATCTTAGCGGGTCTTTCGACATTCTTGGCCAGGCGAAAGCTAGCTAAAAGCTTTGCGCAATTCTCTCGGCTAAAGGCTAAAAATAACCTCGCTCGGCATCTGTTGAATATTTCCTAATATCTGCTCAGTTGGATATTACTTAATACAAAGCTTTTTTCGATACATTTTCTAGCAACGCGTTGTACGTTGCGGTTCAGTATCAAATTTCAGATCTAAAAAGGAGTAAGGAAAAACGCAAGAATTACGTTATTTCTTGAGAACTCATTTGGATTATGAAGATATATCTAGAGACGGCTTATTTTCGAAATCTTTTAAAATATATTGCTTTAAACTATTTATTCCCTAATCCTTTGTAGATAAGAAATATGATTGTATTCCAATATTTTAAGGAATCTTATACTTGGTATCTCAAGCTATCAGGCCTACCCCAAACAGTTTTTGGGAAAGATTTAGAGACCTACAATCTCATCAAGCTAAAATATCACAAAATCAATTTTAGAGCTTCGATTCTTAAGCTGAAATTCTAGAGCTCTAGCTGCGGTTAACTTGGCGAACTTTGAATATGGTCAAAGACTTTTGGGCTTCACCTCATTTTGGGCTTCACATAGCCCGCACAATCGCACTAAATACTTAAAATACTTTGTGAATATTATATGAAATTTTACACAACACTTTAATTAGACGATTATGTAAGCAAATTGGCGAAAGATTGTATTTCGTTTAAAAATTTTCATTGAAATCAATTCACTTTGCTGCAGTACTTGGGTACTTTGAGTACTTTAAATATTTTAGTTCTTGTTAAGAATTTTTTTCATTTTTGATTTTGAATTTCGTTTTTTGTTTTTTACTTACAAAACTTTTAATCGGAGTTATCCGCGACTTGAACGGATTGTGATGTTCAACTGAAAATATTTATTCAATATACTGACGTTCGATGCCCGCGCTGCTTTTCGATTTCGAGCTGCGGCTGTGAGTCTGTGTGCGTGTCGCGCGTCAGTGTCGCTGTATTGGTATGAGAGCGCGCCAAAGTATCTGTAAGATACTTTTCGGGCCAAAGCACGAGCGCCCCATCGCGTTGTGTTGCCTTCTCTTGTCTCTGCGCTCTCTCTCTCTCTCTCTCTCTCTCTCTGATCGTTTTGCATGCTCAACAGATTTTATTCTGGAACTGCATTTGATGGCTCTCAATTTACAAACGCCGAAGGGGCGAAAGAGAGAGAGAGAGAGATGTATGAAGAGCACAACAATGAAAATAATAATTTTTAGGCGCCTGCATTGCTCTCTCTCTCTCTCTCTCTCCCTCTCCTGTTGCTTTCACCTGTCCGTGTCCGTGTGTGTAGATGTTTTAGGTTCTAAGAATTTTGAATATTTCCCCATATTTTTTCGAGCTTTATTCTGCCCAGTATATTTCTCTGCATCTTTATTTATTTTTTTTGTCTCGTTTTTTTTCTTTTGATATTTTTCTCGGCTATTTTTAGCATTTAGTTATTGATATGCCAAAAAACAGAAATCTTCGCTTCCCAAACTCACATACATATCTACATCCTTGGCTGTTTTTTATAGATTTCTCAACGTCATGTCTTTGTAGACGTGAAACACAAAAATGTTTATTTCAATTGATTTTTTTTTTATTTAATTTTGCATTAATTATTCTACAAAAAATAAAAACAATACGAAACAAATATGTCAATTAAACAAAAACCGCGATGAATCACAATCTGCAGCTGCATCTGCAGAACGTGAAAATCGACTCGATTTCAGCTTCCGATATTTTTTTTCCATTTCAATATCATTCAGAGAGAAATAAACACGCACAGTTTTCCTATATCTCAACCTGATATGCGAACAGGTCTTTACGATCTAATGCAATAATATTTTCAGTATCTCTATATGGATTGTTTTTCTACCCAAACTAAATTAAATAAGTCTACTTTTTTTTTGATAACTTTTAATCAAAACAGAAATATATTTATAATTTTACTACTATTTTGTTTCTTAGACTTAATTTAATAACTTGAGAGAGTTTGGGTTTTTAATACTTGGCCAAGAAAATACTTTTATAGAAAAAAAAACCGTTGAAAACTTTTTCTTTTTTATTTATAAAGAGGCGTCTGGATTTTCTTTTGGAAAAACTTAATGAGGCCATCGAAGAATTTATAATTAAATGCGAGCAACACCCACAGAATGACGTAATTGTTTTTCATTCAAAAGTTTTGGCAATGGGCAGCGTGTAGTAACTATGCCATATAAACCATACAGCAAATCGACATTGATATATGTCCAATGTCGTGTAACACTTGCTAAATATGAAATCTAATCGGAGTTTTCATAATTTAAAACGATTTCTAGATGTTCCAGTTTGTCTTCCACTTGTGGCCCGAACAAGTGCAACAAAGTCTTGTTAGCAAAATTGCAACCATATTTGGTGAAAATTTATTGGGAACTTTGAGCTCAAAGCGATTCGGCTAAGTCGACTTACGGTTACGTTAGTATAGCGTAATTTTAAAACGCGCATTTTTTAAATTTAGTTATCTGAAAATTTTTGCATTAAATTTACTTAAAATAAAATTACTTCATCGCTTATTATAAAAAGTATTAAGTATTGAAGAATTAAATGTTGCTATCAAACAATTTTCTTTGACACAGAATAACTTTGGCTATTGTAGATAGGGTGCAACAGAAAATGCGAAATAATACTATTACAGTGTGTACTAGGAAGAGGTGAGGGAGACGAAGACACACGGCTGACTTGAACCTAGTCTCAGTGGCGCACTAGTGTCGACGTCCCGCTGAGCGTCGCCAGTTGAATGTGATGACTCAATTAAGTCATCGATTACCAGAGTGTCGCCTCCTTGTGATCGATTCGAACTCGAACTTAAGCTCGAACTCAAACTCGAAGCTAGAGGTATGCTTAGTACTAAAAGGAAATCTTTGCGACGAGCCACTTGCCTTGCCACGTAGTCGCTGGCATAACGGCCAAGGTGAACCACAGACAACATTCGTTCCATATCAAATATCGTAGTCGTGGTGTGAGAAACTTTTTGGCGCTCTTTGGCGCATATACATACACATATTGTCAATTGTTTGCTAAATTCTCAAAAGACCTTGAACTTATCGCCAAATCGTATGTAAATAAAATAGAAGACGCGCCGTATTTATTGTCAGCCGGAAAACAATAGCAGCCTAGAATATTCTTGCATTTGGCAAGGCACGCGACCCATTTGATTGGCATCAAGGACGTTAAATGTATAAGACACGAAAACGGAAACAACAGCTGTATACACGAAGAATTGTATAAAAAGTTTTTGACACTAGACGCATTTAAATTGCTTAGCAAATGGCGCGTTGCTCTACACGATAGTTATGTATATCGATATGGATGACAGATATCGAACGATTCGAGACCCTGGTCGGGTTGTGCGCTATCATTTCATAACAATAACATAAAATGTCTTTTACACAAAAGCTTAACCACTACGCGAATAAAAAATCATTTAAATATGGTGTACCCTTCCTTATTATGATGGTAGCCGGCTCCTTCGGCCTGCAACAGTTTTCCAACCTAAGGTAAGCAACAGTTTCTATTCGGACATGCTTTACGCACGCATTTGACCAACATTTCCTGCAGATATCACTACTCCAAGAAACAGCCGGTGTCGCCTGAAGAAATGAAGAAGTACGGTGTAAATATGAAAAAGCGCCAAGAAGTGACGCTCGAAACGGAATATGACAAAGTGAAGAGCATCGATATAGAAAATTGGTCCAATATACGCGGACCCCGTCCTTGGGAAGAAGAAGAGTTGGCCAATTCAGCTACGACAGCAAAACATTAACAATTTAAAGTATATTTTATATAATAGGCATTGGCTTTAAGTTAATAGCGGCTTGTAAATACAACTAGAATTTGTTATTGAATTAAATGATTTATGGTTATGTGTGGCAGCCCTGGTTAATCGGCGGACTGCATATGTACATACATCGGGACTGCCAACCTACGCAAATCAGCTGCGTCGCTCAGGCAAATATATTCAAGCAAAAAGAAGAAAATGGGAGAAGTAAAATCAGTAAAAATGGATAACTGGACCGCAACCGATTCAAATACTCTTTTTGCTGATGGTAAGTCTAGAGCCGACAATGTACTGAGCTAGCTTTGCTATATATGCCTAATCCGTAGGGGAGCGCGTACTCTGTTTTCACGGACCGCTTATCTATGAGGCAAAAGTGCTCAAAACAAAACCAGAAGCTACGCCGGTCGAATACTATATACACTATGCGGGTTGGAGCAAAAAGTACGAAAGCCTATTGAATCGCCATAGCATTCTATAACTATATACTTTAATTTTCCACATGTAGCTGGGATGAGTGGGTACCAGAGCTGCGAGTGCTAAAATATAATGACGAAAGTGTTAAGCGTCAGAAGGAATTGGCGCGTTTGTACGGTGAACGCTCCAAGAAAGACAATAAGAAGGGTACGTAAAAAAAGAAGAAGAAAATACTTCTATTTATTGCACGATCCTTTTTAGGCAGTGCAAAGGCCAAGAAAATGGAGCAAGTGGGCAATGAATCTCGAGCATCGACTCCTTCCAAAGACGGCAACACCTCTTTGCCAGGAACCAGTAGTGGTGGTGCTGGTGGAGGCACCAGCACCAATGCTACCAGTACACCGGTTGCCGCATCATCAACAGCATTAGCAGCAGCTACAACCAAATATGACAGCAGTAATAGCAGCAGCACTACAGCAAGCAGCAGTACCACAGCAACCACAACTAGCCGCGGCAATCGCAAATCTACACAGTCTGCAACAGCAGGTACGACACGGCCAACTACGCCAAGTGCAAGCGCAGGAGTTGACAAGAAGGATGAAGCAGCGTCAACTGTTGCAGAGAATACAGAAGATGAGCTTCCTGTGCCGGCGCCACCGAAGACCAAACGAAGTGAGCAACAGCGAGCATCATCAACTGGAAACGGATCGGATGCGAGCACAACGTCAACGACGACCACAAATCAGCAGGAAAAACAGGCGCCGACAACTACATCTACAGGAACAACTACAGCCACATCAGTAACAACAACCACAACAACAACGGTATCCATTCCAGCTCCTACGCCAACGGATGCCCCAAGTGTTGAGAGTGAGGAAACGTATACTGCAAAGCTGGAAGTGAAAATTAAAATTCCTGACGAATTGAAGCATTATTTAACCGACGACTGGTATGCCGTAGTGCGGGAGCATAAGCTTCTCGAGCTGCCTGCCAAAGTGACGGTGCAACAAATAGCCGATCAGTATTTGGCCTACAAGAAGTCGGTTAAGTCCACCAATGCCACTAAGGAGGTGGCCATTAATGATGTGCTTGATGGAATTATTGAATACTTTAATGTGATGTTGGGCTCGCAATTACTGTACAAATTTGAGCGTACGCAGTACGCAGATATAATGCAAAAATATCCGGATACCCCATTGTCAGAGCTCTATGGGTCATTCCATCTATTGCGACTCTTTGTGCGCCTGGGATCCATGCTGAGCTACTCGGCGCTGGATCAACAAGCGATGCAAACGCTACTTGCGCATCTTCATGATTTTCTTAAGTTCTTGGTTAAAAATAGCGCCATGTACTTTAGCATGTCAAATTTCATTAACGTTGATCCCGAATATGTACGGAACGCACAGTGAATTGTATGTATCATCCTAAGCTTAAATTGATCTAAAAATTCTTGATATATTTGAAGCCTTTTTAGTCTTTAATCTGATAGTTGCTTCTCCACAACTGGCTTGTAAAATAAAAATGAAAACTTAAGGGGATTGAAGTTACGAACATTTTATTCATAATATTGTTAACAACGTATCTTAAACCAAAGGCGAACTAACTCTTCGCTTCTTCCTCGTCTTCACTTTCGCTACTACTGCTGCTCGTCGGATAGAAATCCTTAAGATCCCGTGGTTTGTTGCGCTCCTTTTGCTCCTCTTCCAGGTATTCATTTTGCACTTTAACAATTTCATCACTGCTTTTGCATGCAGCGTAGGCATTAAGCAGTTTCTCGTTAAGCTCCAAAAAGGCATGACCCCAAGAGAATTTGCCCAGAAACCAACGTGCCTCTTTGTCGAAACCGCAAATGTGGAGTGTTGCCGCTATGGCCTCTACACAACTTAGTTTGCAGGGTTTTCCGTAATTTATGGGATTGGCAGCCACCAAGAAAGGCAACAGTCGTGGATGGGGACTGCGCATTCGATTAAAAGGGGTTTCATCAAGTTTCGCCCATGAGCAATCAATAACCGCCACACCCGAAGCTGTCACTATGTCCCGGTCCTGTGGACTGACACACAACTGTCCCACTGGTGAAAGAACAAGACCTGAAAACTTTTGACCCAACCGCAGATTAGAAATGAGGCCCAATCGAGCGAGTTTTCTTCCAGAACACTTCTTGGGATCACAATGGTTGAGGTCCCACATGGCCACAGCGAAATCTGGTGGCTGTCCTAGTCCGTCGATATTATTATGACTTCCCGACGAATCCGAGCTGGAGTCGGAATCGGTGTCAGTCGCATTGGACAACTCATTAGCCTGTTGAGCAAAATTACGCTCGCAGTTGTGATTCGATTTGACATTGCGGTAGGAAGCTGAGCCCGCACCACGCTTTGATTTTCCCCTATTTCGGGCACTCATATCGTTTGTTTTAATTGTGTATGTTTTTTGTCCAATTTATTAAGAGTTTATCGATTTCGATAGCCCGCCCGCATGCTACATTTGGCGCCATGATCGCTTTTTAAAATATTTTATTATTATCGTAGAATAATATTTAAATCACTGAAGACATTGATGAATCCCCTGTTAAATAAGCTAAGAAATTTAAGTATGTTTTGAGTTTTCGAAATTATGGCTGTGCTCAATCGATATTCGCAATCGAAATATTGAAAAGTTATAATAAGTGTGACTGTAGCAAACCACGATACGTGGATTTTTTATAAGGTCACTCTGACGCCATCTTTTTTGTTCCACGGAAAAAATTAAAAAATTGTCCGGTAAAAACAGTGTTAAATCAAAACTAAATGTATGTTTAATACGTGAATAACAATTGAAAACAATGCCTTACTTTATACAATATGTTAGGATTATATTTTGAAAACAATTTATATTATGACAAGAGCAGTGCCAAGCGATAACGATTGTGTGGGCAAATAAACGTTTGGTGTGTACAAAAGCAAGCGCCAGTTTATTAAACCCAAACTAAAGAGAAATTATTATATGATATTGTTTTTTAGAAGTTTTCGGTATTTTGTGATAAAAATCGGGTAAAATAAAAATGTTCGGTGCATTCAACACACACATTGTAAACTTATATATATGTATGTGGCATACACATTAAAGCTGACACCGTGACACGCTTTAGTTAGTTCAATAAACTATTGTATAATCATTGCGATATTACAGAAAAGTTTGTACACAAAATAGCAAGCTAATCCAAACAATCAAATACAAATTGAACTTGCTGATTGGAAGACGTACAGTTCAAATCGTAGCCAAACATTGCTCGTGCGTATGTGTATATCGAATTCGTGTTCAATTGAAAGAAGCACATCACTATCGCTCACACACGCACACAAACGCATTGAGAAGTTGCATTGCCGCGCCACGGGCAGTTAATGTTTGTTGAAAATCAATCGACGCCCGTGTGCCGCGATAAACTATTGAAAATTTACAAAACTTTTTAATTAATTTAATTCAACTAAGTTTGTGTATGTTTCTTTTATATTTTAATATAACTACAACTGTGCTGCAATCGTGTCCTAAATTGAAATTTCCTGCCCCCAACCGGAGTACAGTTGCGCCAGCCGCACGCTAGAAAAAGCCAAACACGACGACATCGCGACGGGGAAGCCGCGTTTCCATAATACAACATTGAATTGAAGAAAAGAAAAGTGAAATAAAAGCAACCAACAAAATGGGTGAAGTGAAGTCCGTGAAAGTAGACAACTGGGGAGTCTTTTTTCTACAGAAGCTCCAAAATTTCTTTAACAAAACGGACTATTGTGATCTAACGCTGCAGTTCCGTGACAATTCACAATTAAAAGTACATCGCCTAGTCCTGAGTGCCTGTACCGATTACTTTAATGTCCTGGAACAGACATGTGAAATCATTGACGATGCACTCATCATGCCAGCCGAGTTTCAGGCGGATGTCGTTGTGCCCATCGTCAATTTCATGTACACGGGCACACTGGAGTTCGAGCTCAAAATGTATGGCAAACTGTTGCGTACCGCTAAAGAAATGAATATGACGGTGCTACTTAAGCTGCTCGAGGCACATCGTCGCACCATGGAGAACGTCAATCGCCAGCAAAGAGTAAGGCTTATTGAATTGATTGATTGTGCATTTGGTTTGTTTTCCATGTATGCATCCTCTACATGTGTTGCAGAGGAGAAAATTGAAAGCAGGCTGATTATTGTTATTTTACTCTGGTTCTGCATAAATTAACATATTTTTCTTATCTTACCCAAAGCCTCCAAGTCCGAAAGGCATCCGACGTCGCCCAGTGATGCCCAGCAGCAATGCCAATACGAATGCCGCACAGCAACGCGTATCCATATCTACACCTCAAAATCGTTCAGGACTTGCTCCAGGCTTACGAACGAATACGCAACAACCGCAAGCTCGTGCTGTAAACACGCCAGCAATTCTGCGGTCGGGTGGTATCAACAATCGTTCACAGTATAGCGAGTCAACGAGTACAACGAGCAGCTTCGTTAAACAGGAACCTAATTCACCTTTTGAGCAGCTACGTAAGGGGTACAACAACAACAAGCGGCCGGCACAAACGAGTCTATTGTCGCCACCATCAAAGAAGCCAAGTCTTGAGGAGGTGAAGGAATTTGCCGAGCAACAGCGTATGCGCAAACAAATTGCAGCGGAATATGGAGACCAGGGTGATCCAGAATATGACAATATGATGCTATACGATGATGTACACACTGGCGACGATGACGATGATGATGTGCCGCCACAGCCATCTACGTCGAAACAACAACAACAGCAGCAGCAGCCACAGGTGCAGTCAAGCACACAAACGCAGATGGAGCATGGTACCACGACCATTATACTCAAACAGGATTCGCCCAGCCAAACGCCGACGATAATTGTCAAAGATTCATCGAACACAAAGTTGAATCATACAAAAATTATAGCCGAAGTGTTGCGCCAATATCCACACATTGTTAAGGGACACAAGAATATAAAATTGAAAATAATGCCCAACAGTCCCGTGGAAAAGCCTTCAGTTACAACGGCGGCTAAGCGTGGTTCCCCAGCACCAACAACATCAACAGCGGCTACATCTGCATCGACGCAAGGGAGCGCTATATCTCCCCACAAGAAGCTGCACGTATCCTTTAAGCCCGACAAGCCAATGATAACAACACAGCAGCAGAAAAGTTCACAGAAGTCGGCAACGACGTCATCCAGTGAGGCGTCACAGGTAACAACAGCAGCAGCGCTTGCTGCGGCTTCCTCAGCTGCACAAAAGCGACGCATTGATAGCAAAACAATGCACGCTCTCATTGCACTTGGCGCCGAAAACACGACAGGTAAACCTTAATAGCAGCATCCCATATATGATCATAATTTCAAACCTTGTGAATCTATTTAACAGGTCCTTGGCTATGTTTGCGATGCGGTGTCAATGGTCGACCCATTAGCATTCCAACGTACCGTGGATTCCGTCGACATTTGATCAACACCCACAAGGAGACAATTGATCCCGCGCTGTGCGAACATTGCGGTTGGCGTTCCGTTAATAATCGTGAGCTGCATTTCCATATGTACACAGAGCATCAAATCAAATCGTTGCTCTACACTTTCGCCGAATGTGCACTATGTAATCGAACGTACTTGAGCAAGGGAGAGCTCGAGCAGCACATTAACGAGGCACATACAGATGAGAATAAACAACAATGCATTTACTGCAACAAGGTGTTTGCTCAAGAGCTGCAGCTTTACAGGCACATGAAGAGCTATCACAAGGCACAAGCCCTAGAAGATGGCATTATTGATGAGACCGATGAGGAATATATGGGTTCCCAGGATGAAGATGATCAGGGCGATGAAGATGAGCAGGAAGAAGAGGAGGAAACCGAGGAGGAACCAATTCAGGGGGAAAAAGTACGCATTTTATCTGACATCAGCCTGCCAGCGACTGGAGCCGTACTCCAGCAGCAGCAAATACATGACGAGCAGGAGACTGAAACGGAATCGGAGCAGTTGCTGCAGGAGTCGCAGGAGCAAGAAGTAAAGTTTGTCGGGGCGGATGGCAATGAGGTCGAGCTAACCGAGGAGCAGCGCAAGGAGATTCTGTCACAGTTAAATCAGCAACAAGCTGGAGCACCCAGTGGCGGAGTTGTTATGGTTCTCAGTGAGCCAGAAGGAGATGCTAAGCAGGATGGCGACGCCAAGTCCTCAGCGGGTACCGAGGAAGAATACGATGACAGTCAAATCTACAGTGAACTTGGTGCTACGACCACCGGTGGATCTGTAGAGAGCAGCAGCAAGAAAAGTGAGGCTGCCGACGAAAGCAAAGAGTCCATAGATAATCTTGAGTGGGCGGAGAATCTGCTATCGAAACACGATCTAGAAACAGAGCAAAACAGCAAAGAAGTAAGTGAAAATAGTAACAAGCTTAACTATAATCTATTATTAATTTAATATTTAAATTGTAGCCAAAGCCAGACAAGCGTCGAGATGACATTAGTGAAAAGCTTAAGGAGCTAACAGGCGATTGGACCGAGGATGAAAACGAGGAGGAGGAGGACAATATCAAGACTGCGAGCACAGAACTTGCAGCAGCTGATAAACAATCCGAGGAAAAACAATCTGTTGAAGTGGGTGACGTTTCCCTAGCTACAGAGGCAGCACAGCCTGAGCCGGAAGATGATATTGATTTGGCACTGGAAAGTATGCACAAAGGAGACGACGACGTCACTGATACCGTCGAAGCAGCTGATGCTGTTGCAACTTCCAGCACGGCTGAGGTTAGCCATGAGGAAGAACCGGAGACAGAGTCAGGTTTAACAACGGAGAAACTGACAAGCAATACCGAATCAGAAACAAAAGAGGAAAGTTTTTCAGGTAAAGAAGAAATGAAACATGAAACTCAAGAGGAGTTTATAAAGGAGGATGATCCACAACCGACCGAAACACTCGATACAGAGGAAAAGGATAAAGGCGATGCCGAAATCAAGGCTGAAGCGGAAACCCAAGAAACTGCGATAGCAGAAACCTCCACGACAAGCGTTGACGATGTTAATTTGAACACGGAAAATATACAAAAAGTCTTAATTGATGAACTTATTGCCGAAGCGGATGCGACCGAAGCTGAAGTGCCCGCAGAGCCACCAACCACTCAGCTGACAGAGGTTGACGGTGCCGATGAGCTGAAAGACAGTGTTGTGCCTGCAGTCGTCGAAGATACGATTTCAGACCAAACTGACGAGCTGACGGAGGAAACAACAGCAGCAGAGGCGACAAAGGCAGTAGAAGATGCATTAGCAGATGCCTCCGATGAAAAAGAGAGCGAGAAACCAGCAAGCACCAGCGATGAGGCAGGCACTACGCTCGAGGCTGGCCAGGCAGAACAACAGCTTACAGGAACGCAGGAGAAACTAAAGAGTCTCATGAGCGAATGGGTGGATGATGATGATGACGATAATGATAACGATGATGAGAATGGGGTCAGTGCTGCGGCGAAGGAGCAACTCTAATTACTAGATTTATTTATGTTTTAAGTTCGTTTTCGATTGCCAGTGCTACATAATTGTAGCATAAACATTTATATATACATTTCTAAATACGCATATATATATATATATAACTTTGTGTATTCAGAGAGTTTTCGGTTTCGATTGTAAATTAAATGAAATGTTTCAATTTTAATTGGCAATGATTAAAAGCATGTACGCGAATCATGCACATATACAAAAATACATACCCTTTATATATACATATAAATACAAATACACATGCATATATAACTAAATATATGTTTAGCCGATCAGACCAACAAGAAGCGAACATTTAGCAATATGTGGTTTAATTTATTCGCTTCGTTTTACCACCAACATTTCAACTTTAAGTGAACAATTTATATAGAATTTATCTATATTATCGATATTACATATTAATATATGTAGTTCAAATAGATGTTGTTTTAATTGGTTTAAAACAAAATAAAATTGACACAAAAATTTAACGAGCATATTAAACCGCCTAGGATCATGATGTTTTATGATTGATATACATACATACCTAGTAATACAAGTAAAAAAAAATAAAAGAATGGACTCATTTTTTTTGATTACCACACTTAAGGCTAACAAAAAAGATACTTTGGAGAAAGCAACAAAATATAAATGTAGATATAATGAAGAAAAAAGAGTTTTATTTTATATCGAATGGGACAGTGGTTTTTAATTCTAACTCACCGCAAAATCATTTACAGTATGACAAAATATTTTATTGCAAAATCACACTCTTTTTAGAGTCACTTAATCATCTATCAATATAAAATGGAAGAACATATTTATTACAAAGCGACCTTATATTACACAATAAAAACAAGTCAATGTCCGCATGTGTGGATGGAGATTCTTAGTCATCTGAAATAGAAAAATGACATATAGACATAGACAAAAATAATTTACATTGTGACGTACCAGCGAGATAAAAATTAATTACGCACATCGTGGCAAAGCCAACAATAACTGTCAAGAATTGCGCAAATCCCGCCCAGCGACGCTGGCTATTTCTATGCCAACGCGCCTTCTCTCGGGGAATCACCTCGCACACTGTCACATAGAAGAGAGTGCCGCCAGCGAGAGCCTGAATTATGGGAAGCGTAGTGTTGGACCAATTGGCGGGCAAGTCAACGATAAGCATGCCCAGACCAATGCCGCAGACGGCACCCAAAGCAAACACCGAAATCCCAATGAATTGGGAGCGCACGCTGGCGCGTGGATTTGAGCGAAACTCGAGACCCAGACAGAAACCCATCACAAACTTGTGACACGCAACGGCACCGAGCAGGAAAAGCACCTGAAACAAAGATAGAGAGAGGGAGCGAGATGAGTTGAGCAGAATCAACAACCGATTTGGTTATCTATATGAATATTTAACTTAGATTAGACGGGCAAACTAAACTAAAAACTAATTGTGCCAAGGCGTGCGTGCAAACCTTGGTGGCCGAGTTTTGTACACCGATAGCCAATCCCTCGATAGCTGAGTGCAACGACAGCGCCACGAAAAGACCGAGTGTACCGGTCATGGATTGCACACAGGGCTCCTGGTGACTCGTATGACAGATGCGAGCATTTGCATCCTCAATGCTATCGACGTCACATCCGGGTACGGCTGTGTAATTGTGATCATGGCCGCCGCTGCAAATAAAAACCATATAATTATTTAATCAATCACGAGAAACAATGAAAAATTTTAATAAATTGTTTTACTTTTCATGATGCTCATGCTCATGCTGGTGGTGCTGGGTTGAGCTGCCTGAGCCAAGCAAAGGAGCATGCTCATTGGTGGTGGTGGCACCGTAGCCATTACCTAACACAGGTGCTGATGCCGGTGCCGCTATATGGGTGTGTTGTATAGCCTCGCCAAAAAAGAAGTGTATAAACTCATCTATAAAGTATATTATAAAGAAGCCTCCACACATTGCCACCTCGGCGAAACTCGATTTCATTTGCTCGCGCACCTGCAATCCGATGCAACAATACAAGGGTTATCAACACTTGGCACTTTTGTGCATTGTTTACGTTTTTTTTTTTACCTCGGGCAATATGTGTACTAGAGCTGTGGCCAACAAGATTCCAGCGCCAAAGCAGAGCAGCAGCGATGTTGTTAGTGGAAAGCGCTGGCGATTACGTTCTGATATGAAAGCGGGCAACATTCCAGATAGAAGGCTTCCAAGCCCAAGTATTAACATGGCCAAAACCTTTTCCAAGTCGCCACGATCTTCCGACATCGTTGACGTCGGCCCCAGCCGCCAATTGCTGTTATTTGTGTCCATACCTGTTGCACCTATGCAAATAAAGTTCCACTAAAATTGGAACAAACGCGCGAGTTCGTTGCCTTAGATGTTGCGAGAGCTTCGTTATTTAAAATTAAAACAGACGGCGATCCTCCCTCCACATACAACAGTGAAACGGCACAAAACGACTGAACGATAGCTTATCGCTCGCTCTCTGTAATCGTAACATTGCTGATGGTTTCGATTGTTATCGATAATAGTCAATTGCTCCATGCTGTTAATTACTTGTTTATCGCTTATTGACTGTTAAAATCAAAATTAATTTTGTATTATTTTAATGATTTAATTAATATTTTGTTGAAACAAATTAATATCATGCATTACTGTTACACATTTTTTTTTATCTATTTTCTTGTAATCAAGTGTTCTTTGCTTTTAAAACTAAAATAAAACTATTGGCGCCCTCACATATTTCGCCTTTTGTCTGTTGTAATGGGTCGTCGTTGTTTGGTTTGCGGCGAGGTGCCCTCGTTTGAGTACACATTTCCAAAGAATAAGGAAGAGGCCGTCAAATGGCAGTCCTTGCTTAGTGTCCATGTGTCGGCGGATACCTTGTGGCACAAATCTTGCGTTTGTAACAAGCATTTTAATCGCTCCCAAATTTACATGACGCAGGAGCACGAAAATTCCATTAATCAGCAGCGTTTTAGTTTCGAAAGCAGCCCCACTCGGTTTTTTGAAGACAATAGTTCCTTAAAGGTGACCAGCCCACTATCAAAGCTGCTGGCAAGAAAAGAAGCTTCTTTACGTCTTCCTGAAACAACCCAACTATCTCCCAAATACAGTACCAGTTCAGCTTTAACTATGATGACAGGCAGCGAGGATCTATCTGCGAGAAGGGATTCAGGCTACGACAGCGTTCCCACGCGCAGCTCACCAGCAACCACAAAGCGTACTTGTTTCTCAAAAGAAGCTGTAAAAAATCTGAAAAAAGATAGAAATTACAAAATTGAGATGGCCTCTGTTCCTCCTTCTTTTGAAGGTGTTTCATCTAGGTTGCAGCAGCATCCCGAGCAGCCGTGTTCACAGCAATATTGGCATAACGACTACAGTAACTGTAACGTCCAAACCTGTTCGACGATGCAGAATCAAACGAATCCAGTTTCATTACCACCAGGAGCCATGGCATTTCCTCTCCGTGATGGTCTCAGTCACGATTCAAGTACTTCCTACAATCGCAATCAATGCTTTCAACCAGACAATCAACCTCATTATGCCCGACCAGCTATTAGTAGATGCGTGCCGCACCTCCATGATAATCTACGAAGTTCCCGGATCAATGTGCTCATTATGGGTGGCTCCATGTTGCCAACTTATTACAATAGCAAGGGCTCTGAGTCGCGCAGTCCTGAGACAGAGGTTTGTGTGATAGAGTCGAGCCTTGGCAACGAAAGGGTCACCTTCCAGGACATTGATTTGCCAAAGTATATGGTTTGTCGAGCCCCAACGGGAGAAACTTCAACAGAGACTAAGGTTGAGGGTGGTGTTGCCCAAAAGCAAAGCTCTACAGAAGTACTTTT
Source organism: Zaprionus ghesquierei (assembly GCA_018904095.1). Taxonomy (NCBI): domain Eukaryota; kingdom Metazoa; phylum Arthropoda; class Insecta; order Diptera; family Drosophilidae; genus Zaprionus; species Zaprionus ghesquierei. The sequence goes on from JAEIGP010000676.1 coordinate 2,372,102, forward strand.
GATGGGAGCACCTGAATTTGATGCCAACCCTAGTGCCGACTGTCCAGTTGAGTGTCCGAGTAATGAGAAGACAGGCAGCAAATTGACTCCTCCACAAGACTGCAGTAACCTGATGCAGAATCAAAGGAACACAATTGATCAGCTGGAGACCCTTATAAGCGAACAAAAAAAAATTCAGCAATCCATACAAGCAAAACTAGATGAGTTACATTATCTACAGAAACACAAATCTTCAGAAAAGCCTAAACCATGCGAAGAGACCTAACAACAATTTCGACAAAAGACAAAGTAATTGAGGGCGCAAAGACATTTTGTCCTTAGTGCATGCTAAGTACAGTCCATTAAATAAAGGTAGTATAAAGAAACTAAATGGGTTTTTCATTAAACTATGTTTTAATTCTGCCCACCTGTACGTACTGATTTTCATATGTACCTTTGTATCCTTGATAACTGACCTATACGTGCGGACTAAATTTGTTTTTGAATAACGACTGGAAAAAGACATGTAGTTACTTGATAGATATCTCGCTTCCATCGCAAGCATGTCAAACGTTTAAAATTAAATTCATATTTTCTTTTCAAAATTTGTAAATACAATACAATCTTTTCACATTCTTTAAATACTCAAATTAAGCAGTTAAAATGAGCCGTTGTTGTGTGGTATGCGGAAAGAAAGCCTCTGGTAAAGAGAATCACTATCCTAGAAACAGAAATGAAGCTCTTATTTGGCAGCGAAGCATGGGCGCCTTCGACATACCCGTTGAAAAAATTCAAGCTAATTGTTGCGTATGCATCAAGCATATTTCAAAGTTTGTCGAGCTTGTTAAGCAGCAGGCTGCAGCGAGAGCAGAACAAAATCAGCTGGGCAGACCATCACTTAATGTCTTAGTTTTGCCAGGCGCAACGTTACCTGCTTACTGTGGTAATTCCAAAGAAATTGAAGACAAAACCAATATAGACGAGAACCTGGATGCAGATATCATAGTGCGAGAGTCGTGTATAAAAGATCCTGGCATAACATTTCCGGATATCGATGAAACCGAAGTAACAGTATGTCTCACACCTGTGCAAGTCGAGGAGAAACCAACGGATGACAAGAAAGAGACTGAACAATGCGGAGACGTGGGAGACCAGACCGACTGTACAGATGTTCTCCTGCTGGGCCGTAGCCAAAACCAAGAATGTGTCGATGATTGTTCGGGACAATGTGCACAAGGTGCTCATCCAGCGACGACTGGGCCTGAGAGAGCTTACCCTAAAATACCTTATGCGCCATGCGATTATGAGTACAAAAGTCGCGATGAGCTGCGTGAAATAATCAAACAGCAACAATATCGTATCTGCCAGTTGCAATGTCAACTATCCCGCCAAAGCGCGTGGCATTCGGCTATGCAGAATAAAATGAGCGAGCTTTATGCAGATTTCGAAAAAGTTGATGTAGAATATCAGCGTGCGGACCAAACGGGCGACTTCAATGATAATTCAAATGCCGAACTGCTTAGTGCACCAGGTGGCACGTGCCTCCATTGGCTTGCACAGAGGAGTCCAGAGTTGAATATATCAGAACCCGCTTTTCAAATTATTGATAACGTGTGCAGAGGGGCGACAAATATATGCGAACGACCAGGATAATGTGACTATGTCTGTAGCTATCCCAAGAGGTTTATTCGCAAACTCAACAGTTTATTACTTAAGCTTAGGCAGCAGACTGAATGACATCTGTGTAGAGTTTCACCTTGCTGGCAATGCTCATATCAACATATTTGTCACCAATGGAAACAATCAGACCACCAATAATGCTGGGATCCACACGGGAGGTTATCTTCAGGGACTGGTTGCCCTTAAGGAACGACTGCAAGTGCAATGGAATTTTATACAGTTGGGTTACAAGAACAAACATAAAGATTTCATACCTTAAGTGCGCCCTCGAGCTGCTTGCTTTGGGAAGCATCCAAAGGTTTGGCGGTAACCACCTCACAGACAACCTCACCGCGATGAGCAGCCATAATTGTCTTATAGGCATTGATGACAGTATCCAGCTTCTTCAAGCGACCGTTATCGGCCAAAAGACCCAACAAATTGGCAGTAGCCGGGGCGAATTTCAATTTTTCAGCAGCCTCTTTTAAGGCAGTGGACATAACTTTCTTGTTTATGATAGGACTGGTCACATATTCACGCAGTTTCTTATCGCCCTTGATGGTGGACTGTAAAGCTGTGAGATCCTTCTCCACCTGATCCAACTGGCTCAGTTTTGAGGCAGCCGAGTACAAGGCGGTGGCATACCGCCCTTCCAGGCCAAACACCTGCACTGGTGGCTTGACCGACTGCTGGGCAGCAGCGGAGCTGAGCGTACGGCTCTGTAAGCATGACATTTAATAAAAATTTATGTATTAAAACAGATTTCCTTTTGTTTATTGGTTAATATATTTGCAATTACATAACCAAAAAATCCGAGTTAGATAATTTTGTTATATTTCAATGGTACAATTGAACATTAAAAATTTGTGTTAAGCTGAATGTTTGTACCACAATTTAAACAATATTGTTGTAGTATTCTTTTGTTTGTTGAATACCTACCAAAATTGCCAATTTGTTAACGGAGGCCATCGCTTATTCCTTGCGCAGAATTTTCTACCTAAGAGAAGCAGCTGTCAAGAACAGGGTTGTTTTGCGGGAGTAGTAATAGAGCTGCCACATCTCCGAAATTGGACCAGCGATAGCAACAAAAATTGTCGATTAATTAATCGAAATAAAATTAAACAAGTTACGACAGCTACAGTCCGGCACTCTAATTTCGAGCGAAAACTGCACAAATTCTTCTACCAACCATTGTGCCATTCTTTAAATAGATGGAGCAACTATGGGGGATATTGCTGTTTTCGTGCCGCCAAGATCTGATGACGGTTTTCTATAGAACTCGACGAAATAAGACGAAAATATCAAGTACACTATTTTGATTTTTAGCTTAGTTTAGGAGATATAGCCACCGATAAGTCCCCGATTTCCATACAATTTGCAGACCAAAATGACCAGTGTGACCAGATTTCGAAAGCTTTAATCACCCATATTATTACCAGTTAGAGATGCATGGCTATGGTCTCACTGTTTCACTTACAGTTTGTTTTATAATTCTGATAACGCTAGTTGGAAATTTCCCTTACGAAAACCAAAAACATTTTGATTGTGCGAAGTAAAGTAAAATTGTAAAGGTATTTTACCGTCCCTTAAATAATTCAAGCACGTCTGTTTATAGTGCATGCGCCCAAGCTTACATATAATTTGCAAAAATATATTTTAAAACTAAATTCTTAGTATTCTACGTTATCACGAAGATAATGCGGTTTCGTTTCTGTGTCGAAGTTATTACAAATTAAACCTTAAAGAAAGAAAAACCAATAATTTTGCTTTAGTATTTTATACACACACACACACATGTATTTTAATAAACCATGTATGCAATGAGATAAAAAACAATATATATGTATGCCTAAAGAATAGTTATTAATTTATATGTACAATATTTATAGATATATATATATAAAGATTGAGGTGCATTACTTTCCGACTCCTGTAAATAACACGTTTATTTAGTTTTGAATATTAGTTAAAAAATATATATGTAGAAGAGTCCTTAGGATGACCTTCCTCTTCACTACTCTCATTATTGTTCGCGCAACGTTTTCTGCCGCATGAGCGAGGCATGTCTGCATGTTGTGCGCAATGATCGAAAACTGACTCTCTCCATCTCTTTTCACGAAATCAGAATTATGCGTAGTTCCCAACTCTACATGCAATACCAACACAATTTGGAGAGTTATTCTAGTCCGTACACACCAATACTAATGCACACTGCGTTTTTCTGAATGCTTCTCGTTTTCGTGCAGGCATCTACTTCCTCCCGCTCCTACTCGCGACCAAACTACGTTCGGTAGAAATTGTAACTGTAACGGTTGTGTGCCGCGCAACAAAAGAATAGAAGAGACGCCTGCATGGCGCGTGCCAAGCAGAAACACGAAATTGCTGGAAATGTTAAATTTAAATGATCTGCGACATATATATGCGTTTTGTATATCCTTTAATCATGAAAAAAAAATTTTTTGACATTCTTCTCATCTCAGTCTCAAACCAACATATCCAGAAAGTATTCCTTCATCTCCGTATAGATCTCTGTCTCGAGGCCCATGAAGACGCAATCGTAATCGCAGTCGAGTTCAATTAGTAGCATAGGCACCATAGAGCTGCTCTCCAGTTGGGTGATGCGCGGCGTTAGCTTCAACGCGGCCAGCACAGCTGTCATCTGTTGCTTGGGTGTATCGTATTCGTTGGAACGCAGTGCCTCCATGGCCTCTGACTTGAGATTTGGATAGTATGTCTTGAAGTAATTGTGTCGATCGCATAGTTTAACCGATTGATTATCTCCGCCTGCATCGGTTAGCTCGCGATATGTTTTGAACATTCGCCTGCGCTCCGTCTCCACATCCTCGAAACTGGCATCCAATTCGGCGCTCGCAGCACCTTGGGGTTTTGTGCTCACAACTTCTGTCTCTGGCTTTGATTTGTCCGTGTCGTTGGAGATAACCCATAGCATTTCAATGGCAGCTCGCTGACGTGCATCCTTCTTCTTGTCGGATTTGCCGTACCGCTTGATGGAGGCCACCGAACAGCAGGCCACAAATTCGGGTGCATTCGGTGAGCCGCTTTGCTGTACAATCTCTATGACGGGTAGTGGCATCTCATGGCGTACACAGTAGTCGCGCAGCTCTTTTAGCATATCGCGATTTATGTTTGTCATCTCATCAACGACCGCGCTGGCTGTGTCATCCTTGCTGGCATCGGCACTCAAACCGAAGCCGGCGAATCCGGGCAGATTGCACAGTTTACGCATTAGTTTGGCCGCCGCCAGATGTTTGGCATCGCGCTTGGAACGCCCTGCAAGATACACATTATGGTAAAAATTATATTGCAGATGAAAAGATAGCCATGTGCTTGCCATTTCCATAGGCTTCGGTGTCCATTAGGACAACTTTGCACACATAGCCACCGTCCTCGCCGTCAATGTAATCGTACACGGGATTGCCAGTCTTGGCTTGAGCACAATACTCCTGTAGTGCTGAAACGGATGACTTGTTTTCCATGGTAACAAATTCCCCTTTTAATACCGATCACGAAATTTAGCTATATAGTATATGTGAACATATAGTTTTTGCTTTCGTTCGGCTTCAAAATTTTTGAAGAATGCCGACTTGTCAGTGTTGCCAGCTGGGCGGTAGTTAAAATACACTGAATTTACCAAACAATAAGCGACTGTCATTAATAAAATAACCAAGTTGTTTAATTTCTTTTATTTAATTTATTTGCTTGTCAATAAATAAAATTGCGTATCTTGGGCAGTATTGCTTTTTCTGTGGCGCCAAGATCTGACGACGGTTTTCTGTAAAAATATTGTTACGGAGGCTGTGCTGGCTAGCTCAGCTGCCAGTTTTTCCCGCTGCCCTGCAGTCCGCACCAAAATACCGTTATAAGAACTTAAAAGCAAGCCGACCTGAACGACAGTGAGACTATAGCCACGCATCGCTGAGTGGCAACAATATAGGTGATTAAAATTTTTGAAACCTGGTCACGCTGGTTATTTTGGCCTGCAAATTGTATGAATATCGGTGACTTATTGGAGGCTATATCTCCTAAACTAAGCCAAAAATCAAAAAACTCTACTTATTATTTTCGTCTTATTTCGTCGAGTTTTATAGAAAACCGTCGTCAGATCTTGGCGCCATGAAAACAGCAATACTGCCAAACTATGAAAATGTCATAGCAATCAGGTCTCACGTTGACAAAAAAAATACCAAAACCATATATAGAAGAAAGCCAAAAATACCAAAATATAGCCTTTCCTTTATTTTAAATTACGACAGATTTGTTATTTTCAAATTATTTTATTATTGTCTGTTTTGAAATAAGCTCGCACGGTCAAAAAGTGTGTGAAGGCTGGAAATTCAGAAAAATTGCGATTTCCCTGTTTACCCTTCAATTAGACCTAGAAGTAGGCAATATAATATTGTCAGCTTAAAAAGAGCTATCGAATTTAGAGATAGGTGTTGAAGCACGATTGTTGTGAGCGCGAAGCAGATGTTTTTCGCAGCTGACAAGCCGCTTGAATAAACTATAAAACACGACTTGAAAAACTTCTACTGTCCGTTCTAATTGTGATTTGGCGGAATGATTTATATTTCAATTATCTATGTTTGTATTAAAGCATAAGGCTGACATCGAAAATTAAATAACATTTTGTGTTTTTAGCTTTTATTAAAGCTAAGAGCTGTGCGTTCAAACAGACAGACTAGTAGACGAAGGGTATAAAAATACTTTATTAATGTATTCATTTCGTGTCGATAAAAATGCAAAACTTTAATTATGTTTTCTGGTTCACATCTTTTTTATTTTACGTTTTTAAAAAAATTGTTTCTCATTTTCGTAGATGGGTTCGGAAATACGTATTGATTTTACTTAAAACGTAACTGTAAAACTGCCTAAACTTGGGTAATTTTCAAATGTGATTTTAACATTGAAAAGGACTTCGTAATTATAATGCTGCCCTAACATAACCAACACAGTAAATAATTGTATTTCTTGTGGTTAGCACTTTGGGACGTCAATTGAAAAATTATTCAAATTACGCAAATATAGATTGAAGAATTTACTTGTCATCTGAAATTATAAAGCAAAATAAATTAATGATTTTGGCAAAACTGAAGAAGCGTATGCATACTAACCTTCATCATCAAGGTCCTCATCACCTTCGTCCTCACCGTCATCGTCCTCGAATGTTTCCTCTTCGTTGTCATCATTATCGTCTTCATCTTCGGGCTCCACTTCAATATCAGGTACCAAATAATACTGTAGTGGATTTGGCCAAAGATCATCCTTTATCAGTTCAGCAATCTCATCATTTACTGGGTCAGCATTGTCCGAGAACCAATCGAAGAAGGTTTTGTAATCGGAATTTCTTTTCTTCTTGTTGCCATAGGGTTTTGTAAGCAATTGTTTGAGTAGATTTTTTCCCTCCTTCCACTGTATAGGCGTGCTAGTAGACGCGGGCCAATCACCATTTTCAGAGGCAGCTACAAATGGTAAAACGATATAAATTACTTGTAAATGTATTTTATGTGAAAGTAGCATGTTTACCTGCTGAATTCAAATGGAACTCTTTGGTGAGAATCTTGTTCTCGAAATATGGATTCTCATCGAAGTGGAAATTTATGCGGTATCCCGATTTGATGTCTTCAAATTCTTCAACTTCTAATTTGTTTAACGCATGAAGGCATTCTTCTTCTTCTTCGTCCAGTATGCCAGACACTTGCGGGTGGTTGATGAACTATTTTATGAAAAGAATATTCAAGTTAAATGATAATCGCACAGGAAACAAGAGTAAGCTATACACTGACTTCCTATCGATAACGATAGTCACCAGAGTTGTATACAAGAGTGTGAAATTTAAAACATGGAAATGAGGTTTTATTCACATGCCAATCTAAAACGCGATTACCATTTAACAGGGCGTTCATGACAAATTTAATGAACTTAAGATTAACTACTCTAAATCACGTACACATTCATTAAACTCGATACATTTTTAGTCAGATACACACATACAAGCTAACAGAAAAAGAGCGGTGCGACCGGTGGCGGCAACGCATGCATAGCAGACAAGTTAAAAAAGAACAAACGAAAAAACGTTTCACGAATAGAGAAATTTTTCTTGCACATGTAGTACAGACATACACAAAATCAATTAATGTTGTCAACTCCCTCCTGTACGTAACTATTTGAAAGAGTAGAATTTCATAATAAAATCCAGATTTCACACCAAAATGCAAATCATGGGAAGAGATAATAATGCCGCCTTTACCGCACACATTTATACAGATACAAACATTGTACATTAAAATACTTACCGAAGTCACCCAGAAGTTGGGAATCCGCTTAACCAGCTCGCTGCGCTTCTCGTAGCACGGCTTACGGAGTTTGTTGTATTTTTGCTCAACTTTTAAGATCTCTTCACTGGCTTTCTCGTTTAATGCGTCTATTTCATTTTGACAAGCATCGATTTGTTCTAGCGCCTCAGACTCCTCCTCGTTGGGACCGGTAGATGTATTAGGATCGGCAACTCCATCCAATTTCTGTCGCTTTGGCACGCTCGACATGATGTTCACTTTACGCTTTTAATAGTGTAAATTAATATTAATATTGATGGTATTGCAAATCTGCAATTATTTTATCTAGTACAGTTGAGCTACAGCCGATTTGTTACACACTTTATACGCGCAGCTCGCTGCGTTTGCGAATTCTGCGTCCAGTGTGACCAAACACTGCGAATAAAATATACAATTCTGCATGGTCGCACTTCCGATGACTCAACTATCGAGTATCCCCTCTGAAATAAACAAATCTTCGAAAAGGTTTGCTCTCATTATTCGATGTGCACTATTTAAATTTCGCTTTTTGTTGACTACAATAATAATGACAAAAAAAGCAAAAGTATTTGCTAAAATTTCGAGTTAGTTTCCCAAGTGAACCAGATCGTTTCACCAGCTGCTTTCGTTTTGCAGCACTTCAAAAATTACAACCTTTTTTCATTCCTTTTACAACACGTACGGACAATATTTAATGTCAAGGTGTAAACGAGCTGGCCTATTAATTTTTTAATTTTATATATCAAGCGTTTTTGGAAAAATTAAAAACATGGCCACGGCTGAAGCTCAAGTCAATGTAAACACAAATTTGCAAAAGCAGGACCTTAGCAATTTGGTAAGTTTTTTAAAACAAGAAAAGTAAATTTTGGCATCGAATCGATGATGACAACGTACGCGTCTTTTTGCGGCCTTTTTCTGTGCTACCTGCCAAAAACAACGGGGGAGGCGCTTTACAGCAGCCATTTTTATATAAAAGTGTAATTTATATACTTCAAAATATGTCACAATTGTTTTACTGCAGGTAATAACATTGTATTTATTTTTCTGTTGTTGTTGCCTTTTGTTAATGCGGACGACACAAAGCGGTGGCTAAAGAATGCAGCACGTGGCGCTAGTTTGATCCGTTTTAGCAAGCTACGAAAGTTGTTGGCTTTCAAAATGCTATGCGCGCTATCTTCACATTTGTTTTAATTATTTTCGAAATTTTTGTGGACACCTCAATTGAATTATGCGGCTCAACTGTTGCTACAATATCTGATGCAATGCACTGTAAATTCTAACCTCAAAATGTACGGCTTTTCTACGCACTCTCATGTCTACGTACAAATTGCATACATATGTAGGTGGGGCTGAGTGTGTGCGTGTACAATACATGTTGTTAGAAGCGGGCGGGGTGTGTTTTGAGAAAGTCGAGAAAAAGCAAACAGTTTTTGTTGTATTAAAATCATTTATTTGTTTTTGTTTTTGGACATTTGCAGGAAGTCAGCAATCTGACGCCGCTGTCGCCCGAGGTAATCTCGCGCCAGGCCACAATCAACATTGGCACAATCGGTCATGTAGCGCACGGTAAATCGACGGTGGTCAAAGCCATCTCCGGCGTGCAGACTGTGCGCTTCAAAAATGAATTGGAACGAAACATTACAATTAAGCTCGGTAAGAGATGTTTAAATATTGTGCACTTATGCTGAAATGATGCCTGTTTCAAACTACAAGTATCAATACAGTTGAAAATATCGAACAATTTGTGCGGAAATATCGTATGTACTGTAAGGTAAATTCCTTCGTACGATCACAATACTTACAAACGATATTTTCGCATTATTGCGTGAGATATAGTATTGTTAAATTACTTTAAAACTATTGTTTAAGAGTACAACATTTACACTCTGCAACTTTACCATTTACACTTTCCAACTTGAATGGAATGCTTATGGAAACATTTCAAATACTATTATGTATAATTACTGAGCCTTCCATTTTTTGTGTGGAAGTGGAAAATTTATTTAAACCTCAACTTACTAAATACTGACGACGGCACATCGCGCGCGCAACCTCCTTTCTCTAATAAAGGATCTAGGAATTGCAAAAGTGTTAACGGATACTATTGTATTATGTTTGAAAATATCGGAAAATCGAATGTTAATTTTTTGTTTTCTTGTGTTAATGTTTATGTGTATATATATTAAATGACTTTTTCGAGTTGTCTGTATATTGAAATATTGTTAAACATAAAACGGACATGTAAAAAAACAATTTTATAAGTTAAGTTTTGTATATTTTGTTTTCGATTTGAAACCTATTGCGGCTATTTATTAGTTTTAAGTGTCGTTTCTGATTAAAGCTTAAAGCGATCTTTAATTTTGATTATGGGAATATGTTTGAATTTTTAAACACCTTAAATTGCTGGATTAGTTCCCCGACAAAAACAACCACACGCACGCACTGTGTCGTCGCCTTAGTAGTTTGAATTAAAAACAAAAATTATATTTCTCTGTATTTAATTTTTGGTTAAGATTTGTTAGTTTCTTAGAGCTTTTTTCTTTGTTCTTTGATTTGATTTAATAATCCAGCAATTTAATTAATTGAGACAATCTTTTTCTTCTTTTTTCGTTTTTCGTTTGCTCAACGACGCGCGTATAACAAAATAAAAACAAAATCCCAAAATCGTAAACACAAATGTCATTTGCAGAACGCTTAAGCGAAAAGAAAATCCAGAAACTTTTGCACTCCAAGCAGGAACGCCAGAAATACGAGCTACAGCAGGGGCAACAGCTCAAGCGTCTCGCCAGCCGCCGACGACGACAACGCCAGGAACAGTGGCCTGCGACACATTTAAATACGCTAAAGATTAGCAAACAGCAGCAGCATCTCACCAGGCGCAGCATCAGTCAAAGTTCTCTGAGCCCTAGCCATAGTAGCGGCTATGGCAGCACTATTGGATCAGAAGAGCAGGAGAATAGCCAAAAAACGAATACAGTACGCAACGCATTGAAACGCAGACGCAGCAGCAGCATTACAATAAATGTCAGCCAGGATGTACTTGAAGTGCCTGTTGTAAAGCGCACTAAGAACAACAGCGGACTGATCGGCATTAGAAAGCCGAAGGGCGAGTATATAGTGGAGTCCATTGAACGTGTCGAGGTGGTAAACTATGAGCCTGTTTTCTATGTCAAATGGTTTGGCTATGATACCGACGAAAACACCTGGGAAAACTTGACAAATCTTCAGGACTGCGCACAGCTGGAACATTTTGTGGAGCATAAGTTGCAGTTGTACGAACCGTTTGTGGCGCAAATCACCAGCGAACTGGAGGCAAAGCTGGCCACAGAGCCGAAGCAGTTGGAACTGAATAGGCTTGGCATCACTATGCCGGAGGTTGAGCAATATGATAAGCTGCAATTGCAATTGGATTTGATACTACTGGCGCAGTATCGTGCCGCGAACAGTCGCGCCCAACGTGAGCCGCAACGGATTGGTGAGCGTGCGTTGCGACGCATGCGAATTCAACGCTGCCACTATGAGCGGCGGAAGCAGCAAGCCACATTGGCACAATTCGAGTCACATATAAACAGTGTAGAGTTTCCCGCACCACCGATACGTGTTTGCAATGATGTTGATCTGGATGCTATTGAGACCAGCTTCAACTATATACAAAATAATATACTAAGTGATGCGGTACCACGACCTGAGATAGATGTTTTTGGCTGCAATTGTTGTCAGAAGGAGTCGAAGGGAGACAAGACACCTACAATGGACGGATGTGCTGCGTCCAGTCGCTGTTGTGCTCGTCTCGCAGGCGAGCTCTTCGCCTACGAGCGTAGTACCCGTCGTCTTCGACTGCCACAAGGCAGTGCCATCTATGAGTGCAACACTCGCTGTAGCTGCGATGAGAGTTGCCCGAATCGTCTGGTCCAACATGGAAGAAAACATCCACTTGAGCTCTTCAAAACAAACAATGGACGCGGTTGGGGCGTTCGAACACCCCAAGCTCTACGAAAGGGTGACTTTGTTTGCGAATATGTCGGCGAGATTATTACAAGCGATGAGGCTAATGAACGTGGCAAAATCTACGATGATAAGGGCCGCACTTATCTTTTCGATTTGGATTATAATACGGCTGCAGAGAGCGAGTATACAATCGATGCCGCCAATTACGGGAATATCTCGCATTTTATCAATCATTCTTGTGATCCCAATCTTGCTGTATTCCCCTGCTGGATTGAGCACCTCAACATGGCATTGCCGCATCTAGTATTTTTCACGCTGCGGCAAATCAAGGCTGGCGAGGAACTAAGCTTTGATTATATACGTGCCGACAACGAGGATATCCCTTATGAGAACCTCTCGATGGCTGCGCGGGTGGAGTGTCGTTGCGGTGCCGCCAATTGCCGCAGGGTGCTCTTCTAGAGGAGCTTCGTCATGTATTGAAATAAGTTTATATTATTTTTTCCGGAAAAGTTATATTCAGCTTAATACATTATATTTGTACTATCCATATCAATTTTCTGATAGGTTAATAGTTTTTACAAAGCATTTCGCATTGTGAAACGTGTATCAATTAAGCTGATCCCACCTTAAGAGCAACAAAGAGATTGTAAAGATCCTGGTAACGAACAAAAAAGTAAAACAGAAAAACAGGATTTAGCATTGTATTTAATGTAAATTATTCTTTGTTTAATTTAAACATGATAAGGGTTAAGTTTTAATAACTGAATATTATTCAATAGATTTGAAGTTACTCTAGATATATATGACTTTTTATTTCGATTCGATATCTCTGTAAACGAAATGAATATATATTAATATTGAAATATGATGACAACTTCTAATAAAATCTTGCGACTTCAGTTACATGTTAAATGAATTTTACTTTGAAAACAAAATAGGTAAACTTAGTCTTCAATAAGTTAGTTCTAATGTTATTCCCAGATAATGTACTCAACATAACTGACTCATTCCATTTCAGGTTATGCCAATGCCAAAATCTACAAGTGCGATAATCCCAAGTGCCCACGTCCGGCTAGCTTTGTTTCTGATGGCTCTAGCAAGGATGACAGCATGCCTTGTGCGCGTCCAGCTTGCTCAGGTCGCTTCAGACTGGTGCGTCACGTGAGCTTTGTGGATTGTCCCGGTCACGACATTCTTATGGCAACCATGTTGAACGGCGCCGCTGTGATGGACGCCGCCCTGCTGCTCATTGCTGGTAAGTTAACAGATCAGTTGCATTGTTTACATGGATATTACTTATATTTATCTTCTTCTTTTGTTTTTACCAGGCAACGAATCGTGTCCACAGCCACAAACATCGGAGCATCTCGCTGCCATTGAAATTATGAAACTGAAACAGATTTTGATATTGCAAAACAAAATTGATTTGGTTAAGGAAAGTCAGGCCAAGGAGCAATACGAAGAGATCACAAAGTTTGTGCAGGGCACCGTAGCCGAGGGTGCACCGATTATTCCAATTTCGGCCCAGCTGAAGTATAATATTGATGTCCTCTGCGAGTATATTGTCAACAAGATACCTGTGCCGCAACGGGACTTTAATACGCCGCCCCGTCTAATTGTCATCCGTTCGTTTGATGTGAACAAACCTGGCTGTGAGGTACAGGATCTCAAGGGTGGCGTTGCCGGTGGCTCGATATTAAGTGGTGTTCTCAAGGTCGGACAGGAAATCGAGGTGCGACCTGGCGTTGTGACAAAGGACAGCGACGGCAACATCACTTGTCGTCCGATCTTCTCACGCATCGTATCGCTCTTCGCCGAACAAAATGAACTGCAATATGCTGTGCCCGGAGGCCTTATCGGTGTGGGCACCAAAATCGATCCTACGCTCTGCCGTGCTGATCGTCTGGTGGGTCAAGTACTCGGCGCCGTTGGTCATTTGCCTGACATTTACATCGAGTTGGAAATTTCATATTACCTGCTGCGTCGCTTGCTCGGCGTTCGTACTGATGGCGAAAAGAAGGGTGCTCGTGTGGAGAAGCTACAGAAGAATGAAATTTTGCTAGTGAACATTGGATCACTGAGCACCGGCGGTCGCATTTCGGCCACAAAAGGTGATTTGGCCAAGATTGTGCTCACAACACCCGTCTGCACGGAAAAGGGAGAGAAGATTGCACTTAGCAGACGTGTGGAGAACCATTGGCGGTAAGTTCATAACAGATTTATATTTCCTTTGCTTCGTCCTTCTCAAGTTCAACTTTTTCTCTTGCAGTTTGATTGGTTGGGGTCAAATCTTTGGCGGCAAGACAATCAATCCCGTGTTGGACAGTCAGCCAACGAAGAAGTAAAGGAATCGACGCGATTAGCCACAACCAACTAGACCCGCTCGGAATTCATATATTCAATTTAAGAGTTTCACGTGTGCGTGTGCATGTGTGTGTGTGCGTGTGGTTTTTTTTTTAACACAAACCAATCTTCGCTAAATTGCACCGTATCTTCATCTTTACGAAACCCAGCTTGTCGTCGTCGTCCTCCTCGTCAGTTGATAGCAAAACAAACAAATAAACAACAAACAACAATATGAAATAAGAAAAACAGAAACATTAACAAATATTGAACATTTATGCATACATACCTTAAATTATTAATTTTGTATGTATATAAACGAATTGTTGCTGGGGAAATGTTATCGTATAAATAGCAAATCCGCGAGCACGAGAAACTAATAGATTATACCATACATAATACTATATAAAACAAATTGGATACATCGTAAAATTGTTTTTATGATTTAAATACAAAACGAAAGAAAAAAGTATAAAAATTGTATGCATTTTTACAATTAAAACCAAAAATCCATAATTGTTTTACTAAATACAGGCTGGAAATAATGGGGGTTGCGACTCGACTTTTCACTATATATATACCATTTTATTTGTTTAAGCATTATTGTTATAATTGCATATCGCTTTTAAAACATCATGACATCATTTTCACTTTCGTTTTATTTTGTTAAATTACATATTTTGAAACATTAGCAGATTTATTTTTTTTGTTTTGTAATTCTTGTATAGTATTTTATTTTTATTACCTATCGCCCACTAATTTAGTTGGTAAACTACACTCATTGTCCGTGTATAATTCATTTCATTTGTTTTTGGTTTCGATTCTCGGGTTAATGAAATTATCTCTCAATAATAATATTCACTAGTTAGCTTAATTAATAAAAATTCGTACTTAGTTGCGATTCACATACATACGTTGTGTTTTGGTTTTTGTTATTAATTTAATTGCTGAAAACGTTCGTTTTAATACTATTTAATGTTGAATAATTCTCGACTCACTTGATTTTACCGTAATACAATACACAATACCATTTTGCGTTGTGGTCAATACGCTTTGAGCATTCTATAACAGAGCGAGTAATGTTTCTTCGTTGAACACGAATTTTAAACGAATTCAAATTCAATTGAATTATATTTTTGTTGTGTTACTGTATTGTATATGTATTAAATACCCTATAAATATGAGCGACATTTGAACACAATTTAGTAGTTTTGAGCAGACTTCGTCACAGCAAAATATCTTTTGATAGAAAAACTAAGGAACTTCTTGCAGTGGGACTTAAGCTCGATTACAACAGAACTTTATGTATAGATCAGCTGGCAATAATTGAAGATGCAAATCATATAAATGAGTTGTGGAGTGTTTTGCGTTTCATTATCTTTGGCTTTTCTATGCAAAGTTTTGCCTAATTTTAAAACTCAGCTGCTTCAATAGAATCATTTCTTTTCTCTGCGTGAAATAATCTTATACTATACCTAGCGATGGTAAGTTTTCCTTTTCGGAAATTGATCATGTCTGCTATCGATATATGTATCTATGCATATGTTTACCTATGTATGTATGTATGTTTCTTAAGTACATTTTCACTGTAACAAGAACCAACTGCCAGTTTTAGCGGAATATGTATGTATGTGTTTCTTAAAAGATATAAATGAGAAAAATACTCATTCAAGAAATTTGCGTTCATTTATATTACTATAGAATATTTTATAATGAATTATTAGACGACAGATTCCTAGTAAATAAATGTAAATTGATATTGTACAATTCAATTGAAGGATGCTCTCATCCGTTTTCATACAGATACATACATAATACATACATATAACAAGAACATTGAATTTTTCCTCGAACAAAGAATGATCTTAACATTCATTATGCACTTAAAGGTGCTGATTTTTGTTTGGTTAACCTTGCATATTCTTTAAATTTATCATATACACATCTATTTGGTTTGGTTTTGCTATAATCTATTTGAAAACGAATTTCTTAGCTTATTATTAATGCATAAACATTTACATTTCAACTGCGGAATGTATTGGGATGAGCTTGTATGGGGATTTATTCTTTATATTATATCGGTCTGAGTTGCTTGAAATTATGAAATGCTGGATGATATTGCAGAACTTTCTAGCAATATTTGAAGAATGCTCGGAGTGCAAATGAATTGGAATGTCGGTTGATCGAAGTAAACCTACATAATTTTCCAATTCATGAAGAAATGAATTACCTCTTTATAGTTTAAGTATCTTATCTATACATTTAGTATATATATATGTATATATATATATATATATATATATATATATATATTAGATTTAAGGGATTACGATTTATTGACACTTAACATTGGCAAAATTGGAGTTTTTTTTATCTAAATAGATTCGATTTTGATTTAAACTGGCTACACTAGACATAGAAATACAATTTCATATTCAGACATTAATATTGAGTTTGTTACAAATTTGTTTGTTTAATTTATATCTAACATTATATTTTAACAATTTTTCGCGATTTCTCAAACAAGTTCAACACATTAATTGTTGTATAATTTGCAAACATACATATATATATATATATATATATATATACATATATATTAATATATACACATATACATTGTAAAGTGCATAAATATGTAGGCAAATTGTACATGCTAAAGCCAATGTTAATATCTTTACAATATGCGTAGTATATTGAATGAGTAATTCATTAAATCAATCATTGTTATTAATATGCTTATTTTATATAAGTATTACTACTCTTGTATATGTATCACTACTCTATACAAGTGATTTGCAATCTTTGGATTGGGTTTTCATAGATTGTAGCCTACGTTTTCTTTAGGATGCACATCCTTTGGCATTTGGATGTCTTGCGTGTGGATATTGTGGGTGTGGCATCTTAAAGAAAATGGCTTAAATCTCATTCGTTGACATCCTCGTCGGATGAGCTGGCCGCGGGTATCGTCGAGAATTGCCATGCCTCACGATTGTTGTTTTTACTTGCACTAAAAGGAAATTTCAAATTAAAAATAATTCAATTTCGTATTTCATTTATTAAAATATATTCTTTCTTAACGTTACCCATGCTTTTTGGCATTGCTGGGCAGCGTATGGGAGCTGCGATAATAGCTGTCGTGCGGCTCCTCCTTGGTCTCCTCCAGCGATTTGCGCTGCAATGTCATTGTCTCCTGCGGCAAGGACGAGGCAGTGCCACCGCTACTTAGCTCCGCATCTAGATAGTATTTGGCACTCTGCGCAATTTTGCAGTTCTCACATTCGCTCAAATAGTCATCGTCCAGGCTTGTGTCATTGGGCAGGAAATGCTCATTGGGATTTAAACAATTCTTCGATGTGGTGCAGACAGGGAGCTGTTTGTGTGGCGTGCCATGGGCACTGGCACGGCTGCGACCGCTGCTCTGCGGATAGTTTGGCATCTGACAAGTGGCAACTGTTGTGCCTGTGCTAGCAGTTGCAGCGGATGCAGTGGCAGACGTTGTTGACGGCTTTACTCGCAGTATTTTTGGCAGTGTTGTGCTCTTGTTGCTTATCGATGCTGCTGTCGTCGTAGATGTCTTCTCGTTGTTGTTCTCCATCGGAGGAATGCTGATCACCGACGGCACCTTGCTGACCACGCTGTTGATTGTGCTATTCAAGGAGATCTTGCCGCTAATATGTTTGGGCAGCGTGTAGGTCACGTGATTATTGGCCAACGGATAGAACGTGCTCGAATTGATCTTGCCGCCACTTGATTTTTCGCTGCAACTGCCGGCCGATGGGCTTGCCGGCGGCAGGGTCAAAGTTGGCGTCTGTTCCTTTTTACTAGTCGATTTGCTCAGCGTGTAGATTGTTGCCACAGCGTTGTTGTTGTGGGAGCTGGCACTCGATGTCGTTGTTGTTGCTGTGCCAGTGGCAGTTTTTAAATTCGTTAGACTTTTATAGAGTTTCGGTGGTAATGTCGGATTGTTTTGTTCATTTTGTTTTTGTTGTTGTTGTTGATGATGGTGCTGCACTTGTTGTTGCTGCTGTTGTTGTTGTTGTTCTTGCTGTGGCAGTTGCTGATTATAAAAATGTTGCTTCTGTTTCTGTGTCAAACTCAAGTAAGCATCAACCTACAAAAAGTATCCAAAATCGTTATGAAAAAGAATAAATATTTTTATACTATTTCAGAAACTTGGCCACATCTTTTTTATACTACATTTGTTATAAACAATAAATTTTCTGCTCTGCTAAGAATTAACCCAGACTCGATTCGCAACTCGGATGGGATTACTTACATTTCGAACTCACCTTTCGATTCAAGTAGGCGCTGGAGAGGATATCAACACCGGCCGCGCCAACAGCGCTGCTGCTGCTGGACGTGATTCGCCCGGTGCTTGTGCTGCTGCTACCGCGCGAGCGATCAGTGGTTGAGCTGGAGGAAGATGAACGCTTCTGCACTCTGCCGAGGACAATGGGTGGTGCACTGACATCTTCATGATGCTGCAACGGAGGCGGCGGAATTATAGCCGAGACACTATGCGATGGATGTGGTTGCAGTTCGTCGCCCACTTGCTTTGAAATTGTGGCAATTTTGGGCTCATGATTGCACGGATTGCGAGGTAGCAACAGCTCCTGGCTACTGGGTAGTGTTTGCTGCAGATTTGTCGCCGACTTGGCGCGTTGACCATAGGCCAGCGTGGCTGCATGACGTGTACTCACGCCCGGCGACAACGCTGATGCATTACTGCCCGCAAAGAGTTTGCCGGCGCCGCTAAGGAAGGCATTGGCATTGGCATTTGCATTGCTGCCCATGTAGGACATGGGCACATGCTGTATGGGGCACTGGCACATGGGCTTCTTGTTGAGCTTGTTGCTACTGCTGGCGCTGCTGCTGCCACTGCTGCTGGTGCCAACGGGAGCTGCAGGGTCGCTAGAGCTAGAACTCGAACTGGACTTGGGCTTGACAGTGACCACCTGCAGCGGATCAGCGACTGCAAAGTAGCGTGGAATTGTCCGATGATAGCGACGCGATGAGGAAGGCGTTTTGCTGCCTTGTTGTTGCTGCTGCTGTTGCTGCTGAGATTTGAGTGCCACATGCAACGGCATGGGCAGCGGTAGAGTCTGTGTTACCGAATCCGCTGTGCTGCATGGTGGCGCCGTGGTTATAGTAGCTATTTCCATGGGCGGCAACATATCAATTGCCGTCGTGGATAATGCTGCTGCCAGCAACTGTTGCTGGTGCTGCTGCTGTTGTTGCTGCTGCTGCTGTAGCTCAGCCGTAGCTGGCAGCGAATGGTAACTTGCCGCACTGGCGCTGGCATTGATCTCCACATCAGCCACAGTAAGATACTGTTGTTGCTGTTGCTGCTGCTGATGCGGTTGATGCAACAGTTCTTGCGAGCCACGCGGTGTGCGACGCACAGCAGCAGCAGCAGCCGCGGCAGCAGCAGCTGCTGTCGTTACACTTGCGCTTATATTAAGATGACAATTCTTGTAGCTGCACTCGCTGCTGGCGCCGCTGGCGACGCTTGGTTTGGGTGCGGCAAGGGTCTGGACACAAATCGAGCTGCTCTGCCCTGCCACTGCTGCTGCTCCCAACTGCTGCTGATGCTGCTGCTGATGCTGCTCCATTGTGTGTTGCTGCTGTTGCTGCTGCTGTTGTTGGTGCTGCTGCTCAGTTTGCAGACTATACGGCGGCTGGTGATTTTCTCCGGTGGCAATTGTGGTCACACCGCCACTATTGATATTGATATTAATCAGATTCGTAGTGCTCTGCGTGAACTGATTCGACTGGGCGGATGCAGTTAACTGATGTGCGGCATGAGGATGTGTGGCAACATGTGATGCGGCAACCGGAACCAGCTGCTGCGTGTATGCTGCATGTGGATGCGGATGCTGTTGCGGCTGTGTGTGCAGCTGCAGCGTGTGCTGTTGCAAATGTTGTTGTTGCTGCTGTTGCTGTTGCAGTAGTTGCTGCTGCTGCTGCAATTGTTGCTGTTGCAATTGATGTTGCTGCTGCTGCAACTGCTGCTGGCTAGCCTGTACAGCCTGTCGTTGTGCATGACTTGGCAACGTTACGGTGCACTGGGCACTTAGCGCCTCCGCCTGGGAAATGGCAACAGCTTCCTCGTACGGCGGTGGTGCTTCGCCACGTGGAAAATAACCACTGGGTGGCTTCCAGAGCGGATAATGCGTTGTTGCACCACCGTACGTATAGTCAATTGCGCTAAGATTGCCCTCCATGTAGCCCATATTACCAGCGATATAACTGCAAGAGGACAAATTAAATTAACTTAGTAAAGTGAGTCCGAAGCGCGTTACATTAACACGTCTTACATTAATATTTACGCTCTAAAGAGATTCATAAATTGTTTTTGTACCTACGTAATATATATATATGCACCTGGGTATCTTACATATTACATCATATCATTATAAATATTTCCACTTACCCAATGCTGCCCACAATGCTGCGCTGATCTTCGGCATTTTGACGGTTCTCCCTGGCACGCATCTTACGCTGTCTCAAGCGATTCACAAGAAAGAAGAGCAGAGATAACGAGAGAGTGGCAGTAATGCCACTGGCCACCAGTCAAATGCCAAAATCGGTGCTGCCATCGCTAAACTGATCATCCAGGCAGATGACCTCACAGCAATTGTTGCCACTTCCTACAGTCTGAAAGGATTTGCACTTGCTGAACGCCTCGCAGAGCACCATTTTGCACGCCTTGGGCAGTCCGCTGTCGCAGATGCACAAGCGACACGAATCCGGTCCGGGCATATAGTGCATTCCCGTCTCATACAGCTTGCCATTGTAATCCCTGCAATGACCGCCCTGTATAAGACTGGAGCTCACCGCGTTGCTATCTGCACGGTTGGAAAATAAAATGGGAAAGATGTTAGTAAAATGACTTGATGGCATTAGTTTAGGTTGCCTAAACAGGTTTCAAATATTTGCGTATATTTTATTAAAGTAAGATTTATGAAAAGAATATGGCGTACTTAGAGGAACTGCTAAGGGATTCGCCTAATTCTTAATTAAACATTTAAGCTTTTTTGCTTGTAAAGATTATAAAAAACGTGTATTTAAGCTTATTTAAATATTGAAAATATATGATTCAAAGTAAATTTTAATTGCATATTGAAAACAATGCAACAAAAAAGCTCAAACATATACACAAATACATTAAGGCTATGAACAACTGTACGATTCTTTATTTTGACACACTTGACCAACTTTCGTTAGGCTTCTGATTTAACATTTACCTTTTTTTGCCACCTGCGACATTAAGACACACATACACATTTATAAATATGTATGTCAGATGCAGCAGGTGCTGTACCCAAAAACACACACACTCACGCAAGATTGCACATTTATCACTCGACGAATGAAATTAAATGCAAACGCAAAACGTTTTCAACATAATTTAAATGCTAAATAGCAAAAGGAAATTCAAATTAAAAACAAATATATTCGCAGTCAGGGAACAACGGGCTGAGGCTGCTGCTCGGGGGGAAGTCTTTGAGGGACTGCAACAACATGTATGCGCACAGCCGACACGAGCGACGGTTGACGAACACGAGCAGGAAACGCACGAGCCAAAATGGCAAACAGCGTGCTCGACGCCCCCGCAGCAGAAAAAATACCAAATGATGGCTTTTATGCGAGTTTCCAAGTGAAATTTTTGCGATACACACACACACACATACACATACGCATGGAAACTACACACACCCAATTCAGCTTCAATGCGGACATACGGCCCAAACATAAGCAGGGAATACTTACTTACATACACGCAAAAATAAACAGCATACATCCCCCCATCCGCATTCACATGTACGAACACATACATATATCTGTGCATGTACAGACTGAGAGCTTAAGAGGAAGAGAGCACGAGAGAGAGAAAAATGGGTGGGCAGCACCAACGCAAAATTTTGCACGCCACTTCCTTTGCATTGCCCAACAGAAAACCGTTATGCCCCTTTTCGCAGGAGTTGCTGCCAGCCTGCTGCTGGCTGAGCGAAAAGAGCGCAGCGCAGCGCAGCGTGTATGTATGAGTGTGTGTACATGTGTGTATGTGTGCCCTGTGTCCCATAAATTGTGAAACTCTGCTGTGGCCATGGACCATATTCCGTTTATTGTAGAAAAGAGAACAGCAATAGAAATTGATTTTGCTTGGCAAAAAAAAAAAAAATGTTGCATTCTTTAATAGAATTCCTACTCAATACACTTATTTACATAAAATATATGTCAGATGCTTGGTTTTTATGTAAAGAACATTGGATAAATACACATTTTCATATTGGTGCTCTCTTTAGCACACTAAGGATATACTTAAGCTTGCATGTGTATGTGTATGTGTGTATTAAGTTTTTCAAGTTTTAACTATGTCGTTATTACCTTTGGCATTTCCTATAAACGCAA
This sequence comes from Zaprionus ghesquierei, assembly GCA_018904095.1. Taxonomy (NCBI): domain Eukaryota; kingdom Metazoa; phylum Arthropoda; class Insecta; order Diptera; family Drosophilidae; genus Zaprionus; species Zaprionus ghesquierei. The sequence continues at coordinate 2,394,781 of JAEIGP010000676.1, forward strand.
GCACTGCCAAAAAATACATTTTGCTGGCGTTAATATGCACTTTGTTAACTGCACAATTAGCTTTGAGTTGTAATAACTTTTCACACAGTGTTTTATTCTATATTTTCAACGGTTTTTAACGAACGTTCGAGCAATACCAACTAGTGCTAAAATGTAACTGTGTGACCGTTTGCATTCAACTCAAAAAAGGAGAATCGTACGAATATCCTTTAATACCGAAAATACCAAATATGACGTAAAACTTCAAATTTTACGTAAATCATTAACGTATTAACGATTATTTTGTATTTGATGCAAATATTAAACATTTAATATATATTTCTTCATTTAGTTAATTAAATTAAAAGGTGTCGCGGTGGTTATAGATAAGAAATCCTAGCTTAACAACGTTTCCCACAGTAATGTTTATGACTAATGCTGCTCATTGATCTATGTAGTTTAATTCAGTAAATCATGTAATTGAATTAAAGTGAGGCATTCTTAAATTTTGCAAATATGTTGCGACATGCAACAGTGACAAAAATAACAACAACAACATTAAACTAATTGAAAGGTTAAGTTGGCAGGGTAAATCAAGGCTACGCTAATAATAAAAGTTGAATGCCCAAAGGTTTCGACTTGATAATACCCTATACTTATGTATAATATGTATGGATTAAGGGTAAGTTCTTAACTCCTTAATAATGCATGCGACTGCAATCCTGTGTTAATGATTATAATTAAGTTTCAATATGTCGAATAAAAAGATGAAAACATCCAACGCTTTCCTATGCTGCAGGGTATAATTAGCCAGTTCGTTGTAAACAACACGCACAACTCACAAAATGCGGATAAATAATTTAGGTTCCCTTGTGTGGGCTGTGATTAGGTTTCATGCAAATCAAATGCAAGTAATTTGTGATTTTGAAGTATTTGCTCAGCTCATTTACTGGGTAGTCTGACTGAGCAGAGGACGGTGCAACGGATCAATGAAATTCTAAAACATAGTCAGGCGAGATGTCTTTCAAAATTGAGAATGCGTCTGCGGCGCAGATGACCGCTCTAAAGGGTGTGGCCAGAAATAGCAGCTATGTCATCCCGGGCATGTACGATCTGTCGGTGGAGGATACCAATTGGGTGCTCACCTCCTCGTTCATTATCTTCACTATGCAAACGGGATTCGGTATGCTAGAATCTGGTTGTGTATCCATTAAAAACGAGGTTAACATCATGATGAAGAATGTCATTGATATTGTTCTTGGCGGATTTACCTACTGGCTCTTCGGCTACGGCATGAGCTTTGGTCGTGGTCCACTTTCGAATCCCTTCATGGCCATTGGAGACTTTCTACTCGATCCTCCTGTTGGGGACGAGTTGATGGGACAAATATTTGCCGCTTTCCTCTTTCAATTGTCCTTTGCAACCACCTCGACAACAATTGTCAGCGGTGCCATGGCCGAACGGTAGGCTTTAACTTACCTTTCACCTTACATTACGTTAACGTTTTTCCTCTTTCCCAGCTGCAATTTTAAGGCCTACTGTTTGTTCTCCCTGCTTAACACGGTGGTCTACTGCATACCCGCCGGCTGGGTATGGGGTGAGCACGGATTCCTTAATAATCTTGGCGCTGTGGATATTGCCGGCAGTGGTCCGGTGCATTTGATAGGTGGCGCCGCCTCCTTTGCTTCAGCTGCGATGCTGGGACCACGTCTTGGACGTTATGCCGATGGTTACGATCCATTGCCACTAGGTAATCCTGTTAATGCATGCATGGGTCTCTTTGTGCTTTGGTGGGGTTGGCTTGCCTTCAACTCAGGCAGCACCTATGGCGTCAGCGGTGCCAAGTGGCAATATGCTGCCCGAGCTGCGGTCATGACCATGATGGGCTCCTTTGGTGGCGGATTCGTAAGCTCTATGTGGGTCACATGTACACGGAATCTCTGCATTTGTATATTTATTGATCCTCATATTCTCAGCTTCTCGTTTTGGCGACACGATGGACGTATGGATATTATGGATCTAATCAATGGTATTCTTGGTTCGCTAGTTTCGATTACCGCCGGATGTTTTTTGTACCGCGCATGGGAGGCGCTCGTAATTGGCGGCTTGGGATCTTTGCTCTGTGTGCTGGCCATGCCACTATTCGATCGTCTCGGCGTGGATGATCCGGTCGGAGCGAGTGCCGTGCATGGCGTCTGCGGTATTTGGGGCGTTATTGCCGTTGGCCTCTTTGCCGACAATCCTATCCCAATGGACACAACTAAAGGACGCAGCGGACTCTTCAAGGGTGGCGGCTGGTATCTACTCGGGATTCAAACATTATCCGCCTTCTGTTTGGTCTGCTGGGGAATTTGTTCGACGTTTCTGTTGCTTTATGTGATCGACAAGATAATACCCATACGTATGGATCCACATGAAGAACTGCTTGGCGCAGATTTGACCGAGCATCGCATTCGGCATACACAAATTGGACTCTCTCGCGCCATTTCCGCCCTTGCTCCCATAAAAGTAGATCTCAATGAGATTATTGGGGTGCAACCAATCGGAATCAATCCGGGGCACGAACGCAGCATCGAGCAGCTGCGCGCCGCCGAGGATAAACTGCAGCAATGGCAATCCTACTTGGATCAAGTGGCTAAAAGCAACCACAAGAAGTTGGGCACACCCAAGAAGACGCTTGACGAGCTGCAGCTAGACTCGAGTCTGCAGTTCAATCTTAAGGACGACAAGCGACAGCTGGATGTCTTTGGCGGCAAGGTGAAGTCTGTACATAAGAGAAAAGATCTCAACTGGTCATCCCAGAGTCAGCTACAGGGCTCCTACAAGCCTAACAACAACGAGCTGCCCATAATTAACCATGTCAGCAAGTTGAACAAGGAGGAAAACTTCGCCTGGGTTGACTAGACTACTATTTTATCTCTTGCATCCCTCTAGAATCTACATAGATCTTCTGCTACCCATTGAAACTCGGGCTACTATACAATTCCACCCTAGAAACAAACGCAACCAAGTGCAATTCTCAAATCCACTTTATTTAATTCAAGTACAAGCAAATATTGTTTGGATGATCGATCGATGAATGATGATAATAATATAATATATATGTATTATCTTAGTTTTAGAGCAGTATTTGTTTTATGTTGCAGTTGTATTATTATAATATAACTTTCCAAGAGCAGTTGTCGTTTGTTCTTGTAGTTCCTCTAGTGGTTCATGTAGTTGTGTTTTCTAAATTAGAATCCAAGTTAAATATGTATAGAGTTTGTGTAGAGGGGGGGTTTGCAGGATTGTTTTATAGTATCTGTATCTATTGTTGTTCAACTTTTTAATCGACCTCCTCGATGGTGGGGCCAGCACCGCCGGCACCGGCTGCGCCAGGAGCACCACCAGCACCAGGCATACCGCCAGGCATACCACCGGGCATACCGCCAGGAGCGCCGCCGGCGCTCTGGTACAGCTTGGTGATGATTGGGTTGCAAACACCCTCAAGCTCCTTCTGGCGATGCTCGTATTCCTCCTTATCAGCCAACTGATTGGCATCGAGCCACTTGATGGTCTCGTTGCACTTGTCCAGAATCGTGGTGCGGTCAGAGTCGGAAATCTTGCTCTTCAGGTTTTCCTCGTCGAGGGTGGCCTTCATGTTAAAGCAGTACGACTCCAGGGCGTTCTTGGCCGAGATCGTCTCCTTCTGTTTCTCGTCCTCGTTGCGGTACTTCTCAGCCTCATTGACCATGCGCTCAATATCCTCCTTGGACAGACGACCCTTATCGTTGGTGATGGTGATCTTGTTCTCCTTGTTGGTCGATCGCTCCAGAGCAGTAACGTTCAGAATACCGTTGGCATCAATATCGAAAGTCACCTCAATCTGGGGAACACCACGGGGTGCTGGGGGGATGCCCGACAGCTCGAATTTGCCCAAAATATTGTTGTCCTTGGTCATGGCACGCTCACCTTCGAACACCTGAATCAACACACCGGGCTGGTTGTCAGAGTAGGTGGTGAAAGTTTGCGTCTGCTTGGTAGGAATGGTGGTGTTACGCTTGATCAGCACACTCATCACGCCACCGGCGGTCTCAATACCCAACGACAATGGGGTAACATCGAGCAGCAGCAGATCCTGCACCTCCTGCGACTTGTCACCGTGCAAGATGGCGGCCTGGACGGCAGCACCGTAAGCGACAGCCTCATCGGGGTTGATGGACTTGTTCAGCTCTTTGCCGTTGAACAGATCCTGCAGCAGACGCTGAACCTTGGGGATACGGGTGGAGCCACCGACTAGAACAATATCGTGAATAGCCGACTTGTCCAGCTTTGCATCACGCAGAGCCTTCTCCACGGGATCCATGGTGCTGCGGAACAGATCAGCGTTCAGCTCCTCGAAACGAGCACGGGTGATTGAGGTGTAGAAGTCGGTACCCTCAAACAGAGAATCGATCTCAATGCTAGCCTGACTCGACGACGACAGGGTACGCTTTGCGCGTTCGCAGGCAGTGCGCAAACGACGGAGGGCACGCTTGTTGGTGGTCAGATCCTTCTTGTGCTTGCGCTTGAACTCCTGTACAAAGTGAGTGACCAGACGGTTGTCGAAATCCTCACCACCCAAATGGGTGTCACCGGCCGTAGATTTGACCTCGAAGATGCCGTCATCAATCGACAGAATGGAGACATCGAAGGTACCGCCGCCCAAATCAAAGATCAACACATTACGCTCTCCAACAGCCTTCTTGTCCAAACCATAGGCAATGGCCGCGGCAGTTGGCTCGTTGATGATACGCAACACATTCAAACCGGCAATGGTACCAGCATCCTTGGTAGCCTGACGCTGTGAATCATTGAAATAAGCTGGCACGGTGATGACAGCATTGCTGACAGTCTTGCCCAGGTACGCCTCGGCGGTCTCCTTCATTTTGGTCAACACCATGGAGGAGATCTCCTCGGGGAAGAAGGTCTTCTTCTCATCCTTGTACGTAACCTCAATCTTGGGCTTGCCATCAGCGCTGACAACCTCGAAAGGCCAGTGCTTCATATCGGATTGCACTGCCGCATCATCGAATTTGCGACCAATCAGACGCTTAGCATCGAAGATCGTTTGGGTTGGGTTCATCGCCACCTGGTTCTTGGCAGCATCACCAATCAAACGCTCTGTGTCCGTGAAGGCAACATACGATGGTGTGGTACGATTACCCTGATCGTTGGCAATGATCTCAACCTTGCCATGTTGGAACACACCCACGCAGGAGTAGGTGGTGCCCAAATCAATACCAACAGCAGGTGCTTTAGACATCTGTAATATGAAAAATAAAAAGGAATATAATTTTCAATAAAAAATTTCTATCAAGTTGCAAATGTATGCAATGCTTATTTCAATGTCAGTGAACCTTCAACTGGAAATATTTCGAATACTCTGGCAACGCCGTGATATATTGGAAATGGAAAAGTTACTTGCATTTTGTATATATATATATATATATATATATATATATATATATAAACGTATATTAATAATCCAATCGATTTCGACTGTTTATTTGAAGGTTGAGGTTGCAACCCTCATCCATTAAAATAGTAAAAATAATGTGCGGTAAGAGCGCTTTTGCTTCTAATTCATTTCATGCCATTTACGTTGAATTTCTCATGGTGTTAGAACTGGTTGCGGCTAACATGGCCGAAAAAAGCGAAATGTGAAAAAGTGACTAATTTATGTAGCCAATACCCGTATGTACAATCTCATGTGTGTGTAGCTCACACAAGATAAATTTACAGATAACAATAGGGAGTACAATTTAAACAGTACAGAAGCAGCTGCTCATTTGTGTTCGAAGGTGCAAGCACCGCATGCACACTCGCACATACACAAAGGCGAAAATTCTGGAATGCTCAAAAACCACGAATACGTACAAATGTATACGTTCTTACATACATATGTACATCCATGTGTACGCAAAAGACAACGCCGTTGCTTAACCTTTTGCCATACACATTTCACTAGTTGTCTGAAAGAGACGACGCTAGTGCACGAAAACGCGCGCGAGGTAATTCCCTATGTAAGCAGCGTTTTGTTTGAATGTATTTTATTCCAACCACGCGTGCACGCACACATTGACATCCCGGTTAGCAACGCGTGTCTTATATATATGTATATAGCAGAAAATATCTTGATAACTATAGAATAACCCATTGTGACTGTAGGATTTATTTTTAAATTATTAATATTCAGAATTAATGTCCAATTTCATGAAAACGTATTTCAGACGTCAGCGCGTTTGAACGTCATTATGACTCATGAGCGAGTAGGAAGATGTTTGGAATATGTGTATGCGTGTGTGTGATGCGGCATATTTGTTCAATGGAATATTCCAGTCTAACCCCACACTCACATGATAAAATCGCAAGCAAATTACGATGAGCAATTAAATATGCAAGGCTTCGAATTTTCATTATAAGTCAGAAACCGCATTGCAATTGTGTAATGACGCAACGTATTTAAATGCCCTCATACATGCGGTATGCATGTGTTTTTGAAAATAAATTAGTGTAAAATCAAAAGTTTAAATTTTCACAATGTCTACGAATTTATACCGAAAATGACCTGACAGTGACTAATGCAATACAACCAACCCGTAGTTATTGATTAAGGCTTAAGTACATGTTAGGCAATTTGGAATGATTTTTTTTTCTAGGCTAGCACATGCGGCAAAGAGAGCACGTGTTAAATTAATAGAATGAATGGTGAGCAGTTGTAGATTTATTTTATTTAAATATAACGCTTACCTTTGTGTGTTGTTTAGTTTAAATGTACTAAATATATGAATAACCGTGTAATTGCTTCTTCACTTCTTTGTCCCACTTTATTTTTCTTCTGCCGATTCGACACTCAGACGTTCGATCAAACTGGCACTTGTAATAGGAATAGTGATGGCGTGCAATTGTACCTTTACTTATAAGCGAGTCGGCTTGGTCTGGAAAATTCTAATATTTTTTATTTACGCGTACGGCAACGCTAGTTCAAACAGTGCTACCCATACCTTGTTCAAAACCTATCGAAACAAATGATGCTGCAGCCCTGATAAACAAAAGAAAAAGCGTTGCCATGTAATAAACTGAGCGCTAAATTTAAAATCACATTCTTCGGTCTTATGTGCTTATCTACTTATCGGACTATAAATCAATAAAGTGCTATAAAAATAGTTGTACAATCGAGACCCCACACAAAATATGAACAGTATGTGAAGTAGCTAATGACACGCGTTATCAGCAATACCAAAACTCATACTGACAGGATTAGAGTATAAATTGGTTTTTCATAGATGTACGTGCGCCTTATCAACAGATTAGCTTCGTGGTGCACTCGTAATAAATATATTGTCCGTGTCAGTTATCGTAATGGCGGGTAAGTGCCACAAAGACTTATAAAATTAATGGAGTCAACAAAACAACAACAATAAAAGTATAAATCCTTTTGAGAATTTTGTTAAGTTTATTTTCAGTCTTATTTGAATGTTTCAGGCTTACAATCTGGTTCCACGCCCTCAAAAATAGGACTACTTTCACCTTCTCCTCCACCGCCACCACCAGTAATCACTTTGAGGAGATCTGATATGTGGTCATTAATAAACTAGAAAAACCAAAAAAGAAAGATTAAATGAAGATCAAAAGAAATTGTACAAAACGCACATCTTCGACTCTATTGGCAACAGGTGTCTGACCATAATCCCAGATATCTCCAAGCAGTTCCACACCCAATTCGTTAACTAAATTATGAATAAACTCATTGATGCGATCTTCCTCCATTAAATTATCGAAATTCATTTTCAAATCTCCCAAGTGCAATTCGATTTGCAATCCTGTAATACCCAGATTTGTGGAAACTTTCATTCTCCACGAAATAACGAATGTAAACTCCGTAATTGACAACCTTATTGTAAAATGGAAATATAGTATTATAAAATTGTATAAGTCTTGCTCTGCTTACTCTGCATTGCCATCGCCGGCCAGGTTAAGGATATATGCCAGGGAACCTTTTGCTGTATACAGGGACTTGAAAAAGGTGTACGGGAAAGTGACATTCACTGTACTGCGCCCGGTTAAAATATTTATTTTTAGTGTATTTATTTTTAAATCGGATAGACCGCGCATTTCAAAATTGTCAACCGATCCTGTAAAGCTATCATCATAATATAATGAATAGGACGAGACATTATATAAGACTTTAAAGTATACTTACTCAATGAGATATTGGTTGTTCACAGCGGCCTCTGCATGGGTCAGCTGAAGGGGATCCAGCGCTGGCAAGCCCAAATTGGGTATGGGATGGCACATGCGCTTGCAAAACTCCTTCAGGAAGTTTTCAATTTTCTCCTCATAGACGGACGCAACTGGCGACAAGAAACTAGAAATTACGACGGTCGCCAGAACCAATTGCAAAAGGAAACAGTTTTTCATGTTGATTTCGAGAGCTTTGGCATCCGCTTGACTGGCACTCAAGTGTGCGACTAACAGAGCAAATGCAAAATTTTTTTGGGGCTTGCGTATTTGACGCCAATTTCCAGTTCCCCTTTTGAATGTCAAGATACTAGTTCAGGTAATACTCTGAGATCTTTGGGTCTATTCCTTTTTTGGACCAATTTTATTGGGATCAATATTTGATTTACCATTCCGGTTGTAATTAAAGTGAATTGTAAAGGTAATGAATTCTAGATCGTATTATGTTGAAATCATTAAAATATATACAGTTCTGTACTGTATAGAGGTATATGTTTATACTCGAATTTCTTTTAACCATAAAATAAACTACACCAACTTCCACGAGGACCTTCAGAGCATAACTTTAACTGTTTAATATTATCCATATACGTGTATATATAAAGATATATATTATCTAATAATTCGTGTATATGTATACCATAAATCGCAAGGGTATAAATTCATCGGCTTGCCGAAGGTAACCGATCTTCCTTTTTTTAATATTAAGACCAAAGCTTATCACTATAAAGCTGGTGGGGCCCGAAGCCGAATACCAGTTCACTTGTATCGCGTTATCAACGCGCTACCAATGTTTGTTGCCTCGATTAGCAAGCACAAAGCACTTTATTTGTTTCTGGCCATCAATTAATCTATATAAAGCTTGAATGGCAGCGAACTGAATGAAGAAACACTTAAAAGTATTGGATTAAATCTAACGGTTAGATCTGTTCGGGCGGTTGTCGCAAGTAGTCGGGTATTTGTTGCAGCTCAGTCTTGGATGCCTGCAATTCTACACCTTCGGGCAAATTGCGTTCGATGTACTCAAGAAATGTGTCCAACGTTGAGCCTGTCAACTTGTGGAAGTTCATGTAGCGGAAATGTGTACGAATTTCATATTGAACCCGATGTTTCTTGTAGATGTGCACTGACTTTAGCAGGGTCATGCGTTCGTGATGTGCCTTGCGAGGTGACCAGCTATAGTGGGGAAAATGAAAATAGGTATAAAAGCAATATGGCTTACTGGCAACTTGCAATCGGGCCTTACCATTTGCCCTGTTCGATTCCCAAATGCTCGGCGGCGGTTGTAGCGAACCAAGTGTAACTTTTAAGCACAGCCGGATCGATTCCTCGCAATTCAATTTCCAATTTGCTGTATAGTTTGTCGGGTTCAGCGATGGCAGCTTGAGGTACTTCTGTTTTTGTTTCTCCTGCTATGCTGCTTACGACAGAGGAGAATCTTGCAGGCTGCGACGTACGCAATGTGTTTAGTAACTAGAATAAATACATGTTATTGTACAAACTATTCATTTTCTGTAATAAATAAAATTATACAAACCCGCAACATGTTCTTATTATTGTAGCACAGCCAGGGTTATGCAAGTGTATGGTCGCAACACCAATCGATTCTATCGATAGTTGTATATGTTTTTCACAGTAAACTAGGGCTGCAGGCAATGAATGGTGCTTCATAATTTGCTGCGGTGTGGTAGCACTGTCCTATTCTGCACGTGCATACACAACGAACGCTTTTAAATTCCCCAAATTGCAAACACAACTTACAACGCTTTTAACTTATTAACTAGCTTATACTGTGATTTGTTTATAATCAAAAATGGAGAAAATAGATCATAAAGGTAATAACAACTGGCTCTCTTAATTGTCAAGTTTATTTACAGTTTATTTTCTGTAGTTGAGTCTGCAGACCCCAGCTCTGATGAGGAGGAGGACTATAATGACATCGAAGATGACGATGACGAGGAAATGGATGCTGACGAAGGCGAATCAACGACTTGTCTCTTTTGTCCAAATGTTTTCGCAAGCGTCGAATTAGCCATCGACCATTTAAATAAGGAGCACAAAGTAAATTTGTCACAATTGAAGCAAAAGTTCAAAATGGATCAATATGCCTACATTAAACTGATAAATTACATTCGCGCATCGAAGATAAATGCTGAACAATTGCTTTTAACGGATCAGCCATTGTGGAATGATGAAAAATATCTTAAACCTCTGGAGTACGAATCATGGCTGTGCTATGACTATGATTCTCTTCAATCTGACGCGACAACAATATCTAACGAACAGGAACTCTTGAGTCGTATTGCCGAGCAGGCCAAGTTGCTGCAGCAGGCTAGCGAAGATATGGAACGCATGCGCAGCGACTATAAAGCCCTTCTTCAAAAGGTGTACAACGACACAGACCAGTCCAGCGACCAAAAATCAGTTTTAGGTAATAATGGCATTGTGCGCAACGCTCCCACGTTGGATAAGGAATACTTCAATAGCTATTCCCATTTTGGCATACATCACGAAATGCTTAGCGATAAGGTACATTACGAAACATATAATATCGATCTTTAGCTTTATGATTCAAATTCAAATTTCTATCACTTAGGTACGCACAAACACTTATCGCTTAGCACTTATGCATAACCAAAACTTTATGCGTAATAAATCCGTGCTAGATGTGGGCTGTGGCACTGGAATACTATCTATTTTTGCATCACAGGCTGGCGCCGCTCAGGTTGTGGGTATTGACAACTCGGAAATTGTCTATACAGCCATGGATATTGTAAGGTGAGTGAATATAGGTTTATCAAAATCGGATGATTAATGAAGAGGAATCATTTTCTTAAATAGAAAAAACAATGTTAAAAATGTGCAATTGGTAAAGGGACGCCTGGAGGATACGGAACTGCCGGAAGCCAAATACGATGTCATTATATCCGAATGGATGGGCTATTTCCTACTATACGAAGCCATGTTAGACTCTATTATATATGCACGCGAAAATCATTTGAAGCCCAATGGCATAATCCTTCCAAATCGTTGCACGCTGCATCTGCTTGGAATCAATGAGGAGCTACATAAGCAGCATGTAGAATTTTGGGATGATGTTTATGGTGTGAATATGAGTGATTTGCGTAAACGCAGCGTTGAGGAGCCCCTGATGGAGGTGGTCAATCCCGAGCATATCATAACCGAAAGCGAGCAAATAGCTAACTTTGATATGATGACCGTCGACTTGAATTATTTGAACTTTACGCATGAATTCAGGCTAAAATGCACACAGACTGGTAAATTAGCCGCCTTCGTAGGTTACTTTGATACACTCTTCGAGCTGGAGAACAAGATTATGTTTAGCACATCGCCCGAGGAGACACCCACTCACTGGAAACAGACTGTATTCTTTCTTGATCAGCCACGAGATGTACAAAAGGGCGATCTGATCAGCGGAACGATCACCTCAAAACGTCACCAGGGAGATGTTCGAGCATTACGGGTGGATATCGATGCATTTGACAAGCATTACAAGTACACAGTGGATTAATTTTGTTGGTCTTCAGATCGTTTTAATGCAGAATTGGTTGTTTGTGTAGACAAAAGTGGAACTTAAGTATAAAATTTATGTATATATAAATTAAAATGAGTACACAACGCTAGGTAAGCTTGGCGCTGAGTTTTTGCCAAAAACATTACATATATTATATTTATTATGGGGATACAGGATAGAGGGGGAGAGGAAATGGTTGCCAAAAAACATGAACTGTCGCTTTGCTTTAAGCCGTATTGGTTTCTAGATCAGAGGCGGGAATCTCTGGCTCCTCATCATTGTAAACATTTTCGGCCATTTGCCACACTTGCATGATGTTATCCTCGGACACTGAGCAAATGATCCAGGGTTCGTTGGGATTCCAAGAGAAGTCACTGATCTTGGCCGTATGACCACCATGAATGAAGAGTAACTCTGGTGGTCCATCTTCTGCATCCTCCGAGCTCTGCTCCTCACCAATTTTAGATAGATCCCAAACGTGCAGACGACGATCGGTGCCTGAAGAAGCCAAGATAGTCTCGTTATGCGGCGACCATTGCACCTGGAAGATCTCATCCTTGTGTGATTCAAAGGAATGTAACTTCAGCTTGAGATTACGCAAATCCCACAAGGCGACAGTCTTGTCTGCCGACCCAGTAGCCAATATAAACTCTGAATATGGGTTAAAGCTTAAGCAATTTACTTCAGCCGTGTGTGCATCGACAGTATGCGATGGCTTCGAGGTGTTGTTGTTCCTTGTATCCCAAATCATTAGCTTTTGATCATCGGCCACCGAGCCAAAGAGAGACTCGTGCAGCAAGTGCCAGGCAACATCTTCAACTACAGCCGTGTGACCGGTAAAAATGTTCTTTGCATCGATAACGCGATGCTCCTTGGGCGTGGCATTAATATCCCACAAGCAGATGGTGTGATCATCAGACGCCGAGAGCAAGTAGCCTGAAAATAATAGAATGGTAATTATAGACGTTACCCGGTTGGTTGATGGTCTTGTTTTTGTCAAACTAACCGTTCAAGTTGGGATTCCACGATAGTCCATATCCCTCTTTTTGGTGTCCTCTCAAACGCAAATCAGGCTGGCATTCACCAGATGGTTCGGGTTTGCTGGGATGTTTTGTGTAATCGAATACGAGAACATCACTCGAAGGGGTTTTGGTGGCAATGACGCATGCGTTTTGAGGCATATAACGGGCTCGATTAACCTCACCCTCGTGATTGATCTTGATCTCAATTTCGATTTTACCACAAACCGATCCAAATCCACCAAATTCACCCTTTTCATTGTCATAGTGTGAGCCATCGAATTGTGCATCTTCACTGGGCAACTGGACGCTGGCGATGAGCAAATGATTTTGTTCATCCGAGGTGTGTGTGCCCAATATCAGGCGATGCACCGAATAATCCTTGCCATCCTGCTTGGTAACATCGGGTAACCATTGGGCTGTAAGTGATGGCCATTCCAAAGCGTGCGTCATAACAAGATCGTATAAAAATGGAGTGTTTTTCTTCCATATCTTGTACTCTTCATTGATCACACGCTCCTCGACGGCATCGTCAAAGGATTCCGCTGCTTGCATGGAAACTCAAACAAAATGAGAAATATTTCAATTTAGAAATATTTTATTATCAATTTACCATTATCACTTCGATCCACCATTTTAGTGCAGCCAAATTAAAATTTTCGTGCGCGTCGCAAATTCGGGCGCCAAAACAACAAAGCGGCGGCGGCAAAAGCGTGCACAGAGTCGGCAAAAATGTGTACACGCTTTGTGAATGTTTTCAAGTATTCGCAAATAAAACAAATATTATACTTAAAAACTCTGTAAAATGTGCAATTAGTTAATTGATTATGATTTTACACTTTCCGCAAGCGTACTGTCGGTGGAAAAGCAAGAAAATTAGCTTTCTTTCTTCTTTTTTTTGCAAGCGCGTCGGCTGCTGAGATGCGACAGAGATGTGTCCAAGTGCCATCGGTTGTCGGCCATCGACGACATCGATAAATGGTGTTGCAAAACGTGCAACGTCGTGTGAGATAATTGCTTTCAAAACGGTGGCAACTCTCTCGGCAGTTAATGAACATAAATAAAATTTTTTGTTGGCCTTATCGCTAAAGATTTGAATGGCGGGCGCGTGTACTAGAGCTTCGATACGGTACTTGGTAGTGCCCCGAAAACCTGTCTTTGCCGCTAGTGTGATATAAATTTTACATGAGTGGGTTAGTTCGCTTTGTGCATCTGCCCGAAACAGACATCAATCAGCCCAATTGTCTGCGGCTAAATTGCTAAACTCAAACTAAGTAGTTAATGCAATTATTTAAATTGTGCACAACTCATAGTGTGCGAATTGTTTATTTTTTTTTTTTTTGTTGTGGTTTGCATCAAGCGTAAACTACGCCAGTAAATAGTATCTAAGTTGTTCAAGAGGGTAAGCAACAGAGGAATGCGTTGTGCTGCGGCCCGCTTATAAAAAACTTTCTCCCACTTGTGTTTACATAGTGGCCGTTGCGGCTTGCAGGCAGCTCTTGTATAATGTTTACATTTTACTTTACATTGATTAGTGATTTTGTGAGTTCGCTTATGGCAAAATGCACGTAAACAGCAGCGACAAGGCAAATGCAAGCGACTCTTTTGGGGCTGGCACCGGGGCTGAGGATTATGTGGAGCATCTGCTGCAAAATGGCAGCCAGGAGGGTGACAGTGAAGCCCCCTTGGAACTGCCGCCATGGTACGATGAGCAATTATTCAAGCGGTACGTTGTATATTTATTATATTTTTTAATTGCTATTGGTGCAGCAGTTTTTTAAGATTAAAGTGATTATTTATTTACCCTGTACTCAAATGCAAGGGTGTATATATATTAACATTTAAAGTGTTTGTTATAGAGACAAGGAGGTAATTTTGATCATACAATTTTATAAGAGAAATAGTTAATATTGGTAAATTTGGATGAACTAAGTATGCATAATATCGATTTTTCATTAAAATAAGTAGAAAATCTACTATATGGCAATATTTAGAATAATAATAAGTTACAATATTTGGCATACGCTTAGATAGCTATTAATAAAAACCAAACTAGAAACTCAGAATGGACTTATGTTAGAAACTTCCTTAAAGAGGTATTCGCTAAACTATTATAGTTCCTCGATCAGAAGTAATTATTTGTTAAAAAATAGAAAGTCAAGGTCGAACTTAAAACTCGTAGTAAAACTTGACTTTGCTAACTATGCTAATTTAGAATATGTATATAATTTTCTTTTAGAACCTTATACGCCACCTGTTTATTACACAGAATTTTCATTAACCGATTTTTAACAGATTTTTACAGGCAATCAACTTGTAACTAATTATAAATGAAATTTATGTTCAGATTTCTTGAGATTACTTGTCAGATAGTCTATCATTACAAGAAAATGACTAGTTTTGCAACAAGTGTTGCAATTACAGATCATTTAAAATGTTTACAGCATTCTCACCGTACAGTCGAAGTGAACAAGACAATCTAAGTTGTCATTTTCTTTTATACAATGCTGCAATTATATGCAATTTAAAGTAATCGTTGCCGGAAAGAACTTAAATTCTTTTAATACTAGACTCTGTGCTGGGAAAAAAAATTACAACCTAGAGCCTTTTAAATCATAATCTGTACTTTTGATTCGCTGTTCCAATGAAAAGTAAAGGATATATCTAAGCTAAATATAATAGACTTCATATTATCTACATTTGTATCTGTTTGATCACTTTCTTCTCTATCATTTAACTTCCAGGGGCCAGACGTACTACAGCAAATATCGCTTCGTGATGACGGCCGGCATGTTGGCTGGCCTAATTGCTGTTTTGGCAATACCCTCAATACTCCGCGTGCTTATTTGCACGCGTCACTCGTCGAACGCTTTTACCGCCTATCGACGTTATGTGCGCACCATATTGCATACCCATGCCTGGTACCGTTATCCCATTGAGGATCGGAAGAGTAAATTCTGGACTAGTATTGCCTCCGTGCGACAGGCTCATTCGCGATCGAGTAAGGCTTGTACGCGGCAAGGTGCTGGACAGATAACTCAGAAGGACCTGGCCTTGACCCAGTTTGGTTTCATTGGCTTTATTACCCTGGGCGCTCATCGGATACAGCTAGAAGATGATGACTTTCTTGAGGCTACCGTGCATGTGTGGCGTGTGCTGGGATATTTACTGGGTATCAAAGACGAATATAATATCTGTGGACGTAACTGGGCCGAGTCTAAGCCAAGATTAGAAATGGTCATGCGAGAGGTTTACACGCCAGCACTGACGCACACAAACGAGGAGTTCGATCGCATGGCTGAAGCACTTATTCAGGGACTGTGGCATGTTAACACAATGCTGTCGGTGCAGGCAAATATCTACTTTGCCAAACGCCTAGCTTACGTAAAGGGTTACGAGTACTATAGCTTTGATTATCGTGCAGGCGATCAGCCGGATCTTAAACAGAAACAATATTACTATGATCTTAGTTTATGGGATAGATTTGTCGTTAGTTATGGTCTGTTTATTGTTACCTATTTGCATAAATATTCTATTGTCCGTTGGTATTTTAACTTCCGAGTCTGGCTTATGGACTTGCTAATGTACTTCTTGCCCTATGTTGCCATTTGGAAGTTTGGAATTAAGTCGGCCTACGTGCGTATTTTTGGTAAGGAGCATGAACTGCAGTTGAAATCAGAATAGTCTTTATGTACCATGTTAATAATGTTACACATTTTATGAAAAAGTCCGTTAGAAATGGTCGACTTTTCTTCAAGATAGGCCCTTAAGATTGCTGTTAAGTTTCTATATTAATTGTAATTGATTGTCTAGTTTTCTTGCCTTTAACATGTTTCAATTTTTTTATTGTTTTAATTGACAAGATGAGAACTTTTCGAGCTTTTCGACTTTTCGCAACGTTTAAAATAAAAGCTTTAATTGAACGCATACTACTTATGAAGTGCAATAAAATAATGTTAAATGTAGAAATAAATGCATAATGATAAACTAAAATGCACAATTCTTTTCTTTAAAAATATGTTTATAAATATATATTTAAATGCCCGCCAATTGTGGCCCAAATTGCGACGCTTTACACCACTGAACATTACCGGCAACAGCACTTATCGATAACGATAGCAGTTTGTGTTTTGTTGCTTGCGCGTTTTTTCGGCTTGTTAAATAAAATAGTTAAATACCTTAACTGAATACAAATAAAAGGCAAAAATATGTTTTATCACGTATGTTTCACTACTCTGTGTCGTCTGAACTATTTGTAATTGAGTTATATGTAGATTTCCCTGGAGCACGAAATTCTTTTGCATCCGCGCTATTTTGGACCGCAACTGCTGGAGACGGTCAAGCAGAAGCTATACTCGGAGGTGGAGGGCACGTGTACAGGAAAATATGGATTTGTGATAGCCGTCACAACTATAGACCAAATCGGCTCTGGAGTTATACAACCAGGTCAGGGCTTCGTTGTATACCCAGTAAAATATAAGGCTATTGTCTTTCGGCCCTTTAAGGGAGAAGTTCTCGACGCTGTGGTCAAGCAGATCAACAAGGTTGGCATGTTTGCTGAAATTGGACCCTTGTCGTGTTTTATATCCCATCATGTGGGTTGCAACTAGTCACTCATCTATAAATTCTTCGCTAATTCGTTTAATTTTACAGTCCATTCCCGCTGACATGCAATTCTGTCCAAACGGTAATCCGCCCTGTTACAAGTCAAAAGATGAAGATGTTGTTATCTCAGGAGAAGACAAAATACGCCTAAAGATTGTCGGCACACGTGTGGATGCCACCGGCATTGTAAGCATGAACGGTTCACCTGTTGAATATATTTATAATAGTATATAATATTGTTGTAGTTTGCAATTGGGACCTTGATGGACGACTACCTTGGATTGGTCTGCAATTAGTGGAAACTTTCTTCAAAAATTCGCACAGCTTAAGATACAATTTATATATATATATATGTATATATATATTTTAAACTTTAATGAAATGCATTTTAGACCGTTAAACATCTAGGTGTATATGTATATTATAAATACTTTATAAGATTTGATTTAAATTCAAAGGTACGTTACGTTTGTAATTTAGTACAATTCTGTGTGTATAGTGTTTCTTTTCTTAGTGTGTGTGAGTGGTGTGTGTATTGAGCGCTACAAATATGGATGGATATTTTAAGTAAATAAATAGCACGGGCTACATTAATACATATGTATATGTAATTAGATCTTAAGTTAAACCACTTAATTAGGACTGCGTACAACAAGGAAATACTTTAGCAGGCTAAACTGATATTCTTGCAGAGCGTAAAGTAAATTGTATGAGACTAAAAGCTGCGCTAGGGATTGTACAAAATTCGACCAACTAAGTACTTTGCTAGATAAAGGTTTCTTTGTAGAATTGATTGCACAAGAAATTGGAAGAAAGCATGAGATATTAAAGCATAATTCGTGCGTGGAATTTGTTCAGATTACAATACTTGGGATTCCGAATGCTGGGCATGATTGTACATACATATATCGTTTTTTTAATGATTTTGAAAACGTATGAAATGAATGTATGCGAGATGCGGGATCTACCGTCTGCCTCACAGGTCCCAGGAGAACAAATGATGCTTGACAAGCATGTCGCGAACACCATCTTTTAGTGGCTGCGATTCCTTGCCACGCTTTGGCGGCAGTTCCCAGTCTGGATTCAGATTAAAGGCAAACTGTGAGAGTATGCGCAGCTCGCATTTGATTTGCACCCAGCCAGGTGAATCGATAAAGCTCCAGGTGTGATACCATTTCTGGACGACCTCCTGGCAGGCACATAGAACCTCTAGCCACAGATGCAACACTTGCTCGTTGAGGCCTAAGCAAATCAGAGAACGCAGCTTAACGTCCATTTGGGCATGGGCATTATCGTGCGTCTGATTAATGGCCTGGACGCAGCGATAGAGCAGCTCCTCGGGCGTAAGAACCTTGCCATCCTCGTCAAGACGATAGGTTTTGCACAGCACAAGACGACTATATACGGATTTAAAGTCCTTTTCCACCTCCAGCGACGAAACCTCTTCAATAAAGAGCCACGGATGAATGGGTCCCCCCAAGAAAGAGGGTCGCTTCATGCCATGCTCCAGAAATGCCTTAATCGCTGGTGCCAATGTGCCACGCACAAGATCCGTAACTGTCTCAGAGATCGCATCATCTCCCGCTGAGGTATACAACTTGCTGCGCTCATCCAGCAGCTGCACAAACTTGGCGGGAAACCAGCCCCGCAGCCCATTTAGTTCGCCCACCCAGCAATGTTCATCCTTTTGGCTAATTATGGTTATTATGTCGTTACGTCGAAATCCCAACTCATCATCATCGTGGCGCTCAAAGTCGTGTAACGCCTTGGCCCGTCGCTTGCGTGTCCGTGCCACATTGATGAAGTTTTCATGATCTTTGGCATGAGATTCACTGCTATAGTTCGCCGTCAGCTGTATGTGCCCTGCCAATTTCGGTTCGATGGTTATAAAATGCCGTCCGACTTTGAGTATGGCCTCGCGTAGATCTACCAGTATTTCGGTTTGTCGTATATTCTTGTTCTTAAGTTGTTCCGCCTCGGGGTCGCTGCGGAAAAGGAATGCCTCCAGTATGGATTTACTTTTGCGCACCTGACGCCTGGCTAGCTGCTGCTTGGGTAGATTGGCAGCCGCCTCCAGATTGCCAATCTGATGACCCTGGTCAGCCATTAAATAGGCCAAATGACGACGTCGATGCGTGTCGATGACCGTCTGACTCAATGAACCGCCCACCTCCAGAGCTTGCTTAAACAGCACCTCGACATCGTCCACCTCGCAGCACATGGAGAGCGAGTTAAATATTTGGGCCGAGTTTTCCAAGTGCCTCAGATCCTGTTCCTTAACTTTTAACATGCCCAGCGTTAACTGAAACAGCACTATAGATCCCTCGTAGAAGAACCAATCCCAGATTCTTACGAGAATCTTCATGTGCACCACATTTGCGAAAAGCGTGAGGAACCAATGCAGCGTTATTAGCGACAGATCAATGTCATGCCTTTTCAGCGATTCATCCACACTTGCCAAGTAGTTGGCAATTAGGGTTTGCATAACTCGTTGATCCGCCTGAATTCCCAGTAACGTTGAGCTATAGTAGGAGGCGGGCAGAAGATCCTCCACAATTGTGACCATCATCCAAAAGGCGTTCTCCTCCTCCATAAAGAGTAGGAGACAAGCCACAATTACTCCAGTGCCCTGACAGTAGCCAATGTCTGGAAACAGCCACGCTATGCCGCGCAGAATACGACGTAATCGTGGTATTCCCGTGCCGTTTGGATGACTGAAGCAAGCGTTGGTTGGCAAGATGCGCAGCAGATCCTTTTCGATCTGTTTGGATGTCATCAATTGGTCGTTACTGGAAGCTGCAAAGAAACAGGTTACTCCGTGTTGTAAGTGACGCTGTTCGCAGGCTAACCTTTAACAATGTCTTGGTAGCTGGTTTCGCTTTTCCGCTTTTTCGACAGCGCACCGGATAACCGCATCCACATCTGCGGACGCAGACTGTGTGGAATGCCGTTTTGGACCATTTTTCGTAGTTTCTCTGTGCGTTGCAACAGAAGTTCGACATGATCCCAGCTTAGTTCCGTGGCTTCTTTGTTATGAGCAAACTCGAGATGGGCAATCCATTGTAGCCGCTGCTGGGGGTCCTCCATAAATGGAATGCTGAGCAATTTGTTTGAGCTCTGCTCGGGTCCATCTTCCTCCTCGACGCGAAACCCGAATTCATCAAAACGATAATCGGGTTGATCGTTTGGCCCTGCAACGGCTAGTTCTGATTCCCCACCCAACTTGGCCAGAATTTCCTGTGGCCACATCGATGGGGTCAACGCGGAGAACGGTCCACCAGGATTTGGACGCAGGCAGCCGTCGGCAACGCTTAACTCTTCCATTATCGGCGGTAGTTCACCAATATCATCTTCTAAGCTCAAGGTCTGCAGTTTGCGCTGTGTTGGCAATGGCGTTGAAAATCAACCACAAAAAAACAAAAACAATTGCATATTACTAATTATCTTGATAAGCAATCTATACAATTTAATTGAATTTCTACCGTATGTTCTTCACGGCCCACGTAACCCTCGTGGTCGCGACCGAATATACTCCTTGCCATATCCATATTCTGTAGTAGCTATTAGCTAGTTATGTGTACGCTTTAACATTAGTAAACAATGTAAATAAATGATTTCGATTGTTGTTTTTTCTTTCGCGTTTCGCAGCTTTCTTCTTTTTTTTCTACTTCCACATTGTTGTTAGCGCTGGTGTGTCAGCTTTTTTACCGTCAAAACTGGCTTTAGGTGCGTCAGCTGTTGGTTTAACAGCAGAAGTCGTTAATCGATAGCTTTGCTGTTCGGACGCTGTTAAAGATAACGCTGATAACATTCTGTTGCTTGTCCTGTTAGTTGCTCTGTTTCAATAAGAATCGCTGTCGAAACATATGTTACCAGGGGTGGAGAATTTAAACAGCTGAGAGGCTGTGAGTTGGAATTGTTTTTTGTCTGCACAGGAGCTGAAAAAATGGAAATAAACTTTTAAAATGCAGATAAGACCCATAATTACATGTAAGAAGTACATACAAATACGTGTCATATGGTTTATATGCTTTAAACGATTATTTACAGATGCTGGCTCATGTCCCCTATTTCGATCGCTGGAGTCGCAAATTCTGAATGCGATTCCCCTGGACACCTGCGAATGGCGTCGCACTTTTCAAAGACCTACAAAACATGTACGCCTAGAAGCTCAAGCTCAACAGTTTTCTGTGGAGCCGCTAGAAAAATACAAACAGGGAGATTGGAGCATCTTGGACCATCCCATACTGCACATCTTTGTCACGGAATGCAATGTAAAAGTTCAGGGTGAAACCCCCTTTTTATATATCTGCTTCAAGAATTATTAACTGACAGATTGTAATTTAGGACGTAGACACGTATAAGGCGACGATACGTGAGGAAATCGATACGTGGCTAAAACTGTTGACCAGTTATGGCGTTTCGGATTGGATGATTCTCTTGGTGGAGACACTGGATATGCGTAAAACAAAGAATCTATTGCCTCGCACCACTGTACTAGATAAGATCCGTCTTGATTTTGGCAGTAAAAATGATGATCGTTGTATATCCGTGCTTAATCCAGCTAAATTTGAGCAAAAATCAACGGAATCCTTTCGCTGCCTGGTGCAGCGCATACGTTTCCTCATGCTGACGAGTTACAATCGTAACATTTCCAAGTATGAGGAGCTGATTCGAAGCAAGCGCGAGAAACGCAATCACGACGACTGGGACTTCCGTCAGTATTTCTTTATGCAAGAGGATTTGGCGCTGATCTTTGAGAAACTGGAGCTGCCAACGGAGGCACTGATTCAATACGATGAACTGGATGCCATGTTCTCGCAATTCATCACTCACACAGGCTTCAATGAAAAGCAGCAATGGTTAGCCTACTTTAAACGACCGTTGAGCGCATTTCATGGCATTTGCTTGAGCCGCGCGGATAAGTTTGAAATGCGACAGAAGATTCGTAACGAGGCCGTCTCTCTGCTGGAATTCCGCAACTATTTGTTTGAGCGTCAGGCATATCTGCTACTTACGTGTAATGAGATACCGGAGATTGCGAAGAGGCTTTTGGGATTTCTCTTCTCTACGCTGCGTGAGGTGGAGTACATTAAACTGGACTGCCAGGAGGGTGCCTTGAGTTGCTGGGAGTTTGTCTGTGCCCTTGAAGTGCTGCAGTTGTGCGAACAGGCCATGGAACCGAATGAAGTCACCTGCTTCCAGCATTGTGCACCCATTTGGAATCTTGCAAAGGATAAGCTATACGAGCTGGGCAAATTGTGTGGTTTACTGCCCGGCTGTACGCCCAGTTCGGAGCAGTTGCACATTGTAGTGCAACTTTCGTCGGGCATTGGTGATGCACCGCCACCACAACAGCAGTTCCTACAGGCTATGCCGCAGCTTCGTGATCGTTCACCAAACCGCAAGCCAAAGCTATCAGCTGCACAGCAGCTTAAGGAAGCCTTGGGCTCAAATCAGGCATTCCAAAAACTTTATCTTGAGCTGGCGGAGCTGGCCATAAGCACGTACAAGCATGTGACACGTTTGCGATCGGCTCGCCTGGTCGGGCTGGATCTGGGAAAGTTTTACTGTGCCCTTAATGAGCCACACAAAGCTGTAGGATTCTTTACGGACTTATTGCGTGAACTGAAAGCGGAAAACTGGAACATGCTTAGCTCACAGACGCTACTAGAGCTGGCCAATTGCTATAGGAAAATGGGTGATTCGTTGGCCTACACAAAAACCTGCAGTTCCATCTCTTGCTGTGCCGAGCTGGAAACTCTGGTGCGCACCTTCTACTTCGATGAGTTTCTTAAGTCGATGAAATCGCTAAGTACCACGTTGTCGGCACAGCCTTCTTTGGAGAATGCCAACTTCTGTGTGTTGGAGGATCACTTTCGTATTGTGGAGTTGGAGGTACTCAATGCGAATCCCATAATACAGGATGATCATTTGTTGGTACAGCTAAAGCTGGAGAGCTTGTACCCACGTGAGATTGTTGTTGAGTCCATAAAGCTTTGCTATGAGCTGCATGTGGCAGCTGAACTGGATGCGGCAGACGGCGCGTCTCTTGGCACGGCCAAGGGCCATAAGGAGCTGAAGGTAACACTGCAGATTTTCCACAAGCAGGACAGCACCATCAACTGTGCCTCCGTGGTGTGTGATACACCAAAGACAAAGCAACCCGTGCGTCGCACAAGCAGCACCAAGCGCAAGCTTTCGCCCAGCGTCCAAGCGGATTTTAGCAACGTTGTGCAGACTGAGAACATAGCCTTGCAGCCCGGCATGAATTTTCTAGAGCTCAAAGGCAAAGCAACACGTGTAGGACGATGGCAGTTCAAGCAACTCTGTTTGAGCATGTCCAGCCTGGAGTTTCTCTCCGAGCATTTACAGTCGGCCAGTTTTGAGATCTGCACCAAGCCGGCGAGTGCTTCGCTGGATTTCAAGACGCTCACTGTGGGCATTGTGCAGCCAATTAATCTGCATGTCTCCGGCGGCAGTTTTATCTTTCCACCAGATGCAAAGATCACGTTGCGCTGCTCCAAGAATTTGCGCATACGTCAATTCCTAGCGCCAGATGCGGATGGCTATGATAATGATGGCACCTTTGAGAATCAGCTACATGTGCCACTTTTGCAGTTCAAGTCTTTCGAGGAGCGCACCATTCCCTTGGAGGTGCTTACCGACATGCCTGGCCGCAAGGTGACCAAGCATCATGAACATCACATAACGCTCAGCTGTCCCTGGTCGCGCAATGAGTTGCCCATACCTATGGAATTCCAGCCTGCTATGGAGGCCACATGCCGGCTGCACACGTGCAATACACAGAAGTTTTTGCAGGTCATTATGAAGGGTCTGGATGCACATCTGCTACTAAAGCAAGCCAAAGTTAAATGTGATGTGCCTGGTGTGCGCCTGCTGGATCTTAATCCCGATCCTGAACAGTCAATTGTAAGTCATTTCCAATTAAAGATAATCTTAAACTGAATTCTTTATATTCCTTTGCAGGAAATACACAAAAACCTGACGGTCACATATCTCTATGAGATTCATGTGGAGCCTCTAAAGGCGGAGCACGAACAGCCCATTGTTAAGGTGCACTTCGTGGTGAAATATGCAACTTTGACGCAGCCCCAAGTGTGGCGCAACTATGGTTGTGCCTTCGACCTGGTCGACTACTCTACACTCTTCAAGTTGCAGGCACAGCTGGAGCCCAACGAATTGTGCCGCCTGCGCACTGTTTGCAATCTAAATCTGAAGATAACTAAGGTCAATGAGAATCCATATGTAGATCTAATGTACGAGGTGCTTAACGATCAGAATCTTTGGGCTGTCTGCGGGCGTTCAGCGGGTAAGTCGTCTCGTATTCCTGCACCCACTTGATTTATCCTTCTTTCTATTTATTGTTTAATTGTGACACGAATTACTCTTTTTAATGAATATTCAGCAATGGGTAAGTTTTAAGTTCTCTCCAATGCAACGTAGAAGCATCACATTCTAGCCAAAAGTAACCTCAATCCATTTAGTGGCTCTAATCAAATGTATCCTGACCGTAGTAGTTTCTGTTCTTAATTGGACTACCCCAAATTTCGCTTATATAATGCTTAATTAAATTTATAAAGTTTTTCAAGCATCTTCTCTAATCGAATCCTTTGCCTTACAGGCGTTGTCTCCATGAAGGATGTGGATAGTCACTCAATATCACTAGACGTTATGCCGCTGAGTACTGGCTTTCTACCAATGCCTAGCATACGACTATCCAAGTACACGGCGGGAGGCAAGAGCAAGACGGATGCCCACTCCAAAGTGCATCCATTTCCACCCGGACAGGTGTACAACTCCACGAAGAGCCTGCAGATTCATGTCATTGCCAGCGTAAGCGGCGAACAGTGACAAGCCACATGATGAATGTAATAAATGATATATTTAGTCAAGTATTAATTAGTTTAAGTGAATGAATTGTTAACTAGCTCAGCTCCAAATAGACGCGCAATTCAATGACTCTCCAGCTCACTGGCCAGTTTCTCGAGTTGTTTCTGTTCCACACGATAGAAATGCCATTCTTCCGTTTCTGTTAGGTCTACGGCACCCATGCGCTTATAAAACTCCCTGGCCGGATTCCAACCAAGCACATGGAAATCCAGCCGACGACAGCCTAGCTTAACTGCCAGGGCGGCTACCTCACGAAATATGCGCGCTCCTGCGCCATGTTTCCGATGTTGTGGACGCACATAGAGATCCTCGAGGAAAAAGGAACGCCCCTGCCAGGTAGAGTACGAATAAAAGCAGATCGAATAGCCAATGGCAGAGCTAGTGGATGAAAAACTCATGAATTTCGGTCACCTTATCGCAATGTCAGTTAAATATTTGCCAAACAGATTTTCCATTTGGTCAGCAAACACTTCGGTTTGTTGCTTCTTATCTCACTCACTTTGTGGCATTCTCGACGAGCACATAAATTTGACAATATTCCTGACCTCCATCGAGGCCCGCATCGCGTATTAGATCTGTTTGATTGTTTTTTGTAGGGAATAGTTATCAAACATATGGATCTCTCTCTCTCTCTCTTCTGCTTACCTTCTACACTCAGTTCAGGTCCGTTGCTCATTTTTTCAAAGTCAGCAAGCTCCTGAAAAACCACAGTATTATTAAGTATATTTAAACTATCAATAAATGAAATCCCATTATTCTTTCGCACCTGAATCATCTCCCGCACGCTCACAATGTCTGGTTTTCCGGCTCGACGAAAAGTATAAAGTTTCTGGCTTGACATTTTACTATAATTTTGCCACCTCCGGTGCCTATGCTAAGCCTATTTGAACTGTTTACTTTTCAATTCGAGAGCTTATCTAAATATTAAAGAGGTTCTTATCAACTACACATGCAGAGAAAGATTTCGATCAGGGCTGCCGTAAATGACAAGCTTCGCAGCTCGCCTGGAACTAGTTCAGTTCGCGAAACAGGCTGCTTAAATATGAGAAACATTTCAACGATTTTCTGATATTTAAAGCAAAGAATAAAAAGTTATGTTTTGAAAGTCAACTTTTTCGAAAAGTCTAGCCAAGTCCTCGCCTTATAAAGAGCTCCATGCAAGGCGTCTCAAATGCTATTTCAATCCATTAGGCTTGTCATATTAGATGATGTCGATGATGCTCGCTCCTCGCCTTATCTTGGGCGACCCAGGGATCGCAGCTGGTGAAGCAAGTGACCCTTTGCCAAGACCAGCACCAGACGCGATTTTTACAAACATTTTTTCAATTTTTTTCCATTCGTTTTTTAGTACAAATAGCTTTAATGTTTAATGATCTTGTTGTTGTTGTTGTCGGGGTTGAATTTATTTGTAAGATCTGGTTGCGTTATCTGCTGATGCTGTGATGCTAGGGCACCGTCACGATGATGCGGCCAAAGATTGTGCGTCGGTTAAACATGGTGGATTATTTATGTATTTATGTACTATGTCGTCAAAGCCGACCCGTTTCGATCTTGGTCTCAGCTGAGCGGGTTATTTTTTCTGTTTTCTGTTTCTCTGTTTTCAATTTCTTTTTTGTAGTTGTGGCTTATCTATGGATTGTTCGCTTCGCTTATTGTAACTCCCTGCCGCTTTTGCCGATTCCTTTTAAATGCTCATTAATGCCTCATATATTAATATTTATTTTTATATTTAAATTAAATTATCGCTCTCAACCGAAAAAGAAAACAATGCAAAACAAAAGAGAGAAGCCAAGAAAACAATGCGAGCCCTGATAAGCGTGCGGAACGCCATGCATATACATTCATATGTACATAGTATATGGCATTATATTCGCTTTGACCTCTATGCTACCCGAGTGTCGGCAGTTAGGAGTCTGGATCCGTTCTGCGTTGTGGTTTTATCTTTTTGCCAGCATGCGTCTTCCGGGCTTTTGCCATTCTGCTAGCACATACCCTATCGATAGGGCGGTTACACCCACCATACACAGTCGGGCTGGCTGGCTAGCTGGCATCGTTATCGCTTTTGAGGATCCGGGCCCTTTTCTCTTGCAACGGCGCCTGCTGCTTGAAGAACTTATTCCTCCTACTCGTTTCATGCAGGTTGTTTACCTTCTTATCTGACTTTTACAGTAGCATTCTGTGGGAGAGTCTCTCGTCTTTGTCTTTTATCGCAGAGAGGAAAGGAGAGAGTGAGAGAGGGAGACAGATAAAGAAAGAGAGCGACAGCAAGAGAATGTTGACAATTTTTCGCTTGGGTTTGTAGTTTATACCCTATTAGAAATCGAATTAGAGCAACTTATTTGTATATGCCAAGCTACCTTATATGACTTTATTTTTTCAGTTCATAACTTCCTTAAAAGCCCCAGTCATATTTTATATAACTTAAGCTATTAAAGCCAGGGTATGGCATAAACTAGGGTATTGCATAGACTAAGGCATTGCATATGCTAGTTCTTTCAAGAGTTTCTTATCAAGCTTCATGTCGTACTACTCCAACGCGAAATGTATCTTATACATATGTGTTTTTGTTGGCAGACGTTTATCCAGAATTACTGGCGATCTGTATTGTTTAAATTTAGGAATGTATAACGGGTATGACTAATAGGGGTAAGACTAATGTGTTATGTGGGTTTCTTATGCACTTGCAGAGAGTACATTAACTTAGTAGTCTAAGGGAATCAGGCTGGTGAGATTTATCGTTTTGGTGTAATAGAAGCTTTCTCAATAATTTCATGTATTCCCTAATAAAATACAAATATATTTAATGCAAGCAATACTGAAGCAGGACGGGCATATGAATTTTGGAGAATTTTAGTTTTTTATTGTAATGCCAAGAGTAGCTTATTTAATTATGAAATGCACTTGCTCTCAGAATTTATTTAAACAGTTTCATTATATATATGAATTTTGGGGAATTTTAGTTTTTTATTGTAATGCCAAGAGTAGCTTATTTAATTATGAAATGCACTTGTTCTCAGAATTTATTTAAACAGTTTCATTATAAATTTAGGATGTAGAAAATATTCTCGTTGCTTACATACATTTTTTTTTAGCAAAATTGAACCCTGATTATTAGCCTCACTATTTTTTTTTAAAGAAAATATATTTTTTACTTATTGTTCATAATCTATACTTCCCTATACTCCCATTCTTTTATGTTTACTCCCTTAACATAGAAGCGTGCCTTCTCATATGGACGCAATCAGTTCGGTCGGCGGTGTTTCCCAAGTTTTTTGCTGTTCATCGTCATTGACTCAAAACCTTTCCAAATGTATAGAAAAATTGATAAGGATATCTGAGCGAACACACATACATAAACACATACACGGGCAGGGAATAATCGAACAAGCGTGCGAGGGAGAGACATACAGTTGGTCCGATAAGTATAGTCGCGCGACCGACTCGTGATGCAACTTAATCAAATCGCACTGTTCCTCTCCCTCCCTCCCTCACCCTACCAGCTATCTCTCTTTCGCTCTCAAGTGAGGGAAGAGTGGGTCTCTTTCGCACTGGCGTCTATGGGGCTGGGTGGTGCCGGTGGCGGTGCCGACTCAGATAGCCATATCTTGCGGTCGTCCAATCGCAATGGCAGTCAAACTACACCGGCTTCAGGGTGATCCAGAGGGAGGGTGGAGGAGGCGGAGGGGGAGGGAACGAGTTCGACTGTTTCTCCCGATAATAAAGTAGCTACCGCGCCGACTTGCGTCGACAACTCACTGTTGTTGTTGTTGCTTGTTGCGTTTTCGAAAAGGTGATATGAAATGTTCTCTGATAAGTTTTAATCAAGAATTTTTACTCGTATTGCCTGTTGGCTGCGACTGCGAAGTCTCACCGAGAGTCTCACGCGAGTAGCATTTGAAAAGTTGTAGTAGTAAGTCGCCTTCGCCAGTTCGGAACGCACCGATGGACGCACAGATGCGGGCGCCGTGTCCCAGTTTCCGCTTTTCCGTTTTCCGGGCTTGCCGCGTTGTCGGGTTGCCGAGGCTGTGGGCTGTGCCGGATGATAATCACAGCGGTTAACGTGAAAAAAAACTTACGGACGCCTCCAAATTTGACTGAGGGAAATCCTTTCAATGTGTTGTGACCACAAACGCCGGCGAGTTTAACAAACAGCCCGAGAAGGAGGGCGCCCGCCCGGAGGGGGGAAGCCCGAAAGGGTTGACGCCGAGAGACACATTTACGCGGTCGCATCAACAAGGTTAACGCCTACGAAATGCCGGAATACACACACGCCCACACAAGCACATACACACATACACACATATATACGCACACACACGCACACACACACACTGTCACACAGTGTAGATCACACAAACAAATTATGAATTTAACGCCTGCTTAACACTCGCCTCGCATCGAACCAGATGCCCGGCTTCAGCTGCGGCGCAGAGCATCATCGGCGCATCATCGCACGAACGTTGATCACATGTGTGACTAGTCAAACGCCCCTCATAATGAGCGCAACAGATCATGGATTACGAGCATCCACCGTGGGCTCAATAGATCCAGATATTCCCCGAGCGCTGAACCTTTGCACGAGTCACAGTTGAATCACGCGGGGGTAAGTATCTAGGCAGATACCTTAAGTCAAGCATGCTCGACATTAAGATACCCTTTGCGTCGACAGCACTTCTAACCTGACCTTGGTCCACTATAACTTTGTTTAGAGTCAAGCGATTTTCGCGCGGAATGATATGTCTATGGCTATGTCTTAAAACCCTTAGTAATCATATTATTTGAACATTTTCGATATAGCTTTATTACATAGCTTACATTATTGCTTAGATTATCGAATAGAAAAACTCAATTATTAAATTATGGGGCGTGGCTTCCAATATTTAAAATAAACTCTATCTGCGTAAGTTATAGAAAAACCTTCATGTCAAATTTTGAACCTTTAACTGAGATCTGTCGAAAGATGGGCATGGCTAAGCAGACTTAACTAGTGATCCTGGTTGGGAATATATATTCTTTGCAAAATTTGGCGTATTCTGCAAATCAATAGTTGGAAATGTTTAATGTTTCAATTTTAGAGTGAAAGATATTCTTCCAATATATTCCAAATTTTTAAAATATATGTATATACGATTGTTTGGTTAAAAATAGATGAAGTTTGTTTAATACTATACATAAACTTCTTGTCGTACATTTAAATAAATGTCGTATATCAAGTTTTAATGTACATATATGATACATATATATGCGTATGTATATTGGAGGAAAAGAAAGAAAAATTATGACGATCACACGAAGCGAGCATGACGAACAACGAACTCAAAAGCAACAGCTGAGTAAGAGAACGAGACGGAGATGGAGACGGAGACGGAGACGCAGACCAAGCCCGCGCTTGCGTCCGAGTCCAAGTTGAAGTACGGGACAGAGTAGTGTGTGCGCTGGCATGGTTGGAGTAGGCCTAGGGCAGGGGGACGTGCCGTGTACTGAGGCAGAGGCAGAGGCAAGAGCGGGGGCAGAGCAAGTGCTCCATAAGTATAATACGTGTAGGCAAGTGCTGCGACCATAGCAAAAGCGGGGTCCCTCGACATACAAACACGCATATACACGTATATAAATACATATGCACATACATATATACTTGTGTATATGCATGCTTGCGGTCGACTCGTAACACGGCCTTATCAATAGGGGAATAAAATGTAGCGAGCGGCAAATAAGAGCTCTACGCTGTGTCGCCTCGAAAGAATTTTGAAAACAAAAGAAATGTGTAGTATATATATATATGGTATGAATATATACATGGTACATACTTATATTATATATATAGTATACACGTAGGTTGTACAGTAGGATGTTATATTTAAAACAGTTAAATAAATACCTATACTCGCGAGTTATGGTAATTGAGAGAATGCCCGCACACTCCTACATGGCAAAATTGGAATATCTTAGGATTTTTCGATTTACTCATATCCTGATGTTTCTATATTCTAATCTCAAGAGAATTTTATAAAATTTTCCCAAAGATTGCGATCCTATGAAGAAGAAAATAATTGTTATAAAAATGTACATAAAATAAGATATATACATCAGATCCAGTTTAGTCTTCGGCTTTCTGCATCTCAATGTTTCTCGATTCGATTCGATCTCAAAGAACTCTATGCAAATAGGCACACGTGGAGGAGGATACATACGTGCACTCACTTGTGTATCTGCTTGTTGAACGCAGCAAAGTAAATAGTGCAGCCACAGGAAGAAGCGTTTGTTTAAGAACAATGGAAGAAACCGCGACAACAAATACCGCAAAAAACAAAAACCAAAAAAACCAAAAAAAAAAAAAAAAAACGAAGGGAGACCAAAACCAAAACCGAATCACGGAAACACATGAAACACACACTAATTGTAGAGCGTGGTATAAAAGGAATTTTTGTGAAATTCCGAAAGACAAACAAAAGACAGACAAACAACAACAACAGCAGAGCAAACGGCAAGCAAACAGCGACAGACAGCAAGAGATACAAGTTACATGGTACAAGATACAAAGATACATTTCTGGCTAGAGCACTTAATAAGTACACAAAAGTGAGCCAATATCTAGGATCCCCGAGCTAGCACCAGACCCAGACCGCACCTACACCTCTATTTGGAGCTGGAGCGCGTGTCTGTCGGCGACCTCTTCGATTTTACCTGTCTGGTAATTGTTTTTGCTGTTTAACAGGATATGACCAAGACCAAGACCACGACCACAACCAAGACCAAGACCTCAGGCCACAGTCCGCCGCTGTCCGAGTCCGGTACAAGGTTTAATTACTCAACCAACCTTTACTTTCACTTCCATAAAAATTAATGCGTTTCGGCTGCCGAAACTAGTAGATCTTTTTGCTGTTCATTCATGAGTTCAGACCGGGAAATTCCTGGCTACCGATGAATGAATTATATTGTTTTACTCCCATTTCACACTTAACTAATTGGTTTTTAATGTGGAAATTCTAGAAATCAAGGCTGGAGCAGTAAAACATTTCGATCGCTGACACGTGTTCACAGGGAAAGTGAACTAGTTCGCCTGGGGAAAGGGTATTCCTGTCGCAGTTCAAACTCTTGAAACTCTCATAGGAGAAACTACTTATTTCTACAGTGAGCTTGACTTTTATATACATACCTCCTATATAGTTGCTCGCTCATGCAACTTTTAATTACAAAGACCACGGACTTTGAGTATGTATTTGGGGCGTGGTCTAAACCTAAAGCAAACTTAATCTGTGTAATTTGTAAATTGTCACCAAACTTGGTAATCCCAGCTTCTATAATAGCTGAGATAGAGGCTTTCAAACGAACAGACACACAGACGGACATGGCTATTTCGACTCATTTGTTTATGCTGATCAATAATATACATATATTCGTTATGGGGGTCAAAGATGCCTAGCTCTGACTGTTTTATACATTTTTGATGGACACAAACTTCTAATTCCCTTCTACCCTATGAGAAGGGGTAACAGATTATTTTATGAGGCGTAAATAAGCTACTCGATTTATAAGCTCATAAAATTTCGAAACGATTCTCGCGTTTCTGATTGATTGATTATTTTATGTAATATAATAATAATAATTATCCTTGCTATTCTGATATTTACAATCTAACAAACTCTTTTTTCTTGGCTCTGATCACGTAGTTTTATATATGTGAATTACCTTCCTAAATTTTCTCCAATCCTTCGCCATCGCCCACCGCGCAGTCGCCGTTAAAAGATCATCAAATTAGCATTTGGCTAAAAAACAAAAACCGCAACGTGACGCGTGCTTAAGGTAGACGCCCTAATTAGACAGCGCCAGCTCTACAAACAACAACATCTAAAGACAAGAAGAAACATGAAGAATAGATAGAGAAGAGTATGAAAATATTGAAAATTATATAACAGAACAAAGGGAACAACAATTATTTTGCTTGACGCTGACAAAACAAATTTACGATTGTTTTGTTTGTTTGCTTTGGCACGACGAGACAGGGACATGACTGGGAGTATGCGGACAGAGGGTAGCCTAACCTTCTGGCTAGACCTGGAATTCGACACACTCACATAGACACACGAACACACGCACACACACACACATGTGACCGCAGCTCGTGACCAAAGGACCATCTTATGCTTGTCACGATCAGTTTTCATCCTGTCGGCGCGTGTTTCCATTTTCAGTTTACCTTCTTTCTTCACGGCCTTACCTGGCCAATCGTCTACCTGGTTTCCCCTAGCAGAATTCCCATGGCCGACCCATTCCTACCCATTGCGAGCCGGGCAAATGGCGGTCACATGATTAGCTCACTGATCAGTCGGTTTGATCATGGCTTTTCGACAGTTTTTATTAAGGACGTCCGTCTATTTAAATAGGTTCAAGTGCTTGTGTTTACATTATCTATGGGAAAACTTTCTCTAGAAATATGCATTCAACGTGTAAGTAATATTGCATCAATATGCATCAGACCCATCAGTTTTTATTTTTGTTTGAATAGTCCGAAAGGATCATGAGGATCAGGCGCTCACTGGCGCATGTGGACCTACATCGTTGTTTGCGTTGATTGGGTAATTTGTAGAAATTTGTTGACTTAGCTAATTCATCGGTTGACTTTATGAGCATATGGAAGGCAGAACGGGAAGTGACAGAATATTAAAAGAATACTGAATATATTTTTATTAAATAATACGATGGTGTATTATATATGATTTCATGCTATGCTATATATATTATTTATTAAAAAGAAAAATAGAAAACAACTTCTAACAAATGCTCTTATACCTTCTGCCAATTAAATGTGGTCAAAAAGGGTATTCTTATTCTTAAAATGTATGTAAGAGGCATAAGGAGACTTGCGATCACTAGCCACGTCGATTAAGCCATGCCCGTCTGTCCGTCTGCCCGTTTGAACGTCTAGATATCAGCTAATACTCAAGCTAGAGACTCAAAATCTCACATAAAGATTCCTTTATGCCATACACAAATCAAGTTTATTTTCAATTTATAATGCCACGCCCACCGCACACGCAACTCAATCATTTACAATTATTAAGAAAAGTATTAAAGTTATTATTTGCTTTGGTACACACAGATGTGTAGATATATTTATATCATAAGCACATTACTTAGAACATTAAAACTCACTTTTTCACGTCTTTCAGAAAGTATTAACCTTATCGGGTATTGTCAAGAAGACATCAAAGCAAAATATATCGATATTAAAAGCGCTGCTATTAAAGGAGTGTTAAAGACTTCTACTTTTCTATCGACCCCGTCAAGTGGTTCCGATAGGGCGCAACCTTTTGGGGCACTCAGCTAGCGGCGAACCGCAGGCACTTGACTGCAAAGTACTCGTATTCATACACTTTAATTGGTTTTATCAAAAACCATTCGCCTACCAGATAACGATACATTCCGAGATTATCGACAGGCCATAAGTGCGAAATAATACGAAAAGATATACGATAACAGGGCAAAAAGGAAACCAAATTTTATACTCAAAATATTGTATTAAAAATGCATAAATACATCAGCGCGCGATGATATGTGAGACCCTTTCTTTTTGGTCGTTGTGGGTTCCTCGTCTGTGGAGTTGACACTTGTTAGTGAGGCAGGACTCTGTCGTCCGTGTCGTGCAACCCATTTTACTACTCCACCATAAATATGTCAAAATAATGTTAGGACGATTTCGAGTGAGTACATAAATATTTCTGTTCCAAAGTCTCGTGGGATCTACAAATATCGTGTGTGCAGAGTGTTTACTATTTATTGCCTTAATTTGGAACCCTTCGGGATATAAGTATACGTAGTACTATATGCATTTATGATTAGTTTGCTCATTAATAGTTTTCCTCAAAGGTTTTTTAAAGGCTTCTTTGGTTTTAATTACAAATTTCTTGTGTTTCGATAGTTTTGTATATGCTTCATTGACAATTGCAATTCAAGTGTGAAACACGGCACTTACACACACGTACACACGCACACACGCACATGGGGACATGCCATAAACATTATCCTTGAGGGATCTGCAATAAATCACATCATTAGCATCCCGCACTTGTTCCAATGGCCTGGTCTGAATACTTCGCTCCAATCGTGATTTATGTCCCAGTTTTGTCTCAGCTTGTTGTTGACACGCTCTTCGCTCCACTAGCATTTTTTGTTGTTTTTTTCAGAATTTTAATTCCTTTGTGCCCCACACACACACTTGCACACTTGCATAGACATTCCTAGCTTTTAACCCTGAGGCGACACACTATTTATATACAGCTTGATACTTTTTGAGGTCATTTACCGTTATTAGCATGTGTGCCCATTGCATTCTACCAAAATGCCTGACATTTACCTAGGTCTTATCTGGCCTAGCAGGGCATAACGCGCCCAGCCGGCCAACTTCTTTGCCTCAAAGCGCGTAAAGCTTTGCTAACTGTGAGAACTTTTGGAAGCGACATGTGGGTCACTTTAGAAGACTTTAACGTTCTTCTATCCTAAACACTCCTTTACGATCGAGTTAAGTTTAAGAACCCTCTATATTCTAAACAAGATTTATTTATACTTGGTACAAGTAGAAAAGAGCTGAATCGAATTTAAATATATTGTGCAGCTATTATTAAAGTAATCGGCCAATACTTTTTATTTTTCAAGAATATATACGTATAGACAATCAATCAAAATGATTTTTTTTTACAATGGAATCCTTTATTGTGTTATTAGGGTGATTCAACACAGATTTTAGAAAAGTTGGATAGCTATATACTATAAATTTCATAGGAACAATCGTTTGGAATAACTCCTAAGATTCTTTTTCTTAAATATTGGGATTTATTGTATATAAGTGAAGTAAAAGTGTCGTATAAGTAATAAATTCAATGTCATTTAAAATTTAAAATTATTGAATTAAATATTTTTTGAATTTAGTTTAGAATCTTGATACAGATTCGTATGTCCAATACGCCCTAAGGGGCTCTGGCAATACATGCACAAGACGCGTGCTCCTCAATTGTGTGACGTCTATGCAAGTTAAGGTTAAAGTTCCATATAAATCAACGACACATGCAACCTACGGCCCAATATTGAAAATGAAAAATACACATGTGTGAGGAATTGTTATTGTTGTTTCTCTAGTATATAATTTAATATTTCGAATTGAAAATTTGTTAATGAGGCAGAACGATGAAGTGAACACACTCCACAACAAATTAAGGCTATACCTAGTATGTTTTATACACATTTGTATGTAAAAAAAAAATAAATAATGCATATGTAATACATACATGTACATACATATGTACAATATGTGTGAATAATATGTGGAGCTCTTTCAATGTGTAAACAAAAATCGTTCGTCGACCTCTGGCCTCTGTCTGTCTGTCCGCCTGTTCTGTCATCCATCCTAGAACTAGTCTCGCCTCTCGCATCTGTCATCAACTTTGCGAACCGTTTTTCGTTATCAGCCTAGAATATTTCGTATAATTTGTTTCGTGTTTTTCGATTCGTTCGTTTTTATACGTATTTTGTACTTTTAATTTTTAATAACACATAATTTTGAAATTGCCACGGAGGTTAAACGAAATCAGAGGAGCGTCGGCCCACTTGACGGATCGTCTACGTTCTATGTGGTCCAAGTACGTACGTATATTATGTGGTATATTTCGGTTAGGTTCGGTTTGCTCGTAAAACTGTTGTCGAAATGTCCAAACAGATCGTTGGTACCGCCTCTTCAAATAACGATAAAAATGCCATAAAAATTAAAATCGATCGACGCTTACGTAGAGATATTTTTACGACTTTTGGTCCTGGTTCAAGTATAACAATCTTTTAATCAGCCATTCGAACGGTACTTGGATTCTACTTTGTACTTATTGTCGTCAAGCGGGAGAGAGTGCGTTTTATGACTTTTTTTTGGCGCGACGTCTCGGGATTTGGCGAACGCAGAACGGCTCTAGACGGAGTCCCGGCTCGGGAGAAAGACTCTCAACGGCGACTTTGCTTTCTCACGGCGCTTGGCCCCGACTACGACTTCAGCTTCGTGCCGAGATCCTTGGCGCGACCTATGTAATTCTACACGCGTCTCGCCGACATATATTTTATGTGATGTGCATGAAAATATTGTTGGAGGGTCCTCCTGACTGAAGAAGTACGCATGTTCTTTAAGATTTTCCAAAATTTTCATTTTTCAATTCTCGCCCTTGTTACACACATTATAATTTTACGCTCAATTTGAAAGAGTTGCTCTAAAAGCCTTTGATACCAAAGCAAATTCACTTTACAAAGTGTTCAGTTTTCTATAACAAATTTAATATAAAACTAAATCTAGCAAGCATATTCCAATTATATCCTGATCACCATAATTTTTTAAATTATTTCAAACTATAGTTTCTTATAAAAATGAAAAGTTTCTGCATCTTTTCCAACTAGTATTAAATCTCTACATAAATTTATACTATGTTTTTAAAGTGTTTTCGAAAAAATACTACAATTACAATAAATACAATTTTTAATAAATACAAATTTTCACATAAATAATATAGTTTTTTATCTTTGACTAACAACTTAAGGAATTGAGTTTACATTTCAAAAAAATAATAATTATATATTCTGTGTAATAATATATTCTTTATCTGTGCACTGGTTCAAACTGTTGCTGGTACATTAGCTTTAATTGTTGTTAAATTTTCAAAGTGCTTATACAAGTCACACACGCACACGCTCGCACAAGCTCGTGTGCACACGTACACAAACCACAGTGCATACATACAAACTCTGACAGCAGCAGCCAACCACATAAGAGAAAATACCAGAGCAACAACAACACGCATACAAAATCGGCTCAACACACAGGCCCGGCTTGGCCTGCCTCCCTCAGTCCGTTTTGAGAGGCGTTGCTTAAAACTGACGCGAGAGCGAGAGAGAGCAAGTGACGGAGTAGCCAAGGCGAGTATGTGCGATAAGGTGCGTTGCTTGCTAGCGACGGCAGTGGCTGCAGCGGCAGCAGTAGCAGCAGCAGCGAAAGCAGCAGGCAGTGTGTGTGTTGTTGTTGCAGGAAGAGAGCTGTACAAAGAAAGAGAAGGAGCCGCACCGTACTCACAGAGAGCGGACGAAGCAAGCGAAGCGCTAAAGCGAGCGCCAAATGTAGTTCGTGTCGAGTTCGGTTGTTGTTCATTTTGATGCTGCTGCTGTTGCTGTAGTCGGGCGCAGGCGTTAGAAGCTACAGAGCAAAGCAAAAGCAACATGCATAATGATTATGATTATATTATAACAGCATGTGGAGCAGCAGCGGAAAGGCAATAGGCAAAGTACAAAACACAACACAAAATGTAATTGTATGAATGGGAGGGAGACGAGAGAGAGAGAGTGAGCGCGCGCCGTTTGGGATGTTGGGATTTGCTTTTGCTTTTGTGCTTATTCCGTGACTGAGCAAGTGTGCGTGTTAGTGAGTGTGTGTGTGTTTGTGTATATATGTATGTAGTGGCGTTTTAAAAACACTTTTTTTTATGATTTTGTTCGTTTTGAAATTAAGCGTGTGCCTCAGCTCAGTTGGTATGAAAAACGCGCCGGACACGGACACGTACATCGGTCAGCGCGGATTCTAATTAGAGCTTGCACTACGCGAGCGATTTTAGCCTGAAAGAGAGCGACCGAAAGAAAGAGAGCGAGCTTAAAGCTGCGTGCGCTACGTGTTGCTGTTGTTGTTCTGCTGTCCAAAACATGACGAAGACTAGCAAAAACAAGGAAAAGGACAAGAGCAGCGTCAGTTCGCTGGAAAATGCAACGAAATTCAAAAACTCCACTGTGCAGGCAAATGCCAAGGCAGCCAAGCAGAGCGTGCAAAAAGGAGCTGCCGCAGAGAAGGCAACAACAGCAGGATCAGGACAGAGCAGTGGCGCTGCGTACGCTCAAGCGGCGAAAGAGACGGCAATAGCAGCGGCGTCGGCGCAGGAGAATGGCGACTGCAGCAGTGAGCAGCAGCAGCGAGCCAAGGCAGCGACGCCGACGTCGTCGTCGTCGTTGTCGCCGTCGTCGTCGTCGCTGCTTGCCACAGCGACGAATTTATCGTCGACATTCGAGTCGAAGGCTCTGACATCAGTTGCCAGCGAAACAGCGAAGCAAACACAAGCAAGCGCAACAACAGTTGCCGAAACGCAAGCAAACACGAAGGCAGCGACAACAACAGCAACAAAATTAACAACTGCGACTGCAACTGCTTTTGTTTATAACGATGCGAACGTAGTTGTAGGGCAGCCCTGTGACGTCACTGCAGACGATCAAGATAAAGTTGCGACCAAAACAGAGAACGATACGAAGCTAGAGACAGTAACAGCAGCAACAATAACTGCAACTAGCGATAAATGTTACAAAATCGTTGATAAATGCAAAAGTGAGATAAGTGATGAAAGCACAGCAGCAGCAACAACAACAACAACAATCAGTTTGCCGGTTTTAGTGATAAATAATAATCAGCGCAGCGACGCTAGTGAAAGTGTTGACAACAAAATCAAAAGTGAAGCAAATGAATTAGAACTGACAACAGTAACAACAACAGCAGCAACAATAACGTCAGCTGTCAACGAGTTACCATTACATTATCGCGGCCTAAACAACTCAGTGATAATAGCCAACTATCAACATCAGCATCAGCATCAGCAGCAACAGGTCGTGCAACAGCAGCAACAGGCCGAGCAGCAGCAGCAGCAACAGATTTTCGAGCAACAACAGTTTCTACAGCAACAGCTTCAGGAACAACAGGAGCAGCAGCAGCAACAACAACAACAGCAACAACAGGCTAGCTGGCTAGCCTACAACAACTGCGCTTACGACTTAACCAGCAGCAGCAGCAGCAATAACAACGCCGCCGCAGCAGCAGCAGCACAGCCAACACAGCAGGACAAGAGCGAATTGTATGCACTGGCAGCATCACAGCATTTGCTGGCACATTTTCCCTACCATCCGCATCCGCAGCATCTTTACGAGCAGCATCACAGCGGCGGCGTCAACAGCGTCGGAGTTGGAGGCGGAGGCGTCGGAGTCGTCAGTACGGATCCCATAATGCGTAATAATTTTGCGCTTTACAGCGTCTACGGAGGCGGTGGGTGTGGCACCACGACGGGAGCCGAGCAGCATCATCAGTTGCAGCAACATGTTGTCGCTGTGGCAGCAGCAGCAGCGGCAGCAAATACGGTTATTGCACACACAACGCCGCACAATTCAACGCCCAACATCGATGACGTCATACAGGATACGCTTAAGGATGAGTGCTTCGATGATAATCATTGTTCCAGTTATCACATGCTCACATCCGTTTCCGATTTGCAAGTGCTGAAAGAAGCGAATGCAGCCATTTACTCCATGACGCACGATCAGTTAATGCAACAACAGCAACAACAACAGCAGCAACAGCAGCAGCAACAGCACCAACACTTGCAACAGCTACAACATCATCAGCAACTGCCACAGCATCATCATGCGCATTCACATCATCAGCAACAGCATCACAACAATTCGACCAGTTCGGTGGGTGGCGACTCGCCCTCACCCTCACACACACTCTCCGCCCATGCCGCCCATGCCAGCGACGTGGAAACCCTGCAGAGCTTCACCCAATTAACCGTCGCTGCGCCCAGCAGCGGCCTGCATAGGGACAGCTATGGCAGCCTATCGCCGGAGCACGGCAGCTACTTCACCACACAGCTCAGTCCAGGACTGCAGGGCAGGTGAGTTGGTCACTTCTAAAGCTTAAATGATTAGCGAGCACGTCTCTTAAAAAGAGGGTTTAGTGTTATGTAAAATAAAACGGGGAGGTTATAGGGAACATAAGTTACGACAGTTACCTTTTCCGATCCTTCAATCCGTCTCCAAGGTCCTTGTATCATCTTCTGCTTTCCATCTTGCCGTACAACGTGTTAGAACATTGGTTCGTTTGCAACCTCAGACGGGGCAACTGTTAAGGGTGTCAGCTTCAAGTACTGTTATATTACAGTGATAGAGGAGGCCAACGATGTCTAAAGAACTTATTTTCAGGTTTTAGGATCTAAAGACCTAAAGGCTTACCGACTTTAAGTCCTACCGACTTCAAGACCTTAGGTCTAAAGACTTATTTAAGCTCAGGTCTAGAGTCCTAACTTTGCATTGTCGTTTATTGATCAGCTTTTCCTGTTTTTATTATTATACAATTTATTATAACTATGTTTCCGAACTTTCTATGTATTGACTGCCCCGATCCGCCGTGTGAGTGAGCTCATTTGTAACCCCCGCCTCGCACGTGCCTTTCAATGAAAAACGCAGCGCCGCCTCGCTCGATTCGCACAACCAAAAGTCATGATCAGCGCGATTGTTGTCGCTTCTACTCGGTCTCTGATTCATGCTACTCTCTTCGCATTGTTTCTTCTACTCGGTTTTCTTTCTTCGATTTTCGTTATGTTTTCCGCTAGCTCTGTCACTCACACTCATAGGTAATACAACAACTACGATGAGAATAACAATAGAATAACAACGGCACAAATGTCACAATTGTTGCACTTGTTGCTCGACTTCGCACCAGACTTTAGATCCCATGCCGCACCAACCACCCGTCTATCCATACAACATTCACTTATGGAATTCTCAGGTGGTTTGCTTTCTCAGTGCCTGGATATGTATGTTAGTGTAGTTAGTAAATAGTTTTCTCCCATATATACCATATAGAAATATGCATTCCAATGTGCCACACACTGGAAAATCTGTTCCATCTCCTAGTGCCACGCTGAGGAATGTTTTCTACATTTGTTTTAGTACAGTTGGTTTCTATACAGAACTGATCCGGAACAGTCCATAAATATGTCATCAGTGAGGCAGGTTAGAACCCTGATGATGGAGTGAAAAGCGACGGAAAGTCTTGAAGTAATGACTAAAAAGTGAATAAAACAAATACAATTTCTAATGACCGATGAAATTTGCATTATCGTCTCTTCAGAGGCTTCTTCTAACCGAGTCAGATCAAAACAAATAGCGGAAAATAAAAGTTTTATAAGCGCTTTTTGCACTCATTCAGAGACTGTGAGTTCCTTCTTCCGAAAAAGACCAAGCCAAGCAAGAAATATCATTGGGACTTTACGCTCCGATTTCATAAACAAACGCTTAAGCATGTCCAGTGTGTGTGAGTGTGTGCTAATTGTGGATATTATTACGGAGTTTGGACTTGGGTTTTGGGTAAACTTTGTCGCTGCTGAGTCATGAAAGTACCCTCCCTACAGCTGCTCCCTCAAGTGAGGCCTAGTTCGAGCAGAACTGAATCATTAACTGAGGGAGAAGGAGGAGAGAGAGGTGTCACTCATTGCGGACTTTTCCTGCTCCACTGACTAAGGCGGGGGA
Organism: Zaprionus ghesquierei; assembly: GCA_018904095.1. NCBI lineage: Eukaryota > Metazoa > Arthropoda > Insecta > Diptera > Drosophilidae > Zaprionus > Zaprionus ghesquierei. The sequence goes on from JAEIGP010000676.1 coordinate 2,437,450, forward strand.
GCCCTTAGAAAGTAGCCAAAAAGTGAAGAATAGTTAAAAGAGCTGGAAAACTCATGCTGGTTGCATCGTGTGTCCAGGTAGCTCGCACGTGCCACACGTGGCATATGCCAAAAGGGGGCATGACCCGCATAGGGAAAGCAATATAACCACAACTGAAACTACAACAACAACTGCAATTGCATAAATAAAATGAAAAACAAACAAAATAAACTTCAGTTAACAAATGCAAATTGCAGGCGTAGCGCATTTTTTCAACTTGTTCTGCATATTCGGTTGCAAACAGAGGACTCCGCTGTTCTCTAGAGTACGTATTACACCTATGAGCGCCCCCGAGGCAGGGCACCCAAGGTAATCCGAATCCATTCCATGACATAGAAAACTCTAACGGAATGAAACAGCTTCAGCTTCTCAGGCGTAGCCTTTGCTCTGCGCCTCGAACTGAGGCGAACTGAGTCAGCAGAAGAAGGTGGCTACCCTGAGAATCGAAGACGACGATCCTCTCTCCCTCTCTTGCTCTCTCCGACTCTCCCAAAAAACTCCCTGGATCCATTGACTTTGGTTTCATGTGCATTTTTGTTTTGCTTTTTCGTGTTTTTTAATTGAAAAACGTGTTTTGCATAGTTACAGGAAAATAGCCAGAACAAATAAGATGGCATATTACATACTATATGGCATTGGGGTTACATCTGTGTATGATTTGTTATTTAAGATTTCATAATATTGTCAAATGTTTGCCAAAGTTGAAAGTAATGCAAGCTTAATTTCGAAAGGGTGTCTTCTCCGAAGATCAAAGATCGCTTCCTCTCCCTCAAAGATCTACACAATCTTCTCTTCTTCGCTTGGATTTCCAACATGGGTTGGACAGAACGGACAGAGTGCGGTTGGGTGACAAGCGTGCGCGTATGTGACTTTTGCTCAGTTTTGTTGTGCAGAAACCAGAAGAAGATACGAGATACGAGTACGGTTAGCTCACATATTCTGCACGGGGAAAACAAGAAGTCTCTTTGCGAGCTAAATACTCACCTGCAACAAACAGCAACAACAATACCGTTAACAACAACAACAACAATTTCAACCGAGCAGCGATAAAATAATATCGTGCATTTTTATTGTCTTGGCACTTCCTATATAGTACATATATAGAGAGCGTGGAACGTTGCCAAACAGCGTGCGACATCTTATGTATGAATATCTCTATACTATATGCCCATAACTATGCATGTTTGTATGTGTGTTTGTATTGTTATTTCTCTCATAGATTTGTCATGCTTTTTGTGGTTATAATGTTCTTCAAGTTGTTGTTGGTACAGTTACAAATGGGATTTTAGGGACGAGTTCTTTTGGGAATTCATTGTGGAACTTCTTTAGTTATATTTAGATACTTGTCTTGATTACCCTTCGAAATTATAGGGGGGTTTACAATTTGCACCCTTTTGTTTGTATACCTACCATGCTATATTAAGTATATATCTAAGTGCTTCCCCTAAAATTAGAGATCAATTATTTAGAACCATAGGATTCCCTTAGTGGGTCAGCTAAGATAATGCATTTCATATGATAAACCGATATGGGGGACTTTGTTTGCAGCAAATCTGGCTTGTATACTTACTATATAATATATTTGGCTGTGTAACATTTGTACATAATATTCTCAATCTGATCTGTTAGCTTTGAAAGCACTTCTTGTTTAGGGTTTTTTTTTTGCATCGACTTTGCATACTGTCGCAGCAGCAGCAGTAGCGATGCACAGTTAACTGGTGGTGCGGCAGCGCAGTCGCAGCGACGCGTCGCGTCGGCTAGAGAGCTTGTCAACTGCATTGGCATAAAACTAAACCCGACTCAAGTCATTATGCAAACGCGCGTGCCCCGTTTCGGTTGTTGTATCGTCTGACCAAGTCTGCCAGCGACTCGACTAGACATATATATTTTGTGGCTTTTAAAAACATACAAATAAATGCATAAAAAAAGATATAAAAATAATAATAATTTTACTATGGAGACATAGTATGTTGGAAAGCTGTCGGTTTTTGCCGTTCTCCTGTGCGCGTACCCGTTTGGTTGATTCTAAATATAATTGTATTTTTTCGATCAAAACAAAGGGTTGTAAAAGACAATAGAGAATATTACTTAAGTGATTTTCAATTGTTTTTTTCTGTGCTGAAAACTGTACACAATATTTTGGCTATCACTGTGTACCCGTGTGCGTGTGCGTGTGTGTGTGCGTGAGTGCAAAAGCTTTTAGCTAGGCTGCGCTTGCGCTCTCTGTAGGACATTAAGCTCTGACTCTCGTGCTCTCTTTGTTAGGGCTCTCTCTCCTGCTCTCGCTTTCCTCCTCTGCTGGCAATCTTGTCGAAGTCATTTGTCAAGCTTGCAGTTTCCTTCAATTTTTTGTTTGTGTTATTTGTTTGTTTATGCAAAAAAAAAAAAAAACAATTCACAACAAGTGTGGCAAAAATATTTGCCCAAGCTACCGTAGGGAATTCGAGTCGCATAAACAAAAAGGCCCAAATTTTACTTTTAATTAAAACTTTTATGGGCACTCCAAACACTCGCACACACATAGTCGCACACACACACTCACAAAGTTTAGAGCGGATGCTGGTGGTCCCCAACTACAACAACAGCAGCAGCACAGTACAACGACAGTTACAACGCTGTAAATGTGAAAAAAAACACAACAGAATGTTAATTTGCAGTTTTACGATAACAGCAACACTAGGCCTCTTCGTCGCGTCGTCGCCTTAACAGCGCACTGTTAAGTGAAAACGCGGATAAAAACGCTAGTGAAACGCGCGCAAAACGCTAGCGCATTAAATTGATAGAAATTTCTGTAAAAAAACATAAATTAATACCAGAAACAGTTAAAATGTTTTTCTCCAACTATAATAATATGTATTTAAAAAACTATTGCTATAGGTAATTCAATTATTACTGATTATTTATAAAAAACGACATGTATTAAATAAATAAATAAATTTAAATAAATTTTAATTCGCTTGCAGCTCTGTCTATGCCGCACCCCTGCTTGCCTCTGCCGCCAGTGGCATGCAGTATGGCATGCAGACAATGTCCCACTCGCCCACGCCAACTAGCCACATGCAGCAACAGCAGCAGCAGCATCATCACCAGCAGCAACATCAACAGCAGCAGCAGCAACATCATCTGCATCACAACTCCAGCAGCAACAGTCCAGGTCCGGTGGGTCTCAGCACGTCTGCGGGAGGAACTCTGCTCGACGATGGTTTTGGCTCGCCAAGGAGCTCGCACAGTGGCAATGGAAATGTAACGGGAGGAGGCACTCTGCCAGGCTTTTCACGCTTTGTCTCAGCCAGCGGCGGCGGTGGCGGCACTCCTGGAGCTGGTTACGGCGTAGCCAATGGCTCTGGCAGTGGCGCCGAACGAGCTGCCGCTAGCTACGCATCGCTGGCCAATTACCGCACACACGTAAGTCAAGGCTGACTCCAGATACCTTCTACCCCCTTTCCCCTCTCCGCACGACCTGCTTGACAACCTTGTTGTATATATTCCTCTTCTTGCAGAGCGACGCCTGGGTTCATTACGAGCCAATTAGCTACGCGCATGGTGCCTCGGGCACTGGCAGCAGCCAGGGACAGCAGGTAGTGGGTGGCGGAGGCAGTGCCTCCTCTGCTGCTGCCGCAGTGACCAATGTGATACGCAACGGACGCGCTGTCGCCCAGGCAGCAGCGGCCGCGGCACAAGCAGCTGGTGCTGATGGCAGCGGCGCGGCTGGCACAGCCGTTGATCCGGCCCGCCTGCTGGCCAATGCGGCGCATCTATCCGCATCGGCATCGTTAACAGCAAGTAAGTGTGGCATCCAAATGCGTGCATATCCGAGGTATATTATAGACTAAAGACTGTAGACTCTAGACTATGTAGACATAGACTGGGACTAGTTTAGGTCTTGTTTGGCATGGTCTGGCCTGGCACATTTGTCTGCCGTGTGGCCACAAAGCGAGTTCGCGCTTCTAGGTAGAATTTCACACCAAACATCCTCGAGCTGCGCTGTTTGCGTAACCTGTGCAAACGCCGGAGAGGCAGACGGAGAGAGCGGCACGTTGCCAACTGGTTGCGAAGGATGTACGTGTATTGTCTTAGAGATCTGAAGGAACAGTAGACTTTCTTTATAAGAAAATGCCATACAATATAACAGGAAGTTTTATTATTGTTAAAGTAGGAACAATTAAATAAAGCATTCTTTTCTTGAGGGAAAAGAAATAAAAAACATTTTATACAATTTTAAAGATGTTTATTAAAATTTTATTACTTTTATAATTTAATTTATTATTCATTGTAGAAGTATGTAAATAGAATGAGTTTAGAAATTTTTATAAATATAGCAAATATATTTTACGGGAAACTTTTAATATATTCTTACACTAATTAAGGTATATTTAAGGCATTGGGGTCAGGTCAGTGTAAATTCAGGTTTGCTAGGTTTTAGTCAAGCGCGAGTCTCAGGCAGCTTTTAAGGAATATATCCTAGGCAGACATTAACTTGACAGGGCTAAGTTAGCTATAAGTATTCTCTCTACTCTACCTAAGTCTTTTCTACACACATATACATTAATATCTATCTGCCTACTCTATATACTTATTACCTAAGCATAACGTATAATAAATTCAATTAATTTTTTATCAACTCTTGAAAAAAAAGAAACAAAACAAAAACAGATACAGAAAAAAAAAGAGAAAACAAAACAAAACATTGCAACACAAAATAAATAGCATAAACAATAAAGAAAACAATTATAAACAATAAGAAAATAACAGAAATAATTATGATAATGATAACAACAATAGCAATCAAGAGAGAAACAGAGAGAGACAAGTGCAATTTAAAAACGTTTGTCACACACTCACACACACACGATCCACACACATCTCTTTCCCAACAACAAACTACAACAAAAAATTCTCAAATTTCCCCGCAGCCTGATATGATATAAAAAATGTTCTATTTCAATCAAAATATATATCAATCTGTATCCCGTATCTATCCTATCTATATATGTACATAAAGCATTTCTCGATGCCGATTTTTTCACTGAGGGTCGCGAGTGTGTGAACTGCGGCGCGATTTCGACCCCATTGTGGCGCAGGGACAACACGGGACACTATTTGTGCAATGCCTGCGGCTTGTACCACAAAATGAACGGCATGAATCGACCTCTAATCAAACAGCCCCGACGATTGGTAAATGTTAACAAACAATCAAACAAACAAATCATCCAAGTTTTACTAACAGTTTGCCAACAAAAAAATTTGCTTTACGTGTGGAACAAACCAAGAAAATTTTATTGCCAATAATGGGTTAACATTTTGCATATAAATAAATGTCGAAGAACTTATAGAAATCCGCCAGCCAGTCTGCCTAAACTCAAGATACAATATATACTTGAATGAAGTATAATACTTTACATAAAGAATGCATAAAGAGAGAAATTAATTGAATTTATTATAGCGCTAATTCGTAGCTCTAATTGTATAAACCAAAAATTTATGTGAAACAAAAAAACCAAAAAAAAAAAAAAAAAAAATCAAAACCATTTGACAACCTTAAAAAACCTACATGTATTTGAGTACCTCCTCCTACTTCTTCTTGATTCTACCCAAATACCAAATACCAAAAACCGATTCTAATTGCAAATTGCATTATTCCAGTGGCCGCTGAATCAGGCGGGGATTTCTATAAGAGCTACCCATTTAACGTGACGCAGGGCGGCGGCGGCGGGACGACAGGCCGCGGCAAGTCTGCCCTGGCCACAGTCGCTGTTGCCGCTGCCGCTGCCGCCGCAGCAGCAGCAAACGCCAGCAGCGCTGCTGGCGCAACCACGTCGACAGCTACGTCAGCGACTGCATCGCAGCTCGACGAGCACGTTAGTCGCGCCAATTCGAGACGCTTGGTAGGTCGTCCCCCATTAATTACGCAAAGAGTTAGTCAAAAAAAAAAAAAACAACAAAACAAAAACAACAAAAACCAAAACCAACCAAAAATAAATAACTCGAAATAACTTAACGAAAAATCCTTACTAAAAGTCAAGCAAACTAACCAATTTAAACTAACAAATAAGCTTAAACATTTTAGACAATTTCCCTTCATTATTTTGAGATGAATATACAATTAGTTTATAATAATATCACTAACAAATTTAACAGACAATTGCAACAGAAAATTTTTAAATACATAACATTTATATATCCTGGATTTTTAAAGAGCAAAGTAGTGTATACATTAAGCGAAATTACAAATAAAACTAACAAACCTTTAAGAGAAAACCATTTCAGATGCTTACAAAATTATTTTAAAATTTTAATAGCATAATTAGCTTAACCCATTGTTGCCACCATTGGTTTTGGTTGCTATTTAGTTATGTGTTGAATACCCTTTCCCTTTTTCCTCCTCGCAAGAATGTTGTTCCACATGTAAAGCAAAAAACAAACTGCAAGAAACTTACTAACTCATCTGACACATAAACCACTCGACACTCTTTCTAATCTCTTTTCCTCTTGCTTCCCGCAGAGCAACTCGCGTCGCACTGGCATGACCTGCGTCAACTGCCTAACGAGCCACACATCGCTGTGGCGTCGCAATGCGGCAGGCGATTCCGTGTGCAATGCTTGCGGTCTCTATTTCAAGCTGCACAATGTGGTGCGTCCGCTGACCATGAAGAAGGATACCATACAGGTAAGTGTGACGTCATAGCTGGAAAAGAAGAGATGCTTAAAATCATCCTTTCTCTCTCTCTCTCTCTCTGTCTTTCTTTCTCAGAAACGCAAGCGCAAGCCAAAGGGCGCCAAAGGTGAAAAGTCCAGGAAAATGAAGGCCTCACAGGCGGCGGCCTTGGTGGCAGCCGCAGGGCACAGCGTGACCATGCACCAGCAACAACAGCAGCAGCAACAGCAGCAGCAGCAGCAGCAGATGGATGTCAGAATGGATGAGGGTAAGTTGCCAGCTCCAATCGGAAATCATATCTCTCACACTTTGTGTCTCGCACGCATACCTAATTTGTGACGTCTGCTTTCTCTCTCTCCCCTATCGCTCCTCTAACGCTCGCTCTCTCTCTGCTCAGAGATGAAACCACTCGCATACATGTCATACACATCACAACAACAGCAGCAGCAGCAGCAATTGTTGCAGCAGCAACATTCATCGGCCGCCAGCTCGCCGCAGAGCATGGCCTCCTCCTCATTGTCACCTCACCAGCATCATCATCAGCAGCAGCAGCAGCAGCAGCAGCTCTGCAGTGGCCTGGACATGTCACCCACATCCTCCTACCAAATGTCGCCCATTAATATGCAGCAACAGCAGCAGCAACAATCGTGCAGCATGCAGCATTCCTCGCCCACCACGCCCACTTCCGTCATGTCGCATTCCATTTACTCAACGCCATCGCCCACGCAGCTTCACAACAACAATAACAACAACAACAGCACATTGTTTAACAACAACAACAATAGCAGCAGCAACAATGAAAATAACAAACAAATTATACAGAAATATCTGCAAGCTCAGCAATTGAGCAGCAGCAACAGCAACAGCTCCGAGCAGCAACAGTTGCTGGCGCAACAGCAACTTATGCAGTTGATGCCGAGCTCCATTACGGCGGCAGCAGCTGCAGCAGCAGCGGCGGCGGCGGCAGCAATCAACACGGCAATCAAGTCGGAGGCAACCAGCAACAGCAGCAACAACATCATCACCAACAGCAGCAGCAACAAATCCAACACAACAACAACAACAACACAGACAACGGCATCGCACACACTATCCTCGCTGAGCAGCAACAACACCAGCAGCAGCAACATTATCAGTCTGCAAAATCCTTATCAACAGCAGCAGCAACAGCAGCAGCAGCAACAGCAGCAGCAGCAGGCGCTTGGTCAGACCGAGATGGCCTTGTGTAAGCGTCCGCCCACGTCGCCCTACTATCTCAATCATCTGGCGCAGGAGGAGGAAGAAGGTACAGCCATCATTAAGCTGGAGCAGTTGGAGCAGCAGCATCATCATCAGCAGCAGCAACATCAGCAGCAACACGACGAAATGTTGCTCAGTCGCTCAACCTCAATCGATGAGCACTACGAACTGGAGGCCTATCATCGCCAGCAGCAACAACAGCAGCAGCAACAGCAACAGCAGCAGCAACAGTTGCAGCTGCAGCAACAGCATGAGCAACAGATTGCAACCAGCTATGCCATTCACGCCGCAGCACAGCAGCAACTGCACGAATTCGGACGCAAATATGGCGCAATTGAGCGTGAAACTGTTGTCAAAATGGAATAGAATAACATCGAAAGGTAATTAGGATAATTATAAACAGAAAAACTCGATGAAAATTCGGAGAATTCGGAGAATAGTCATGACCAAAGATATTCTTGTTAACATAATATAAAATCTCACAGCTCCAAAGAAACTTGAATCCATTTTTAGCGTATACTAAACTAAAGTTCTTTAAGAACCCCCCTCTCCCTCTCCCCCTTTCCACACACACGCACACACTCGTTTTGTACATTCGACATTTCAATAAGCAATGCAACTACTCGAGTTTTGTTATTACGAATTTAGTTTAATTTTATAGCGAAATGTCTGAAACTCATCCAATATTGGTTTCTCATTTATTTTTGTTGTTGTTGCGCCCGAAAAAATATTTAGGTATAGTTTGTAAGTGCCTACACATTTTGTTATGATTGTACGAATAACATTTGAGATTTCCAAACACCAACAAATTCCACTTTAATATTTAAGTATCATTACAAAAAATTATAAAACAAAATCGAGAAAAAAATGAAAACATAGAAAATCGAGAGCAAATCAAAAGACAACACAACGAAAAAAAAAATAATCTCATGCAATGTTAGTTAATAATTTATCTATATTTTTTATAAACAAACATACCATATATATTAATTATATAAATATTTAAAAGCCAAATTAAGTTTTAGTTTCGTACAACTTTTCACTTTATTTTGCAATATTAATATTATTACTTTTGAACAAATAAACGACAAGTACCCATAATAAATACCCGATTGCTTGGACTTTAGTATAGAGTTTAGTATATTGATTAACTTATTTGCCTGTAAATCGTGAAGAAGTTGTCTTCCATATAAATTTAATACGTTTAGCTCATTTAAATGCGAAGCTGCGTAAGCTCAAACTGATTTTAATCGCTTGGAGCACATAGTTTAAATTTATCGATAAGAATGTTATCGACTTTCTGCTATGTCCTAACAGAACTGTAAACGCAAAAAAGAGTCTCTCTTAACTAAGCATGCTAACATCTCAGACACTGCTGCATACTTTCAGGCGTATGAAGGAAATTTACCGTAATCATCCATATTAACAGTGCTGTCTACATTTGAATATATAAAAATACTGTTATTAAGTGAAAATATAAATAAATAAATATAAATAAATGCAATACTCAAAATAGTGAAAAAATTAACTTAATTTCTAAAACAAAACTCCCGTTCCACTCCATTTGTAGTTTTTTCAAGCTGAAGTTCGGCCTTCGATATCGCCTCGAATGCCACTCTATGTTAGTTTAAATATTTATTGTTATTGTTCCGAATCCAATCTGCAAGCATTGCAAGCAATAGCTGCAAAAGTGCATTTGCATCTCTGCGAATGCTCTGTTAACCACAAACAAGTGGATTCAAAACGGATGATCGCATTCTTTGACACATTAAATTAGACCTACAAGTAGGCAATAAAATATTCCCAGTTTGAAAAACAATCTTCAAGCGGGCGGGCTATCGAACTTGGAGCTGGCGATAGGTGTTTAAACACGATACTTGTTAGGGATGGAGAAACACCGCAGTCATCGATGTTTTTCTTTGAATTTTCAAATCATCAATTCTTATAAGGATATCCTTGAAAGCGTTGTACTACAGTACATTGCTATTAATTAATTATTCAATTAGTTAATAAAATAATTGAGTAATAGAAATCGCCATAATTTTGTAAACTAAAATTTTTGAACTCTAATTTTAAATATATATGTAAAAAATAAAGGTTGCTCGCTGTTTAAAAGGTTATCCCGCTAAGAAACTTTGTATAAATGCAGTTTAGAAGGGAAATTAGCTGAACTGGAAAGACTATTCCCTGTGCTGCAAATTTTAATAACTTCGAAAGAGTAAAGAATAGTGAAGAAATGGCTAAAATTACAAAACTTAGAAAAAAGCTGCATATCTTTTTTGGTAATTACATACATATGTATGTATATATACTAGTTGCAAACTTAAACATAAAGAATGAAGCTCAATAATACGTTTCTTATCGTAAGTTGGATTCATTCTAATTGGATCAGTAGGCTGGAAGAGTGGGAAATTGATCTGTATTTAAATTATATTTCCAGCAATATTCTAATTTTTTCCATATTTTATCAACTGACAATTCAGCAGTAAGAAGATATGTCATATGTAAATTAGCAAAAACTAGAGAACCCTCTATGGAAAAAAATATAAAATCATGCAGAAATGCAGTGTGCTGAGTTATATTCTATAAATGAAGCTAGGTAAATAGCTGATTTGTTGTTGATTTTGAATACGCACATCGGTGTTATTGGAATTCTAGCATAGTACCAATTGTCAAGTGCTCGATATCGGGCTCGTTACCAGTAATGAATACACACACGCGCATGTCTGTATATAAAACAGACATACATAAATTTGTGTTACATATACATATACGCATACATACATACATACATAAATGATTTTGTTTTTTTGTTTTTTATTTGCCACCATTTACGAAAGCAACATTTTCCGTGTGATAAGATAAGCTACAGGCATTTCGCTCTATGCTCTTTCTTGCTCTCGCTCTTGCTCTTCTTCTGTCTCTCTCCGACTACCGCTCTCTCTGTCTATTTATATTTGATTTTTGCTCTATTTTTTGTGATTAAAGTTTCAGTACATTTGCTCTTTTTATTAGAGTCACGCGAAATCAAAATGTCATTTTATGAGGCAAAACAGTTTTTGTTTATTGTGGCGCTGTTTGCGGAGAGAAGGAGAGCGAGAGCGAGAGAGAGTGAGAAGGGAACTCTGGCAATAACGTTGACTACGTGACTGTACAAAAGTCTCGCATGTCGGGGACTTTGGGAACTGTCAGCTCGTGCAATGTTCAAGTGCGCGGCCCGCCGCGTGGAATGTGATGGGGAAGCGTATTGCCTGCACTGCAAGCGGGGGGGGGGGCTTTGATTGATAGCTGATAAGCTAGACGAAGGCAAACCAAACCTAGCCAAGCCAAGCCATGTCACTGCGATCCTCAAAACGCTCAAATAATAATAAAGATAGGACAAATCATCGTCAGTTTGATAAACAAATTGGCCTCGCCTTTCCAAACATATCTTAATAATAATAATAATAACAATAGTTATGGCTTCCCAGGCACTATCTGCATTCTGAATACAGCTCTAATCGGTCATTGCGCAGATTTCGGTTAACAACTTTCGCTAAAAACAGAAACAAATGGAATTACAGATTGCAAAGTTCTGAAACTGGGGCTGGGTCATGGTTGATATCAATGTTTGTGGGGTCTTGCGCTGCGCTGCACAGAGATAATGGGATGATAATAATGCCGCGTACAATACCATTCATGGGTAAACAGAAATCGTCTTACATGATATCATACGGCACACTATGCGTGATAAGATATAGTTTCATTGTGGTTTCTGATTTCTGCTGCTTGCCGTTCGATAATTTTATTTTGTTTTCGCCAGCCAATTGCTAATGCCCGTTTTAGTAGCTGTTTGGCTACGGGATCAGTTAGTTGAGGCTGCAATAGAGGTTAACAAAATAGAAATACTTGAAATAATACACGCGCAAAATGCGACGGCGACGTTAACAGCGGGACAAGCGCCGCAATAACAAAAACAACAACAACAACAACAACAACAGCAGCAGCAGCAGCAGGCTGAAAGGCTTTATCGTTGTCGCCATCTTTGCCAGTCATTTCAAAATGGCGCACACGCGCGCTGGCAAGCAAAAGCGCTGCGCTAGCATGCGCAAGTGTGTACACACTATGTACATACATACATATGTAAGTGTGTGCACATAGTGTAAAGCGGGGGCAATTTATTTGTATGTGCAGTTGTGCATTTTATTGGGCTTTTATTTCAATGTTAAGCTGATGCATTTTACACTGGCCGAAAAATTGCAGTGCTGTGTTAATAGAATAGTCAGCAGGTAGATGTTAGCAAAGCTGTTAAAATAATCTGCAACTTAAAATGAAAACATAATGTTTAAAAAAAAAAAAAGTTGTAAATTATAAATAAAATAATTTCAAATTCACATACTTTAAAAAAATAGCTTACATTATAAGTAAACAAAAGAAAGCCTAATGTGTTAAATCAGTTTAGTTAATTTGATTTAATTGAAATTCTTATTGAAAATACCACAAAACTTGGCACACTACTCTCAAGACTTAACAATGCGCAGACATGATACACACAGATTCCACTTTGGCTCTTCGCCGTATTGTAATAACAGTATTCTATTTTTACTGTAAAAAACTGTACTTCGAATGTAGTGCCGTTTACTTCACTTACACACACATACACACACGCAACGCCATACACACATTAGGTATACATATGTATGTGCGTGTTCGTAATTTACGATAGGTTAATTTTGCGCCTGACGTACAACAATTTTTATGGCACAGTTTTGTTTTCCATTACGTTTTTGTTCGCTTCGCTTCGCTTTAGACACATTTTATTTTGTTTTTGTGGCTTTATGAGTAGGTGATCATAATAATAATGTTCAGTTTATTTAGTTGTTTTTTTTTTTTATAATTATTTTTGTTAACGCGCAAGACGACAGCGCGGCCGCGCCGCTGGCAATGGGCGATGCCGATGCCGATGGCGATGGCGATGCGTGTTTAAATGGAAAGTGCAAAACTTACTGTGGCCGCGCGACGAAATAACCGCACATACAGTAAGATATTATTTTCATTTTTTACATGCCCATTGCCATAGATAGGCAATCTGTATCTGCTGCCACGATAATGCTTATAAATAAGATAATATGATTTGATAATGCTATTTACCATATGCAGAAAGTACAAGAAAGAAAGGAGCATACGCAATACATATGTACAGTTATGTGCGTGTGTGTGTGTGCGTCTGTAGTTACAGGAAAATGTTGCCTAATTAAATACTGAGTTTGTTGCTTGCCCTGATCGTGCAACAATTGGAGTATGGGAAGTGCCCCCCGCCTCCTCAACTCTGCCCCATTCCCACTGCACTCCCGCTACATGCGCGTTGCTTGGGCAAACAGTTTGCATTTGGAGCAACGTTTCATTGCGCTGATAGTTGTTGTTGTTGCCGCTTTTGTTGACTCGCCTGCCACAGTTGCTGTGCTGCGCTGTGTTGCGATGTCTTTCTTTGCTCGTTACGTTACGTTTCTGTGGCCCTTATCGCCGACTGACGTTTGTACTTCAAAATGTGTACTTAAGATAATGAAACGAGGAGCGGCAGCAGCGGGGGAGGAGCAGCAGCAGAGGGAAATCGGTAAGAGCAGCAGCGCCAGCGACAGCAGTGCGACTGTCGACTGTCGACTTTCAACAGACTGCGAGAGAGGGAGGAAGTGAGGTGGAGCGGGTGGCAGACAGGAGAGGGGATCATGCGGCAAATGAAAATATGTCGACACGGGCTTGTCATCGGCAACGTCTTCGTCAACGTCTACGTCTGCGACTTGGCAATTTGAACTCTGCCAAGACAGACTTGCGACATGCACATGTGCTGTACGCTCTGAATACCCTGCAAAGGTGTGCCTAGGTAGGGTATGTCGGTGCCACAGTATAGAGCAGGAAGGCAGCTTTAATACCCAGTAAGAGTAAGAACTTGAGTCATGCTAATGGGTGGAGAGCCTTGAATACCCTGTAAAGAAGTGCTAAGGTAGGTTATGACCGAGCGCAGCAGACAGTTAGCAGTATTCAATACACTATAGATAAAAGACTTGCAACATATAAACATATATTAAACGCTTTGAATACCCTGCAGTATTGAGCAAAGCAGATGAGAGACATTCACAATTAATACCCTGTAAGGATAGTTTGTCTATTCGGTGCATATGAAGATAGGTTACCTATCATGTATACCCTATAGCGAGGTATGTATTAGTCGACTTCTTTGGCTAGCATATTCTACAGGAAGCTCACATTCCATTCCTGGAATCCAATTAATTTAAACCATTTTGGGGGTTTACTATGGGTGAAATTTGTTTATTATTTTATTCCATATCATTTTGCGATCGATTAAACTCACACGCACACACACACACACACGCATTTGCTGAAATATTTTCCCCGAAATTGTTTTAATTAATACGCAGTTTTATCTAATCTCAACGGGCGAAAAGCAAAAAAAAACATACACAACGATTCGTTTATTTTTAACAATTTTCGAGTACTACTTGAACGGAACAATAACAATAACAAAAAGGTTCGTTTTGTTGTTGTGCAACTTGAACTTTATAACGAACTCCGATCGAATAAATATACTTAAGCAGGGATCATCAATTAAGCGCGCCGATTTAGATAGGGATCAGCTTTTAAAATTCCGCGATTCACTTAGAATGCAAATATTACAATAATATTTACGATATTTGCACACTTATCAACACTGTTTCCATAAATTTCCAGCCGAACTGGTTATATAAATTGCAACTAAACTTATTATCGCATTTTTCACCTTTTTATCGATTTATATAAATCGTTATTGGATGCGCTTTTTTTTTGGAATTCTTCCAAAATTGTGGTACGTGCGCGTTTCGGAAAATGCCAATGTTTCCATGTTGAAAATCCCGGTTACACTCACCAACTGTGATTAGATTCCATGCCGTTGTGCGTCCAAACTTAAGGAATTACTGAAAAATTCAAATTATTATCGCTTATTATCTTGGGACATTATCAGTTCAAACACTGATATACTGATACAGAAACTGAAACTGAAACAGAAACTGAAACAGAGACCGAAACAGAAACCGCAGCAGTACCAGAAGCATGCCCGGCTGCCTCGACTGGAATCCAGTCCGGGGGCAGATAGAGGCAGAGATACCCCGAAAACTTGTTTCGATATCCTAGCGACAACGAAGCAATGGAAAATTGATAGCAAATCTTCATTATCTTCAGTGAAAGCCAAGATTAGATATTTTTATCTAGCTAGGTCAAGAAATTGGCAACGTCACAGGGTAGACCCGGACCCCGTGGCCCCACGGCATTATCGGTTAAGCAAATGAAGTGCGATCCATACGGTAAGCCCTAGATCGTAATGTTTGCGCCCAGCCAGGCCAAGCAGATATGGTCGAGTTATCGCTCCCTCCCGATTGGAGTAGGTTAAGGAGCAGCAGCTGACGATTGTCCCTCTCTCTCTCTCTCTCTCTCTCTCTCTTTGTCGCTCCCTCTCTCTTGCTTCTTACATGTGGCGTATTTGGGGGGCTTGGTACCCTTCCGCCTTTACCGCTCTGTGTCATACGCCCCTCTGGGCCGTCTTCCTCTCTCTCTCTCTCTCTGGAAATCTCTGGTAAGATACGTTAACTTATCTAAGGCCACTATCTATTCTCAGATATTCGATATGTTTGCTATATGTATATAAATATTGTATGTACATACGCGAATATATGTGTATTATATGCGACGACGATTGGGAAAATCACTTTGTCGATAGGAAGAATCAGTTGTGCAGCAAATGCCTCATTGGGGGGGTCGGATCTGGACCCGAACTGCCGTGCTCCGCGATCGAGCAAGTGCAACTGATAAAACTGTACATATCTCGATTGGGTATATACCACTCTATATATATAGCTAGCCTTGTCTGGAATGCTCTCAAATTTGTCTTGAGCAGATAATCAATAACGCACGACCAATCCTCGCAACGGAAGCCTCCTGCGACAGTGTTTGGTAATGGCGCGTCGCACTGTATGAACCTTCAACAGCGGATTATAATGGATTGCCAGTAATTATAATGACTCATGTCTGGCCATATCGGTAAACAAAGGTGAGTATGCAGTATGTGTGTGTTTCGAGTCTGCCTCGACTGTTGTCATTGAGTACATACAGCGACTCGTAACGCTGCCAGTTTCAGATACGTATACTGTATACTTTCTACCTGTATAGTGGGCTTTATAGATTGAAGATTTGCTATTTGAAGTGTCAGCGCCAGACATGGTGAGCAAGCACATGTTGACATGGACATGTCTAGATCATGATACTATATACACCATAGTATACAGTGCGTGTGAGTAATATTTGTAGAGAAGAAAAGGAGTTATTAGATTTGTAATCCCTATATTAAATACATAATTTTATTATGTAATTTTTTTAAAATATTGCTTACATATTATTTTAATAATATAAATACGTTTAATATGAATTTGGGAATATAATATATTATATATATTTTCTAATATTCCTGAAGACTTTGTAGAGGGTTTCATTTTATATACTCAGTTATGCCACTTGGCTTACGTGCACTCGCGCACTCTTTCATAACTCACCTTCTCCGAGTATGATGGGGTAGAGTGGAGTTGGGTAGGATAGGGCAGCGCAGAGAGTAGAGGGTGGGTAGATGTGCAATGGCGACTTGACGCGTCGCTTGCTCGGGGCTGCGTTGCGTGCCGTGCATGATTTATGGGCTGGGCGCACAGCAGGTTAATAGAAATGGGTTCAATTCAATTTGCTTTCGTCGAAACGAAGCAGCTACAACAACAACAACAGCAACGACGCCATTTGAAAAATTTTCATTTTAATTTGATTGAACCACGCCAGAAAACGCGCTGCCTGTGATAGTTTCTATTGGTGAAGAAATTAGAGGAAGGGAGGGAGTCAGGGGTTGGGTAGACAGTGGATTTAATGAATCGATATGCGGCATTTGTTGTGCCCATTTTTCCGTTATAAGTAATTAAAACTATGCCGCGCCTTTTGGCGTTTTAATTTTCCCTCATAGCGTTGCGTTTTGTTATTTTTTTATCAGCCAAGCTGAGCGACCGCCAAAAAGCCAGAAAAAGACACAAGCAGAAATCGAATTGCTACAGTTGTTGTTGTAGTATAGAGAATTTATAAATTAAATTTCGTAAAGTCATTGCTTCAACTTGGTACTGATCGGACGATACTGTCAGATGGGCGAGAAGTGCTGATAACCAACGATTTCAAGTCAATTCCCTCATTCCCCATTCCGAATCTGTTTCCATTCGAGTTTCGTTTTCATTTTGCGTGGCGCAAGCACTTCAAACTGCATGGACAAGTTGAAGGGTACTATATAAACATATATACAAGTGCGATTCCAGGAAAGATATGCCTACATATATATACCATATTTTACCATATACAGTATATAGACTTATAGGGCTGTTGGTCAGCCACCTTGGCACGCTATAAATTCCTTAGTTTTCATGCCGCCCCTAAGTCTTGTGTCTTATGTCCATAAATTTTGGTCTTCTATTTTTCGGTTCTACATATAATGGAAAGTCCCCTAAAGCCTGGCGGCTTGTATCATCAATTCTTTGGTATTACTCGTACATGGCATAACTGCGTATATAGACAGGGCAGACTGTTGATTCTGGGTCTGATTCAGGCAAGACTAGCGCAATTTGAAGTTGTGGGAAATGTAGAAAATATTTACTGCAAATTTATTTTAAATTTTTAAAATAACTTTGTACACTATTTACTTATTAAATATATGTAAACTTTTAGCAACTATATATTTTAAATGTAATATAAATACGGAGTCATGTACCTACCTTGAAAACATCAACTTAAATTGCACAATAAATATAGTAGTAATTCAGGAAACACTTAAGAACTTTTACCTTCTCGCCATTAATATTAATGCTATCTAGAGCTGTGCACAATTCTGATTTAAGCTGATCAACAGTTGGCCACACTGTACTGAATCGTAATGTTGAATTCATGTTACGCCATTTGTAACCGCGTCACAGCTGTCAGAGGCGTCGAATCAGGGCAGGGGCAGTGGCAAGGGGCAGGGGGCGGTCCCTAACCGAGTTCAGGCTGTCAAGCTTTTTGAGTTTCATTTTGCATTCGTGATTAATCGCCTTGACGATGGCTTGTGACACCTTCCACTGGCGTATCTCAAGTGCGCCTCAGGCAGTAGCAGGCGTACTATTAGATACTTTTGCTAGGCCCCTTTTCTCCTCCTCCACACATGATTTATGCAGCCCACAAGGCCGAACAATTAAATTAATCAACAGTTGCATAGATACCTTAACTTAAGGAATATGCCATACATGCTCGAACGTGTACAAACATGCACAGACATGTACGTACTTGAAAGAAAGTTGCAAGCAGCAATTGCAGAGATATCTGCACTTGGGTTATTTTTCATCCAATTTGATTTATGCGCATTTTCCTTCCCAGCCTGCCTCCTTTTCCATCTCCCGCTGCCCCGTGCTCCAATCTTCCCTTTGGTGTATCTTGTGCGCTGCTTGGGCCCGTTATGTGCGCGTATGTTAATGACCGCCATATATCTGGCTGGCTGGCTTTACGCCTGTAACTATAAAGAATTTATGATTTCTACGTTGACCTGTTTTCACTAATTATACAGCCTGCTTTATAGCATATACATATATGAAAATGTATATCAAGTTGCCGCACTCGCGACAGCTTGCATTATTTCTGACAGCATCAGAGGATAAATTAAGAGCCCGAAGAGAAGAATTCTTATCTGAAATCTGCACACTTTGCAAGTACATAATTTTGTAAAAAAAATATATTATTATATAGAATAATATAATACATTAATAAAAAAGAATATAGAATCAAATAAACGAAATATGTATAATAGAAAATTATATATACTCATCTAATTAATAAAAGATTTTAAACAAGTAAATTTCAAATCCGTTTTGAGTAAGAAATTCCCCTGCGAAATTTAATAGAAGGAGAGTTAATTAGAAATGTTATGCATTGCACTTTGGATCTCTACCAACTGAAATTTTATTTGTATTTATTTTATTTTGTTTTCCCAAAGAAAGAAAAGGAATCATCTTAAGCTGACAGACTAACTATTCAAGAACAAAATTTTGTCAAAAAGATATAAATAGGTAAGAGAGATAACTGTAACTGAAGTAACAGATCGTTTTGATCTTTTCAGACCCTTCAAAGATTTCTAATTCTTCCTCTTCCTGCATAGTTTTGTAAAAAAGTCTTTGTAAAATTTGGCATTGCATCGAAGCTACCCTAAGATATTTAATATACTAAGTTATTTAAGTATATCTCTACCCTGTGATCTTATAGTTCTCAATTTACTGAGTTACTTGAATTCACATCATGATCTAATGAAAAGTGTATAGAGCATTTTACCCAATGACCTAAGAGAACAAACAATCGTTATAAAAAACCCATAGAGGACTTTGGTTCTCAACAAAACTTGCAGTCATTCTATATCATATATATAGCAAATGGAGCGCTGCAACAAGTACTCTGCATATAAGTAGGTAGTATTCTATCCTATCGACCACGTGTAGTTTGTTGTAGATCTACATACAGGAATTCTTTCTGTTGTTGTTGTTGTTGTCGATACTCATTAGTTACAACACTTGAGACAGTTATGAAGTGGAACACACAGCGAGTGGGTTCGTTCGGGCCCTGAGGCCCCATTTAGAGCGTGTGTGTGTGTGTGTGTGTGTGTAGACCGTTGGACAGGTGCTGTGCCGTCTTAGCCAGGCCTAGGTGTGTGTGTGTGTGTGTGTGTTGACAAACTCGGCGCTGTTTATGAGTTTGCCAGAAAAGTGTTTTACGGCCGCAATTAGAAAATGCGCCGAGCCAAATTGCACAATCGAAAAAATAGCTGAACGCGTGCAATAGAATCGAAGTGGGAGCTGGAGCTGTAGTTGGAGTGGATGTGGGGGGTGGGAGGTTGGCTGGTAACTGGGCTACATACCATATATGCCATATACATCGTGTACATGTACATATGTGTGTGTATTGCCAGCAGCGACTGTAGCTGAGCACGCATGCGCAATTTGTATCTAACAGATACTTATCGCTGTCGACGTCGCAGCCTGTTGTTGTTTGCTATACACTCGCACACACACTCACACACATACACTCCCACATACATGCAGAGAAATACGTTATCGCGGCTGGCGATAAGATAACCAATACCAGCGCAGCGACACGCTCGCTGCAAGAGCATAGAAATAAATCATAACGCACACACACACACACACACACGCACACACACACACTGGCACACACACTGTGGTAAATCGGCCCAACCACAAAGGTGCTATATGCTATATACCTTGCTAAGAGCTGCGTCTGTATGCGTTTTATAATTGGGCGCTGCGGCAAAAAGGTGCTAAACGCTGCCTCTGCCGCTGCCGCTGCCGCTGTTGGTGTCGGTGTCGGTGTCGGTGTTGTTGTCGTTGTCGTCGACGCTGTCGTCGACATCAGGGCCCGGGCTCGAGTTGGTCTCTCAACAAAAAAATAGCACTTATTATTATTATTAAATGCCGCGCGGGAAACCGACGAGAACGCTCGACGGATGCCAAAAGCAAACCCCGATTTCTTTCTTTTCAACGTGCATTTCCCAAGCTGCTTCGATTTTCACGATTTTCCTTTATCACAATCTACACGCTTTTCGCGCGCGCACATTCAACAGGTGTCCTCCTACACCCCGCTTAGACGCGCGCTCTCCCCCTTGTGGAACGATATCATTTTCCAGTGTTCGTGATAATTTTTAAACAACACAGGCGATAAAACAAAAAGAAATCAAGTGATAAAAAAGAAAAACATAGAAATTAGATAAAACCAAACATAACAAAACGCGCGAAAAGGGAGGTGGAAAAAAGCTGAAAGTGCGCACATTTTGATGGTTTGCAATAGCATCGCCAGCGATATCAAGATGCAGCTGAAGGTGCGTATACATATATAGCTGGAAGTCTTGAAGTTTTGCTGCCAAGCACAGAATTTTTGGCAGAATTTTCAAAAAAATAAAATGGGATGGAAAAAAAAAATGAAAACAAAAATCAATGCGACGTTAGTCAACAAATGTGTAAAGGCTGTAGTTTAAATTTATTCTAAAAATGATCTTTGAAAATATAACAAGTACAGAAAGTTACTATCAAGCGCGCCTGACAGTAAGATACCCTTCGTGCAGATTTGCGAAACCGTTGAAAATTATCTAAATTCTTTTTAATTTAATGTTTCGTCAGAAGTAGTTTTCAAATTGAGTAGATAAGAAACAGCCTTTGATTGAATTTCCTATCTCAAATTCTACTGCCCATAATTTTTTAAAAATCAAGGGATTTTTACGTGAAATGCAATATAGACTATTAATAAATTTGATCTATCGGCGTATATTATATTGAAAACCTTCTTTGGTGTCCCTTATTATATTAACTGAGATTTGTGTTTAAGTTTATAGATCTATTTTTAGAAAATCTGTTTTATTTTCTATAAATTTTTATTCTGTATTATATATAGATATATTTTTCTAGAAGGAGTTCTAAGGCAACATAGCATAAACTGATTTGTTATCATTTGCATTTGTTCTATAAAGTTTAAGCAAAAATAATATCGAATAGCTTCGTAAAACATTATTTTTTCCGTTAAAATTACTATATATTTCCTGTTTATAGTGCCCGCTTATCTTTAATTCCGTGCGGCAGTTTTTTATTTAAATTTAAGCTGCATATGTATATAAAAAGAGAATCATCCGTAAAACACTGGGCGACTTTAGGCCCCATTTAATAGTTGGCTTTATCTTGCATCTCGGAGACACTTTAACAAGACAGCGTGAGCTATTGGAACGAAGCGGGCGCCATTAAAAAAGAGAGAAAAAAACTCGACTCGATTCTCACACCGGTTCATTAAATTGACAACCAAACGATGAGTTAAAATGCGGCTTCATAAGGTTTTTTTATTTTTTTTTTCGGATTTTATGACACTATTGCCGTAAATATGTATTTCGAGTTGATGAGCTGAGAATTTCTGGTACGTCCTAAAGATATGTTTCAGGTAGCGCCATCGTTATTCGGTATTCGGTATGCAGCTTATTAAATCGATATCCGCGATGATTAATTATATGTCTGCTTCATCCCCTCTTCCCCCTCTTCCCTTCTCTCTCTCTTTCTGCCCATGTCTCTTTGTTTAATATTCGAATCGCGTCGAATGCCAAGCGACCATTTTGCTTGGCATGAAACAAGGTCAGAAACGGCAGCAAAACCAGCGGCAGTTAACAGATTTTTTTCCATTTTTTTTTCTCGATTATTTTTTGTATTTTTTGGATTTTTGGATGGACAAACACTCAGAGAGTCCGAGAGTTGGACAGAGTCAGAGACAGTGCGACAATTGTCAATGAGATAAGACAAATTGATTTATAATGAATGACTCATCTTAGGTTGCTAACAATCTGCACGTCGAGATCCAATGCAACACAGGAAAAATGCATTTGGAAAAAGAGGAAAAACGGAACGGAAAACGGAGCGAAGCGAAAAAAAAGTGGAAAGATGTTTTATCTTTATGAGGCAAGCGGGCGAAAATGCGGTGTTGGCTTTAGAATTAACTTCAGTTAGAGTACAAGAACCCTAGCTCAGTTAGGGGATACCCAGTAGAAGGAAAAATTTGAAAAATTTGTAAATCATATAGTAAAATGTATATTGTATATGATTTAATTTAAAGAACAAGTGTCTCTAGTTTATACAAGGATATACAATACTAGATACTAAATACCCAAATCTAGCTCTACGAGGTCCATAAACATTGTTTGCTTTGTTTTCTTAAATATTAAGAACAAAACATCATCCTAAATTTATTTTATTTTAAATATGAAAGAATTCAAAAATCTAAGCTATAATACTTAGCTCTATTAACATTCCGTCTACAGGGTATTTAAAGGTCAAGACAATCGAATTCTCGGTATCCTAGCTTCGGCAGGAGTCGAGCTGTCGGTCGACCTCGTCTGCGGCACAGCACGCGCAGTAGGTTTTTTTTTCATTCATGAAAAAAGGTCAATTTTATTGTACAAACATATACATATCTGATATATCTTTTTACCTAACGTAATGTGAAATTTATGTCAACCTTATCGCGCCTTGCTTAGGGTCAGGGGATGTGCACATCGAATGGAAGAAGTGAAACGCTTTATGAATGAACCAGGCCAAGCATACGGGGTGGGGGTCGAGTCGAGCAACCCTTAGCGCTGCGTGGGGGTTGCCGGACAAAGCAGGCATTGCAACTGCAGCGGAAGTTGCAGCCAATCGTAATCGAGAGTCGCCCAAACAGTTGGTCAATGGCGGCTGCAATTGATTCTGCGCTATCTCCGGAGTGAGAGATAGTTCCGATAGTTTCATTAGACACGGCGCGGCATGCCATGCCACGCCAGTTGATAGAGGTTATAGTTGACTGCGACGGCTGGGGTCAAAGGGCACATTTTAATGGAGTTGTAATTGCAGCTGGACAGCTGCCTTCGCATCTTATCGAGTTTTTCTTCCTCTTCCCCCTTTCACCCCTTCTCCTTTCGCATTTAATGCATTTTCATTTTATTACTGAAAGAATCGTCGCAACTTTACTGCACATACAGATATCGGTAATATTTCGCTTGTTTATATAGATAAAGCACACTCAGCAAGTAGGTGCGACTCGGCAGATTTCATTCATGAATCCACGCTAAATCCACACCCCATGACGAGTTGGCTGACTAAGGTGAGCAAACAATTTTCTCAAGCTTAACTTGCCAAGAATTTTGCGCTCGGCTCGGTTCGGATTTATCTGTTCATCGATGACGTCGCCAATTGCATGACCTCTCTCACTCAAACTTATATCTCTCTCTCCCTCTGTCTCTCTCACACTTCTCCTGCCTCTCTTTCTCTCGCAGCAGCTGATTGTGCAGGCTGATAGTAAACGGATAAGATATTGTCAGTATCTTAACTAAACTTTTCATGTATAAACATTGGCACGTGCCACACACACACACTCACTCACAGAAAAGTCTATGTATATAGACCCCTGAAGCATATCATATCATACTACATCCTAGATTACAAATAATCACGTTTGCATTATATTATCTCTGTGGAGCATTCATTGAACTCGGCGATGCAATGATTGTTTAAAGCGAATTTTACACTCGATAGTTGGAGATGACAATATATGCGATAGTTCGATAGTTTTTCTTAAGAAAAATTATAAGGAATTAGGGCATAAAAGTTCTTCTTTCTAGCTGACGCATTTTTATTTTAGGCTGAAATTTGTACACTCATTATGACTTTGGCCGGAATAAGAATTGTGATTCATATACTTTATAGCAGACAGGGGGCTTTACTTGTGATTATATCGATCATTTTCGACATGCCAGTAGAATAAATATTATATATACATTATGTATGTACACCAATTAAAATAAATGGCGACTATAACTCATGTTCTTTTATGCTACTTCATACTTTATTTATACAAAAAATATTATATATCTTCCGTATATTTATTAAATTTATTTTTGTTATAGAGGTTTCAATCTAAAAATTGTAAGATAGTAAAATTACGATACAGTTGTTTTACAATATTTTTTTTAATATTTGCACAGCAAATTAATGTTCATTCAGCCTTGAACTAGGTTATACTTGGAATTATGTACTTTGGGCCTTGGGTCGTAGGGGGCTTTCCCTCTGGAGGTATAAAAACCCGTCCAAAACCAACGTAGTTTTATGGAGCTCGTAAAGGGACCCACAGGCAGAGCACAGTTAAACTATGACAGAGCTGATGACGACAATGACGATCGTATATTGATACTGATATTGATATTTTGGGGACCGCAGGCCATTGCTTTTGCCACCCCCAACGAATGAGGTCATAAAACAAAAGTGGTAAAGGAAGTTACAACTGACGTTTTTATAGTGTTTGTATTTTGTTTTTTTTTTGTTTTCGTAAAACTGACGCGAAATTGTTAACTTTTATTTCCGGGCCGAAAACCAAACGAAACTGAAACCGAAACCAAAACCAAACCCGAGTTCTGTGTGTAAACAAGAAATTGTGCCACAGTTTTGTTACAGTTGTAACTGTTGCACTGAGAGAAATCGGAGGTGCAAAGATTTTTTAATTTAACTAACTTTGTTATGTATGTTTAAAAAAAAATTTGTTTTAAAAGAATTTCCGTTATATTGTGTAACAGACAGAAAGAGCCATCAGTGACAGCATTAACTATGTTTGTTCTAAATCACTATCAATGGCCTAGTCGATATATCCATGTCTGTCTGTCTGTATGAACGTCTATATCTTAGAGAACATTAAAGGTGGAAGAACTAAGTTTTGAGGAAACATTCGTGTAAGTCTTAGCCCTTCTATGTTCTTTTCAAAATTGAGCCACGCCCACTTCCGCCACCACAAACGGATAAAGCCCGAACTGCCCGTTTTTGTTTTTGTTAAAAAAATAAAAAGTCAGAGAAATTAAATTATTTAGATATTTATCTATTCGATACCTATACTCTCTCTCTGAGTCAGGAATTTAAGGGACAACTCAACTTTATTATAATACATTTTTCTCAGTGTTTGGGAAAAGTAAAAAGTGAGTAGGAGATCGCACGGAAGAAGGCAATAAGCAAACACACACACAGGAATCAAGTGTGAGAGAGAGAGAGAGAGAGAGGATAAAGAAAGAGACAGATAGAGAAAGAGAAAGAGGAAGATAGAGGGGAGCTGCTTCAGAACTCGAAGTTGCGTTGTATTTTATGATTTGTAGGCGACAAATTGAGCTGCGACCTGTGCCAAGCGGCGCCTTTGAAGATCGTCGTTGTTGTTCTTGTTGCCGGGTCTGTTGGGGCCCCGAGTTTCGATTTCGGTTTGGCTTTGGGTTTGGGTTTTTGCGCTTTTGTTGACATTTTCGTGTGGCGGAAATAGAGGCAAAGGCGGAGGCGGCGGTTCGCACTGTGTGGCCGGAACTGGAGCCACACTTTGGGCAACAGGCCAAGTCATTCGATTGCTCATTCAACTATTGTGTCTTGCTCATTGCAGATGGAAACGCAGGCGACGCCGCAGCAACAGCAGCAACAACAGCAACAATTGCAGCAACAGCAACAGCAGCAAGTGCTAAGCAAACAGCAGCTGCAATTGCTAGACAAGATCAAGATTGAGTCGACCAACGGCACGGATCCGCAGGCAACTGGTGGGCTAGAGGAGCAGGAACAGCAGCAGCAACAGCAGCAGCAACAACAGCAATCCGCGACAGGTGTAGGCGTGTTGGTGCAGGCAAACAGTCAAACGAGCCAAATTGGCGATGCAGATGAGCAGCAGGCACAGTACGTGGCAGTGAAGCCACGTGGCCAGAAGCGTCTCATTCTAACCACAGCGGGCACACTGTAAGTAGAGGGGTGATCCCCGCCAGCAACAGCTTTCGCTCATCCAATTTCCTTCCCCTCTTTTCTAGTGAACCACGCGAGATCGAGCACAGCGGCAACAACAGCAACGGCGGCAGTTCGAACTCAGCGACGGATTCGCATGTGGAGTACCAACGCGGTGCCATACACTCGCCACATCACTACATACAGATGGCACCCCGAAACGCATCCGAGGTGGACGCTCCGCCGGTGACACTCTACAACTACCCCGCAGGGCAGATCATCTGCGGCGCCGATGATGTGGCGGCCATTAAGATTGAGACCATTGACAAGAGCGAAGTATCCAGTGAGGCAGCGCAGCAGCAGCAGCAACAGCAACAACAGCAGCAACAGCAACAGTTGCAGCAGCACCACCAACAGCAACAACAGCATCAGCAATGCACCACGCCCAATGGTGGCAGCTATGGCGATACCATTGTGGTCACTAGCGAGGCTGCACTGCAGCATCATCATCAACAGCAGCAACAGCAGCAGCAACAGCAACAACAGCAGCAGCAACAGCAGCAGCAACATCAGCACCAGCAACATGCTGCAGTTGCCGCTGCAGCTGCTGCTGCCGCCGCTGCCGCTGTCAGCCAGCAGAATCACGCAGTGCGCTACGTTACCGAGGATGGACGCTTTACGACGGCCAGCGGCGAGCCCGAGACGCCCTCGGGCGCCAGCCTGTACTACGATGCGCCCGTGGTGGATGCCAGCGTACATGCGGCGAATGAGTCAAAGACCTATGCGGATCTGGGCAACGCGTACGCTCCCTTCCCGCCCAACTCGACGTTTAGCAGCAACACGTACACGGCGGCGACGCTGCAGCAGGCCAACACGATATACAGTGTGCCGGGCACAGCGCAGTTTATCACCAAAACGGATCCCAATTTGAATCCATTGCGCCAAAGTGCGCCGGGCAGTTATCCGACCATATCGTTTCTGGATGGCGGCGGCAATGCCAACGATGCGGCATTGTGGACCACGGCGGGAGCGGAGTATCAGAATGTTTCGTTTGTAAGTACCCCATTCGCTCTCCTTCCATTGCTGTCCGCCTCCTGACCAACCTGCAGTCTAACTATCATCCACAGGTCATCGATGACTATCCCACGAGCAACATGGCCGCCACCCATTGGGCGCCGGCGAGCAGCATCGGCAGCTACGACCCTAGCAGTCTGACAGGCAGCAGCGCCACGACACCGCCCACACCGCACCATGGGCTGCCGGAGCTGAAGTGCGATGCCTGTCAGACGCCGTTTATGCGCAAGGGCAACGATTGGTTCTGTCCCACATGCTCCAGCTACAGTCGCGTCATGCCGCCGCGCATGCCACAGCGTCAGAAACCGAAGGCAACCGCTGCGCCCAACAATCGACGCAGTGGCGTCTCCTGTGCCAACTGCCAGACCATTTCCACGACGCTCTGGCGGCGCAACAACGAGGGCAATCCCGTGTGCAATGCCTGCGGCCTGTACTTCAAGCTGCACAACATGAATCGCCCGCTGTCCATGAAGAAGGAGGGCATCCAGAAGCGCAAGCGCAAGCCAAAGAACAATGGAGCACCCATGCCGCACAGGACGCTACCCAGTGAGTGGGAGTTAACCCGATCGCCAGATACCCTTTTCTAACATTTGGCCCTTTCCCATTTTGCAGGCATGTCACAGGGCGTCAATTTGATGGTGAACAGCGGCCAGCTGTATCCCTCCCAGGTGCCAGTGGGTCTGCTGCAGAGCCAGCAGCACAACGCGAGTCCCGAGCTGCATGACATGTCCGCCACGGGGCCGGCTGGCGCAGGTGGTGCACGTGTGGTCACCATTGCGCTGAATCCCACAGTGCCTACCAGTTCGGATGGCACGCTAAATATGTCGCGTCATCATGTGACCAGCGAGAGCCACTCCCCCTACAGTCAGCAGCAGCAGCAGCAGCAGCAGCAGCAGCAGCAACAACAGCAACAGCAGCAGCAACAGCCTCCGGCGCAGAGCCAATCGCCGCATCTGCCAAACTCGAGCACGCTGAATCGCCAGATTGCTCAATCGTAAGTAAAGCATATAGCCGCATCCTACAGCTCATTGACTAACCTTCCCCCTTCTCCTCTCTTTCCCCGCAGCGTGCCGCCAATCGAGAGTGGACGCAGTTCCAATAGCGAACTGACTCCCAGCGTCATTACGCGCACCGGGCTGCCCGAGCGCACTTCGAATAACTGAATAACTAGACCAAACTATACTAAAGTAAATTATATATTATTATATATACTACAGTAGTGAAACCAACCAAAATATACAAATTGCCAAATTATTTATACGCGTAAGTTAAGTTAGAGAGGCACCCCAATCCCAGTAAGATGGAAGCCAGCAAAGCGGAGGAGAATTGGAGGAAAAGAACTAGTTCTGGTTCCGGTAATTAGAATTTAGTTGGAGCAACAAGCACTAGTTCTTGTAAAATCGTTTTAAATTGTTCGTTTAAAAAAAGAACTTATTCTTTTATGAACAAATTCTTGTTTAAACCCAAACAATTTGTAATTAATTTACAAATTTCCTAAAATGTTTATTTCAAATACATCCCAAATGAACTATATGTAACAAAAAGAACTAGTTAGTTAGAACTTAGTTCCTGGGAGCTGAATCCTTTCCATTACCATTCCACACGCCTTTGCAGTCGCATTTAGATTCCATGTACGTCTTCCCTTCCTTAGTCAACTGTTTTGCCACAAATTGTTCGAAACGATTTGTGACATATACTATATGCCAGCTATGTTACTTCGTATACTATAAAATATATATAAATATATATGCATACATATGTATATCTGTAGTAGTTTAATCCGCTTTTAGTGCTAGTTTAGCTCAAGTCCATAAAGAAGCCTACGACGATTTTGTAAGTTTAAGAACTTTTTATAAAACAAAAGCGAAATCAAAGTAAAAATAAAAATAACAATAAATAAGTTGTAAACGCAAGACACTCCACCAACGACTACGACATCGACGTCGACATTGACGACTCTACCAAGTGCGAAGACGCGTCTGCTGTCGCCGTCCCTACCTGGGGATGGGGCCAAGCCTGTTATATTTCATTGTCAACAATTTGGCAGCAGACCAAATTGATCCAAATTAATTTTAATGACCTCCGCGACGCAGCTTTGGACCTGGGCAAGGTGCAGGGGCAGACGGCACCGTAAAATCTTAACAAGTAAGTAAAAAGGCGACGATGGCCCCAACGAAGAAAGCCCCGCCGTTGTCGTCCCGGACCAACCCAGGTCTCTGGCCAGGCCAGTGTCCAAATAGCGATTTGGTGTCATCGCTTAAAAGCCTGTCCGACGCACAACGCCGCCGCCGCCGCCGAGTAACGCCACTGCCGCGTGGCGCTGCCTTTGATCTGTCGTCGATGGTATGGCAAAAATGCTGGAGAGGACGAGGGCAGCGTAACAGGGCATGGGCAGGGGAACGCGAGCTGCAGCCGCATCGGCAGCAGAGTCTCACAAGCTTCGTATACTATTAACGCCTGCATTGGCCCCTGCCGCGCAGTATCGGATCCAGTTCCAGTCGCTGTTGCGCTGCCTTTGTCTGATTTTGTTGCACTCTGCAGCGTTGCTTGCCTGAGCGTCTGAATACCCTGTTAAGTGAGTAGTGTATGTCAGACTATATACAAGGAAGTGTTTGTTGGGTACAGATAATATCACTCACAAGTTAGACTTAATTAGGAATAATAAAATATTTTACCATAAATTTTTACTGTATATTAAAAAACTAAACTATAAAATTATTAAAATATTTAATACATATGTAATATAATATTTGGTAATGCATATGATGTGATCATATCCTACCTTAACTACATTTTAGAAGCACCTTCGTTTTCTAGCATTACTGGATAATTTATCGTAACCTCACATCTAATCTAACCTAGACCTAACATTTAACTGAACATTTTTAACTATACCATAACTTCTATAACCAAACCTTATTCTTTTATATACTTCATTCTTTTTTCCATGAATTCATCTTAACCTAACATCTAACTTAACATCTTACCCTACTCCTAACCCCACATTTATATCCTTACTTTATTATACCCAAACCAATCCTCTTATTTTTTCATACTTCATTCTAAAAGAACCTCACATTGTTATTGTTATAGGGCATCTCCCAGTCGAGCACTTTTTCTTTGAGTAGACTTATTTTCTTGTTTTTGGCGTACGCTCGATCAATTAGGCAAACTTGTTTTACGACCGCTTTTATTAGCATTCGGCCTGGCCCGGCGCTCCGGCGCTGAGTCCAGCCTGAGTCCAGCGACTTTGCAGCGACGAGCCGGGCGAGTGCCTGAATGAGTAATGGGGAGGCGACGAGGAGGAGCTCCAGTGAAAGAGAGAGACAGAAAGAGACAGAGATAGAGCGATGGAGTTCGGCGAGTAGTACGAGTAGCGGCAGCTTTGGAATGTGTTCTCACAAATTATACGCTCGATCGGCGCTGCAAGTGCTGCTGCTGCCTCTAATGGCATGGGAAGGAGAAAGGGGTAAGACTGTTTGTTGCAGCTACCGAGTGGGAGTGCAGATCATTGCAATCCAAAACCCAACCTCCATTCTCTGTTGCGATGTAAGTGAGATAAGCAGAGGCATCTAATGCTGTTGTTGTGTTTTGCACTTGCAACGTGGAGGGGATAAAGCGCAGAGGAGGCAAAGCAAAACGCTTCGTTTAGAGTTCTTCGATGCCTTCAGAGACACATCAACTACTTTCATTTCATCTTGATACTTTCGTCAAAAGCTTTTGGCATCTCGATGCGCTAGTTGCAATCTCCTGGATCTGCACAACAAATTAAATCATTAGCGAGCTGCGGTAATGCGGCTACTTGAGCCGTGCAAATCGGCCTGGCTTCGTGAACCTGTTCGTTCGTTCCGTTTGCCGTCAGAATGAGCTGGAAGAAAACGTGCAAGTCGACCATAAAATAATAACTCAATGTGACAAGCAACAAGATACGACTGCGGGGCGCCATTTTTCACACACCTCCCAGCCCCCCCTCACGCTACACTTTAACCCGCAACTAGCTAACCCCCTCCCCCTTTGGGGTAGAGAACACAGTGCGCACTCGCTTCTTTGACAGTATCGCGAAAATTATGACAGACGAACAACTGTTATACACCGACAGAGTGAAGGGAAAGCAGCGTGCAGTGTTAGAGGACAGCGAAAAGGTGGCAACGCTGGTTTGCGTGACACGAACGGTATGCAACATTGTTTCGCCTAAGAGAATATCATTGACGAAGTATGTAGTTAATGTTAGTATATTTCGTCTATGGAAAATATATATAGAACACAAACTGTAATATAATATTATTAAATATCGAAATGGAAAATACTTCAATGTTCTGAATGTCTATTGAAAAGAACAGCTGGAAATCGAAGAGAACTCGAAGCCGAAAACGAATAAAAATAAGACGAAATGGGGCAATATATCTTTCCTTTCTAAGCAAACAGAAATGTATTTTTTTTTTAATTTACTTAATAATATTTATTATCATTTCCTTTAAAATATGCAAAATAAGTACAAAGAATATTAATAAAGATCGTGTCACACCCTGCGACCGTCTTCAGAAGGCAATCTCTATGGCTGCCCTAGAATGGCAATGCACTTACACATGCATAATAATAATAAATAGTTGAGAGAACAAACACAGATGTAGATACATTTGTTTATTGTTAAGATAGCCCCAGCAACGGGTCAGGGCACGTCGAGGCACGGCACGGCTCGGGCATAAAAGCCAACATAAAGTCTCAGACTGCATTTAATTAGACAGTGAAAGATGTCAACCCCACTAGAGTTTGGGGAAAGGGGGAGAGAGGTAGAGGTGAGTTATAAGTTGATCAGAACTGAAGAGAGTTGACCACCTAGCAAGGCGGCCTTTTGAACCCGGCTCCGCACCAAGCCAAAGTATCGAGGCGCCACTTATCCAACTTCAAAGTTGTAAAGCCGCTGCAGAGAGAACGCGCTGATTCTCCCTCTCTCTCTCTCTCTATCTCTCTCTCGCTCCTTCTCTTTCCTTTTCTCCTGCTGACTGCACCATCTATCTCTCAGTTTGTTTCATACCATCATCATGGCCAGAGAGTTGGCATTACAAATCGACAAACGACACGAAAATGCGCTTTAACAACGCGCAGTTAAAATAGATAAAAGCAGATAGCCAGACGCCGCCGCCGCAGCAAGACGAGAAGTGTCCCCGCAAGCGAGGAAGAAATAGAGAGAGAGAGAGAGAGAGAGAGGTAGAGAGAAAGAGAGAGTAAGAGAGTATAAAGCTGCAGTTAAGCTTTAATATATGTATGTACAGCTAAAAGAAATGCATAAAAGTGTACTTAAAATAATATTATGCAAGATATAGATGAGGTTAACTATATGGATAGCAAAGTATAATATTCATAAGATAAAATAAAAAATAAAAAATGTTGACTTTAATCTAACATATTATCAATATATTTCTACATTAATATAATAAAAATCAATGAACACAAAAAGAGGACTTATCCCTTAACTCATTGTTAGATTTTGAATATATTCTATGATAGATTATGATTAATATAATGAATAAATGTATTTGTCTATTTGGAATTGCATGTTGGATTATAAAAATACCGAAACTTATCATTGTATATAGAAAACTAAACCGTGAGCTCTTTCATAATCTTAGCTCTACTGCCCTACCCATTATTCCAAATCTTCTCTATATCAACTGCCTACTTAGGCCTCCCTTCTTTGCTGGACAACACCATCGAAGCACCATCGATGACGTCACAGCAGCTCAAGCCCCAGCCTGAACACAGCCCTCGCACGAGTTCTAGGAAAAAATATCAAAATTCCAAGAATTCACACGCAAGACTAAATGAGATTGGCTCGACGAGGCGAGGCGAGGCGATGCGATGCGGGGCAAAGCGAGACCCATCGCAAGGTATTCCCTTGTCTTGGCTGTGTTATCACAACACACGCGCGTCTCGTTCCATTTGGTTCACGGGTCGCTCGTTCGGACCGGGGCCGAAATCACATTATCTTCCCTGTGCGTTGCCCAATGCGATGGCGACTCGACTAATGGACACTCTCGGCGCTGCGGCGTAAAGCATATCAATGATAATGATGATGACGATGAGGATGAGGATGGCGATGCAGATGCTGATGGCAATGATGATGAGCACGATGATGATGATGATGGTGAACACAACGACGACAACGAAATGCAGACGCCGCAAGATTGAAGATGCGGCGCTTATCGAAACCGAAAGAGATGGAGAGAGAGACAGAATGAAAAAGGGAGAAAGAGAGCAACAAGAACCGAAAAAAGACAGGCAGGATGGCACTTGGGTCTCTGTCTCGGTGTCTTTGGTTATCGTCGGGCCAACTGCGGACTTTTGTTTAGCTCCGCGTTTGCATCTCTCGGCATTGGGCAAAGGGCTCCTTCCACTTCCACTCAGCCTCAGCTCAGAAATGTGGCGCCAAAGGAAACGTTCGGAATGGTACTTGATCATGATCGCGATGCCAGACGGTGTATGTGTGAGTGTGTCATATCTCTACATCAGCGCGCATGTGTGTGTGAGTGTAATTTAGACGGCGCCTCGCTCCTTGTTTCACACTAATGCACTTGCAGCTTTTAAATGTCACCACAAGTCTGTGGCAGTAGGGCGGAGGAAAAGCAGTGGAAGGGGGACTAAGTGCAGTCGCACGACTTGACGGGTCTTCTGTTTCCACTTTCCTATATAGCATATATAATTTGCGGTTATTTCAGCTTGTTTTTGGCTGGCTGTGACTGAAAAAGATGATGAATCTGTTTTCTATATGCTATATATAGGTTTATAATTAAGCTTGTTATTTGAGTTTGATCTTTTTAAAAGGGCGAAAGGAGGCGTGGCCCAATTTCGATTACTACTTTGGGACAGTGCAATTCACACATGTCTTGCTACAAAATTTGTTGGCTTTAGCTTTTATGATCTTTAAGATCTAAGCCCTCACACAGACAAATTGGACCGACAGGCAGGGCTAAATAGACTTGAGAATATATATGTTTTATAGGGTCGCAGATGCCTTTTTCTGCCTGTTACGCGCGTTCCGACAAACACAATAGACCATCGATAGTACATAATCTTTAAAATATAACAGGGTCTAGGGTAGCCAACTAAGTATATACACCACAGGCAACATCCTATAACAATATATTTTCTTGATTAATATGATAAGCCATACACTGTATGTCTTACTTGTCTACAATACTAGCTACTCTTTGGATCAAGTTATTATATTTTCTCAGTGCCACGCCCATTCAAACCGTTAATAGGCGTACTAAGCAGAGCTATAAAGATAGTTTGAATACCTATTTACTTTTCTACTGCGAACGAGACTTTTTCGATTGCCGCAAATTTGTTTTGACCATTAAATCGATCCATTTGATAAGTTTAATGTCCGCTCGATGCGCTCAAGTACAAATCGGGCAACAAAGTTGTCTCACCTAGGCGCCAATCCACTCGACTGCGGCAGCAACATCGTTTCTACTCCTCATATGACACCCACTTGACGGGGGGAATCTTTGGCCTTATCATGACTTCCACAGAGGGCACTTTGCCAGTGCCCCGAAACAAGAAAACTAGCTGCGATTTTCCACATTTTCTACTACTATGTATTATGTCTCGCCAGGCCTCGGGCAATTAGGTATCTCGTTGGTCTTTTCATTAGTTTATCGACAGCATAAATTTCTCATATGTCCCCGCCAAGTTGTTAGACAACTCGTTGGCGGTGCGTGTAATTAAAAGATCGACTTTCGAAATTGTACACACACATACAATGTACAATGTATATAGAATATGTATAAGAATAAATCCCTTAACGTGAGAAAATTCCAATGCAAATTCAATATGCAAAATGTCTTATCGGGCGCCAGCATACCTGGTTCTCCCCTCAGAGAAGTATTTGCCGCTGATAGTCCGCGAACAAAAAGCGTAAATGTCAAAATGCCAAAATTAATTGCAATGGCAGCGCCATGGATAAAGCCTGAAGAAACTGCAAGACTCCGAAGCTGGCTCCAAACTACCTTCCTGCCAAGCCTGCCATGCTGCACTCGCCTATGGGTCAAGAAACGAACAACCTCAACGACGGGCGGCGACGGGAGGAGGGCGACAGTAGTACCAAAACCAGAACCAGTCGGCGCCCAGCACTGCCCATTTTCTTGGGCGCCATAAAGGCGACTTGTCTCTTGTCTTACTGGAGGCCTGTCCGCGTTAAAGAGAGATGGAGGTAGTACCAATAAATTCAAAAGGGGGTTGCTTGTAATGAAAATTATATCTTTTTGAGGTTAAAAAAAATGTAGGGAATTTTATTTTAGTTCCTCCTAAGTAAGTAATTAGGAGGGTTGGTAAAGGCATAGAAAATGTAATTAAAGATTTGTAACAGATACAATCAAGCATTAATGCCGAGTTAACCAATTTTTATTATATTTATGATATTTATATAATATCTTTTTTATTGAAACTAGGTTATATTAAACCTGTTTGTCATAAAAGCAACGGCTTAGATCTTTGAAACCTTCTTCTCCTCTTTCGTTTTTTTACAACCCCCTTAGACGGCGCCTCTGTACGCCATGTGAGCTCTGTTTGCGCTTGCCACCATTACGAATTCTACCACTTCTGCAGCAGCTCGTCCCAGTCCACACACCCCAGTTGCAGTGGCTGTCCAGGGTTGAGAATGGAGACAAGGTTCAACCAGGCTGCACAGTGCGGCACAGAAGTTTGGTAACACGCGTTCGCGGCATTTATCGCACCTGGCAATCAGACGTGCAGGACGTCGCCTGTGCTGTTCTGTGCCCTGTGCTGCTGTCTGGCCCTGCAACAGACGCTGAACTCGGGACCTGCCTCTCGACCTGTACAGCTCGTCCCGAAACTGGAAACTCGTTTGCGTGTGCGCTGCAACTTTGCGATCCCCATTTTTAAGGTGGAGTCATGCAACGCGCGGCACGTTCATTGGCCAGGAAAGATGTGAGCATGTAGAGGTGTGTGTGTGCGTATGTGTTTGTGTGTGTGTGTGTGTGTGTGTGTATGTGCTGCCTCCGTCCGTCTGGGTTTCATTAAAGTTTCGCATAAATTTTGTTGCATGTTCGCGACGTTTTATGGCCAGGCACGTATCGCACACGCATTTCGAGTCCATTTCATTTGCAACGTGCTATGCCTTTTCCTATATATAGTTTTCCCATAAAAACCATATACCTATGGGACCGCTGGCAGGCTGCCGCTTTGCTCATGTGCCACATGCCTCGTCTCGTGTCGCCTCGCATTTGTCTGTTGTCTCGCTTCTCTAAGCTATGTATTTCTCTCCCTCTCTCTCTCTTCTCTCTCTCTCTCTCTCTCTCTCTCTCTCTCTTCTCTCTATCTCTCTCTGTTTGTGGCGTCTATAAATAATTGCGGCTTATCAGCGCTTCGCTCGCTTTGCATTTAATAAATTTAATTTGTGGTAATTGAACTTTTTGCAGACACTGTCAGCCGGTTTACGCTGCGCATTTGTCAATCTGTCGCTAACAAAATTCTTCGTTTAATTTCGCAAAATTTTTCAGCACTCAAAAAAAGTAACCTATTAATAAAGCACGAAGTCTCATTTGTATGAAACTTAATGGCACAGGGTTTTAATGCGTTGTCTCTCTATCAAAATATGCCAGTTATCTTGTGTACTTGCATAAAAAAGTAGTCCTATGATATGATTATGATATACACCAAACGGAGGACTGATTAATTAGCTAGCAGTACGAAATATTTACGGGCTCCTTAAACATGTCAAGGTAAATTACTATTCTGGATATAAAAGAGAAATTTCTATTTAGGCTAACCGTATTAAAATTTTTATGATTTCAGCTCTAATATTATCGGAAAATTTTTTAAAAACTTTACGGACTTTTGGAAAAATAAAAATAAAACAATACTTAAAAACGTAGGCTTTTAGAAAATTTTAAGCAAATGTAACAGAAATTTAGACATATTAAAACCCCTTTTTTAATTTTAAGGTGAATTTTAGAAAGTGTAAAAATAAACCTAAACAAGTAAGAACGGCTACAGTCAAGTGTTGACTGTATAATACCATGGATTTTTTAAGATTATGAAAAAATTCAGATTGAGAAAACTGTTATTAAACGTGTTTTTCTAAGAAATATAACATTTTTTTAAAATCCATGGTCTAAAAACTGTAGCTAAAGTTTCAGAATTTAAAAAAAATCTCTAAAACTGTATCTGGATTTTAGAAAGAATTTAAGAATTGAAGGTGAATTTAAGAAAATTAAAAGAAAAACCTTTGAAAACCATAGATAAATTTTAGAAAATAATAAAAATTAAAAAATTTTTGAAAATGTAAAGTTGAATTTTAGAAAAATTAAATATCACAGCTAAAGAAATATCTATCTACGTGATACTTTTCACCTTTGGCAGGTTCTTAAGATAAATTATTGTAGCTTTTACGGCTGACTTTTATAACAAATTGAATTTGAAATTGAATTCTAATGCCTGTGATCAATTAAACTAAGTCTAAAATCATCATGTGGCCATAGCACAAGAGCCAGCGAATTATCGATAATCAATAGAAACACGAACGAGTATGTTTTAAGGCAGGCAAAAGGCAGGCTGCGATAAATGGCAATTGGTAAATGAAATGCCAATTAAAGTGCACATAAAAAAGCAAAGACATTCTGCCTGTTTTATATGCAAACATTATGCTTAACTCACAGATTGTTTATTATATTAATGATTGTGCGGCAATGTGCGTGTGTGTGTCTTGATTAATGATTATTATTATGGCGAGCGCGCATAATTCAAAATGTTGCGCATACGCCGCGAGAGCCGACGCAGTACAAAAGTGGGCAGTCTCAAGAGAGAGCGATACGTAGGCACACACAAACAAAAACACATACACGCAGCACACACACAAGTATCTAAACAGCAAATCAAGCAAACTTGAATGGCTCCAATTCGATTACGAGCGCAGGCAAGTGCGACAAAGAGAGAGAGAGAGAGAGAGAGAGAGAGAGAGAAAGGGAGCGCAAACAAGAAAGAGAGCGCGCGCTCAAGCAGCTAAGGCAACACCCACTTTGATAGCATGTGTATGCGTGTGTGTGTGTGTGTCAGCTTGATTGTGTGTGAAACTCGTTTGCCTGCCCGTTGCGCCACTCGATGGGCTGCCGCGCTCGACAGTCGCGCTCGCAGCGTACGTCCAACCGGAAGCTCGCTCGCTCGTTCGTTCATTCGCCTCGCTTTGCTCGCTCGCTCTCCCGTTCGCTCCATCTTGTGGTCGTCTTCTTCCCCATTCCAATTAGAAACAACAACAACTGGCCACCGCGTTTTGGCGTCCCGCAGCGAGTCTTGTGCTCAGTTGACTCTCGAACGTTTCTACGCGAAATTGCAGAGCGCGTGCAACGTGAAAATTTTCGGTGTGTGAAAATCGTTAGTGAAAAGCCGTCGCCAATTATGAATTGCAGAAAATTCAATGATCGATATCGATAACGATAGCTGCCTCTGCATTTTTATTATACTCGTTCCAGTGGCTACTCTGTGTAAACTTTGAATATTCACATATTCATTCGGCATATTCATTCGGCTATTCGTGTCGTCTGGCCATTGTTAATGATGTGTTTAAGAGCTGTGCGTGTGTGTGTCGCATGCTAATTCGTGTTTGTCTCTCGTTTTCGCCAGCAATATGCAAATGTATCTTTGAGATACCACCTGTATCTGCGCGCTGTATCTAGCGTATCTGACCATCTATCTAGCGTTATCTACCGTCTGTGACTGTAAGTGTCGTGTCGTTTCTGCCACAACAGCAACAACAACAGTAACAACAGAGGTAGAGGCAACAAGCAGTAGCAGCAACAACAACAGCAACAACTAATTAAATTTATGTTCAATTCGAAACAAAACGTTTGCTGTCGGTGGCAATAAACGCGCTTTAAAAGCAATTAAGATTCACATAAACACACCAAAAAGGCTACTCAATCAGCACAACAACAATAATATAAACCCCACTTTGCGTACGATTGCCTCATTTCATCCACAAACAACATCATTATCATAATAATACAACAACAACAACAAACAGACACAATTGGAACAATAGACGGGCGTATTAAACAAAGTAAGTAAACGACATTTTATAGTGATAAAAATAATATAACTTTAAGCGGGAAGTATGCGTATGTGAATAAATGTACAGGGTATCGATAAAATTTTTGGACAAATTTTAAAGATTATTATGTTTTCATACTGGCTAATTTTCTGAAATATTTTTTTTTTAATTTTCTAATTTTTTTTCGAAAACAATCGGTATATGATGCAAATAATTCATTTAACCTAGTTAAAAACCAAAATATAAATACTTTAAGAACATAAAAATTGTTAGAATAACAAATGAAAATCAACTTTTTATAAGAAAACAAGAAAGAAATTCTACATTCCGCGAAGGTTTCACGCCCTTGCAGTAAGGTTCTTTGGTAGCTCAACGATATATCTGCCCGATTTTAATAAAACTTTCACAGCATTTAATGGACATACGCAGACAAATATAAGGTAAATTTCATAGGAATATTTTTCATATTTTGAAAAATTATTAAAGTCGGCCGATAGGTTCTATGGCAGCTATGTGACATATCGCTCCGATCCGTCTCGTTCCGACTTATTTACAGCGTGCAGGAATAAGAAGCATCTATGCCAAGTTTTATCAAAATAGAGAGACTAGTTTGCGTTGCAACAGACTGACGGACAGGCGGACAGACGGACATGACTAGTTCGACAGCCCTATGAATGCTGATTAGGAATATATAAACTTTATAGGGTTGGTAATGTCCTAAAGCACGTTGCAAACTTCTGGCCAAAATTAATATACCCTCTGCAAGGGTATAAATATGATTAGTTCCATTTGAAATGCATATACTGTTTTTCCAACTTTCATCCTCTTCTGAAGACCCGCCCACACATAAACAACAAACAAACTATTAAATCAATATGGCATTTGTCTGGGTTGCTCTTAAACAAACCAGTTTTTCGAATGCATTAAACAATTCATCATTAGTGTGATTGCCCCAAGTAATCCTTACCATTAATAAACATTAATCGTCAACTGCAGTCTCTTAAAGTGCTCCACATCGGAACTGATATAAATTTACGACTTAAGCTCACTAAATATTTATGCAGTTTTATTATGAATCTATAGTATGATTTAGCAAATATTTACGATATTTATATGGTAAGCCGTCAAGTAGACAAAGACAAATTGAGTTTACCTATAACATTTAATACAATCGAAAATGATTCGATTAAGATAGGATGATGATCACGCAGAATTGCAACAAAGTGCATTTAGCTAATGCAAGTTTTTCTTCTACATGTGTGAATATTTCAATTAAGTCATTTACAGATCATTCATAAATCGCGGACTTTACGTTTATGGATCTACTCAATTAGCTATCGCGTAAACAGGTGCTAATGCCATATTATAGGCCGAGTAGAAAAACGATTTGTAAACGTGAAATCATTATTCAAAAACGAAAACTAAGTACATTTCGAAATGATAAGTCAATCGAGTATGGATTGGTATAAAAAACTTTCGGTTAAATCAAATTCAATTATAAAGTATTTGTATCGCAATTCAAATTGCAAATTTTATGCATACGACGAGGGAGTGCCATAAATTTTGTCTGAAATCCGCAATTGAATGCGAATTGTCAGTTGCGCCTCGGTGCCAGTGATAACAAAATGCAAATTATACATTTTGGGGAGGGCGCCTTTTCTTACAAGCAATTACCCCGAAGTAAACTGTGGATGGGTTGAAGAGACACGAAACTCAGTAGACGTGGCAAAACCGGAACTTGTCTTGCGATAACAGTGCATTACACACAGTAGTTTTTGTACACACACACACACACACACACACACACACACACACTCGCACTTGTATTAATTTACAATTATTCGCAGTGAGTGTTCAAGCGCAAACAAAAGACTTAGGCAGCGAACTTGCGAACAGCGCGCACTGTGGAAAACGCATTGGAAAAGCGAGAACAACATGATTATTCATCAAGCAGACAGGCAGGCACTCCGATATGCACATACATTAGGGCAATGTGTAAGAACTTGATAAGCCTGTGCTTGTACTTGCATATGCCTCATAAATAATGTAGCATTAACAGGCGTCAACTTACACGGTTCTTAATACTCTGTATAGAAAGAGATTTGATTTCGGCTAGAAAAATCAACTAGAAATGTGCAGTGGAGGCGAGAAGGCTTTGATTGTATTATCAATCGAAATTGAAAGTATACTTGCCCCTATCTAATAATGCTCTTTATAACCTATTTCGATTCAACTGTGTGTGGAGGGTATTTACGAACCGAGTTCTCTCAACGACTCAGCCAATTAACAACTCACAACTTTCATTAAGCCGTGTTTGAGTTGAGTGAATGTTTTTGCTTTGCAGCCAATTAGATAGAAATCTGCTATTTGAAAGCAACCTTCAACTAACGTCGACATTAACCCTAACGCAATTACACGCCCCTCGCTTAACCCTTGCTACACTTTCACTTTTGCCCGAGGGCCGAGATGACAACAAGTGCCCGTTGCCATTGCCAGTTTATAAGGCAATTAACTGCTGGCGCCACCAAGACAACAAACAACGGGAGAGTCGACAATAGAGCAGACGAGCGAAAGAGAAAGGGAGTTTAAGATAGAGAGCTAAAGAGTGAAAGAGAGAGAGAGAGAGAGAGAAAAAGGGAGTCCGGCTAAGAACATTGCGAACAATGACACAACATGACAACAGTTTCTACTTCAAGTGCATTGCAAAGAGGCCAATAAAGTCATTAGCTTGAAATGGCCAACAGTTTGTGTGTATGTGCGTGTGTGTGTTTGTGTATGTGTGTGTGTGTGTGCAATTCGGATACGGTGCTGAGAGTCAACCAAAACGCCGCGTGTGACCAGTGGCACAGGTTACACATTGTATCTGTATCCCCATCCATATATTTAGTATCTGTAGCTGTATCTGCATCTGCATCTGTATCGGTATCTGTCCCGTGCTGCCTGTGTGTGTGCCTGCTTAAGCGCCTTATAATTTATGACACTTTTATGAGACCAGAGAGTCATAAAACTAAATCGACTCTCGACAAAGAGGCAAAATAAAAGCAACAACAGCAGAAGTTGCCTTTTTGGGCAATTGAAGAAGCAGAAATCTTGACCAGAAAATCATTTAACAGGGCGGCCAAAAAGGTCACGGTGTTGCAGCCAAGGTAGTCAAGTGTACTGTAAACGTGTAGCGAATCAAGAAATATTGGGTATAAGTCTAATTGCGACACGCTATATATACTATAAGTCTGATGGGGGAATTTAGGCCGGTATGATATGATTTCAGTACTGTAGTCTACGATATAGCGTTTTTGTTTATGTTTAAGCCCATAGTTAACAAAATTTTTAATGATTAAAATATAATTTCATTTTAAATTTTTGATATTCTGCAATCTTAAGGCAAAAGTACCCTATTATGTTTTTTTTTTAAATATAATTGTCAAAGCAGAGAGTTACCATAATACCATAATACCAATACCTTTACCATAATAGGTTGCCTACAAAACAATTTAAAAATTTCAATTTAATTATTCCATTATTGCTTTGCAGAGGCGGTGGGCGTGGCAGCTACCTATATAGCTCTATATGCATTTGATATACAGAAATCTGCTTGCCAAATTTGATATCCCTAGCTTTTAAATAAGTTGGTATAAGTGTATTCACACATGGCTAAGTCTGCTCGGCTAGTTATTCCAAACAAGAATATAGACACATTTAGTATGGTATATCTCACTTCGATCTGCCTGACATATATATTTATACACATATTTACACACACTAAGTATACCCATTTTTTAATATTTATAATGATCGAGGGGTATACAAAATGTTTTCGTTATTAATAACTCAACTTGAAAGTTCAGGCGAGCCTTCCTTCTGGCCGCGTTTCTGCTCTGTAAGCAGGCAACCCTGGCCGCGCAACCCTCGGCAAAAGTGCAGCAAACGTAATTATGCAACTTTTAACACTCGCTCGCAACCTACACACAGTACACACACCGCAACACACAACAAATGCAGGTAGCAAACAAAAATATGAAGCACGCAATACGAAAATGTCGAAAAACATAAATAACAAACAGAACGAGAATGCATAGAATAGCATGAGTGCAAGTGCATATATGTGCGTGTCTGTGTGTGTGTGTGTGTGTGTGTATGCGTGTGTGTGAATTGCACATTAAGCAGGTCAACGGGACAGCCCAATAGGAAGCCCAGTCAAACGTGGCCATTGGACGAGGTCGAGACCCATTGACCCGACTAGCAGCTAGAGCAGGACTCCGTGCAGGACTAGAAGCCAGGGCTGGGGGCAGACACAGAAGTCATGTCGTGCGTTACGCGGCGTTGGTTAATTGCCCAAAAGGTGCAGGAACCGAGTCGACCTGGACACGGGCCGAGCTAACTCTTGGCGTCTCGTGTCTGAGTGCTTGCTGTGCCTGATTTTAGAAAGTACCTTCGCAATTCCCGGGAAGAACGTTACGTAATGTGTATGTACACCCAAGCGTGGCCTAACTAATTCTTAATGGCCCTAAGACCCACATATATTTACTTGGTATATTTGCCTAACCGGCATTATTTCCATTACCCTGGCGACCCTTGGGATTCATATCGAAAATGTTTTTAATTGCCATCAAATTATACAGGCCAAACAATTTGATGTATGCCTCTATAATGTGATTATAAATAATCCATATGGAATGGGTTATAAGCTTAATTCTTTTGCTTAAGGTGTACTCCAACAGCAAGATGGACAAGTTTAGCTACATAGCGCGACTTTACGGTTGATTGTGATAATGTATATGTATGTCAAGTGTTTGAGTAGATATCTT
Source organism: Zaprionus ghesquierei (assembly GCA_018904095.1). Taxonomy (NCBI): domain Eukaryota; kingdom Metazoa; phylum Arthropoda; class Insecta; order Diptera; family Drosophilidae; genus Zaprionus; species Zaprionus ghesquierei. Next base: position 2,481,709 of record JAEIGP010000676.1, read on the forward strand.
TAATCTGGTAAGAAAGTTAAGTATCAAACTTAAATAAACAATGATAAAATAAATTAATGGAAAATTATATAGACATAAATAAAACTTAACCCCTTCCCTGATTATTTCATTATTCATTAATCTTTGCGAGCAAATTCTTTTGCTGACTAAAGCAATTGAAATCTTATCCAAGCTTTGCGCCTTGAATAAGATTATTTCATGGATTTTTTGCCTTATACCAGAACAATATACGTATTATATGTGTTTGTATATCCAGGGCCGATAAACTTGCGTTATTCACAGCGATTGCTTTGCCCTTATCGCGCACTAAAATGGAACCCAGAAATCAGAATCAAAGGAAGCTGCTGCCCTATAACGCAAAGCGATAGCCGAGCAGGGGGAATCTCAAGCTTAAGTTTTATAATGTTTTTTTTCTTTTTTTGTTTATGTGTATGTAGATATGGTTTAACTTATCTGCGTATTTTCCGCACATAATCCGGTCCGGTAATGCTATCGCCAGCTGTGGCGCCAAGGTTCATAAAAATTAAATCCAGCCGCGTTATAGCGCATGTGGTAGCTTTCCTTGGAGTTTCTACAGCCATTAGAATATTACGCCGATAATTAATTAATTAAAGACAAGGGAAAATTAGGCGACATCTTTTCACAGTCTTTCGAAGAGACCAAGGCGACTAGCGACGATATTTCCACAGCGATTAATTGGCTCTCACAAATGTAAATGTCAGCGAAGGCCGGAGGGGGGAGGGGAAAGGGAAACAGAGACCCAGGCGCAGACGCAGACGGAGACGGCATAAGCCGCGCCGACGCCGAGACACTTAAAAGCTTTGCGCACTGACGGACAAGCGGACGGAGCAGGTGAAGGAAGGGGGGTAGCGACGCAGACGCAGTCACATTTGAATTCCTGGGCAGACGGGGGAATGGAATGGGAATTTGTCTGCCCGCGTGCCGAAAACTTGTCACAGCTGCTGTCAGTGTGGTCACACACACAGAGCAAGAGAGGGAGAAGCAGAGCGAGAGAGGGAAAAAAAGCAGGGGGAGTGGAAAGCGATGCGTGCAGCCGGCAAAGATCAACCGAAAGCGGGGACTTAATATAGACGCCACAGTGTCCAAAAAGGGTTGTAGCTCTGTTGCAGTTTCTGCTAAGCCAGAACTTGAGGCTGCAAGCCGGGTAAGTTTGTTGCCTAAGTCTTTCGTTTTAGGCCCGCATAGGAATTGGGCAAATTGAGAGTTGAAACAAGGCTTATCTGCAATTTTTGAAAATAACAAACAATAAGGCACCACTTCCGCCTTCATACCGCCAGCAATGTGATAAGGCGAGCAAGTGTGTGTATGAGTGTATGAGTGTACTCATTCGGGTACTCGCTAGGGAACGTTTCGAGTGAGCTTCTCACAAAATCAACTATTGGAACAATCAGTTAAATGCCTATATCGTTTGCTAGTTTTAGTTGTTGCTGGGGGAAGCTCTTTATCTTGAACACAAACCACCCCCCCCCCCTCTCCGACTCCGCTACACTCATTTCTACATGCTCTGCTTATCACTTTGGAATATTCAAATTGAGTTTTGTATAAGTAGCCGCATTTCAATTGCGTTTCACTTGTTGTCAAGCACTTGAAACCAAGTGTAAGTGTGTGTGTGAGTGTAAGTGAGTGCATGGGAGTGTAAGTATGTGTGCGTGTGACAGTTGCTGTGCAGTCAAGTGTCACGGCGATGAGTAATTGCTTTAGCTGCAAACAGAGAAAAGACCTAATTGCATTTTGATAAGAGACCTGCAGATACTATGGCAATGAGTGCGCTTTATGAGTAACCAATGAGTATCCAGCTTGCAGCAATTCAAATGCAACTCTTAGTCCAAGTTCCCCATTTAACACTCCATACATCTCAATATGCAAATAATACCCCAGCTCGGCATCGAAATCTCCCCTGGCATCGGCATGGGGCTAGATCTGAATGCATTCGGTACATAAAAACGCCATAATTACAAGCTTAAACTGCCCAAAACACTCAGCCGAACGACTGCAGCTGGAGGGGAAGAATCTCATAATTAGGCATAAGAGAAATAAACATACAAATTTGAATAAAAACCATATAAACGAAGCAAGGGGGAAACAGGCCCTAGGGAAGGTGCGGCGGCTGCGGCTGGCGACTGCGACTCGCGTACTTTGCCATTAAGAATCGAACCACAAATCCACTTAAAATCACTACAAAAACCAATAAAGATTTCTTTCATCTTCGCCGAAGGCGCATCGGCAAAAGGAGTGAGAGAGGGAGAGAGAGCAAAGGAGAGGGAGGGAGAGAGGGAGCATGCCCAACAGAGCGATCGATCGAGTGCGACACAATCAATAGACAATCAAAAGACATTGTAATCATATGCAGTGCACTCTCTCTCCCTCTCTCTCTCTCTCTCTCCCTCTCTTTCTCTCTAAGGGGCTTAGAAAGTCCCCGCATACTTAGGATCTGCCGGCACTTTGAAATCTTTCGTTGACATTATTTTTTCCCAAAAAGGGTTTACAGGATTAGTGGAGCCAGAGCAATTATCATTTGTCTGCGTCTTATCGAGACGGTGCAGTGCAGTCAACTTTCCATTTACTTTCATTTACAATTTTTCATTTGCATTTTCCAATCATGTTTTATTGTGAATTCTCTGGAAAGCGCGTGCCATTCCGCGTAGTTCCCACATACCGTATGCATAACGAGGCGCCTTTTTCCTTAGTCACATAAAACTTAATCACCGTAGCGACTTCAGTCACACACACAGAGATCGTGTGGATGATCACATTAACGGTCCATGGCGCATGATATATAAAGCTGTTCACAAATTAAGGTCCATTAGCGCAGCAGGATGTGTCAGCGTCGATTGAAATATGCGCTTGTCCGCCTTGCGGTTCTTGTTTTGACATCTTTCGTACCCTCAACTTGTCTCGCTCTCTTTCTGCCTCTCGGCCTGCCTCAGCCTGTACTTTTCACTCTTGTTTTGATCACAGATCGTTGCTCGCCTTTTCTGTTTATTTCTTTCTTTTTGCACTTTAATGGAAAGAATTTGTTTTGCACTCTGTCGCAGTGAGACCTTTTTTCTGATGGGAGAATTATGGGCTGCTACGCGATCATTAATCATTCTAATGAACTGGAGTGCATCAATTTGGGCAACTTGACAAAAGCAAAACAAGCGGAGAGCAGAAGGAGTTAGAGTGGAGCCTGGTTGAATCCAATCCCCCATTGAATCCATTCCCCAACCTTCAACTAAGCATTACCTGCAATTGCAGAGCGCCTGCCTTGGCTTGTTTACTCCTGCCAAATTAATTAACCCTCATTAGGCGCAACCTAAACACACACCGATGTCAATTAATTAAAACTGACCAGGCAATCCTGCACACACACACACGCCCAGTTTGATTAGTTGGTGACACAATGGGCTGAGCCCGTCTCTGCCTACTGTGGAATCGATCTAAGGTCGTGGCGTGTGGGGGGAGGAGGGATTAGACTAAGTGCCTACCGTTCTAGGGGCAAGTGCCTGCGCGAGGGCACTCGAACCTGTTTCCCTTCTCTCTTTCACTCTTGCTCTTCTTCAAATTCTGTTTCGTTTTGGGACTCAAGTGCGAGGCACAATTTTTCAAGTCTTACATGAAATTGACTAATTTCGTTCAAGCGCCGCCGTCGTCGCTGCCGCCGCAGCTGCAGCGCTGCTGACGTTGCCGCTTGCTGCACCTACAAATGTTTACCTGTCAACTGTGCAGCAGGCTGTCTCGCTTGCACGCCCTGCACGTTTGTGTGAAGGCGACGCCTGCAAGTGACACCGTCCGGGGCCGAGGCAGAGACCGACGGACGGAGGCACGAACGGATCGAGCGAACGACCGCCTTGGCTGCCCATTGATGAAATTGACTTTTTATGTTGTCGCCGTTGACTTCTTTCCGATTTTGCGTGGTGCTTGCTGCAACGTTGCCATCGCTGTCACCGTCCGCGTCGCTGTCGACGTCGACGTCAGCGTCAGTGCCGAACTGAAACTGGATTTTTGAGATTAAGTTTTTGTTTACTTTGAGGTGTTTTTTAGTTTCTTTGTACGCCTCAAGGAAGTCGGTTCGCTGTGCTCGCTCCCTCGATCTGCAACCAGGACAAAAGCAACAACAATAACAACAACAAAAGACTGACTACAACAAAGTCAAATGTGTTAAGTGCTCGCAAATGGATTAATGTGCGAATTAATCGCTTTATTGGCCACATTAATCAGGCAGCATCGTCGTACAACAAAGCCCATGGGATCGTGAACCAAATCGATTGCCCCGATATAAATAATACTGTAAATGTAATCGTATCCGATTCTCGATTCCGCCACAAATTGTTGAACTTGAATTTCGCGTGCTCATAAATCAAACCTAAATCGAATTGCTAAATCGAAACGGAAGACATTACAAATTATCAAACAAAACTCAAAAACTCAATAAATTATGGGAATCTTACTAAGTGATGGCGATGTAAGTTTGTTTTAAAATCGATATTTTATGAGTTATGGTATATGATATATTAAGTGCTGTGAGTTCTGCAAGTTGTTTGCTATATTTGATATGCATTTATAATAAGGCTATAAATATAGAGTTTCTATATCTAAGTGAAATCGAAGCAGGGTAAACGATATGAATTTATATATATATTAGCTATATATATATTTTAGCTATATCTAAGTGAAACCAAATCAGATTCCAAAGTAATTAATTAACTTCTGGGTCTTAAGATTATCTATCAGCTAATATAAATATCTTGTTTATCTACGTATTTATATTTTGTTTGAGAAATCGGTACTTCACCATAGCTGATAATAATGGTTATAGTGGATTACCTAAGCTGTTGAAATTTTACTTAAATCGGAACTTATATGTTTTAATCAAATTGAAATTATTATGGAGACGGAATATACCTTTGATTTATAATTTAAACTTGATTAAAATATAATTACAACTTTCCCAAGCCTTAGAAAAATTAAAATATATTTTAGCTATAATAACAATCGATGAAAGCGTATGACATAAGCTCCTAGCGCTTACTTAGCTTGGAGATAGCTTCACAAATTATGTTTAACAGGAATTGAAATGAATAACCCAACTGGGCGGGAATTCTTGATATATTACATACACTAGTGCTATTAATTTAACTGCAGCTGTAAACCATTTATATAATCAATTCACAGCAAAGTGTGTCATTAAAGAAGCTTCAAGTAAAGTTGGCATCAGTTATAAGGCTAGAATCAGTTGTAAAGTTGAAATCAGTTAACGGACTGTCACAATTATCTTGCTTAGTATTCTCTAACTGCAATTGTAGACTTTCACTAAGAGGATGTTTTATCCAGTTCATTTTCAACACGCTTAACTGTGTGTAAAAAAAACTAGAACTAACCTCTAGGCGACATTACGCGACATCCGCTAGAAACATCGAGTTAGCCAGAGAGAACCGTAATTGCCGCCGGCGCATCTTTTCATGAATGAGTCAAGTGAGTGAGTTAGTGTGTATGAGTGTGTACGAGTGTGAGTGCTGCTCAAGTGAATGCCAAAAACAGGATCCTCGCGCCGAGACAAGTTTTAAAAAACAAAACAGAAAGAGATGGAAACATATAAAAAAACACTTAAAGCGCCCCTTAAGTCCTAAGTGTTCTTCGCGATTCTCAGTTTCTGTTTCGGTTTCAGTTTCGGTTTCTTTTTCTACTTCTCAGTTTGCCTTATTTGCCTTGTTTGTTGTTGTGGTTGTGTTGCTCTTGCTGCTCAAGTGGTTTTCTCTGTTTGTTTTTATTCCTCTCATCTCTGCTGTGACAAATTATTAACGTTCTGCCCGATCCTCCGCCGCAGATCCTTTTCCCGACCTGTGCGAGTTGTCGCATTTATTAAATTGATTTTTTATTGCTGTATATTTTAATTCCGTTTCCCCTTCCCCATATCTTTGTCTTTCTGTTGTGCCCTTAATAAGCGCCAAAGCGCCAAAGCGCCTCTGCAGGCACCTTGATCCCGATCGCGTTGCCGAACATAATCCCCAGATCCCGATGCCGATCCTGATTCCATTGGCACCGATTCACGTTTCGGCTGTCGACATCGACTAACCTCTTTTTCCCCTTTCTTTCTCACTCACACACACTTGCTATCTCCTGTATTTTCTCTCTCTCTCTCTCTCTCTCTCTCTCTCTCTCGATGTTTCCCCTTCCCTCCCGGCTTGATGCTGCAACATGTTGACAATTTTTCGTGTGGTCGCCCGTTTCTTTGATCCGACACCGCGCCTTGCTCTGCTCTCCACTCTGCGCTCTTCTCGGCCATCTTCTGGCCGGCGCTCTCTTTGATCGACTGATCTTTTAAAGGGAGCGACGTCATTATGCACGCGTGGTCAACTCTTTGATGGTTCCAGTTCTGCGCTACTTCTTCTCCTCCTCTTCCAGCCTGAGCTGTTGCCGCATTAGTAGTTGTTGTTCTTGTAGCTTTTGGTTGCTTTTTTTCTTGTTTACTTGCTGCACATTTCGTTGGCATTTCAGGAATTGCGTTAAAAGCGATGCCAAATTGAGAATATTTCGGAAAAGATTTTGAAATTTGTTAAGCTATTAGATAATACATAGTATATTTTCAATATATATTTTATTACAATATATTATAATTCTTACCCCATTCCGTCGGGGAATGTTGACTCTGTTTGCCGACGGCTAATTAAATTTCCTTCTGCAACTTTTGCCTAGAAACTTATGTAATCAAGTTCCTAGCTAAATTAAAAACTTTTCGTACCGTATTTTATATTTTGTTTTTTTTTCAAATTCTCCACTTCTTGCAGCACATGTGAATTTTACTTTAATTCTCTTTTTTATTCAATTTTTGCCATTGCCTGAGATCGAACGAACAGGCAGAAAAAATTAAAAAGTTCATACATCATCGCATTAAATTTCTGGGATAAGATAAATACGTCAAATGTGTGTTTTGTTGTAGCTGTTGTTGTTGTTGTTGTTGTTGCTGTTCTTCTCAAGAAAGATATTTTTGAGATTTGAATATTCGAAATAAATACGAAATATGCAATTGGCGCCTTAATTGATTTTGATATGAAACACAGATTTTTCCATTCGTTTCTCCCTTGTTCTCTTTTGGTTATTGAACCTTTCAGAACAGAAGGGGAACACGAGGGGAAAAGAGGAGAAGGGAGACGCGAAATGGGCAGCATGAAATGTGGGCAAAAAGCACTTGAAGCATTTTCATGTGGTGCAAAATTGATGAATGAACCACGAAGATTCTGTTTGGGGGCAGATGAAAAGAAAAGACAGAAATGAAACTTAAATTAAATGTGGATATAGTGAGGTGTATTATGAAAGAGTAAAATAAATTGTAAAGCAGCTAAATCAGACTATACAGTAAATATATATAGCCAAAAAGAAATAGATGTCATAATAAAACTAATAATAAATAGTTTGAAATATATACAAATATTTAATTAAATCAACTACAATAATAAGCGAAATAAATTAGTAACATAAATGTTTATAATTTTATATTTAAGAATCATAACTGTATACTAGAACATGCGTCTCTATATACTATATATTATATCAATATTTTTTATCAACTCAAATTCATATCCAATTTGATAGAAGTCATCAAAAGAATACACTGCTCTTTATAGCCTTTTATACTCGTATTCTTGATGACTTTGCATCTACCATGTACGTAACAAAAACCACAAACACTCATGCACAGGCATATACTACTGCATAGCCTACGCACGGCATCCATAAGATACGCACTTGCAATGCAAAAGATACAGATACAAACGCGTCAGCAGAGATGCAGCTGCGATGGGATGCGATGCGATGCGATGCGAAGGCAGCCAAAGGGCGTCGTGTGCCGCAAACGAGTTATGAAAGACAGAGACTGGGGGACAAGGCACAGCGTGTGGTATGAGGGAACAGAGGGGGAAGGAGAGGGGGATAAGAAGGCAAGCCCAAAATGGCTGTGCGCCACGGGGTGCCGCCCAATGGCAGCTCGTGGCAGGCCCAAACAAAAGACGATGACAGGCAAGTCGTGTGAGAGAGGCGTGGTAGATGAACAGATAGAGCGAACAATGCGAGGGAGAAAGAGAGAGTGAGAAGAAAAGAGGGAGTAATAGAGGAAAAAGCGAGAGCTGCAAATACGCTGCAAGAAGAAGCATGGGGAACTGGAAATTTTAATGAAAGATGAACAATGATATTTAAAAGAGATATACTGAACTATTGAACTATTTATTGTTTATTAAACAAAGATTTATTAATTTACCAAATAATTTAACTAATTGTGACACTGTACTCATGGATATCTCTATGAAGTTTACCCTAATTAAATTGTTCTTTTCTACTGCAGTCCACATCCGATCAACTGTCAACTCGGGATTATCCACAGCTCAGCGGCGACTACCATAACGTGCAGCTGCAGGTGGCCGCCGTTGCTGCCGCCACCGCCGGCTCCAAGATGTATCACAGCAGCAGCGCTGCGGCGGCAGCCGCGTACACGGACCTCGCGGCCGTTGGTGGAGGCGCAGCCAGCGCCGTCGGTGGCTATCACCATCAGCAGGCGGTGAATGCGCCACTGTATGTGCCCTCGAATCGTCAGTACAATCATGTGGCAGCGCAATTTGGTGGCGCCGCCGCTGCAGCGGCACAGAATGCGGCCTGGACCACAGATGGGTTTGGCACGGCACATGGTCAGCTGCCCGCGCAGTTCTATACACAGAATGCCGTTATGATGGCTGCTCCTTGGCGCAGCGCCTACGATCCCACGGGATTTCAACGCTCTTCGCCCTACGAGAGCGCCATGGACTTTCAGTTCGGCGAGGGACGCGAGTGTGTCAATTGTGGAGCCATTTCGACGCCCCTATGGAGGCGCGACGGCACCGGGCACTATTTGTGCAACGCTTGCGGACTGTATCACAAGATGAACGGCATGAATCGGCCGCTGATCAAGCCCAGCAAGCGACTGGTGAGTGCAGTGAGTAGACACAATCCCTTACAGCTTCGAGTTGGCCATAATAATCTGGCTTTGTTTTCTTTGCAGACTGCCACACGACGCATGGGCCTGTGTTGCACCAACTGCGGCACGCGAACCACAACGCTTTGGCGGCGCAACAACGACGGCGAACCCGTGTGCAATGCCTGCGGCCTGTACTTCAAGCTGCATGGAGTCAATCGACCACTGGCCATGCGCAAGGATGGCATCCAGACGCGCAAGCGGAAGCCCAAGAAAACTGGCAGCGGCAGCGGTGGCGGTGGCACCGGGTCTACGCAGCCAGGTGCAGCATCCGCTGAAGCAACGGGAACTGTTGGAGCAGCGGTAGGCGGCGATGTCAGCAAGGAGTGTAAGGAGGAGCATGGTAAGTGAAGCACAAATCAATATAGGAGCAGATAAAATGAAGAAAAAGATTAGATTGGTGAAACAAACCTGTCACTTAGTGGAAATCCCGCTAGATTGTGCTTTATCTAACTCGCCCCCTCCATCTTTTGGCAGATCTCAAACCCACACTTAGCCTGGAGCGGCACAGTTTAAGCAAACTACATACGGATTTGAAGAGCAGCCTGATGAGCCAGCATCATGTCCAGCAGCAGCAGCAGCAACAACAGCAGCAACAACAACAGCAGCAGCAGCAGCAACAACAACAATGCTTCTCACTCTACGCACATCAGCAACAGCAGCAGGCGCAGCAGCAGCAGCAGCAGGCACAACAGACGCAACAGCAGCATCAGTCGCATCATCAGTCGCAGTCCCAATCCCAGCTGAGCGCCAGGCAGACGCTGCATGGCGCCACATCGCAGCTCTACACACCCGGCAGCAGCTCCGCGGCCTCCGCCTACACGACGCACAGCAGCAACGCGGCGGACACGCCTGCCCTGAGCAACGGGACGCCCTCGCCGCATTATCCACAGCATCCACATCATCATCATCATCATCTGCATGCTGCGGCAGCCGCTGCGGCTGTGAGCAGCTCCCATGGCCATCATCATCATCTGCACGCTGCAGCGGCAGCAGCGGCTTATGGTGTCAAGACAGAAGCGAGTGCCACCAACTATGACTATGTGAATAACTGTTATTTTGGTGCCTCGTTCGGGGCACTCGGAGGAGCAGCGTCGGCCACATCGGCAATGGCGGGCGGAGCGGGCAGCGAACTGGCCGGGTATCATCATCAGCATAATGTCATTCAGGCGGCCAAGCTGATGGCCACATCCTGAGTGACGCCTGGCCAGGCACTGTGATCTCTCACCACCCCCCATCCTGCACACCTAGCGCCCCCATCCGTGTACACCTTGGATTGGTATCGAAAAGACTTTTGAATTAGTTTAGCATTAATTGTATCAAATATTTCTTTGTGTACAAAATATTAGTTTATTTCTCGCTCCTTCTGTTGCTGTTTCCACTTCTCTCTAACCTGTGCAAGTTGTCCGTAATTAGCGTAAGATCTAGGCTTAATCTACATACCTAAGTTGTTTCTCATTAAGCTACTACTATAATATTATTGAAGACTATGTTGGGCACACACTCCATTGTACAATACTTCATTTAGCCATACGACTAGGAATTTCTTTAGTAGAATAGCTTAAAGTTTCATGCATAATACGATTTAAATAAAAATTAATTGAAATGAATTGGTAATTTAATCTCAAGCTGAGTCCCCACGATCAGCAGCTGTTAGTAGAGAGTCTGTATTTAATCCGTTAGAACTTAGTGGCATCACATCCCAAAATGTCGCTATCCATGCTGAAGAAGAGCTTGTGGACACAGAGCCGGACACCGATGAGTTGCAGGGGCATCCAGGAAGCTTGAGCTGCAGGCAGTTAGTTAGTTCGTCTGACAGAGCAAGGGGAACTGGATGAGGCCGGCACTTTTGCAGTTCGCCAAGGATTTGCAGTTGTCCGAACGTGCCTCAGTTTTCAACAATCGGGCACATGCAATTAAACCGAGTCACCCGGTTATATATGCATAAGGCAAGAGTACTTTATAAGTACTTTTCTTCTTGGTTCATTTTATTATTATTTCCCTCATCCATGTGAAAAGGGGAAAAACATTACCCAAAGATTTCCCAAATTAAATAATCTTTTTCAAGGCAAAAGTATTTTAAAAGTACCGGCGATCTCAGGTTAATTTCCCAAATCCAATTTAGAAAATCCCTTCTATTTTATTTTAAGCAGAGGACGATTGACTCTCCTGCCATGAGCAGGTTTCGACCTGCGCCTCATGTTTAGCAGACAAGTGTATTGTCCACCAGGCCATGAGGCGCTATCTGCGCCCGTTCGCCCAAAAATCGAATTTGAAAATTTAAAAAAAATGCCGTTATTCGAAATGAAAAACTGCTTGTTTTTTCGCTAACAGCGCGTTAACAGCGGTTGGTAGAGCAGGTTTATCGTGTCCCCTTGCACTGCTTGCTTAACATTGCGAGGAGAAAAAAACTGTTGACTAGTGTTGGCTAGTGACAACAGCTCCAGTTGGTCAACAGCTGGTGAACAGCTGTCGATTATAATTCCGTCGAAAAAAAAACTCACCTTTTTACCAGTGCTGGCAAGTTAGCCTTTTTTACATTAAATATGTTTTTTTTTTCAATGCTTAATCCGAAAAAACGAAATCATCAAAACGTTTTTATTGCTGCGCGGTTTATATTTTTACTGAAACAGCTGTTATTTTTCAATTGGTAGTTCAGTTTACACTGAATGCTCTATTAAACTAGCAGTGCCCGCTACCCGTTCCCTATTTTTCGACGAGAAAAATCTACCATGGCTGCAGTGTTGCCAAAGCAAGCACAAATAATTAAATATTTACTTACTCTGTTAGTGAAGCAAAAAGAAAACAACAACAAAAACTTTTACTGACTGAAATTTCAAAAAATAATACAAATTTTTAAGCATTTTCAAATTTTGTAAGATATTTCCAACTTGCCGATATCAATCGATAGCGCTTTCACAACTTTTATTTTGATTCCCGCTTTATCGGTCAATGTCGGCTGAAAAAAACACCCACGATAAATAGCAAACAATGAGGCACTGTAAACATAAACTATAGTTACACGATCTGCATATAAAATACTCAATTAAATTAACTCAGCTCTGCAAACTATTGAACTCGCTGGAATGGTGGAGGAATTGGGGAGGGAGGTGTGTTTTATGCGGTTTTGTCTGCGGCGTATCTGATGCTATTTATTCACCGTCGGTTTAACTTCTTTTTAGTGCGCAGAAATTACGTAAATCAAATAAAGAAAACATTAAATTTAGTTGCAATTTTGATTTTTTTTTTTTTTTTTATCGTTGGGGGCAGTTGGTGGGGAGGAAGCAACATGAGATCTGGTATATGCTATCTGGTATACCAAGTCATTGCGACAGTCAGCTAATTTTGTAATTTCCGCACGCGACGACAAGATGCTCATATAATGATGGGGATTGTGTGAAAAGAAAGGAAAAAAGATTGACCCACCCGCCGCTCTGCGCTGCTGCGCCGCTGCGCCGCTGCCCATTACTGTCGCAATGCTAACAACCTTGCCCTAGGGGGCTGGGTCTGAGTCTGGCTCTGCACATGCAACAATGTGTGTGTGTGTGAAGAAAAAAAAAAGACATATTACGCATATTAATGGGTTTTTAAACGCCGGCGATTATCTTGAGATCGGTCACAGAGCTAATTCAAGTCGACTGCATAACAAAAGACTTGCTTGCAACCACCTTTTGCAGCTTGGCGGCAGCAATGAAGCACAACGAGACGAGAAGATGAAGAAAAGACGAAGAAACCGCAGCGCGGCCCATGACAGTGAGGCGAGGCGAGGAAGCCTGCGTAATACCAGAAGTGGAGTCAACCGGTGAACAACTTTGCCAACTTGTTGCTGCTGCATCGGTCAAGGGGGATGGGGGACGGGGCAGAGGGAGTTCATTGGGAATGTTGAGTGTGCGTGTATGTGGCGCAATGGAAGTGAGAAAACAAGTTGGTGGCGTATACGCAATGAACGAAAGTAAAATCCAAAAAAAAAACGAAAACAAAACAAAATAATCCAAATATCAAAATCATAAAATAGCACGCAAAACATAAGTAAACGGGCGAACAGACGAAGTACTCTGCTGTTGAATACCCTGTAATGCAATACTTTAGTTTGCGGTTATTCGAGATTAAAGATATTAAATATATACTTTTTAGCTGTTAAAAAAGACTAGGTCTATGTTTTGGTTCAATAATTTGCTAGTATTCCCAACCAAACTACCCTACAGATTATAAATGCCTATCCCAAAATTCACCGACATTTCGTTGTGGCTTTACGTCTTCGGGTGTATGTGGCTCGGCTGCCCGGCTTCGGGAATCGCAGCTTGTGGAATTTTGCTGCACGAGAGCAAAAGGTAAATACAAAGTGAACCAAAAGTAGCCGCCGCACACAACATACACCAGACAACACCCAACAGACAACCGACAACTGACACAACTAATGTCATGGTTTCGTACAACATGTCAGAAGGCTGGCCGAGCAATTGAGTTTGAAACGTCGTGGCCAGCGGACGTGTTCGTACGGAGTGAAAACTTGTGGAAATTGGAAATATCTTCGAGTGTAGGAAATAGTTAAAGTGTTAAAGTCCCCGAAAAGGATAAACATGCAGTGGTCAAACAAGTTAAACACAACCAAGTGGAAGTTTCAATGCAGTCTGTGCGCTTTCAGTTTGGTTGGGTTTATCTTTCTGGTACCGAGCGCAATGGGATATACGCGCGAAATCATAAATGATAAGCCGCCGCTGCATGAGAGACGTGAGTGAGAATGACCTCTCCCGGGAGAAAAATAATAACCCTTATTCATCTTCTTTGCAGCTCCCTGGCTGCAGACCTGCAAACGCGCCAATCCCAACGAGAACAAGTGCTTCCGCCAACTGTTCGAGGGCTGTTTTCCCCAATTGGCGGCTGGAATACCGGAGATCGGGGTGAAGAGCTTCGAGCCGCTGAACATCGATCAGGTATCGGTTTCGAAGGGCAGTGGCAACCTGGTGCTTGCGGGCGGTTTTCAAAATCTTGTTATACGTGGACCCTCGAATGCAACCGTTAGACGTGCCAAGTAAGTAGGATCAGTCGATAGGCAAAAAATTCCATCACTCATTTCTCTTGTTTAACTTAAATTAGTTTGGATCTGGCAAGGCGTCAGCTGAACTTTGAACTGGAGCTGCCACGGCTGCGCATAAAGGCCAAATACAATCTAAAGGGGAATATATTGTTGCTCCCTCTCGTCGGCAGTGGAGATGTGGCCATGGCGCTGAAGAATGTCCACACAGCTGTCTTTACAAAGATCTCGCTAAGAAACGAGACAACCACTGGCGATGAAATCATCCACATCGATGAGATGAAAGTCAGTTTTCAGGTGGGCGCAATGCGCATTCAACTCAAGAATCTTTTCAATGGCAACGAGATCCTTGGTGCCTCCATCAATTCCTTCCTAAATCAAAATGGCAACGAAGTGATCGCAGAACTGCGGCCAGATCTAGAACAGGGACTGGCCGACATCTTTCACGGGCTGTGGAATAATGTCTTCTCAAAAATGCCCACCAAGTTGTGGCTCATCTAAGAGGCATCTCTCTCACTCTCTCCCTTTGCCGGGGAATCTATTTTTAATGTAATTTATTTCGCGCTTATTTGTTGTTCTTCAAGTTAATTAAAGATGTAGTTCATATAAAATGTCAATGGTTTCATTATTTATAATATTTTCCCAACAATTTTACATAATTCGTATTTGTTTAAATAATTGCTACTAGTTTATTGCTAAGACTACAATTTATATTGGCATAATTTACTTTATCTTTTTCATTTGGGGCAGCAGATCGTCGTAGCTGAAGGAGTCGAACAGTTTGTCAATGGAGGCGCGCAGAATGTCGACCAGCGCTTTGTTCATTAGCGGACGCACCTCCTCGGCCAAGGACTTCCAGTTCTCGTTGAGGAAATCATTCATGCGCTGGCCCAGAGCTTTGTCGCCATTGAAGAGATTCTCCAGTTGTATGTGAACATTCGATAGATCGTACTTGATCTTCATGTCTTTGATCCTCAAATAGTTTTCACCATTCTTCTTATACTCCTGACCAAAGAGTTCAGTTTTCATGGTGACATTGACTAGCAAAAACAATTAGAAAAAGTTATTCCACCAGCACAATTGTTTAACTAAAACTTGACTTACTCAACTCCAGCTTGCAGTGACCATCCCCGAGCAGAGGCATCATCATTATCTTGCCCTTGATATTGTACTCCGACTCCAAGAACAATTTGGGAAAGCTCAGCGAGACGACGAACTTCAGTTTCTTTGGCTCAATGCGCAAATCGTTCAGCTTGTGCTTCGATATACCCGTTATTTTCACATTCTTATATGTGGAATGCAGATAAATTGCACCTGAGTCCTGATCCATTTTGATTTCTGGCACCTTTAGTGGTTCCATCGGCGGTATAAAGAGCTCTGGCATGCCCACCATGAGACGCGGCTTCAGCGTCTCAAAGGACTCCCGGGCGCATTCATTTAGATTGGGCGAATCGCGATGGCAGACTTTCAAAAAGTCGGCTGCAAATTTCTCAAAAAGATTAACAGATTAAACACTTAACCATTCTAAGTATTACAGACGTACGCAATTTCTTTCCAAGCGCAGAGTGGGTTGCTTGTGTCAGCACTATCGCCAGCACGAGAAGACTAGTTGCTGAGAATCGATCCATTTCCAAGCAGCTTCAAGATCAGACTGTATAGTTCTGTCGGCTGTGCCATTGCTTTTATAGCTCAGTGTGTGTATGTGCGCAGACAGACTGACGCATCGCATTCTGCCAGAACTGCAGTTTCTGGTGACATTGCAATCCTCAGCACAAACTTCAGAACAAATAGTACACACACACACACACACTTGTTTTATTTCATTTTGTTCCGACTCTCAACTTCTTCAATGAAAGTATATAGAGAACTTCTAAAGTATATAGTAAGTTTTAATCTTAGCTTTAGATGAGCCAGAACAGAAAACTTAAGTGTTTCACTTGACTTCAATATAAAGTAATACCGCATTTACTCAGTTACAAATCGAGTCTACAGCCTTCAGAGAACTTCTGACATTTATAAAACGAAACAGACTTTCTGTTTTCCAGTCAATTAACCAAGGAGAGTATCTTTTTCATAATTAGACTGAACACAAACGGGGAAAATTGTCTTGGGGTCTTATATGTATTTTATAACAAAAATAATATAATGTGTGTGTGTGTTTCAAGGGGATCCAACACATATGGGGTACATACATATTTAACGTGCAATAGTTGCAGCAAACAAATATAAAACTAAATGCAATCAGGTTTTTTAAAACCCTTTAAAGCTATACAAACTGGATACTGCCTTAAGGTTAAATGTTAACGATTTAAAAGGGATTTGCGTAAGTAAAAACGGTTAACAAGGCAGACTTAAATGAATATCATCAGGAGTAATCTGGCTAGAGAGACGTCGCATCTCAAGATTGTTCCATGTGTATCTCGTTTTCCATGCTAAAAAGGTAAGTTACCAAAAAACGGCATTAACACGACATTGAAATGAATATACAGTGTAGAAACGTACAGTTGGTTGACGCTTAATGCCTGGGAAACAATTTCCTGTGTGGATAAGCTGGCGAACAAAGTAGCAGGCGCATTAGAAGGGGCAGCATCGAAACTCAATTGATTCATTGCAGCATTCAGTTGAAAGATCGGCGGCTGTGGCACAACGGGTACAATAGGCACAATTGGCAGCATTTGCAATTGCAGCTGCAGCAACTGAACACGGATTTGCCTGAGACCCTGCTCTGCGGTTTTCTGGGTTCTTCTTACTCTGCAAAATCGAACATTAATGCTGCCAAGGCTATCACGTATAATTTTGATTTCTTTATCGTCGAGAATCGCTCGGGCTTTGGCATATTTTATGGCTATGTTTTGAAGCTCGGAGCACGTTATCCTGTCGCCCCCTTGCAGATAAATTTTACGATATTTCACACTGTAATTGAAAGCGATAAGAATTATTTAGCAAATGAATTAATAATAAACTTCATAGGTACAGATCGTAGATGTCGCTCTCCATGGTCTTTTTAAATTTCTCTGTGCTCTGCTTCAGGACAACTTCGCGTATGTTGCGTAGCGAAGACTCGAAATGCTCAACTGTCTTCTCGCAAGAGCTTATAACCTCTCCACTTGTAGTGATTAACTTCGTATACTTTGCCTCCCATTCTGCGTTATTTAACTGATTGTATAGGAAAGAACTTAGATGAGAAATTAAAAATTTCAAAAGATTTTCATACCAGATGGAACTTTTGCTGCTGCTTTGCTGAATTCAGCAATGTCAGGAATTGGTCCAGAGCGCCACAACACATGTCTTTTTCCTTTGCCAATTGCTTGATAAAGGGCTGATAGTTGAGCATTTCGTCTTCCAGTGTCAGGGCGTACTCCTTAAATCCAAAAAGGAGGGTGCGGACGTTCGATTGCTCTTTGCTAAGCATATAATGCATATCCAGTATAAGGCGTTTCATTAGCCACTTACGTAGATCGGTGGCACTTGAGTTGGTACAAAAATGCCGTACAATATCTGTCATGCAGGGATCTGGGGCGGAATATTCGCATGGCTGCATGGCACTAAATATATAGGCCATGACGGGGGGATTGCCGGATTCCTCGCTATTATCGCACCACTCATCCACAAAGAGATCTATGGGCCGACTTGCTGGAGTTATGCGCTTATGAGGATGACCAGTGGGAAGTACCAAATAAATCGACGATTCTGCAATTTGAGCCTCTGTGGCTATTAATTTGGCCAGATCGAGCATGGTCATTTGTGGCGTCACCACGCACTCAATGCGTTTGTACCTACATGCAGCGAATAGCGTCAAAACTTTAGTTTCCAGTAGATGATCCATTACACTGAATATATCTGGACAAACTGGATTGGATGAACCCGATTGTACTTCATCAGTTGCGCCAAGAGTGCCACGATTTGAATAATTTGCATCCAGTGCCAATGGAAGCCATTTGACTAGCTCAGCTTCCCACGGCTTGGTAAGATGATGCACAACGGGCAACTGCTGATGAAAATAGAAACGATCTTCAACCTCCACATCCTCTGTGATGGCAATGCAACTGCGCGGCTTCTGATTTACATTCATATGAATGGTAAATTCCTTCTGGTGCGGTATAAAGGGCAGCATGCCTGTTGTCAACTCGTAAGCAATCACTCCCATTGACCAGTAGTCTACCGTGTTGTTATATTTCCCAGTATCCACAACCTCTGGGGCATAGTAATGTCGTGTTCCTACCATGCTTTGCAAAATTGTTTTATCTGGCGCAACTCTAGCCAGGCCAAAATCTGTTAGCTTATATTGCTTGCGATTGTGGGATAGTCGATGGATTACAATGTTGTCCGGCTTTAGATCTCGATGGCAAATGCGACAGTGCGTGTGCAGAAATTCTACGGCTTGCCGTAAGCACCTTAAAATCTCTCGCACCTCAAGTTCCGAAAGCCCTACAAGAATTTAAATTAACATTAGATCACATGCAGATATTAGCTACCGAACTCTTCCCCAACTTGGACATACCGTTGGCATTCTGAGGACTCTGCAGAAGCTTTCGTACATCGCCTCCATTACAATATTCCAAAATAATCACTGGAAGTTGCCAGGCATGGTTTTTGTTTAGAAGCTTGATAAACTCTTTTGACTCCTCGCCCAACTTGACGCCGGCAACAATGCAAGATAGTTGCTGGAACTTTTGCGTCCACTCGCATTCCTGTATCCAACGATCCTTCATCTTGCGCTGTTGATCGGCGCTCAAACGGTCGGCATCTTTGATGTGTTTTGTCGCTATTTACGATAAAAACAAATAAAAAGAGAATACGTAAATAAACAAAATCAAAATTCAGCGCAGACGGCAGCTTCTCTTTTGGCTATGCAGTCTTTCCTTCGCTTATCAGCACACACACGCACACGGGGACACACACACAATAATACTCAGCCTACACACAAAATATAAACAAAACCGAAATGATACGAAACGTTGAATCAGCGAGTTCTAGGAATTGGGCATGTAATTCTGTATTAATCGTAGGGCGCCTGTGTATAGGAATTATACATATATAGTGTAAATACCTAAATGAATATATGCATTGGTATATGTGTATGTATGCATTGGTTTATATATAAAACCTGCACGTACACCCAGCACAATTTTTGATCTTACCTATTTCCTGGTACGTTAAGCGATTTTTCCAATGCTTCACTTCTCCAAAACCACCTTGGCCAAGCTTTCTTATAAATTGCCAGTCGCCCACAGAAGCATCCATGCTTAAATTTAATTTTTAGAAATACTCCTTATTCTTGGAAACACTCCTCTCGGAAATCTTGTCGGAGACAAACTCCTCTTGGAAATCTTGCCAAGAATAGCGTTTGAGATGTAAAATAAAATCGATCAACCGATTATAATCGAAGTCTGATCATCGGACGCTGTTACCGGACGACAGCTATTTAACAAATTAAATTTGATGTTTAACCGATGATAAGGTATCGAATGACCTTGACTTTTTAAATACACTTCAATTCCTAAATAACCTGTTCCTTTGTTATTTATTCGCATTCTTACCTGAAAAATTGGCAAAAATTCAATAAGTCTTTAACAGCTGCAATTTCAAAACAAATTTCTGTTGCATACACATATGTCTATTGTGAATGAGTCACGCACTGAATGCCATCTCTAAGTGCTGGCAAACAAGTAGTAAACAATAGAGGCGGCTTGCAGTAAAACAGTATAGAATTATAAATAAAAACCAATTTGTTCTCCACATGTTAAGGTAAAAATGCGTTTCCACATGAACGGAAACAGCGATGATAATGAAATCTTGACAGCCACCGCTAATGCCGAGCATATGCGCAAGTTTGTATTTAGCAGTGGCTCCGAGGCACCAATCGAGCGTTTAGAAATCAAAATACCTGAGGTGAATAATACTTTGAACACAATGAATAATTGAAATAACTTGATTGTTATATTATTTTAGATTCTGCAAGGTGCATACTCATTTTATACGTGGCCCAGTGCACCAGTGCTCGCTCACTTTTTGTGGGAGCGTCGCCAAACGCTCAGATGTAAGCGAATCCTTGAATTGGGTGCAGGAACTGCACTGCCTGGCATATTAGCGGCCAAATGCGGAGCTCAAGTGGTGCTCACTGATAACTGCATCCTGCCAAAGTCTTTGGCTCACATACGCAAATCCTGTCTGGCCAATCAGCTGCAGCCAGGTGTGGACCTTGATGTCGTCGGTCTAAGCTGGGGCCTGCTGCTGAATAGTGTGTTCCGACTGCCTGCACTGGACTTTATTATCGCTGCCGATTGCTTTTACGATCCGTCCGTTTTCGAAGACATTATTGTTACGGTGGCGTTTCTTTTGGAACGCAATCGTGGTGCCAAATTTATATTCACATATCAGGAAAGAAGCGCGGATTGGTCAATTGAAGCGTTGCTCAAGAAGTGGAAGCTACATGCGTCCAGCATCAATATGGATGACATTGGCAAACAGTCGGGAGTAGATTTGCTTGAGTTTATGGGTGGACATACGATACATATGCTAGAGATTACACTCATCGATCAGCAGCAGCGAGTGGAGAATTTAGTAGAATAAAATTATAAAATTAAATAAGTTAGCAATGGCATTTTTAATTTCAATTGTCTCTGTAAAAAATATGTTGCAGCAACAGGTATGTTAGTTAACATTTTTAGCAAATCATCATTGGCAGCCATTGTATTAAATTTTCAAATAAGTAAATTATGTGCGGTTTCTTCTGCACTATCTCTCATCAAATTATGATAAAATATAAATAAACATTATAAATAAATAACATTTATTAAAGCTTAAGATTTGAATTACAACAATGTGCGGGCAATTTAAATTCTGCTCATTTTTACATTTATTTAACAGGGCTGCTCCTCACACCAACAGACGCTGCATTGCAAATGCGCCATTTGGCCATTCGCAGCTATACGTCGACAAGTATTTCACAGACAGCGAGCGTCGCTGTCGTTGTTTTAAAAGTTGTGCACGGTTTTATTTATTTATTTGCAAGATACCAAATTAATTAAAATATTGTATAAGATAGTGGCATAAAGTCTACACCGGCTGATTCAGTTTTTTATTATTTATTATCGTTGCTACGGCCTAGCATTTGTCACATCGATTGGTCATCCCCCTACAAAGCCGTGTTGGTGTCAGTGTTTGTATGCATGTGTGTTGGTTTTGTGTTTGCGCCTGTGAAAAATCGAAGTTATTGCATTACGTTGCGACAGCTGCCTCAGCTAGCCGCCCTTATCCTATGGGATTTGGGTTTAGATGTTAATGGTGAGTGCGGATCCAAAAGAATGTTATTGAAATTCGTAACAACGAGATTTTACGTTAGCAACATTTGCGGTTTTCTTCTCACAGTTGTTATTGTTTTTTTCACAATTATTCATTGTTTTTTCAACATAAAATCAACAACAATTACATTAACAGGAAGAGAAAACGGTAATCGACGACATGTTGTTGGAAAAACAGTTTTAAACAAACATTTGCTGATATTTGTGATCCGTTAATTCGAAACGGCGAGGGAGTGAGCAATAAATATGACGCGCTCTCAATAAGAGAAGATTGAGAAGGGAAAACAATGAGTGAGCCGACAAGAGAGAGCGCGACTTTAACGGCATTTAAATGCGCTACCTGAAGTAGTGCATAGAGTCTATGCCATAGACAGTGACAGTAGGTTTCTTAAGAAAAATATTTGTTGTTATGATTGATCCGTTAATTCGAAATATGACGCTCTCCCAATAAGAATGTAAGGAGAACGAGAGAGAAAACTATAACTTAGTTACTGAACAGACTGTCTTAAAAAGAGTGCGCGTCATTAACTAAATTGAACATGCAACCAAAGGAAGTAGATTGTCGAAATTTAACCATATTTAAAATTTACTGTGCACTAAGTATGTTCGTGCTAAACCCAGCGTGAGCAGAGAAAAGCATATACATATATAATGCAAAGATACAGTGCGTGTCTAACCCTAAAGTTGAGTTGTATTCTTTTGTAGGGGTAGGCGAAGCCATATTTCAAATGTATCTGATTTATTGTTTGTCGCTTAGAAAAAATGCGCGCGCTATGAGTTCATCATATGTACATACAGAGGTGCGTGCTCCAATCCTTAATTTGACCTAAAGGCGTTTTCAATTTGGTTTCCGTTTCGAATTTTGTAGGAACGCAAATAGATGAATAGAATCCAGAATTCCTCAACAGCTTAACGTTGCGTATGTTAGACGGGAAATTATATATAATTCCGCAAGCCCAAATATTGTTAAAAATAAATGTTGAAGTAATTGGACAGCAAATGAAAGCACAATCTAAATATGGCAATGTGGCCTATTTACCAGTATTTCGCTTCTTAAAGCAGCATCGTCTTCTCTCAAGCGTAACACTGCGAGCATGCATTCCTTATTTCTTAGTTCCAATATTTCATCGGTAATTAAGCTCAATTTTGAAACATTAAATTTGATTTTGATTGACAAATAAAGTTCTGGTCGATTAAGTAAGTTTTGCTTTAATTTTCCAACATCTTTTTTACAATCAACAACAGAAAGCTTTCAAAAGTTTCCAGAGATATAATTAAATAGTTATTTTTTCGCTTTCAGACAGTTGCGAGCTCGTCGAGCCACTGAACTATAGGAATATTATTTAATCGCAGAATTTCAAGAAAGACACACACAGGGAAACATGGCAGAGGATACCGAATACAAAAAGTTGCCCATTGAAGAGAGATGCGTTCACAAGCTGTGGAAGGCTCGTGTCGATGGTTTCGAAGAGGCCGCCAAGCTTTTTCGTGAAATAGACGATGAGAAATCGCCAGAGTGGCCCAAATATGCAGGACTCATTAAGAAAATGGTTGTCGATTCCAATGCCCTGGCTCAGGAGAAGGGCTTGGAAGCGGCATTAATCTTTGTAGAGAACAGTGCACTGGCTGGACGCACTGTGGGCGATGTAATGTCTGGAATTGTCCAGAAATGTATTGCTGCGCCCAAAACTAAGACAAAGGAGCTATCAGTGCAGGTCACGCTGATGTATGTGGAGATTGAAAAGCACGAAGCCGTCGTAGAAGAACTTATCAAGGGTATGGAGCACAAGAATCCTAAAATTGTGTCTGCTTGTGTAGCAGCTACCACGCAGGCCATGCGTGAATTTGGCACAAAGGTTATTGCAGTCAAGCCGCTTGTTAAAAAGTTAGCTCCACTCTTGTCTGACCGCGATAAATCTGTGCGAGATGAAACCAAACAGTTGGCAATTGAAATGTTCCGTTGGGTTGGAGCTGCCATGAAACAGCACATTTCGTCGCTTCCACAGGTTACCATAAAGGAACTTGAGGATGAGTTTGATAAACTAAAAGGCGAGCGTGCTGAGCCGTCTAGGTGAGTTTAAACACGGAATTTCCAGCAGCCTCATAAATTAATACAATGTTATTTCTTTTTATATTACAGATATCTTAAATCCCAGCAGGAGAAACAAGCCAAGATTGCTGATGAGGCTGCCACTGAGGATGCCTACAATGGTAATAACTATGCTTAGTTTCCCTTATGAATATATAGACCTTGTTTACTCAGAACAAAATCCCTTTAAATCTAATTTAACGCTGAACATATTGAGAAAAAAATATAATTCAAATTTAATACTGCATTCTTGTCTATTTATCAATGCATCAACATGTATAGATGAAGATACCGAAGCTGGTGCTGAAGAAATTGATCCGATGGATTTACTCGATCCCGTCGATATACTCTCCAAGTTGCCTAAAGATTTCTACGAAAAACTTGATGAAAAAAAATGGACACTGCGCAAAGAGTCGCTGGAGGTACTGGAGAAGCTGCTCACAGATAACCCAAAAGTCGAGAGTGGAGATTATGGAGCTTTGGTCAACGCATTAAAGAAAGTTATAACCAAGGACTCCAATGTAGTTCTTGTTGCCATGGCAGGTAAATGCTTGGCAATGCTAGCGAAGGGTCTCTCCAAACGCTTTTCACCCTACTCAACGGTAAGCTTAAAGTTAAATTTAATAATCTTTAAATCTTATTCTTTACTACTTTATTAAGGCTTGCATCTCTGCCCTGCTAGAGAAATTTAAAGAAAAGAAACCTAATGTGGTGAGTGCTCTACGAGAGGCCATGGATGCCATATATCCGTCTACAACACTTGAGGCACAACAGGAATCTATTGTGGAAGCATTGTCCAATAAGAATCCAAGTGTTAAGTCCGAGACGGCGCTGTTCTTGGCACGTGCATTAAGTCGTACCCAGCCGACAGCATTGAACAAGAAACTTACCAAATTGCTGGTCTCCACATTGATTAAAACGCTTAATGAGTCCGATCCAACGGTACGTGACAGCAGTGCTGAGGCATTAGGCACACTTATGAAGCTTGTTGGAGAGAAAGCTCTGGCCCAACTGCTTGTCGACGTGGACCCGCTTAAGCTGGCCAAGATCAAGGAATGCCACGACAAAGCCGAGATAAAGGTTAAAGTGGCTGCGCCTAAAAAGGAAGCACGTCCTGCAACGGCTCCCACCAGCAAGTCCAGCTCCGCTTCAGTTAAGTCAGGTGGCAGTACAGAGCCCAGGCCCGTGGCTCGACCGACAACAACAGGTGCACGCAAACCGGTTAAGAAAGCAGGCACAACAGGTGCAACTTCAGCTGCACCCACCAAATCAGCCAGCTCTAAATCACCAGCAAGGGAACGTGAAATGTCACCCGACGAGGTGCAGGATAAGGCAGATGAACTATTGCCCGCAGATATACTTAGTGGATTAGTCGACAGTAATTGGAAGAATCGTCTTGCCGCTGTGGAACAACTTTTGGCTCAGATTACCACTTTGGATGCCAAACAGCCGGGCATATCTCAAATCCTTGTGCGGACAATTAGTGGACGTAAGCCTGGTCTTAAAGAGATGAACTTTCAGGTGCTTAAATACAAGCTGGACATTATACGTAGCGTGGCCGAAAACTACCCAACAACTACTGTTACTGTGGAAGCTGTGGTTAACGAAATTACAGAGAAACTCGCCGATGCCAAAAATGGCGGTGTCGCTGCCGATGTACTTACAGCTTTGGCAGAAGCCACACGATTGGACTTTGTGGTGGGCAAAGTTTTAGGCTTCGCCCTAGAGCAAAAGTCACCTAAGGTGCAGTCGGAGGCCCTTAATTGGACAAACAAATGTATACTGGAGTTTGGTTTTAAGCTACAACCCAAAATGCTTATCGAGGATGTACGCAAAGCTGTCCAAAGCTCGAATCCAACAGTGCGCGGTGCTGCTATCCAATTGATTGGCACAATGACCATGTATATGGGTGATGCCGTAATGATTTTCTTTGATAACGAAAAGCCAGCACTCAAATCTCAAATTCAAACCGAATTCAGCAAGAATTTGGGTGAGAAACCGCCAAGGCCAACCCGTGGGACACAGCGCAGCAGTGTTACACCTGATAATGATACGGATGATGATGAGGCCGGTGCTGAAGCAGAGACTGTAAACTTGGCAGATTTGTTGCCTCGTGTGGATATTTCATCTCAAATTACCGAGTCGCTGTTAAAGGAAATGTCCGACAAGGACTGGAAGACAAGAAATGAGGGACTTACTAAGTTGCAGGCCATTATTACAGAAGCAAAACTGATAAAGCCAAGCATTGGAGATCTTGCGCCAGCACTGGCACTACGACTGGTCGATTCCAATGCGAAAATTGCTCAAACATCGCTTTCTATTTGTGAACAACTCTCGACAGCTATGGGCTCCGGTTGTCGTAGTCATGTGCGTGTCCTTTTTCCAGGATTTCTACATGCACTTGGCGACAGCAAGAGTTTTGTACGTGCAGCAGCCATGAATTGTATTAACAGCTTTGGGGAGCAGGGCGGCTACAAGGAGTTCTTCGAGGGTGAAATGATAGCGGATGCCCTGAAGAGCGGATCGCCGACACTTAAATCCGAGCTGTGGACTTGGTTGGCTGAAAAGCTACCTGCCCAGCCGCAGAAATCAATTCCAAAGGAAGAGTTAAGCGCAATGGTGCCTCATCTGTATGCTCACCTTTGCGACCGCAATGCAGACGTGCGAAAGAATTCCAATGAAGCAGTGCTCGGTGTTATGATTCATCTTGGATTTGAGCCCATGGTACGAGCATTGGATAAGCAGAAGCCTGCCTCCAAAAAAGATATTCAGGCTGCACTAGATAAAGCACGTCCCAATTTGCCAATTAAACCGTTGCCTAAGGGCAAACAGCAGGCACCCATATCCGAGGAACCCAAGAAGGTGGTACGTAGCGGCGGCGGCGGCGGTGCTGCTGCACAAAAGCCAGCGGCAGCCAAAGCAGCTGGCGGTGACAAAGCCACGACAACAGCGAGCTCACGTAAAAAGGACGAAGACGCTGACACATCGCCTCTGCTGGCCGTCAACAGCATGAAGAGCCAGCGTCTCATCGATGAGCAAAAGATGCGCGTACTCAAATGGACATTCACCACACCACGTGAAGAGTTCACCGATCTGCTCCGGGATCAAATGACCACAGCTAATGTGAATAAGGCATTGATGGCCAATATGTTTCACGATGACTTTCGGTATGTAAGCAACCCAAATGAATCTCCCAAAAACTAGGGCAAAATTTTCATAATATTCAGTTAAATTTATCGTTATATTGAAATGGATCGAAAAATCAGAAAAAAATTTACCAATCCTTTGCTGTATTGTCTTAAATTAAATAAATACGTTCTGGGACTATATCAAATTTGCTCTCTGAAAAACCCCACAATGAAACATTTTGATATCAATTTGTACAAGATAATAAAATCACAAGAGAGTCAATGCAAATAAAGCCCATTCTAGTCAAATAATGTGTTAAGCAAATGTTTAATTTTATAGTTTATTCTATTTAACTCTTAACTCTAATAATCTATTTTTCAGATATCATTTGAAAGTTATTGAACAGTTGAGCGAAGATTTGCCGAACAACAGCGTAGCTTTGATTTCCAATTTGGACTTAATACTCAAATGGCTAACGCTTCGTTTCTACGATACGAACCCTTCTGTACTTATTAAGGGTCTCGAGTATTTAGGACAAGTGTTTCAGAAGCTGGTCGAAATGGAGTACATGATGGCGGAAAATGAGGGCAGCAGCTTTGTGCCGCATTTGCTGTTGAAGGTAAGTTTAATTTGTTTTTTATATGTAATTTGAGTTAAAGATAATTGTGGTTATCTTTACAGATTGGAGATCCAAAGGATGCTGTTAGAAATGGTGTACGTCGTGTGCTGCGACAGATAACTCTGTTGTATCCGTTCTCAAAGGTCTTCTCATATGTCATGGAAGGTCTGAAGTCGAAGAACGCTCGTCAGCGCACAGAATGCCTGGATGAGTTAACCTATCTTATTGACAACTACGGACTGAAAGTCTGTCAACCATCACAGCAGGTGGCACTGAAAGAGATTGCACGTCAAATTTCCGATCGCGATAACTCAGTACGCAATGCGGCACTTAATTGTATTGTAATGGCATTCTTCCTGGCTGGCGAAAAGATCTACAAGCTGATTGGTCAGCTTAATGAAAAGGATCTCTCAATGCTGGACGAACGTATCAAGCGGGCCAAAAAGACAAAAAAACCAACTACGGTAGCTGCAGAAGTATCACCAGCGGCGGGTGGAGCCAACAAAGCACCAGTTGGTCAAGTGGTGCAACAAGAAAGCATTGAAATTGAGGATGCTGTGGGCAATGGCAGTGATGAGTTGCCACCACCTGATGAGGAGGGGTAAGTGGTGAATTGTGTAGTACTCTGCCCAAGAAGTTTTTCGAATATTCATACTCATTCTCTTTGTCTGCTAGAGCTTGAGTTTCATGAGTTTTCGCTTCTGTTTACAGTCGATTTACGGGAATGGAAAAACGTAAAGGTAGTTTTAAGTTTGCAAAATTAAGAAATAGTTGTCGCAAAAAAATTCCTAGTTTTGACTATGCTGCGATTTCCATTCCTGATTAGCTGACATTTATTTTTCCTTAGTTCTTAAGTTTATTATTTTATTTCGTATTATTATTTTCTTATTTTCTATTAATTATGGTGCACCTTAGCTGGCAGCAGCCACAATTTAATTCGCGTGGTCGTGGCAACAAGTTGACGTTGGATCAGAGTGCCACAAGCGTTGACAACAGCTTGCACTCCCTGACTCGACAGGCGTAAAGTGGCAATTCTTTATTTTTATATAGCACTATGTTTGCTTCATAGCTTTATTGCTTTTTGTTTGTGTGTGTGCAATGTTCAGTTCTGTTTCGAATTATAAAAAATAAGTAGTATTTAGGTAACATTACTGTACTGCTATTGGCATCTAAATTGGAAACAGAGCTGAAATTCACATTGTAACTGTTTGTGTGTTGTTTCTGTCATCCATTGTGCCTTGTGTTGTTTTTTTTTTTTTTTTGCTGTAATTTAAGCACCGTTACATTTGCTTTTGTTCTTGTGTCGTTTATTTTTAGTCGTTCATATTTTAAATTGTTTTCACAGTGCTTTCATTATTTCACATGTAATTACAAAATTATTATTTATGTTCAAGTAAATTGCCATGATTAGCGAGATAACTAATGAAAATTGTTATTGAATTTTAATTCCTCTTATTCCTGCAGCACATTTGATCAGGCGCCATCGGCCCAGGTTTTACATCTGCAGCAGCAACTACAACTGCAACAACAGCAAGCACACCAGCAACGAACAGCAGGTCCCTTTGGCCTAGACCCAACAGTGATGGCGGAAATCGAGAAGGATTGGGTACGTGTCGATCAGATGGTCTTCCAAGACCTGCCCACAGTAGACATATCCGCATTGTATGAGCCAATCGAGGTGTTGCCAACACGTGACGGCTTTAAGTATCCGCAAGATAAATTCGACCGTCTCATAGCACGTTCACGGCATATTCAACAAAACTTGATAACGTCTCCGCCGTCAAATACAACGGTTCATCTGGCAAGTGGAAAATCACCTTATCGCAGTCCCATGCGTCTTCAACAGCAGCAGCAACAGTTGGCAATCCATATGGAAAATAATGACATGCCCAAGTAACTAGAAATAGAAATTAAAAGTGCCTAATGATAATGTTTTAATTAACTTGTTTTTAATTTATAGCTTGGCTGATGTTCTGCCCAAACACGATCCGCAGCTGGTGAAGATCATCAAGGCAATTAGTAGCACGGACACGCTAAAGGCACGTGCGGCTATCAATGAACTGACGGCCATCATTGAATCACCCGAAAAGAGGGCTGTACTTCGGGACTACGAGGAAATATTTATAGAAAATGTGCTGGCACAATTAAAGAATCTCTCGCAGTTGCCCATTTCCCAGGCCATGGTTGTCTATCAGCCACTGTTGTCAATTTTGTACAATTTCTTCAATGCGCATATTCTGGGAAAAACCTTAAACATGGCCTGCATTATGAATCTCATGACTGCGATGCTGCATCTGCTTGCCGAGCAGAAACTGACCAGCAGTGATGATAGCCAATATAACAGAGTGATCAATGGCATATGCCTTAAAGTTCTGGATAAGGTTAATTTTACATATATTTTCTGGTAAGCAGGCGTCATTTCGAGGTAAAAATGTCCTAATAATGTATTTTTGTATTGCTTTATATAGCGGTCTAGTTCGATTGCTGAGAGAGGCCTGCCCAGCTGCAGGACTGCCTAAATTCATAGATTTGTTAATGAAATGTATTTGGCGTAATATTAAAATGTTGCCGGAACGCACCAACGAGCTGAACTATGATGCAGTTATGCTAGAGGTGCATGAATTTTTGTTGGAGTTACCCAGCACATGGTGGCAAAACCGACCATCAGACACACCGCTACGTACCATCAAAACAATAATCCATAACATGGCCAAGGTGAAGGGCAATGCCATATTGCAGCATCTCAATCAGATACCCGCTCACTCGGAGCTGCACACATATTTGCTCCGCGTACTAAAGGTAAAGTAGAATCATTGTGCTAAACTCGAAGTTAGTTGTAATTACCACTTTTGCTACTTAAGAATTTCCAAAAGGATGGCACTTTGTCAGGCACGGACAGGGGCAGTTCGGTTCCGCGTCAGCTGTATGCAGCCAAGGACTTGGGAAACAAGCGCATATCGCATCAAACTCATGATACAGTATCGCAAATTTTCAAGCTAATCTCTGATAAGGATACCAAACAGCAGGGACTGCAAAAGTTATATGACTTTAAGGTGGGTTGACTGCGTAAACTGTTTTTAGTCGTTGCTAATGTTATGTATTGTTGCAGCAACAAAATCCGGACATTGATTTGAGTACTTTTCTGCAAGGGGCAAGCGCCACTTTCCACAAATACATTGAGGAAGGACTGGCCGAAATAGAGCGAAACCAAAATGCGGGTTCAACACAGGCGGCGGATAATCGGACTGGTTAGTAAATGCTCAAATGATTGCAATTTTCAAAGACATACACACAAACACACACAACTTGTCTAACTTATTAACAACACGCACCTTTGCCTACTAACATGTGTCTTGGACCAATCCTGCAGCTGCTACACGTTCTTATCTCACAGATGTCAACTATCAGAATGCCGTGCATGATCCAGACTATTGGATGGACCGATTGCAGAAAATGATGCATACCCGTCGTGCGTCCGACGATGGCCCCAATATGTTGGACAACAAGGTGGCCGATGAGAATCTCTGTCTCAATACAATGAACTCACAGAAGGTGTCGCTGATCAGGCATGAGGTGGGTTCCATACGGTCGTTATGAAAACATTACGTTATTTTATCGCTCGTACATAAAAACAGTTAATTAAATTATTATATATTCTATTATGTGGTTCTTTTTCTTCTTCTGTAGAAACCCGAAATGTCGCCCAACCGCCTACAGCACATTCAGGCCAAACTGGCTCAGATTAGAAAGGAAAATCATGCCCAATAAGTGTTGGCTGACATGCGGATTACTATATAGCATATACATATATATATTTATATTATATATATATATATAATGTATTATAATTTTATTTCCGCTTAGATCACCAGCAATGAGATTAGCTCTCTTTTGGGGCGTCAGCGCAAACGTTGAGCTACGTAAAACATTTATTATTGTTTAACATAAAACACATGCTTATAGACTCTCGGTATAATTATAATGCAGGCATAATGCAGGTTAACAATAATAACAATAACAATAACTAACAGCATACTACATACACTACACTACACATACATTTATACCAATCAACTATTATTACTAACGAATTGTAGTACTGAAACAATGCAGGCGCGCATTCCTAGTTTCGATTTCGATTTCAAGTCAAAAAGTCGCACAGTATCCAAGAAGAATGCCTACCGTCATATGGGGATATAGCTGTGAAACCGAAACTTAGAATCAAGACCTGATCACACCTATATATGTATTAGCACTGAGTTATGTATTTGGTATGCGTTTTCGAATTTCAATTGGCTGAGCTGAGATTAAGTTTGTTCTAAGGCTTGCCGTGTTTGTTAAGTTACAAGATTCCTTCATATTTGTTTCGATCATAATTGAGAATGTTTACAATTGAGTTAAATTTAAGTACATTAAAAAGCCTGTTAAAGATTTCTGTAACTATTATTAATAAACGAAAACTGTTTTTCACCCAACAACATTTATCTTGTTATGTGATTATCAAATTGTAACTATTTGAACAACAAATTGCTAGAAATAATGCTTTTGCGTTTTAACATTTGTCTAGATTAAGCCTCGTCCAGTTGAATACAAAATTACATTACCTACTCCTACACACACATACCACAGATACCTACACACACACACACAAGTATTTTTGTAACATGCCTCATACCATTCTTTATGCAATCTGAAATAAATGTTATATTTCTGATACTTATTAATCTGCTACTGGCCCAACATCCTCGGTTATTTCTGTTAGCTCCTCCTCGTCGCCATCGTTCTCGCCGCTCTTCTGTTTCGCATAGCGGGAGGAAATGGTAGCCACCCTGATGGCAGCCTTAAAGCCAACGCGTGCCTTCATCTTGGCCAGCTTTGCTTTCCAATTCTCGTCGCGGGATGGCAATCCATTTAGATAGTCGATCATTTCCTCCTTTTTGGGATCCACAATGGCCAGCACAGACAAGCAACCATCAACGGTGCCCAGCACAATAGCCCGTCCATCTTTGCTGCTTTTGATGGCCGTTAGCTCGGCTTGCAGTCTATAGTTGGCTATCATTTCGGTATCGACGGTACGAAAGACACGAATTGTCTTGCGGCCACTGTGATAATATGCCACATATTCGTCATCCTCGGTGAAGATGCAAATCACCGAGAACACACCCTCAGCCACCTTGGGTATGAAGGTCTTTACTGTGGTGCCCTTGCGTAACTCGAGCATCTCCAGGCCACCGCGTGTCGGTGCGTATAGACCACATTTGCCATCCCTGGTCAGACTGCCACCCCATTTGGCAATAGATCGCACATGCTTTTTGCTCTTGATGTCCATAATGCTGCCCTTTTCGCTGCTGATCACCGCAATCTGATTTGCCTTGTGCGGCATGGGCACCAGGGAGATCACCTCCTGCAAGGTTTAGAGTTAGTTTCACCATTGCTGCTATGTGAGTGGGATGAAAAACTCACCTTGATGGCACATCCCTTAAGAAGTACCTTAGTTACAAACGCTCCATTCGTAGTGCTATAGACGCCCAGGCAATCCTTGTTGGACTTGTCCACGGTAACCACAACTATATAGGCATTATCGGCCGTAATCACCGACTGTCTGAAGGGCATTCCGGTTATCATGCGTATGGGAAAATCGAAACGAAACAATATGGTACCCTCTGTGGAAGGAAAAAGTTAAAAGGCAAAAAGCAAGGTCAGAGGAAGGTATTCTTCTATCTCACCTGGCACCGAACGAACTGTGGTTATTGCTGTCAGGCGATTAGTGTCATCGCCACCGGCTGCAGCTGCCGCTATTATGTCCCGCTGATTGATATTGGGCACCGACACTGTGAGTACCTTGTAGCCATAATCCATGAGCGTTATCTGTTGTATACCCGGCTGATCATCGCGGTAGACAACCTGCTCGGAGACCCGATTCCAAATGAGAAACTTGCCCGTCTCCGAGGAGATGACATAGCGTCCATCGGGCGTAATCTCTGCGTGCGTCACAATTGCGCCCAACGGACTGTCCGCCAACTTGGCCATTAAACGTCCCGACCGACTGTCCCAGACGCCAACACAGCTGCGGGTCACTGTGACAGCCATGTCCACTTCGGACAAGCTGATGTTGTCGATCTGCAGCTCATGACGATCTATGACATGAACCTTCTCGAAAATGTTGTTAATGTTCCACACCTTGACCGAACGATCTATGGAGGATGTGACCAGATTGTTCCAATTGCCTATAGTCAACGGTTCCAGCTGAATAATACGACCAAAATGGGCATCCAAAACCTTTGCCAATTGCCCCGACTGCAGACACCAGACATAGAGATTCTTGCGCACCCCGGCCACGGCATAGTCCATTTTGGAGCTAATCATAATGGAATTGGACTGCATGATGCGAGTGGTTATATTCCGCACGCCATGTGGCAACGCCAGGTACATAGCCTCCTTGGTAATGGGTTCACGTTCATGCTCCTTCTCCGTGTTGCCGAAATCCCAGATGACAAATCCCTTTCCAGCTGTGCCCAGCAACATGCGATCATTCTGATGCTGATCCAGGCGCAACTGCAGCAACATTTCCTTGTCGTCGTTCTCATAGCGTGGCAAGTGCTCCACAAAGTTCCACTGAATCTCGCCTGTCTCCTCGTTCTGCGAGAAATCATAGACAGATACCTGAAAGTTCTCCTCGCTGGCGCAGCCATAGGCCCGTGTGCGATCTTTATTCATGACAAAGGCACTGAAGAAGTGCAGCGAATTGGAGCTATGCGAGGAACGCACCGAGTCTAGGCGCAGCCGAATCTCATTAATGCAGCCGGACCAAAAGATTACATTGTACTCCAAGGGACTAAAGAATTCCATGGCTGAAATGGGTTACGGGATTACCAGGTGTTCTCACTTGATATGGTTCTTCTATTTCTACACTCACTTAGTATCTCCCAATTGGTGTTTTCGCCCGGAATTTCAAAGATTTCCAGCAGATTACCACGCATATCGAACTTCGCCCAGCGCAGCTTGCAAATAAGAAAGAGACTGACAAAGAGATTAGACCTGCATTAGACCTTTTCCAATTTGACCTACTTCTGATTAAGCAGATAGAGACCGCTGACCGGACCGTCGCCCTCCTCGAAGGGGCTGTTGATCACCACAAACTCGCTGGAGAGCATGTTCAGCAGCACCGTCTGATTGTTGTTGGAGTAGGCGGCTGCCCACTTGTTGTCCGGACTGAGCACTAGTTGCTGCATAATGCCTTCGATCCCGGGATTCACGTCCCTGGTCAGATCGGATGTGGACAAGTCGAAGGTAATAAAGTGCGTCGAAATGGAGACCATGTAACGCTTATCGCTTGTCAGGCAGAAGGCGAAAACGGCAAACTGATGACCCTCCAAGGAGTACTGTAGCAAGGGGAAAGATCTCAATTAAACCTTCATCCGGTAGCTTCCACCTACTCTACACTACCTTTAACGGCCCGCCTGGCGTATGCAGGCAATGATTGACAGGAATAAGGGCACAATCTTTAGGACCACAACGATCGCAGGCGCGCAATAGCATCTTGATGTTGGGATTTCCACCGATCTCGGGCAGCAGTCGCCCAATAAGTTGCGGCGCCAGCATGTTGGGGTAAATGGCCAAAATGGCGCCACCCAAGCGCAGTGCGTCCGCCACCAACATTAGCTCACGCTTGGACTCCTTGTCTTCGGTGTTCGACGAGGCATCCTCAAAGTCAGCCAACACAGCCTGCAGCGGGCAGCTGGAGAGCTTGGCGTGCAGCCAGTCGTAGTTGAAGAGCACGTGCTCGAACAGATCCTTAAAGCGACGCGAGCGCACAAAATGGAAAGGTAGCTCGCCAAACTGAAGAAGAAGAGGATATGATGATGCCACATGCACATTTCCGACTGTTCTAACTCCTTGCTTACCTTACGCAAATTGTATCGCTTGGAGAGGCCATCCTTGCTAGTGAAGACCAACGGTTGAATGGGCACTTTACGGTCGGCAGATCCCTCCTTGTCGGCCAGCCCGAAGCGATGCCGCTGTATCTCGGTGAACTTGAAGGGTTTCGGTATGCCGCCACCCCAGATGCCCAGGTAGTAGTCTGCAATCATGGAATGAAAATATATGGCCATGTTCATGTTCTTAAAGTAGCGCTCCTTGGCGGTGTCCTTGAACTGCCTGTGGTACCAGTTCATCACGTTAACACCGTCCGCCTCACGTTCACTCAGATAGTTGGGCAAATCGTTGCGTATACGTGTCCAGAGTAAGGGCGGTATGCGACGCACTGGGGGCATATGATATTGATAGACATCGTCGAGCACTTTATCATCCAGCGAGATCAAATCCTCAAGTTCACTCTCGGACAGTCCCGACTTAGATGCCGTGATGTAGGCGAGGGCATGAAAGACCAGAATGCGACCATGCTGCTTCTCCACACGCTCGAAGAGCAACATGATCGAGTCCATCACCGTGTTGGCCAGATGCGTCTCCTGCGGACGCGTATAACTGCGCCATCGGCAAATCTCGGCAAATACCAGCTTCACAAAGATCGGCAGGGAGCACTTGCTGATGGCATTCGCTACCAGACGCCACTGGTAGTTGTTTAGATCGCGACACGCCGTCTTCATCCACATTTTGATCACGTTCATGGCCAGCTCCTCGCCTAGTGCGGTCACCTCAATGAAGTTCTCCTCCACGTCGATCATCTTGCAGAGCACATGATACTCATGCGACACTGTCGGATTGGCCGGTTCGTTGGCGCACGAAATGATGATCTGTAATCGGTTGGCAAATTTATCATGCTACTTTAGACAATTTGTGCAGATAGGGTATAAGCATATGATACTTGATCAGCTCAATTGTTGTTGCTGCAGTTTGCCTCATGCAGAACGGCATTGGTAGCGTCGTTTTGGGTGAGGGTGAAGATCAGGTTAAAAAGTTTCGGGTGATTTGCGTGTGATATTGCTTAGCACGCACAAGTCAAGCAATTCGAAAAACTTACAAAGGAAATGCAATTTTTAGTTCTTGGTTGTATTTACATAGATCGATCGTATATCGAGTGTGGGGGAATTATGCGATTTTGGGAAACAAAAAGGATCTCTTTGATCTTGTTTGTGTTTACACATGGTATGTATAGGTAGTGTGGGCGGATCATGCAATGTTGGGAACTTAGAAGGATCCTCAAGATCTTGTTTTTATTTACATATGCGTATAGATCATAGTTCCGGTGTTGTGATCATGCCATTTTTGGAGAACTTAAGAAATGTTATAAAGAGTTTGGATATTCCTGTTCAGTTATGTTGCATACTTTTTGGTGCAACATGTTATATCACATAGGAAGTCCAAAAAATCTTTGACAAACAATGGTCATAAATTTTAGATTGGATTAAAGATTAGATTTTCGAAACCGCTTTAAGGAATTAAATTAATATCGAGTATTTTTCATGCAGTGCTCAGAAGAAGAAAGTCCTGTAACCGATTCGCATTTAGTTTAGTATGGAAGTAGTTTTTGTGTATCAAAATCAAAAAAAAAAAATAGAATTCCCATGCAAAAAGTAAGGCGAGGTTGTATATACAAAAGGGAGTTGCATAAGAAATATAGGAGGAATTAAGTATAGGATTATAAGTATATAGTACTGTACATGCACGAGGATCTTGGAGGTTTTCGGTGCTGCTCGCACTCACCTTACAGTGGGCCGGCAGACGTGTGGGTATCCAGGATACCTTGTTCGAGTCTTGGGTGCCCGTCAGCTGATCGACAGAATCTAAGTATAGGGTAAGCGGCTGATTCGGACTAGCATAAGTTAATAATTGCTTAAAATGTGCTGTTAGGGGAACAAGATCATCGGGTATATTCTCAAAGGGTAGCATATAGTTGTACGATATCTGCATAGTCAAACACACACACACACACACACACGCAAGTATATAATATATGTGAAGGGATTAGGAATAGAAATATAACAAGAAGAGGGTTAAAGAGATACGTTGTAGCTGCACATTATATCGGTTGGTTATCACCTGCTGGCATATCGATATGAGCGTCGCAGTCAGGGCACTCGAGTCCGGCGTGGTGCCAAGGAAGCGTATAATATTGATGGGCCGCTTGTCGGCAAACCATTCGGTGGCAACCAACGAGGCACTCTTAGCCAGCAATGAAGTCTTGCCACAACCTCCGTCGCCAAAAAGGACAAGTGGCTTATCTGAATCCCCCAGCATATAGCGCTTAATACGATCGCAACTCTCTTCGCGGCCATAGAAGATCTTGACCGAATTGTTGCAAGCGTGCAAATGCTGAAGGATCTCAGTTACTATCTGCCCCTGTGCACTGGAGTCTTCTTTGCGCATGGCCCTATCGACGAGCTTGACAACGTTCTTATAGAAGTGCGAGATGAAATGATTCAGATACTCCTCATGCGTCTCAATGTCCAATCCCTCGCGTCCGATCCACTCCACGGTATATCTGCAAAGTAGGAAATCTTCATATAGATAGCAGAGATTAGACCTCTATCTTCGCTTACTTCTGTGCATTGCTCGACTCGATCTTGGCGGGCAATCGTGTGTCCCGTAGATCGCCCAGCAATTTAGCTGACTCCGTGTCCAAGCTGCGATTAATGATGTCCACAAAGAGCGATGCCTTCTTTAGATTCTGCAGATTTATGTTGTTTATATAGCGCACATAGGCCAGGCAATGATTCTTGGTGTTCTTCACATTGAGAATGCCATTGATCACCTCGCGTTCCGTGACTGCAAGGAGAAAGAGGAGTATGTGGAAACCGAAAGGGGTTGCTAGTTGTGGCCATCTCTCACCTGACATAAAGTAATTGTGCACATCATCCTTGGACATCTTGTTGCTGGCACCCAAAGAGGCGGCCGCTTTCCGCAATAACTTTTGCATTTTGTTCAGTGTATCCCACCAGACAGCCTGATCTTCGGCTTGGAGCTTGGGCACGCGCTGCAGGGTACATCCATTTAGAATTGCCATTTCCCAATGAGGGAAACACTCACCTTATTGTTGAAATTGATTAGAATCGAGGAGATCGGTTGCAACACGGATATAGGTGGCACCGCATTGCTGTCCTTTTTATACCACAAATCAAGCAGGGCACGATCGACGCCCATCGATGTCAACTCCTCGCAGATCAATTGCAACTCCGAGGACACTATGTACGTTGGTATGGGTCTGTAGCCATATTTCTGACCCAGAAACACTATAAAATTCGGTCCCATCGAGAGACGCTGACAATTCTTGATCTCGCGCATGCACAGCTCCGTGGTCATGTGATCATCCGTGGCCTCGTCACGCACACCCCAACGCATATCGACTACCTGAAATTCCAGACCATGTTTCTCACGGCAATAGTCCTTAATGCGGGGATAGCACTTGGCCATTAGCGTATTCCGCTCCATTGTGGTGTCTAGTAAGGATGAGGAAGGAATAGTAACCGATTACGTAAGAGCTTGGAAAAAAGAAATGAAACCTCTGCCTCTTCTTTGTCTTCGATTTTTTTTCTAGATAAATTCAGTACACACAAACCCGTAAACGTTGAGCTGGTAAAGATGCGCACAATTTTCGAGCTAACCGGCGGCAGGGACTCCAGTGAGCCCAGGAAAATGGAATCAATGGTGCGGTCATCCATTATGGGATTATAAAGCTCCCGCGCGAGCTGGAAACGTTGTGCTACCGCCGAATTCCAATATATATCTGAGCCCCACAGGGACTGAGATACGGCACCAAAGTTCACCTTATGCCATGGATATAGCCAAGTTGCTGCTGTTTGGTCGATATTTTGGATATGTGTGGCGCATTTGACAGTCGCCTAGTTGTCGGGTTGTTTTGAGTTCAGTCCGGGCAGCAGCGACACAGTAGAACAGCTCGTGCTGCACTGAGCAAGAAAAGATTGGAAACTTCGATGGGTAATTAGAGTAATATTTATATTTAATTAATAAATTAGGAAAAACTTATTATTTATTTGGGATCAAAGTAGAAAATATAACTAATAATAATTTTAAAATTATTTACAAAATAAAATAATGAAATATTTATAAGGTTTAAATTAAAACAAAGGAATTTTTCTAAAATTAAAATTAAATGAATCTAATGTACAAAGATATATACAGATTTTGTAGAGTCTAACTGATCAATGTTTTTGCTCAGTGCAGTTTTGAAAGATTTGCATTTTTTTTAAAACTTACCCCTAGATTTTTTCAGTGCAGCTCTAGGTTACCAGTGGCAACACTTGTTGCGCTTATGTTTTGATCGAAAAGTCATTCCATTTAGGTTTGAACCGTTTTGTGGCGTCTCTCGCCACTTCAGCTGGCAGCTGGCAGCTGCCTCTGCCCAGCTCTGATTGATGTCAGAATTTGATTTTGACATACAACAAGTGTTCCAAGTGCCTTCAGAGAGGAGGGAGAGCAGAGTTGCGTGCTTGCCACACATTCGCAGGTGTAGCACTTGCGGCAACTTTCAAAGTCGTGTTTTTGGGAATGGGGTGCGACTTCTTCTTACAACTTTGGCAAGTCTTAAAGCATTGATTGACCTTGACCTCAGGGGGTGTGCGTGTTTGCTGAGCGAAATCAAATCAGTTTGTTGCAAGTGCTTCAATTAGGCCAAATTTAGAGGCGGATGCGGCACGGCTATTTGCAGACTATGCCGGGGTCAGCCAAATGGCAAGTCAGAGTACCGCCAGGTACGTAGAGTGTGATAATCTTAGTAATAGCTTTAAACAAGCTAGAAAATTTGCTGAACTTTGGGTTGCAATAATTGAAAACGTGCCACTTTAATTTGGGTTTTATAACAATATATTTATTTGTCGCTTTTTTTTTTTTGTTGTTGTATAATTTGTGGGATTTTTGTGTGATACTTTAGGAAAATGTTGCAAGTGTTTAGTGTGTGGTTGATATATTAATATTCTTGAAGAAGACTATTTATGTTATCTCGATGCATTCGATTTGCATTATGTAAAATATATCGATATATTATATAAATATTGAATTTAGTTTCCCATTATGCATAGTTTTATTTATTTGTATTTATCAAAGAGTTTTCTATGATTTTGAAACGCGTTTAACTAGTTTTTCATTTTGTTTACTAAGTTGGCTATAGGAAAAGTGGACTATATACGCTATAGGTTTAGGTTTCGATTTAGTTAGTTTTGTGATAGTTTTTATATATAGGGACTGTCGCAAATTAAATTAACTACGCATTCACAACATCCACAAGTATCCAAGCATGTTCATTAGAATTAGAAGTGTATACATTTATGTGTTTTATGTTTATGTTTATGTTTATATAATATGCAGCTATATTTCGATAATAAATAGTTAAACATATTGAACTAAACGATAATCAAAATAAAAACAAAACTAATTAATAAATACAGAGTTTGAGAAAATACAAAATCAAAAAAAAAACGAAGGCAGCTGCCGTAGGGGTTGCTCCCCATCCCATTTCCCTCTCTCTCTCTCTCTTTATCTCTCCTCTCTCTCTAGGAAGTTTGTCCATTTTGCTGCAGCTTTGCGGGAGTCAATGTTGCTGCTGTCCCTGGCGATAGGCTTGCTGCTGCAGTGGCTCTTCCTGTTCCGTTCTTGGTAGCCGGCTTTGGATCCGGTATGGCTTTCGCCGCCTGCGCCAGCTTGTGTATGTGCGGCGACGATGGCGACGTCACAGTTATTCTACAATAAGAAAAAGCTAATGTTTTACACGCGCACGCATACACACACACGCGCACACACACGCATACGCATACGCACACGCACGCCATGTTGGATGGGGCGTTTGGAAGGCGGGAAGTGTTTGTTTTTTTTTTGCATTTTTTATAGTTTTTTTTTTCGTCATATGCATTGTTATATTTACAAAGCAGTTTTGGTTTCGGTTTTTACGAGTTTGTTTTTTGGGGTCAGTTTTGGATTAATTTTTTCGGTTGGCATGGTTTGCATTGCATTTGTTGTTGTTGTTGGTGTTGTTGTTGTCGTTGAGCATGTATATGTATATATATAAAGTAATTGGGTTAATTAGATAAGCCGTCAAAAAAATGGAGCAGAACAGAGCTTACAAGCTAACTG
The DNA here is from genome assembly GCA_018904095.1 of Zaprionus ghesquierei. Classification (NCBI taxonomy): domain Eukaryota; kingdom Metazoa; phylum Arthropoda; class Insecta; order Diptera; family Drosophilidae; genus Zaprionus; species Zaprionus ghesquierei. Next base: position 2,522,929 of record JAEIGP010000676.1, read on the forward strand.
ATATAGATAGAGATACATAGTTTACATATGCATATAGCTATAAGTATTGGTATTATTCATTCCATATAGCATTATTCGTATTATTATAACTAAGCTGAAGCTATTATCAATATTATTCTTCATATTATATTATTGCGTATGTGGTGCAGTACGTTTTTTGCTTTCTCTTTTAGCTATTTAGTGCTTGTGCTGCCTGCCTGCTTTCGAATTCGATATCGAATTCGGATTCGAGTTGGCATTTGAGTTGACTTCATGATCGTGAGCGTACCTCGGGCTGTTGTCGTCCTTCTCGCACACCAACGTCCTTGTCGTGCTGGGCGCCACAGTGGGCAAAACGATGCCATTGAGAGATTGTTGTGAACTTCGCTTCACGTGCACAGGGCGCAGACGCTCCTCCAGATCGCTGATGGAGCCTACTGAGCTGATGCTCTCGTCGCTAGAGAAATGGGATGGGAAACGATTAACAAAAGTATTCAAATCCGATATAGGCTTTTAGCTATATTTCATTATGTTCTAAAAATACATTTTCTATTGCACTTTCTTCTTGACTCTTGCTTGATTCAATCTTCGATCTTCTCTTCCTGTTTTACCTTTCGCTTAACTCCTCTTCGCCCTCCTCCTCCATGGCCTGCTGCAGATCTGCAATGCGCTGCAACGCCAGCCGCAAATCATTCTTCAGCGCCGCGCCCTCTGACTCCATCATTTCCATTTTCTTCTCGAGATCCTTGCGACGCGTTAGAGATTCCTGTTCGCGACTCGACAGAGCATGGAACTCCTCACGCATGTCACGCAGGCCCTTTTGTGACTTCTTAAGCACTTCCTGGGATTGTATTTCACGCATCTTTGACTGCGTCACTTCGTTTTGTAGCTTCTCGAGGGACTCCTTGTGCCTGCTGACCTGCACCTCCAGTCGCGCACGTGTGGCTTGTTCTAGTTCCAAACGCGATTCCAGCTCCTTGGTGCGCATCTCCAGGCTGTAAGATAGATAACATGTAAGAAGAGGTAAATGTATCGCGTGTCTTACTACTTACCGCTTGGACATGACGGCCATGGTGGGATCACCCAAGTTCTCAACATTGTCCAGTCTATGCTGCAGCTCAGCGACCTGCTCCTTTAGATTATTGCGCTCAGCCTCGAGCTCGGTGAGCTTGAATTCCGATTCCGAGACATTGATCTGCTCGGCATTCAGTTGCTTTACCGTGGCACTATATTTCTTCATCAGTTCGCTCAGCTCCTCCTCGTTCTCCTCGATCTGAGCCTGCAGTTCCGCGCGATCGCGATGCGCTGCATTTGCTCGCTCCTCAGCATCGTTGCGTGCCCTGTGCGACTCTTCGAACATGGCTTGCACATCGGCCAACTCCGCCTCGGCTGTTTGACGTGCTTTCATGGCGAGGCTGCGCGCCGACTCGGCGTCCTCCAGCTGATTGCGCAGCTGCCGAATAAGCGTTTTGCCCGGCGTGTCTGCCTTAAGTCGCTCCAGCTGCGTTTGAGCATCCTTTAGCAAGGCCTTGTATTTGCGCAAGTCACGTCGAAGCTTTTGATTCAACGCCTCCTCGGCATCACGATCGACACGATCGCGATCCTCCATCGAGGAGAGCCGTCGCTCCAGTTCGTGTTTCTCGCGCAGCAACAGTGTGCGCTCCTCATGTTCCGTTTCTAGTTGACATTCGAGCGCCTTGATCTTCTTGTAGCCATTGCCACGCACCTCCTCCAGCTCCTCGTCACGCTGCTGTGTCTCGCGACGCGCCTCTTTGCGCATAGTTTCCAGCGTCATCTCTAGCCGCAGCTTTGCCTGCTCCAGCAATTGGATCTGGCCGGCCATTTCATCCAGCTCCTCCTCCTGCTCTTTGACACGTCGATCTGTCTCGTTCTTGGAGCGTCGCAGCTGAGCGAACTCCTCCTCGGTGCCGCCACCGAAAGTCATCTCCTCCAGTTCACGTTGCAGCGATGCCAGTTTCTCTTCCTTCAGCTCCAGATCCAAACGTGTATCCTGGGGGAAGAAAGAGAATGGATTAGTTTGGTTCAGTTATAGGTATTCCCCCTGATCTACACGAACTTGCAGCAAACGTGTTGCACATGTGGCGCTCAAACTCATTGCTGTACTTCAGCAGACTGTGCTCATATGGATATGGAAAGCAGAAACGGAATGGGAATGGAAATGGAAGTGGGAATCGGAATGGAAATGATATCTAAATCCGGGGCACAGCGCTCTGTCCGGCGTCCAGTTATCACGCGCGGCCGCAGTTGAAATTTTTGATTGTCTTTTTGTTTTTTAATTATTTTTCTTCTTTTTGAATTCGTGGAAATATGCGCTTGTGTGTGTGTGTGTGTGTGTGCGTGTACGTGTGCGTGTTTATGTTATGTGTTGTGTGTACTCCAGTTATCGCGCTTCGACTGCTCGACTGAAGAAAGCCACAAAGCGTAGAAGGCGGCGATAAAAACATGAGAACAACAGAGAAACAAGAACGAGAAAAAGAACTCGAAATAATAAATGAGCGCAACTGAGGGAAAACCTTCTTAGGCCGCGTTCAGACTAGCCTAGTGGAAAGTGACACAGAGAGCGGAGAGAGAGCGGGAGAGAGCGCAAGACAGAGCCAGTTGGTGTCAGCTGTTTAAGTACAAGCAAGAGAGGCAGGCGCAGTCAGCAAGTCGCACTGTGTATACCTTTTCAAAATCCATGAAATAAGTTTTCCGCTGCTTTTAAGCCTATTCTATCTATGCAGAGAGGAAACTACGCAAAAAAAAGCTATCAAAATTATTTTAACAACATGCTAAATAGCTAAATTATTGATGAAACAAGGAATATAGCTAAATTTACATAGCGTAAAATTGCAACTGGCTAAATATATGTTTCTGTGAAATTCATTAAAGTTAAACAATTATTCGGTTAAATTTTTAAGAAAATTATAGCCAATTTTGACCGGTAAAAGGCAGTACTGAACCTATAAAAGGCTCATAATAATTGAGATAGTAAACATAGTACAAAATGAGTTTTAAGTGGATCGCTAATTACAATCTTTTCACCAATCTAACTGCTGAGCTAAAAATTTCTAGTCTAAACGCGCCTTTAGGACAGAGGTGAAATAAAACATAGAAAGAGAACAACAACTCTCTCGAGCATTGAGAGCAGCAGGCCGCATGCCTCACGCCGCATGCCGCATGTACATATATATGGTGTGGACAGGCAGGCTGGCAGGTAGCTGCAGTCATCCGTCTGTCAGTCCGTTAGACAGTCAGTCAGGGCAGCGTGGGTAAACAAGCCGAACGAGTTTTCGCAGCAGAGAAACAAACAAACTGCTCTACGCCTCAGTGGCAACTGTTGCATGTGCCTTGCCACACACACACAAGCCCTGGCAATGTAACTTGCCACTTGTTGCAGACGAAGCTGATTGTTAAATCGATTTTTTTTTTAGGCAAGGTGGAATTACCACACAGAGCAGGGCATATATCATCTTCGAATCTCTATCAGCTTCTTTGACTCACCGCTAGCGTCTGTTCGAGCGTAAACTTCTCCGACTGCAGCACATCCTTTTCACGGCCATAGCGCTCCTTGGCCTGACGCTCCTGTCGTGCCGCATCCTGCAGCGACTGGCACTCGGCATCGAATTTGCGTTGCTTCTTCTCCAGCAAATTGTTACGTGCATTTTGCTCCTCGAGGAGCATACGCAAATCGTTCATTTCGTTGGTCATCTTTTGTGCCTTGCGCTTCCATTGGCCCACAACCTGACGTTGTTCCTCAACTTCCTCGTAGGCATCGGAAAGCTAAGAGCATAATCAATATAATTCTTGATTTGGCTGCCAACTCTCCTCCCTTTCTCTTACCTTCTTCTCCAATTGCTTCTTGAGCCCGACCAGCTGCTCCAGATCGTGCTCATGCTGTGTCTGCAGGCGACGTTTAGTGAACTCGAGCTCCCGGGCAACGCGTTCGTATTTCAGCTTGTAGACACCACCAGCGGTGCCTTCCTCATGCTCACCATCCTCATCCTCGGAGATGCCATTCAAATCGGACTTGGCGCAGATGAGTTCCATTTCCAGTTTCTCGCTAACTTCCTGCAGATTCTTCACCTTGCCCTGATTCTCGGCCAGTTCCTTTTCCAGCTTGAGGCGCTCCGCTGTCTCCGCCTCCAGTCTTTCTGTGGCAACATGTGCTGTCGATCGCTCCTCGGCCAGATCTACCGTCAGCTCGGATAACTGTAAAACCCGAAAAGAACAACAACAAAAATTATGCCAAGGTATAAAAACAATGCAAATTCTTCGCTGCATTTACATCGATTCCATCGAAAATTCGCCTAAGTATGCGGGGTCTAGTTTCGATTTCGTTTGGCTTTTGCCACATTTTTATAAACAATTCTACATATGAACAAGTTGTTTGTTTATCTTATCGGCTTGCTAAGTTTAGGTGTCTCTATATACGAGTACATGTTCGCGTTGGCCTCAACCCAAAATTCGCAACAACTCGACACGATTCAATCATAATTCACAATTAAATCCCATCGATAAAGTAAATAATTGAGAGCTTGCCAAAAATAGAAAATTTAAAAGAATTCTATTACTTTCAAGCACACTTAGGATTCTGAATATATCTGTTTCTTTACTTTGCAAATTTCCACTCTTTACTTCATATAAACAAATATATTTAAAATACATTTTAATATCATAACACGAGTCTACAACACATATATCTGTCTTCTACAAAATTTATATCACTTGAAAATATTTATATAAAATTCTTTGCATATATATTTTAATGTTCATTTAATATATATATACATATATATATATGTATTTATGTATATTTGTAAACCCCTTGCAGAGGCTAGAAAACATCTGCGATCCGTTAAAAAACATATATGTACATATATATTCTTGATCAGAATCAATAGGTAATTTGCCCATTTCTCACTCAAATCATGACTCTTAAAGCTAATGAGAATCAAGCCAAATTAGAAAAAAATCGACAAAAAAGTGACGAAGACGATGACGCGTTTTGTTTCTAATACGTTGTCAAGATTTCTTAATCTCACTCTTTTGAAGTGCTAAACAGCATTTAAATTTCATTAAATCATTCATCATTGTTTCGAACAAAAAAAGTTAATAATTTCCCGCCGTGTTGAGTCGCACGCAAAGAGAATTCACGCTGCGTGAATCACGCAGTATTTCCATTTGGTTTGGAAGCTAAAAAAAGAAAGCGAAACGTAGGATGCTATCGTCAATGTCAGCGATGGCAGAGGAAACTGAATGGAATTTTCTACCAGAATCATTTAGATATATATATATATATATATATATATATATATATATATATATATATATATATATATATATATATATATATATATATATATATATATATATATATATATATATATATATATATATATATATAGAAAAAGAACAAGACGAGACAGAAAGAGAGTTGGGGTAGTAGGTTTTGAAATGATGTCAACCACCCACACAATTTCGATTTTAAATTAATAAACAACTACAACGTACTATATGGAATACGCACTAAGGAATATCCTACTAGATAGGAAAAGTAACCTCTGATTTGTTAGTCCGGTTAGCAGATCAGTATAGCTATGTTTCAATTTATTTATTATTTTGATTTACTTTGCTTTGGAAGCATACCCCGTAAACTTCAAAAAAAGATTAAATTTTTCAGTAATTTATAGATAAATTCTTCATTTATTTTTTCTATAGCTGGCAATATGAACATCGACAGTACAATGTCCTGTAACAATTATGGCTATTCGGATTTCTTGCAGGATTATCTGCATTGTGACGAGCACGATTTGGAAAAGGCAAAACAATCATCGGGAAATGTTAGTTAAAAAATCTGAATTTGATACTTCCTGATGTTAAATATATATAAACAGGTGCCTGAAAGTTTACCCATGGACAGCTCGCGCGATAAGGAAAAACTATTAAATCGCATAAGCCGCCTGCAAAAGCGTCTACAGAAAATATCCACAAAACGTAGATCGAGAATGCAAAGGGGTATAACAAAAACTAAAATGGCCAAACCTAGAGGGCGTCCGATCAAGAATAATGCGTATCTTAACTTTTTGCGTGACTATCGTAAATCACATAATACTCTGCGACCCAATGAGTTGATTAAACGTGCAGCGCGTGCCTGGTGCCGTATGACTGAGGAGGGAAAGATGAAATATCGGCGACAACTAAGCTCCACGGTAAGTAAAGCCCTCCCCCCCCTCGGATAATAATATTCCCAAAAATGATAGCCCCTTTGACCAAAAGGCGCTTCCATATCAAACCCCATGCAACAAGAACAGGGTAAAAATTCAAAGGTGCCTCATTCAATAAAGATGCTGCTCGATGTCCTTTTTTTCGTAATCTATCTACTCGATATTCTCTAGCTAATTTTGGAAACTGTTTTCTATTGTTTTTCTTTTTTTTTTTATCACATGTGTTAATTTTCGAATACTTTGTATATTATGCATGAAATATATTGTATGACAGTTCTAAGATATAACATATTCTATACGATATCTTCAGGTATATCGAAGGTTTCGTCATATTTTGTAAACTCTCCTGTTTCTTTTGCTTTGAACATCGTAAATCGGTTTCTAAATGTTCATCTAGGTAGAACAGGTTCAAATAAAGCGATATATTTTTAGTTATACGGTATTTTATAAACCTCGTAAACTATCTATCATAAGCTGTGTAAGCTATCGTTTGCAAACTTTACGATACTTTACAAACCTAATAGAAACTATCGATATTCAAAGCAATACAGCCAATCACTTTAGCCAATGCTTGGTTTGTCGCTGCCTATCTAATCCTCCTATTTGTCATACCCCATTACCCACATTCCCACCTTACAGGGTATACCATAATCGGCACATTCTCAAGGTGCTCAAGGTCAACACGTAACACACCTCATCGAGCTCATTGTCATCTTCCTCACGTATGGTGCGATCATCATCATCGTCTGCAGCATTTAGGGCAGATGTTGAGGCAGACACCGAGCGTGCCACCGATGTTTCCCTGGTCATGGAGTTGCCACGCGACGTGGGCGTATGCGGCAACTGTTTGGACAACTGAAACGCTTTGGTCAATATATTCTGGGAGGAACGTGTGCGTCCCACCGAACCGCAACGTTCCATGCTGTTGCGTTCGCGCTGTCGCTCGATCAGCGAAATCGTATCGTAGTCGTCGTAGTAGGCACTGCTACAACCACCACCGCCGGGTGTGCTGCAGCGACTGTTACCGAGGCTGCTGGTGCTCGCGTTGTTATGCCTTCGCGTACGCCTGCCCATGGCAGTCCACTCCTCCTGCACGTGATCGGTGCGCTTAAGGAAGTTCTGTATCTTCTCACTTAGATACGCGGACGAGGTGCGGGGATCCTCGAAGGAGGGCGTGGGTCGCAACGTCTGATGCACGGGCTGCCGCTTGCAGCCGAGCACAAAGGAGAGATTCGCATCGAAAACAACGGGTGAACTCTCTAGTTGCCGCATCTCGTATGCGTCCAGTCCACTGCCGCGTGTATAGGTCTGTGGAAAGATGCGACGCGGCGGCGTCTCCAGGCAACGCGACGTGGTGCGTGCCGAGCAGCGTGACGATTGCGTGGAGGAGCAACGCGACGATACCGAATAGGCGGGACTGGGTGAACGCGTGAGCAGACGTAGCCGATCCGCTGCGGCATCGAGAACTGGTGCCGATGGGGGAGTCCCTCCTGCTGCTGCCGATCCTGTCGAGAGAGGCAGTTTCAGCGAGATCTCGTAGTGGCTTTCATGGTGCTCCTCCCCATTACCATTTGAAAGCGACTGCGAGAACTGTTGCTGCTGCTGTGTGTGGCTGCTGCTGCTGCTGCCGTTGCTGCTGCTGGTTTTGTGTATAGTGTGGCGTGTGGTGTTAGTGGTGGTACTAGTGGTGCTGCTCCCGTGTCCATTGCTGAGCACAGGACTCTGTTCACGCTGCTTGGGCAGCAGACGCAACTGTTTGCGTGCTTGACTGCAGTTTGGCGGTTTCGGTGGCTTGTGCTGGCTGCCCAGGGAAGAGCCGCTCCCAGAAACAGAGCCACCGCTGCCTCCACTATTGCTTAGACCGTTCATGGCGGCGAGAACGCGTGCCATAAACGTTGCCTGTTCCTCTCGATCGGCCAGACTGGCGTCTAAATCACATGCATCTCGTATCGTTGGCGTCTGCTGCGGCTCTGCAATGTCATCATTGTCATCAGCCAGCATTGCCGTAGCAGGCGCCAGCGGTGCCATTTATGGCAAAAACGGAGGGGGCGGGAGGCGTGGCAGGAAAGGTTAGTTCAAATCGAAAGCCTAATGAGTAAGGATTAGTTTGGGAGCTATGTGAACCGATTTGTAGGGTTTTCTTTGTCGTGAATTTTTAATTTTGAATTTTAATTTTAATTTGAATTCCAATTTCGTTTGGTTTCGTTTTCGTTTTTGGGGTTCGTTTCGGAATATATCTGGGATAATGTGTGTGATGTTGCTGTTGTTGTGCTGTCAGAAACTTGCAAAATATGTTTAAAATTAACGCAACTGTGAAAAATTTGGCTTAAAGCATCAAATTGCCAATATGCTGTCTTTGATTTTCATTTGGCTTCTGCCTTAGCTTTTTTTCGTATTGTTTTGTTTTTCTTTTGGCACCGTTTCGCATTCGCACACACACACGTACACGTACACGTTAGACGTATCGCTATCGATTTCGTGTGAAAACGAATGCCAAATTTTCGGATACGGATGCGGATACGCGAATCTTGCACGACACTCGGCTCGACGCGGTACGGCACGGTATGTGGCGCCTCAAGCGTTCGCCTCGCAACTAAGTGATCCGCTTCGGCTACCGGCAGCCACTTGCCCAGCGTTGCGTGGCCAGGAGAAAAAGCTTCGCCCGTGCCAGTGTTGCCAAATTGGCGGAAAAATTTTAACTAGTTTTTATAGAGCGCAAATCAAGCAATTGCAGAATTAATTGATTTACGCAACTTTAAAAAGTTATTGTTAAATCAAGCAAAGAATCCAATTTTATTATATATTTTAGCTAAATATTCTAGGCTATGCTTAGCTGTTTTTAGCCTTATTTTATTTGCAATTTGCTTTAGCTATTTTTGGCAATCGCTAGTTGACAACACCAGCGGGAGAGCAGAGACAAAGAGAGAGAGAGAGAGAAAGAGCGAGAGAAAAGTTCATCGAAAGATTGCAACATTTGCAGTCTCGCGATATTGACATAATCTCGCCAACCGCTACATAGTATATAGTCGCATGTAATAAGCAGAGACAACTGTTGATCAGATCACTTATGTAAAGAAGTACTACGGGGAACGTGCAACACTTGCAACACAATACGCCGCAGTCGCAGCTCAATAAAGTATTATTAATGATCTTTGCAAGCATTTAAAAATACACATACTACAACTCGCTATTCTTATGCCTTAAGTGCACACATACAAATACAGATACAGATATGTATGTATTGCTTTGTGCGTCTTAGTGTATTCATTCCCAGTCAGTGTTCAATGGACTCACGCGTTGCCCAGAAGCTATTTATATTTATTTTACAATAAACCAAAGAAGAAGCGGCAATATCGCCATTCTACTGAGTTTTGTAGCTGCCAGCGAATAAATCAAGTATCTACAAGTATGCGTTGTATACATAGATACATGAGAATAATGGCAAATACGTGTTACAATGAGAAAAAAGGGACTGCGAATCTTTTATGGTAGAAATCGCATATTCTTAATAGATCGTTTGCTGCACTGTGCACTTATATCATTATCTATGTAAGTAAAGTTTTAAAGTTGAAAGATATTTTACAGATATAATGTTTATGCTGTGGACTACACGAATCCATAAATTTATGAATTTAAAATTTACCCTGCTTTTGCTATGCAAAAGACTTTTTGCAATGTGAATAAATTTACATCTGTTGTAGCATTAGATTTCTTAAATACAGTGATCCTAAATTCATAATTTACTTTTATGTAGAGGCAAATACATGTATTCCGCGTTTATGTACAGACTCATCCCCCAATTCATGAAATGAGTGCAGGAAGTGGGCTACGCATAAACAAAGTAAGAGCAACCGATTTAAAAAGCTCTTTCTGTTTGTCTGAAGAAATCATAATAAACTTTCTGCAGACTGTGAAGCGTAGACATTGTAAATTCACATATGTTCCGATTTTGTTGCCCCAGATACATGTATGTACATACATACGTCTCTTGGGACATAAAGAGCTAGCAAAATCTCGTGTCATCTGCGATTGTCATGCAATTTTAATACAAAACAAGCAAAAATTTATAGAGAAAAGACTTGACAACAAACCTAAAGTTAAGTGTATCAAACAAAATTCGCGGTGGGTTTTTCTCGATCGCGTAATACCCAAACAAAGGGTATACCTTAATTTAATTGAATTAGGGGTTATACCCATTAGATATACCATACATATATCAGATTCTCTTTGCTCTCACCTTAGCTTCCAATTTCTGATTCTCGTTCTTCACCTCGCTGCGATCGAATTCGATCTTCTCAAGCTTGGCCCGCAGCATGAGTAACTCCTCGTTGGCGATCTTCAGCTGTTCCTCGGTGCGATGCACATTCAGCAGAGGCGTAACACGCACCAAGAGGCGCCACCAGGGCCAATCACGTACGGCCAAAAAGGCCTTCACATTGCGCTGTATGCAGCGCACAGCGAGTTCCTGTATATGATATACAAATTATAATTAATTTGATATGATAAACGAAACCCATTTAAACTCACTTGTATGCGACGTTGTGACATCTTTTTGCGTGCCAAATAACCACGACAGAAAGCCTGCAACTGGATAATGCGATCCGATAGGAGCACATCGCGTTTGGCCTCCAACTCGTTGAGCACTCCAGAGCGGAAGAGTATCTGCAAGTAAAGGCAATCGTTAGAATTAACTATGCAATATTTTATAGTATTAATTTACTTAAAGTACTTAAACGACCTCTGAAGCTCGTCGTTTTGTGATATTATATATTATGATCTTAAGTTTATTTGCCAAAAGAGTAATACACATTTGGCAATTAGAAAATCTTACTATATGTGCTTAAAATATAAATCAAATAAGAAACGTTTCTGATTTCTATAGCAGCTTTAGCAAATTGCGGTTGCTTTGAAAGGTTGAGATTTTAACTATGTTCGGATAAATTAATAAATGCTTCCTGTACTTATAGCGATGATAGCATATAATATAATAATAAAGAAAGGTCGATGATTTCTAATGATTGAAAATGTGTTTCCTGCTACGAATAATTTAAAAGAGATACAAATGTGTATTAGTTATAAAAAAGATTTCAAAAACGAAAAGCGGGTGAGCTATAATAATTGAGATTAAAGATTAATAAAAAAATATTTCAACTACGAATATCATAATTATTTTACCCCATAATAAACCCATTGACTACCTCACTTATTACTATTTCTCTTTGAGAAACAAATGTAGAAATTTAAGATTTTATTTATAGATAGACAATTTCATTCTGTTTTAAACGTTTTGACATTTGGTCGAATGAAATAGGTTGACACACGCTTGACAGCTGTAAATCTTGCGAAACTAACCAGAATTATAATGTCAAGAATTATAATATCTAACGAAACTAACAAGAATTCTAATATTAAAGAAAAGAAAGCAAATAGAAATCGAAAATAGCCAAAACTGTAGACCAACTGCAGCTGCGTTGCGATTTCGAATGTAAATAAACTACGATATGATATGATACGATACCATACGATACAATATAATCCCACAATCAGTTCAAGAAACTGAAGGTCAAGGTGCTGCCGGAGAGTATTGGGGCAGCTGTAACACCTGCACAAAGAAGTGTGAAAGCGAAGAGTCGAGTCGACAAAACAGATAAATTGTAAACCAAATGAAACCAAAAGCAAAACATGAAATGAGGAGGGGAGGGGAGAGGAGGGATTACATTGCAAATAAACAAAGTCCAATGCAGGTTGACTCTTTCTTTCACTCGACAATGAGGAAAAGCTTCAATGCGCAGACTACAAATTAGCCTGTCTCGGGATTTGGTCGGCTTGGCTTCGGACGCACCTTTCCAGGTGTGGTGCGACATTTTTTTGCGACGCGTTTAGTTTGAAATTTTCGAAAAGGTTTTTTTTAACTATGCACCGCACGTAGCTCAAAAATGAAAGTAAACCAATGTGAAATGTGTGTAGGGCGTGGCAGGCAGGGCTGGGCAAACTATGAAACTACCGAAACCAAATGTTAAACTTGGGGAGAGAGAGAGAGAGAGAGAGAGAGATAGACAGGTAGAGAGATAGAGTGAGAGAGCGATAGGTTTTCATTAAATTGTATTTTATTGTTAAAGCAAAATATATGGTACCATAAATAGAGAGAGTATTATAATTAGATATAGGTCTAAGTGGGGGCCTTCACGCTTGGAGGGGGACGCACTCTAGTGCAGCCGCATAGTTACCTCTTTCGTATAGGTGGGATAGATCTCCACCTGCGTCTGTATGCAGCGCACCGCCTGCACCTGCGCTTGCACCCTGGACACAACCCGTAATTCACCCTTCATCGACTTGGCCTCAAACTTCTCCAGCAACTCGGCTATTTTATTTGGCCGGCACGAGAGCATGGACTGCTCTGCCTCTGCTTCAGGCTCCGCTTCCCGCTCCTTCTCGCCCTCTGATTCGCAAAGACTGCCTGTTGAATTGCTGGTGGAGTTCAAGGCGGAGGAGCTGGAATTGGAGCAGGCAGAGCTGTGCATTGCCGCATTGCTAATGTGTCCCGAATCATCTGAATCGGAGGTGGAGTGTTCCAGGCTCTTCTTCTGCTGTTTCTGCTGCTGCTGCTGCTGCTGCTTCACCACCTTGACGAGCAGCTCGTGATTCTTGTCCGATGTCTCGCCTAGCTTGGGCGGAATGATTTTGCATGATTCCAACTTGGGTTTACCCACTTTCTCCTCGCTGGCGAACTGAAGCTGCTTATGCAGGTGTTTCTTCTTGCTGACTCCGCGACTTGGCCGCACTGCTTTGCCCCCATTGATGCTCTCCACCTTGCGCAGCAGTTCGTGCCCCTTGGCCAGGCACTTGACCAGTAGCTCATCGCTGTGCGCATTTGCCGACCTGCCACGCCGGGACAGAGGTCGTCGCTCGAGTGTCGAATTAGCTCGAGGTGTGGACCTCACATTCGCAGCGGCGACCTGGCTGTTATTAATGCTCAGGGTCAGCAGGGATCTGGTGCGCAGTTGCTGCTGCGGCTGTCGCTTTGGTTGTGACTGCGCCTGAGGCTGCCTGGGTTTGCTCTGGTGCTGCTTTTGCTGCTTGCTTCTGTCCAGGCTGCGCAGACTGGAGTGCTTGGAAATGGGTATGCGACTGCCACTTAGCTGGCTGAGCTCACAGAGCGAACTGTAGCGTGAAGCGCTGGAACAGCGTCTCAGTAGTTTGGCCTGAGCCAGCTCCGGTGTCTGATAAAGCTGCCTGCTGCTGCTACCCAGGGTGCTATACGACTTGGACAACTTTGGCTTGGAATCGGAAAATTGTGCTGGTGGTGGCAATTGCTCCACTGACTGCGCCATCGACTGCTCCACGGGCTGCAGTACAATCTCGCTCCCGATCTCCTCTGGTGGCGGATATTCCTGTAGTATCTGATCGAAACTCTGCAACACCTCGTTCAGTTTGCTCTCATCGTGTGCTACCTTCTCTAGTTCCGCAAAGATTTCATCCTCCAGCGATTGATGGGTAAGACTTAGGCTCAGTGGACTCTCCTCCTCATCGCTGTCCACATAGTTGCAAATTGTCAGCGTATCTCCTAGTGGACACGCTCTGCTGGCAACTGTTACCACTGCCGGCGCCGACGCCTCTGCTTCACCTGTTCTGGTGGGCGTGTACTTGCCGCCCACACAGCCACCATCGGCGCCATCGCCGGCCAAGCTGAGTGTGCTCAGGGAACGCGTATGCTTGCTGCCCTTGTAGTAGAGCCTTCCGCTTAGTCGAGGCGTCAGATTATCCTCGATTTTGTGTCGTATGTGCGAGAAGAATTTCTTACCCGCCCCCAGTGGCGTGGCAGCTGCAGCAGCAAACGGCGGTGTGCTGCGAGCCTGCGAGAGCTTCGATTTTACCGTGTGCTTGTACATGATCTCACGGGAGAGAAGACGATGCTAACCAAGCTGACCAGGTTGATGATGAAAGTAAAAGTGCATGCAGCCAAGAAGCTACTTTTTCCTTTCGTTTCAGCCTTGGTGGCGGCTAAGGGATCGGGAAGGGGGGGCCAATTTTGACCAGAGCCAATGCTGCTGCTGCTGCGTCCAACACTTTCACAGCTGCTGGGCGCGTTTGTTGTGTGTTGTTTTCTCTTTGAGCTCGACGGCGCAACTGAATTTCTTGTGCGCGCAGCCAAACAGTCAAAGCGGCCAAATGGCCAAGTGGCCAACAACAACAACAACAGCAGCAGCAACAACAATAACAAACGGCAACAAGCCAAGTGCGCTGTGTGCATTCGAAAGTGGCTTATCAACAACAACAACAACAGCGGCAAGAGCGACCATGGACACAGCTCACCGTAATTGGTGGCGGTCATGGTTAGAGAGAGCGAGATGGAGTTAAAGAGTAAGAGCGAAAGAGAGCTTTCTTTGAGAGAGAGAGGGTCAGCTTGACAGCGTGGTGCAGCTAGGGATGGGTATCGATATTTTATCGATAAAACAAAGCGATATTGGAGAGAAAGAGAGAGGGGTAATGAATAAATGACAGACAATCAAAGAAAAGTAGACAGAAAGAGATAGAGAGAGAAAGATAAGGAGGCAAAGTAAAAGTGTTTGAAATTGGTCAATCGATAATATATCGAAAGAGAAATTAATTAAAAATAGACAAGCAGCGAAAGAAGACAGGGAGAGATAAGAAGAAAAATGAAAGGGTTTAATATTGTAAGTCGAAAGCATATCGATATACCTATGCCATATTTAAGTCGATAACATTTCGATTTACCAATGCAATATTTAAGTCTATACATATGTATATCCGCAACTGTTTTGTTTCTTAAGGCTCACACGCTTTTTAGCTTTACAAAATCCTAAATCCTAATTAAATAACCCAACGATATTACTAAGAGATATTTCCACCACCGTAAATATCGATATTCTCTTGCCGATAGTTCCATCCCTAGTTGCAACTGCAGCTGCGATGCTAATTACCAAAACCAATAAAACAGTTCGATTTATGCTCATAACAAAGTTGATTTGCCTCATTAGCAGCATTGCAACACTTGGAGCCAGACAACATTATTGCCATCGCCATCGTCATCGTCATCTCCATCATCATCGTCTGCACGAAGAAAAGTGAAAAATAACAAGCTGGGCTTATTATTATTTATGTTTCCATTTGAACTTTTCATTGTCAACAATTGCAGTTGACAATGACGTTGCGACGCGTCGTGCGAGATCATTCTTCAAGCATATAATGTTGGGGCAGGCAAAGTGACAAGTGCAACAGGGTCTTTTATCACATTCAAGAACTGTCTATGACCATGTTAAAGGGTTCAAAGGTCAGTGCACGCTTAGGTAGGTGTGAAGAGAGACCTATTGATCTAAGATGCTACTCTTAACTCAGATGCTTTTAGTTTTCTGGCTGTATTTGAAAAATCTATAAAACTAGTCAATAGAAGAACTTTCGAAAGCATAGATCCAAAGATATCGATAAAAGTTTTGTTTTTAAATCCTATATTATCTGTAGTATAGATTTTATACAAAATATACAAAATATTCTAGAACTCTCCATCTCTTCCCTTAGCTTATTCCATTTAAAGTATTAACAAGGTATTAATATTAATAAATGACCTTAATAAGAACTCAACACCTCTTCCTTATTCCAAGTTCCCGATTCAATGCGATCCCACAATTATTCAAATTACAGTTAACTTATCAGATCAACTGTGCGGCTTATCACACTTCATACTTCTTCTTCGTGCGTCTTGCTTAACTCACTCACTCTTTCTCTCACAGCGGGACGTCGCCGGATTCTTTAAACAGAGCGTGTTGTGGTTACCCTTTCGTATTTTCCAATTAGGCAATAAAAAACACGTCTTGTAACTAATTAACTGAATTACAGAGAGGAAGAAGAAGAAGATGAAGCTGCAACAGTTGCGATATGCAACTCTTCCTGGTTATTGTTTCATAATTAACTGCCAAACTAGTTTACATAGAGCTAAAGGGGCCCGTCATCGGGTTTAGATTAATGCGTAAATTGATTATGGCAACGCCCCTTAGGAGGCTATTGAAGTTTTCGTGTTGCCCAAAAAACAAAAACAAAAAAACGATTTCCACTCGCATTTTTAACTGGATTTACACGCTCCGATGAAAGAACACACCCATCTGTCTAATTTGTGTATTATGCAACCTGAAAGCTTTATCGGTGGCAAGATCAGAGGTTACGTGCAAAGATCGGGAGAGTTTGAAGGAGGAACGAGGGGGCAAGCTTCGATTTGATTTCGACTCATTTCTAATGAGCGAATGTGGGGAAGTTTCACTTTAAATGGTTGCATGAAAAAAATGTTAATGTGCAGTGGACAGATGTCGTTGTTGTTGTCGCGATGATTATGTGTGTGAGTGTGTGACGTGTGTGTGCAGGTTGCAACGCGGGTCGCACAGTTCGGCGAACGCAACGTCATTTTTTGGTGAAAGTCAAAGGCGTCTGCTGCGAGCAATGCATAGTGGAACGAAAGCGATGTGCAGTTAGCGATTGTGACACCCTGCAGTCATGGCAAATGGAATATGTTCAGTGTGTGTGCAAGTAATGGGGTATTTTAAGCTAATTACTACGGCTTAAATGCTTGAAAACACAAGTCTCAACCCACTGTGCCTTCGGTTTTAAATTGAAAATGCATTTTGATTCGGTTTCGAATTGTATACGAGTTTTTTTTGAGAGAGGGGATTTCTGTGGTACGTACACTGCGTCCGTTGCGCCCAATGAGCCACAGCGTGCTAGCGAATGCGTAGATTAGCAGCAGGAGGCGGCACAACTCTTTCGCCGCATTGCGTTGCATTGCCCCGAACACTTGTTGCACGATCAAGCATAGCAAATATTCACAGTCTGCAAACCAGCTAGTGTTGTGGTAATTATTGTTGGCACTGTAAATAACACTATCATTGCCAGTCGATAGGCACATGGCAAATTTATTTGGCCACATTTTGCTGCACGTTTTGCCATTTGTAGAAAACCAACTGAACGCAGACGAGGTCCAAGGCGGACAGCGTCCAAGTCAGTCCCAAGAGGCTGGACTGGGCTGCACTGAGCTCGGCCCCCTAGCAGAGCCCAGACCCATTCAGACCTCATTACAAAATCACAACGGACAACGGGCCTCGAAATTCTATAGCCACAATGGGAGATGGGGAGAACGGGAGATGGAAGATGCGAGATGAACTTGACCGTGAAAGTTGTCAGCGTCATCGCAGCAGCAGCAGCAACAACAACAACGGCTACGAAACTGAGAAGCAGCGTGAGAGTGGGCGTACTCGACGCTAAAATACTCTGTAGCACGATCAATTAAATTGCAGTACATTTTTAAAATTAGAAAGATCTATATTGAAAAATAATAAATGAAATAAAATATATATTTGTTGATAACTCTTAAACTTTTATAATAATTTGAATTCAATTTCTTTTTTTCTTCTTAATTTTTCTTTATAATTTTATTTATTATTTCAATGTCGATGTTCATTTTAAATGGAATAAAATTATAGTAAATAAAGAATTAAAAAGTCAAATAGAAACAAACTTTACAAAGTTTTATTATGTTCAATCATTTAAAGCTGACACCTGTCACCCACGTAAGTCTATAGCACCCTGCAGCACCTACGCTATAGGGTATATGAAGTGGACTTGCAACAAGTGACGTCAAAAGTTTGTCTTATTACAATTGTTGTTGTTGTTTTTTTCCGTTTTTTTTTTTACAGTAAGTAGGGATTCACTGTTGCCTGGAGATCGGTTCTCAGAGAGCGGCGAACAGGAAATCAAAAACCAGCTCAAGCAGCCAAGCGAACACATGCCAGAGTGACATTTGTAAGTAATACCAAATTAAGTTGATGGAATACCAAAATAACGCACACTCCGCTGCAGCAAAGTAGAAACAGTTTGCAATTTATGTGCGACAGATGACATGGAAAAGGTTAAAAAGTCGAGTGTACTTTGGAGAGTAGTGAAAAGAGTGAATAAGACAACAAGAGAAAAGATAAGACAAATTTGATGTCAAACAAATTCACTTTTCATAGGCAAAACTTACTAATTAATTGTAGAAAGTTTCGGGAAATAATTAAAAAGTAAACAGGAAACACAACACATTACAAATCACAGTTTGCATAAAATGTGTTAAGCTGCTAATTATAAGACAGAAATTCGCTAATTTCGTTATTTAAAAATAAATAAAATTTTAAAAGAGCTAGGCTTTCAAACCCGTATTGTCTGTGTTCTGGTTACTGTTTAAATTAAATAAACTTTTCGATTAAATGATTCAATCTATTTACATATTCTCAATTCTTTAATTCAACAAAGACTGGACTAGTCATTTAGCTTTTTTGCCAACTCAAATCGAAAATCGATGGGTAATAAAAACTGCCTACTAACGCTGAACTGTCAATCCATTAACCAGAACATAAACCAAAGTTCATAAAGACCATGTACATGTTCTGCGGACTTGTGAAATAAAATAAGACGAGTCACTGAAAACATGACGCGTGCTGTTAAATAAATTCCATTGAAATTGTCGCAAAATAAATTACAGCTTAAATGAAAATAAATAAATGAAAAACTGAACTATTTAAAAATTTAAAAAATTACTGTTAAAAGCTAAAAATAAGTTGAGAACAAGAGGTTAAAATTAGGAGCAGCTTAACATCTTAAGCCATCGCTTTCCGTACGCTTAAAATAACACATCTTTATGCAATTTGGGTCATTCTTAAGATTCTTAAAATGAAAAGGAATTAAGAGTCCGCAAGGTATTAAACATGAAAAATATTTCTTTTCTTATCAAGCTAAGAAGTGTCTTTAAAAGGCATTACTCATCTGCGCCATAAAATGAAAATGTCATCCTGAAATCGCATTAGTCATAACTGACTGGAGTTAAACGACAACTGAATACCCTAAAAATTTAATAAAGAGATGTATACCTCATGCTCGTAATCAACCTTTGAATAAAGTAATGGGTATACGATCAATGCCATTTAGATTTTAGCTTAAAATATTATTTACATTCGTACTTAAATTCTGTGTGTTAACTTTGTAACAAGTCTCCGAATAGACACGCACGAGTTGAACGATCTGTTAATTGTGTGTTTCGTATCTCAAAATATATGTACAAACGTAAAAAAACGAGAGGAAGAATGACATGTTCAAGTCAAATGCGAGTTCGAGTGTTGCTGCCATTAAAAGGCTTAGTCGCACTTTTATGCTACGACACTGAAAGATCTGCTAAATGCTTTGGCAAACAGAGATAAGAAAACTTTTATTATAGCTGAACTCGAACCTGCTTAAACACCTGAAAGTTTGTCTCTCATGATGAATTTCGTTACATTCCAAAAATCTCACTTTACATTATTTGCCCCTCTAGGGCACCTAAAAGCCAATGGCAAAAAATTGTGTATCATCTCTTGTGTCGAAAGATCATTGACATTTCTATGTGCATACTAATTACTTAGTTAAACCTGTTTACAGACGTTCGCGCTGCTGGAATTGGAGTATGAAATATGGCACAGAGACGAAGGCATAGCTATAGGCAGAATTTGCGAAAAGAAAGGGAAGAGAAAGAGCTTAGAAAGATAGCTGTAGTATATGTTGTTGTTTTGTTCCTTAGATAAACTCATTTCAAACCAGTTGCATTTTGAAATGTGTTTATAACGTTACGTGATCTGTAGTCTAATTACATACATATGTATATGTCAAAAATAAATGCAAGTTAATATGCCACAATTTGTTTGTGTTATTTTTACGAGCTTAGTAAATTTCACCCAGTTGCGATTATCTCAAAAAAGACCTCAGTCTACAGCGTGCTACATTTTAAGGCAGTTTCAAAATCGTCTATATTTAAAACTGATAATTCAATAAGCCTATTATCTTTTAACTAACAATCTAACATTAAGAAAAATATGATTGAGCAAGGTTAAGTCTTGTTATGTGATTAAGTTATTAGTTAGTTATTTCATAAAAAACCAAAGATATACATATATGTATAATTGTTTATCACGCAAAGAAATTTTAATTGGCAACTTTAGCCAAATTACATAAGAAAATTAGAGGAAAAGATAGCCGTAAATCTGAGCTGAGAAAGCTCATTTTAATATATGCATTTTACGCATCAATAACATTTAAGTTAGGCAACCGCGATGAACTAACATTTTTATCTGGCTGTAGGCAGAGAAAGTCATTTGAGAAATGTTCAAATGCATTTTGAGGGCCAATTAAATTATCAATAAAATTTCGAGTATAATAGGATTATGGTTTATTTAAAAAACTATTGAACTTGGCTAACTGTTAGATTGGCTCTACTTAACTTGATCAAACAAACAGTCAGGTAGGTATCAATTGAAGACTTAAGTATTTGCTTGCACTTAGTCGCATCTGCAATTGTTATTAACTTTAGGCAAATTTGCTACTGTTGCGACAAGTAAGCATGTTCTGGCGGGGAGTATGCGACTGGCAAATACGCTGTATGCGATTAATATGACTTTGTTGGGAATGATTAAAAAAGTCTTAAATAAAATGTATTTATATTTTAACAACAGAAAAAATTAAACGTTTCTCTGTCTATCATAAATCCAGCTGAAGCTGTTGCTGAAGCTGTTGCTGAAACTGTTGCTGAATCTAAAGCTGAGACTGAATGATCAGTCCAGCGCCCTTGCGATGAGGCAAATTGATTGCGAATTCCGAATGCTTCTTGTCCTCAGCGCACGCAGTTCTCATACTACGTGTATGTGTGCGTGTGATTTTGTATGTGTGTGCATGTTGTATACTTTTAGTCGTAGTATTTAACGCAGCGTCCGTTTAGAATTTAGCTCAGAACTTGTAACGCGTCGCCGGGGTCTGTCGAAGTCGCAGTCGCCGTCGTCGTCGTCGTCGGCTCAGTTGATCGGCTTGAAAATTTCAGTTACGCGATCGTTTTGTGTGTGTAAAGAATCCGAAAACAAGCGAGAAGAATCGGTGAAGAAATTTTCGTGTTTTTTTTGTGCTTTCTTTTATTTGGCTAACGAACTGAAGTTGGTTTAAAATATGCAATTATTATTGTTAAATTCTGTGTTCGGCCTGTTCTTGTTCTTGCTACTATGCCCAGTTGGAAGTGAGTAAAGTGTGTAAAGAGAGTGAAATGTTTACATACCCTAGAAATTTTAAAATTTGTGAAAAAATTACACTCGAAAAGAAGGCGTGGCAAAGTGTATAGACTGAGCATTATCAGCATAAACAGCTGACTAATTCTTATTTGTATCTGCAAACCTAAGAGAACTCAGTTATTTTTAGCACTAGAGTCATAAAATTTGCTACGAAGCTACCTCTATGCCCTATGAAAAAGTCTAATCAAACATGAACTATATGTAATACCTAGATTAAATTTAAATAATACTAGTAAAAAGTGTTTGTTAAGTACCCTGTCTTAACTAACAGTTGTAATATTTCTTCGATCTGCTACCTCTTCTATATTCGATTCAGTTAACGCCGTCAAAACGTTTGCCTATGAGCGCGGTAAATGCGATATATCCATATCGGAAGTAATCGAGGGTCTGGCCAAGGCAAGTCTGCGCAGGCTTAGCCAAGCCCCGCCACACGTCTCCCAAGCCAGTCTGCTGAAATATGATCTCTACACGCCGTTAAATCCTCTAAAGCGTCAGCCGCTACGCACCGGAGATAAGAGCATGCTAAGGAGTTCCAACTTCAATGCCAAGTGGCCGGTGAGGTGAGTAAGCCAGCAGACAACAACCTGGTAATGCTTTAATAAAAATGCATGTTCATCCACATGTAGAATCTCCATACATGGCTGGACGGGCATGAGCAGCAGCTGCTCGAATGCAGCTATCAAAGATGCCTATCTATCGCGTGGCAAATTCAACGTCATCATTTTGGACTGGAGTCAACAGGCAATTGATATCGCCTATTATCGTGTATCCAAGCAGCTCAAGTCCATTGCGCGTAGTTTGACAAAGTTTCTCCGTTTTCTGCACGATCAGACGGGCATGTCCTACGAACAGGTCTATCTGGTTGGCCACAGTGCGGGCAGTCATATCTCTGGACTCACAGGCAAGCAACTATGGCCCGATCGACTGGGAGCGATCATTGCACTCGATCCCGCTGGCCTCACGCAACTCGAACTGGGACCCGAAGAACGTTTGGCACCAAGCGATGCCAACTATGTCGAATCAATACATACCGATCTCGGGCTGCTGGGCAATCCGCAGGCCGATCAACTGAGTCAAGCTGCCTTTTTTGCCAACTGGGGACGAGGTCAGCCGCATTGCCCCAATGCCACAGCAACTGAATTTGATTTTGTCTGCGATCATTTTTCTGCGATTTTCTACTTTGCCGAGTCGGTGCGACGACCCCAGAGCTTTGCAGCGTTGCGCTGTGACACGCTTAAAAGCGCATTGACTGCCACCTGTGGCTGCCGCAACAACAAGAATAACAACTTTTGGAGCGCCACCTGTCTTGGCGATGCATTCATGGGCGGCGAACCGGCCATACCTAAGAGGGGTATCTACTATCTGAGCACACGACACGTGCCCCCCTTTGGCACAGCCGATGGACTTGTGCACCTCCGGCCGCCCATTCCCTCCACCATTCTGGAGGCAAGTGTGCGAAGAAAAGGACGCTTCTTCTAAGACTAATAGACGCTTCTTCACAGAACAAAACGTGTGATCTCTAGATATAAGCCTAGACTAAGATAAAATACTCATAAGCACGCATCGTAAATTAAATAAACAATCTTAAATTATTAGCAATTTCATTGCATTTTCTTCCCTTATTGCGGCACAGCTGAGTGATCTAATGATTTATTCAATTGCTAAGCACATGTAGTTAACAGTTAATAACAGCTGACAGCTAATTGTGTGTGAGAGAATTGATATTATATGATATAACATAGCATACATTATGTTATAAACTATAAATAAATCACAAAAGGTATTTCAATTTTGACCAGAAGTTTGCGAAGCACACACAAAAATTTCCATACAGCAAACTAGTAATAAAAAATACAATTGAGTGTTCCTACTGTAAGATACCCTTCAACTAATTTTTAAAAACCGTTACAAACATTCGCCAATTTTCGCGAGTTATGAAGATTATGAGAGTGCATCAATCTTAGCATGCCAAAGGAACTCCATCTTTCTTGTTAAGATTTACAATCTCTTATCATATTCATGAATAATTTAAAATTAATAAACCTAACAACAACTAACCTGACTAGGTCCGATACGATAGCTGGCCACATCCAGTTCATTGACGGCCAGTATTTGCTCCACACTAATATCCTTGCTGCTTGCCAGATCCCCGGCTAAGAGCCCAAAACGACGCACAAACTCCAACAATGGCACAGATTCTGGGAAACCCAGACGATGCAGACGAGCTGCCTCCAAAACTTGTGAGCCACGTAGCTGCAAAGTGTAATCCTTTAATACTTGCTTCTTACTATGTTAATCTTTCACTCTCACCTGACTCCTTAACAGTGGCACATTGACGAGATCCTCCTCGCTCGTCGGCAGACCCGTCGCTGTGGGGTTTGGTGAACCGCTAGACGTAAACTTAGCATGCTTGCCAGCATTGTGCTGCAGCAGATAACAATGCACAAAGTGAGTGCCAGTGCGACGCAATGTATCAATGATGCCATCCACGGTGAACTTCACCTGCAGCATTATCGAATTACGCTTCACTCCCGCCGTGGTAAAGGAACGTCGTATGCTTGAGACGCGTCGCAATGATTGCGTGCCCTCGAGACCGGCAAAGGAGCCGCAAAAGACCATGGCACCGGATCCGCGAGTCAATGAGCCAATGTACAAGCGATTGATTTCCTCACGGCTACTGTCCTGCAGCAGCGACACAGCGTTTCGTATGCCAGGATGCTCCCGGCTGTTGCGCACCCAACCATCGACGGCATAGAGCACCGGATTTGTGCCCTGCAGATGATGCAGCACAAATTGTCGCTGTCCGGCGCATTTACGCAGTAGCGTGTGGTGCTCACGATCACCATAGTGCGAGAATAGACGCTCTAGGAATGTGTCATCATTCGAATTGGGATAGATGGCTTCCTCGTCCAGCAACCTGGAGCAAAAAAGACAATTGGTTAGTATGGAATAGATTGTATATAACTACAATAAAACCAACCAAAGCAGGCCTCGACGATCGTGTTCGCGCAGATCTCGCTGCGAGGAGCGCACCACATGATTCTGTGGCGCCTTGTCGATCAGTGAGATCAACGGACCCGGATGACAATCGGAAGGATGATCCATTTCGATTTCGACCAGCTCCTGGGCATAGCGATCACGTGGTGCCACCAATGTGGTATGATGGAAAAGCATTTGCAGTCGCTCCTGCAAATAATTGTGACGCAGATCGGCTAAGGTGGCCCCAAGCTGTTGGCCACAGCTTGCTGGATTCTGGAATCCTGGCGTATCGATTAACATGATGGAAGCAATTGTGTGAGCCGATGTACAAATTTGTCGATTGATCAGTGCCACCACAGCGGCCAAGGCCTCCGAATAGAGACCAATGACAAGCGCCTCAAGACATTCCCAGGCCCATTCCTGACCACCATCAGAGGTGGGAGACTTAGAGGGACTTAGGCTACCAGCGCTGGCATTGGGTTGCGTTAGGCCAAAGGCAGCAGATGACAAATCCTCCAGATTGACACCCAACAGATTGGCAGCTTTGCGTGCGGCTGTGGGATTGGCAAACTGTGTGCGTGCCGTCGAACCGGTGCCCATGCGAGTAATGCCCGCAATACCCAAATGGTAAATGGCGGCCAAGATACTCCATATGCCACGCACAGCCTTTGCGTCGATGTTTAGCGTCTCGAAGGCTTGCACCGTGCGCATAAAATCATTTGCTGCCCTATGACGATCCTCCAGACGCTGCGAAAGCGATATAAAGGGATGACTGTCCTCCGACGTGATGTTCTCCAAGTGTAGCTCCTTTTGCAGCAGACCAGCAGCGCCTGCCAGCAGCCTGGTCATTATGTGGAAGCTATGCTCCTGCGCCAAGCGACGCCCAGCGCGCTGACGCTCCGGAAGCAGAACCTGCGCATGGCAGAGAGAGGAAAAAGAAAAGGCCTGTGAGTGAGTATGCAAAGATTCGATAAGCTGTAGGACTTACCTGCAAGGAGGCCGAGGCTATTTGACCGGTCTGATCAAAGTCCAGACTGAGCAGCTGCGTCATACGCGTCGCATTCGAGTTCAGGCAGGTTCGCGTGTTGCCAAACGCCTCCAGAATTGTGCACAATGCGCCCACCTTTTCTGCGTTTATGAAGTTGTTGTAGGCGCCTATAATTAAAAATAAATTTAATTAACTTATTGATTACAGATTAAAGATAAGTATATAAGATTTTTGTCCTTGCTCTTATAAGTTACATTTATATATGATATACTGGTACCTTATTGCCCCATTTGATATCTTTAGTTCATATAACTGCTTGAATCAACGCGTTCATACAGACGATAGACAAATTGATATGGTAAATCGACTTGTCTATTGATCATACATATATATCTTATGTGGTTTTCCACGGCTCATATGTTGGCAGTCAAATGGAATTCTAAACTTACTCTTCAATAACTTTGCTAAAAATTAAACACATTTTTTTTTAAAATTAACAATAAGCTGACTTTGTAACATAGCAAAAAGTTGTATCTTTAATACGCCGCTTACAGATGGAATTGAATTTATTCTTGATTATTGGAGGCGGTAGGCGTGATACATTATTTTTAATGTAAACACTTTCGGCGTATAACGTACAGAAATATTCATGCAAAATTTTATGTCTTAAGCTTTGATAATAACTGAGATCTGTGTGTTCAAATAGACCGACAAACAGATTAATAATCTACTTTATATAAAATATATCAATCAAAATTTATACTGAACTATTTATTTTTAGCTCTAAGTAAGCACAAATCTCTAATTAAATATTAATCTTGATAATTCATAACAAATTCACAACAAACGAAGCTGTCACTATAAATGTAGCCCACCTGAAGATCTGGTCGGTGTGATAACAAATATAGATCAAACTGTGCATATATGGCCCAACTACGTCATAAGTAATACTTTTGTAATTGAATTGCGAGAAAAACAATGCAAAATGTTATGAGAAATTGCTTTGAGCTAAAATGCAAATGAGCTAATCGAACGTCAAATTGCAGTTTTTTGGTGTGGCAAACAAAACGAGGTCAGCCCACAGTGCACAACAAGACAAAGAAGAAGTAGAAGAGGGTAAACAACAACAAGAACATGTTGGTAGACATACCTGCAGCCAACGCGAGATAGTTGAGAGCATGCTTAAAGCTTGTCGTCTTGCCAGAACCAGAACGACCCATGAAAATAAGACTTTGATCGCGTCGCGTTTCAACCAAACTCCTGTAGGCGGTCTGTGCCAGCGAATAGACATGGGGCGGCATATCCTCCGTCTTGCAGCCGCGGAACATGGAAACAACCTACGGATAGACAGCGACAGCGCGAGATAAATAACCCGAAACGAAACGAAACAAATCAAAAAATCAAAATGCGAAACCAGTACAAAACCAGACCAGACGCCCGACTCCGTTTTTGTCTCCGCCTTACCTTTTCCGAGTAGAGCGACAGCGGTGCCATGGGATTGACCACGAGCACCGTGGGCCCCGCCTTGGTGTGTATCAGATTGCTGGCAAAGCGCTGTCGGAGGCAGTGCAGCACGGACGCCTCATTTAGATACTTAAGCTCGCATATATCCTCGGCCAGATCCAAGGCGGGGCTATTCTGTTTCTCGATGTCATCCTCATCCACGGTCAATTGTTCGCCATTGTGTAGCAAGCGTATGCTTAGTTTGTGATCCTCCTGATGCTGCTGCAGCTGCTGGTGGCGGGGTAGACGCAGTGCCGCGGTGAAGCCACCACGATGCACAAGCCATACACGTTCCGGCTGTGTGCCATCGGCTGCATCGACATCGCCATCCGCGTCGCTGACGTTGCCTTTGCCACCCAACTCGCCTCCAGTTCCGTTCTCATGGCGACTCTGCAAAAGTCGAAACGATATATATAGTATATGTATTAAAAGGCAACCCAAATTGGGGTCAACAGTTGTTGCGGTTGGGCTCAAGTGAAATTTTACTGTAAAATTTAGCCAGACGCATTTTCACGCATTTATTCCATTTATTATCATCGTACTTTGCTGCAGTGCGAGCTACACTGACAAAAATTGGGGGCTAGTTGCATTTGCCAAAATATTACAGACATTTCTTCTCCCAATTTACTATTTCATTTAATTTGTTTTATGTATTTTTATTTCTGTTATTTTATTTTAATCGAATTTCATTTCCTATCCCTCATTTTTTCAGTGTAGAGTTCTGTGTTCTCTTCACCTCCACGCGCAGTGATGCATCGCCTGTGTTGTATTTTTTCTTCTCTTTTTGGTCTGATTTTATTTTGGGCGCATTTCTAAATTTGATGATGTTTCTAAATCCTAATTAGTTTCCTAGACCGGGAGAGAGCGAAAGATCGAGATAGAACACCTCTTCCCCGGCGCGTCTAGTCTATTGAATGTTACTGTGGCAGACTCACCCCTCTCCCTCTCTCTCTCTCTCTCTCTCTCTTTCCCTCTTTGAGTGGATACTGCATGCAGCACATGTGCCGTTATGCAACTCGCCGACAACATCATCGTCAACACGTTCAATTCACATTTGAAGCTAAAAATGGCCTCCATTCTCTTGGCTCCCAGTTTACATATGTATGCCTCCAGCTACTTCTTCTATTGCCTCCTAACCCCCTTCCCCCTCTTCCTATCGACTTGTTTGTAGTTGTACTTTGTGGCGTAATTATGAAAATATTGTGCAAGGTTCAATAGCCCCGCAATTAGCGTAAGTTTCGGTTATGCGCTGTTAATACGCACAGTGCCCATTAAAAGTAAACATCGCTTAGAAGACTTGAAATGTCGGAGTTCATTCATCGTTTGCTAATAGTAAATGGTTTAGTCTGAGTTGAAAAGATTAGCTAAAGTCCAAATGACTTAGGGATGTGTATCAATTGCGATATGTTCCTATCGATCTTATATCGATAAGGGTTTTTAGTTAAAGACGATATCTTCATTATTAATAAGGTTCTTAAAATAAGGGCAATATTTACTTCAAGTAATATGATTTTCCGTTATAATATCCTACATGATCTTGTTATTTATCGATCATTTGCCAATAGTTTCTAAATTGTTTCAATTTCCTCATAATAAACCAAAATAAAGAAATTCCCATAGTTAACTTAAGAAAAAATCCCCTAAAAATCACAATTATTGTATACATTTTCATCTAGGCAAGTTTATAAACAATAAACAACAGAAAATCGGAACTGATGAGCTGCGGAGACGTCAATCAATCGCTGCACTCGGCTCGGGCCGATCGGTTCAATGACTCCAGGCATCGTTTAAGCTGATGAAAAACACAAATTAGATAAAGAATGTGCAGACAGGGCTAACTAATTAACAGACAGAGGGGAAATAAAGTAAAAGAGAGAGGAAGAAGAGCAAAAAGCATTCAAAGGTTGAAGAGAAAGGGCGAAACGCCGCCGCCGCTGTGTTGCTGCCGCTGCGTTGCTGCCGCCCGCAATTAAGTATGTTACATGCTAAGGTTGACTAACAACTTTGACGCACTGTGCGAGTGAAGATTCCATATCTAAAACTATCGTTTATATTGGGCATTCTCGCCGGCTTCTCTTTCTTTCCTTTCTCTGCTTTGCGCTGCTTGCCTCCAACTACAAGAACTACAAAGCGGGCGACGTAAATGAATACTTCCGCTCACTCGACCCGCTCAGCCATAAAGCCATAAATGCAACGACAAGACGACCAAATCGTAAATTATGAAGCGACCCTCTGCCCACGCAGAGTGCGTAGTGCGCACCAATCCCAGCTCCATTCCCTAATTCTTCAGTTGTACCACCATGCCCTTCCCCCCCCCCCCCCCCCCCCCACTATCTACCACCTATCGTTAATAGTTAAATAGCTAACAACTAAATCGCCCATTGAGTTTTAAGGTTCGACAATTTATCGATTTATTCATTCATCGATCGTTCAAAAAAGGGTTGGAAAGTTTGTTGCTTTTTACACTGGTTAACAAAATTGAAATTGAATTCAAGAAATATATAAAAATGCTAGATTA
This sequence comes from Zaprionus ghesquierei, assembly GCA_018904095.1. Classification (NCBI taxonomy): domain Eukaryota; kingdom Metazoa; phylum Arthropoda; class Insecta; order Diptera; family Drosophilidae; genus Zaprionus; species Zaprionus ghesquierei. Next base: position 2,552,245 of record JAEIGP010000676.1, read on the forward strand.
TAATATACATATAGTTAAGATTCGCTACATTTGAAAAGCACTTTTGATCTGATCTGCATCTCTATGCTATTTCAAGGTTTGTCATCAATTGAAACACACCCGGAAAAGATCGCAAATGCTGCACCCTTTTGAATACCTCATCATGTAGGCTTAACATACTTAGAAACCTTCCATCTATGCCAAGTACGCCCTCATTAAGAACGTAAACAAGATATTTAACTAAATTGGCAATAAGAAATGATGCTAAAGGGTTTAAAAGTGTATTCAAAATCTAAAAATTTAAAAAATTACTCATTTGCAAACTAACCCCAATTAAATACAATTAAAAACATTTCTGCACCCTCTTAGAACATTATTATATAGGTTAAATATATTGAAGATCGCTCTTTATATTTTCGAATATGTTCTAATTATTCAGTTAAAATGGTATTCAGGTGAACTAATGTTGGAAAGCGGAAGAAATTGACAAAACTTTATGTATTAGTGAACTAATATATTTTCAAAATTCTGAACCTTGTTTTTGTAGTAGGGTAAGGCAAATCTCTTGCTATTTACTGTTAGTCTACCTTAAAAATCAATTTGCAACTCTAACTAAACTTCCTCAATTTTATCGCACTTTACGATCCAACTTGTTTGTAGTCTAGTGTAACAGTTTTTTCTGCGCACCTTTTGTCTGACGTTTGCATCATAGTTTTTGTAGTTGCAGCCCAACGCGTTGGCCCAGATGGCCGGCCATTGAGCCTGTGCGGCATTATGGGCATCGCGACGCCGTCGATACGAGTTGCGTATGCCAAGCAGAGGTGAATGCGGCGCTGCTGCTGCTGCCGCAGCGGCGGCATACTTGGACGCAGCAACCGCGGAGCTGTTCCACGGTGGACGCACAGATGTTGTTGTTGTCGGAGTTGGAGTTGCGGCAACTGTTGGCGTTGTTGCTGCAACAGTTGCTGTTGCCGTTGCCGTTGCTGTTGCTGCTGTGTTTTGATTTTTGCCATTTTGTCTTAAACTACGCGTACGCGGTGTATTCCGCACCAGAGCTGGAGCAATCGATTCTTTGGCCTGCTGCCTGCTTGCGCCCAAACGTGGCGGCTTGGGTGGCGGAGCTACACCAACAGGGACTGCAGGAGGCGGCGTGGCAATGGGCCAACTACTGGAATTCTCTGAACCGCTCTCCGAAATTGTCTCCGAGCTGATGCTGTTCTTGCGCTGCGACTTGGCTGCACTCGGCGCTGGCTTCGTTGTCTTATTGGTGCCACAGGCATGTGCCTTGCCCGTGCAGCCACGATGAAAGGAAGGATTAAGTCCAGAACCTGGTGCAGCTGGCACGGCAGGCACAATGCCACCGCGTAGAGTTTGCTCGAAGCTTTTCGGCTTGAGAAACATGGCGAGACGAAGAGGAAGAGATGAGTGTGTCTGTTTAGTCTCCCCGTCCGTTTGTTATGTGATCGCCGACTCAGTTAAAGCTAAAGCAAATAATTGTCATGGCCAGCGGCCAACGGAGCAAAGCAGAGCTGAGCGGAGCAGATCTCCGTCTCGGAAATAAGTGCGAAACTGGAGCGCGCCCAAAACCTTGGAGCGTTAGTTACGCACACACACCAACACACACCAACACATGCACATATATATGTCTAGGCACTTAGCGCATTTGACATTAGACAATTGAAATGGCTACGAAAACGAGCAATCATCGTGCAAACGATTGATTGATTGAATGATTGATCGAGAGAGAGACTCAAGTCACGAACGCGAATTGCGCGAGTTATGAATTAACTTCGTTGTTGTTGTTGTTGTTTTTGTTAACCAACTTGAATGACAAGAATGGCTAAAACGTAGTTGTTCGTGTAATCCCCGAGAGAAATGTACGCGACGCGCGCTGCTTCCGTACCGAACTTGGACAAAGTTAGCGGTGTACTGACTCTGCAGCTCCAACGCGCAGCCCAACGAAGCTAGTAACAACAACAAACAACTCGACAAAAACAAAAACAAAAAAAGGGGGGAGAAAAAAATTGAAAAACTCGCACACAGCGACGCAAACGGCGACGTCGACGCCAGCTGCGACGCAAAGCGATGCTATTTGTGTAGGTAGCCGCCGCAGCCGCTGCCGCAGTCTACAGTGGGTGTAAGAGAAATGCACACACAGCTGCAGCTGCTGATGTTGCTGTCGCTGTCGCTGCTAGCGCAGCTGTTGGCGTTGGCGCTGCAGCGTGACTGCAACAGCGACAACGACTGTGAGTTCGTGTAGCGAGCAGTGCACAGTGGGTTGCAAATGCTCAAGCAATGCATCATTAATATTTATGCGCGCCTTGATGTGCGCATGTATGTGCGTGTATTTTCATCTGAACTGCTTAAAATTTATAAAGTTGCTTCCTTATTCCACTTCTCAATACGTTTTTCACCACTGTGCCATGATGTTTACTAAAATGCAGTTCGCTTGTTTTCCACAGTGTTGTCAAATCAGTTTATTTTCGTCTACTAAGGCGTTAAAATATGTCGACGCCTCTCCCAATCTTAGCCAGACAACAACAACAACAACAACGGGAAACAAGAATATAACTCTAATTGGAACATGAGAGTCTTTGTAAAATTCGGTTTGGGTTGGGCTGGGTCTGGAATGCGAATGCGAATTCTCTGAACACCTCAGGGGAAAAGGCGACAAAGAGTAGGCGAAGCATTGAGGAAAATAAGGAGAGAGAGAGAAAGAGAGAGATCAAGCTAAACATTGCGAAAAAAAAATGTCAAACACGTTTCTAGCTGTGGGTAAAGTCAACAATTCAATAAGAATTTCAATTGCAAATTGTGCGCGCACAGACAGAACGTGAGTCACCCTGTAAACAAACTGTGGGGATTACGACAATTTGAGCAATATAACAATTTGAGCATAACTCGAAATTGATCTGGAGAAAACAAAAGTTAAAGATATCAATAAAAAAAAAAAATAGATCTATTGCTAAAACGAAAACAGATAATGAAAACTTCAAACCTAACCTTAAATACTTGACAGTTTGTAAGATATAAATAAAGTTTATCATTAAAACTTTAGATTATAATAGAAACATAACTAAAACAATGTTTACCACTTCAGATTTATATAGTAATTATCTTTGTTCATACCAAAGCAGAAAGCTGTAACTTAAATACTTTTCCTAATAATCGTAAATTATCGTTTTGCGTGGACGGTGGGCGTGACATCGAAAACTGAAAATTAACTCGATCTACCTATGGTATACAGGAACCTTCATGTAAAATTTGGTATTTCTAGCTTTTGTAATAGCTGAGATCTAGACGTTCAAACGGACAGACGGACAGACTGACGGACATGGCTCAATCGACTCGGCTAGTGATCCTGAGCAAGAATATATATACTTTTGTGGGGTTTGCCACGCCTCCTTTGCCTGTTACATATGAACATTTGCACAAAGTTAGTATATCATTTTTGACCATTTTCAATGGTCGAATGGTATAAAAAAATAAGGTTTTATTTTGTGCCGCTATTAAACATTGAAAACCCCATATTTGGCGTTAATACGTATGTATGTATATAGTTTTAATAGTCTAAGCTCTTTGAGCTCTAAGCTAAAGACGAATTTCTAAAAAGGAAATCCCTCAAATCCGCACAATAATTAAGGTGATAATACCCTCAAAAGTAAAGCATTATGGTAGCATAAAGCACACATTCTCGCGGATTTTGCTCATCCAATTCGATTAATTATTGCATTCAATTTTAGTGCATAATTAATCAATTGTTAGAAACATTTATAAGAGAGAGAGAGAGAGAGAGACAGAAGAGTGCATCATCAGAATGTCATCAATCAAGACCTTCTAATAGTTCTTGGAGGGCCTCAAGCACTTAGACTCACCTGACGCTTGAAGCGTTTGCTTGCGCTGCGACGCAGCGTGTTGCAGTTGCCGTTGTTAATGGAATGATCGATCTCCTCGACGGTGGCCGTGCTGGGTGCCATGCAGCGTTTGCTCAGCTCCACCAGCTCAGCGACGGGTTGCACCTGGAGGCAAAGGGTGATTAACTTGACAATCTTCAGAAGTTTAGCTGCACATGCTCACCTCGACAGTGACAGCATCTCCGCTGTTGCGTATCATTTCGATAATGACCTCGCGCGATAGGTCAACCACGGGCGTGCCATTGACCTTTATCAAACGATCGCCGGGCAATAGACCGGTGGCACCACCACCTGCACCCGGCTCGGCGAATATGACCGGACGAAAGATGGGCGAAGTCAGCGACTCGGTGCGATCCAAGCAGATTGCCTTGCGCAAACTGAAACCGAAATCCTGACGCGGCGACTTCTGACGCTTGATCACCAGCTGTCGCGGTGGTGGTAGCTGCACCAGCTGCACCGCCGGCAATGGCAGCTGCACATCCTCAAACGCATGCACGCGTGCCCAACGATCGATGCCCTGCGATTCCCCGATGGGGCTGAGCGAGAATGGCGGCGTGGCAAACGAGGAGTTTGTGGTATCTGTGAGACTGTCCGCACTCGGCGAGGGCGACGTCAGCACATGCAAATGAGCAGCCTGGGAAGGATTTGGTCCGCCGTAGCGGGCATTCGCTGGCAACGTCATGGCACGCTGATGCGGCTGATTGGCATCGCCATCGCTGCGCAGACTCTCCACGGAGGTGAACGAGGTGCCGTGCTGGCTGGAATTGGAGCCAACGCTGCCACCACCACCGCCGCCGCCACCTCCAGCTGCGCTACCACTGCGGCTGCCCTCGTAAAGCTGCTCATTTTGCATGGTGTTGCGCATGAGCATTTCGGGTGTGCCGCCACCGGTGAAGACAATCTCCTCGTGCACGTTGCTCATGTTGCTGCGCGAACCCTTCAATATGCCACGCTTGGGCGGCTTTGGCGGCACAGGTGGCAGAAAGCGATTCTAAAACAAACATCCACATTATTCACTGTACTTCTTGCCTGGATTAAGTTGCCTTACCTTAAGTCCGCCTGAGAGTAAACTGTGCGTCACCTCGCCATAGTTTATGTTGATTCCAATGCCCGAACCATTGGAAACCATCGCACGACTCTCAATGTGTGTCATCACAGATGCTACAATTTCCTCATTGCCACGATCCTGCTCTGGCCCACCAGCACTACCATTGCCATTGCCATGGCCAACGGCATCGTTGCCTGCGCCAGCAGCTCCTGCATCCGCATTGAGGGCCGCAAAGAAATCCGCACTGTAATCTCCCGTAATGCCACTGGGCAACTTTTCCTTTTCTTTGCGCCTGCCACGTATCTTCAACGATCGTCGCACTTCCTCCAGCCGCAGCAACTCGTCGCTGCTCATGCTGCCCGTCACACCGCCGCCGACTCCGCTGCCAGCTCCGCCTTTAGCCTCTTTGCGCAGTTTTTTTTCACGTTTGCGACGCTCCTTCTCCTCATCGCCGGCGCTCTTCTTCATGAAGTTGAACATTTTCTATGTGTGTGTGGGTGTGGATGTGTGTTGGTCCTTAGGAAACTAACTGAAATGATAAAAAACGAGGGGAGATTGAGAAAATGAAGTTTCTTTAAATTAAAAAATTATCTATTTGTGAATTTTCTTTGGAAATTTCAAGAAGGATTACCAGAAAGGAATCTCTTCTATATGGTAGAATCTTTAACTATTTCTAATATTGTAATTTTGTTCAAGAGAATAGAATCTTTAAGGAACTCCAATATTGCAGAATTCTTCTATGGTTTAAGTGTGGAATCCTTACAGCAATCCTGCCTTAACTAGAAGAATCGAATCTACCTTATATAGCCTGTGATCGTACACGGTCTGTTTTGATGCTGATTCAGAACATGAATACAACTACATAAGTCATTTGATGGACTGTCTAATCTTTGCGAATCTATTGAAAACAGCTGTGAATGCAATTTAGGTGATTCAAAAGTCTGACAAACTGACTATCTACAATAAGAAACTACCATATATGTAGGTAGTACTTTATTCCTATTGCAACTATATAAGACTGTGTACTTGTTAAGAACAGTATGTAAGATATAAAGAGTTTCTCAAAAACTCAAGAAATTCCAGCACGCTTATACGTAATCGTAAATATTCTAAATACTTGGCCCACATTGTTATATAAAAAGATTTTCTAAATAAATAACATAATATGATAAGCTGATAAAGCAGACAGATATGCCGATTGTAGAGCGCATCAGAAAAAGGAAATTACTACGCAAGATTTCAATGTTAATATACACTATGCAAAGCTTATTTATACATAAACAAATAAAACATTTGTGTATTTGTTTAACATTCATACAGAGACCTTGAACAAAACTCATAGGCAAGTACCTATTATAGTGTCCAGTGGTGTACAGACAACTGTAAAAATATATACACACATAATGATGTACATACATATGCATTTATCTTTGTAAATATGTTTATCTTTTATCTGCGTGGCGTAAACAATAAGGAATTGATAACACAAGCAACTTAGATAAATTGCATGTGATTGCAAAAAATGGCATAACTTTTATTAATATTTTTAACATTTCTGCTTTTTTTTATATATCGGGAATAGTTTCTTTCCGAAGCAAAACCAGAAAGCCGGTTAACCGGGTGGTAGCACTAGTAACAGCAAGAGGTGAGAGGAGGAGGGAGCGACGCAGGGATGAGAGAGAGCAATGCAAGTTCAAGGGCGTGCCCAACAAATTTGCACTTTTTGTTGCTGTGGCCTATGTGTTGGTGGTGTGATTGTTGTTGTTGCTGTTGTTCTTGCTGCCCCTTGCTAATTTGATTTGACCACCAGCCACCCCCCCCTTCTTCTTTTTCTATGTGGTAAGTTTTGTCGTTTTCTTTGGCCGTATTTTCCTTTCTTTTCTTTGCTCTGCGCTCATCCCTGAAACCAATGCACCCGCACAACACAGCAACAACACAACAGTTAACCGTTTTTTGAGCTAAGCTTGTGCGTGTGTGTGTGTGCGTATGGTATGTATTGCAAAATCACGTAAACAATGCGTCAGACTGCAAATATTTTGTGTTAAAACTTGCATTTCGCTTTGGCTTTTGTCATTGACTTGGCCGCCTCGAGAGATACTCGCGCCCCCATTTGTTATTATTTATTCAATTATGCGCTTTCTTTTTCTTTTTCAATACTGTATACAGCTTTGTTTTGTTTTCACACACACTCACACACACGCACGCACACATGTTATTGCAATTGTATTTGCATCCACACACATATATATTTGTTATTGTATTTGTGTTTGTGTTGTGTTTGCATTCGTATTGATTGCCCCAGACTGGACTCAGTTGCATTTCTCAATTCTGTTTCTTAATTTGCCTCGCTCTCATTACTTAAACAATTCAACAAAAGGCAATAGACACTCCCCAGAGAGTTGGGGGCGGGGCGGGGGATCGAGAGAATAGCTGCAGACAAGAAGCAAAAAAGAAAGTTGCCTTCTTCCACTCTGGAAGTCAATAACACCTTTGTTTTGCACTCTTTTGATAAGCTCAGCACACACACATATGGACACACACACATACGCAAGTACTCAACCATTGGCATGTTTTCTAGGCCTTCGTCTACCTTTTTTGCTAATCAAGCAACAACGCTGCACTACGCGATTAGCATAAACAAATGCTTTCCGTTTAAATTCTAAAAAATACAAAATTTCACTGAGCCGACGACCACGACCGATCGGCCAGTGTGTACACAACTGCTTATTGCTGGTGATGCCATATTGTCGATAGGCGAGAGACAACATAAAGATAGTCGTTCGCTGTTAAATAGCTGTAAGCCCAAACCAGCACCAGTGCTGTAAAGCGTGTAAGTATCGCAAGGCTTAATACAGTTGTATACTGTTAATTTGAAAACTTATTTTCATTTATTATTAATAATTTGTTGTTTTCTTATTTTTAAGTTGTTGGCATGGCATAACTGCATGTAAGGAACATAAATTGGCAACATTAATAGATAATTTTAAAGTGCACGATAGGCGCTGTTTGGAAGCTGGGCTTTGGAGCTCTGCTCTGCAGTGGGAGTATTCAATGATGGTGTAGTTGTTATCATTGTTTGGTACGTTTTTCGTACAGATACTGTTTCAGGCGTTGGTATAGCCTCACCAATGTTGGTCTTTATGACTTGATTAACATTCTGTTTGGCCATTTGATAATCGCCCGAGTCGAAAAACTTGGGGCCCTTACTCCAGCGTTTTTCCAGGAATAACGAATGACCGCTGGGCAAGCAGGTTCCTTTAGGGAACTTTGATTTCAGTTTCTCCTCTTCGATTTTTTCTATGGCACTATTAGTGTCCTCACCAGACTCATTTATTTGCTCTGTCGTACTCATGAGGATTTTTTAAAAATATATTTGTAGACCGTTACAATTCAATAATGATATTTACTGTGTTTAAACACAATAATAAATTTACGAATTGACAGTAAAAGCACTAAAATTAGTTTGATTTCTCACTTTTGGATTAAAATGTTAAGTGTCATGCTAGCACAATCAAAACATCAGAGTTGCACAGTTAGTTATCAACCCGCCGCCACAATGTAAAGACCGTCGTCGTCCATCGCAAGACCAAAAAAAGTGAAGCGTAAAAACCAAACGGTACATGTACATGAAAAATAAGTGTGGTGCGTGTGTGTTTATGAAAAATTGAATATTTGCATGTAAAATATTGTGTATATTATGCGCCGTAGCAAGACTAAAACAACGTTTCAACAAGAAGTTCAACAACAATTGTGTGGCAAATTTATATTAAATTGTCTGTGGCCTGGTGGTGTCTACACACCACACACACACATACACACCGAAAACAAACACACACTTACGCTTAACACACAACAGAAACAAAAACAACATACGTGAGTTGTCGTCGTCGCTGCCGTCACCATTCAGCAGCAAAAGCAGAGACAGGGACAGCAGACTGCTCTGCCTTTTACATTTTTGCGAAAAAAACGAAACGAAAAAGCGAAAAATACAACGGAAAAAGAGAGTACAAATCAAAAGCAAAAGTTAATTCTTTTGCAGCAAAATCTAAATAGGTGGGTCTTCAAAATGTTAATGTTTAACACGAATTGCAAGTCTCTTCCTCTCTTATGCCAAATTCCAATAAACAGCCGTGGCCTTTGTTATTGTTGCTCGCTTACACAGAGAGTCACCATCACCGTCGCTGTCGCTGTCGTCGTCGTCGTTTGTCTGCCCCCGATGGCAATCTATCTTTGTGTGTGTGTGTGTTTGTGTGCGTGCATGTCTGTGTTTACGTGCATATATATGTATGTATGAGTATTGGTCCGTTTGCGTGTGAGTGTATGCATGCATGTATGCTGGCTTGATAACTGTATTGGTGTCTAGACATGTTGCTGACAAGGCTGCAAACTTAAAAAACTTGTGGTTCGGTTCGCCGGTTCGAAATAATGTTTGGGCTCGTGCGCACGACTCCTGCTTCTTGCGATTCCTTTGCCCTCCTTTTTCTCTCTGGCATTCTTAACAAAACTCAACGCATAATCAGCTTAAAAATGAAATTTGTTTTCTTTTTTTTTTCTTTATTTTTTTTTTTTCTCTTTCGTGTGTGTATGCATTGTCCCTTTGCTAGTGTTGGTCAATTTCTTTAGTCACCCATTTGTTTTGGTTCGAATCGGTTCCGAACCGGTTTCCCGTTGTCGTTGATCACTTGCAGCTCATGTGCGTGCGTACTAGTGTGTGTGTGTGTGCGTGAGTGTGTACATTGTGTGTACGTTTTGTCTGTCAGACATGTCGCCCCCGCCTCCGCCTCCTTCTGCTCTTCTGGCCATCGCCCACACACTTCCCTCCGGCCAGGGTCTCGCAGCAGACAGGCAAGCATATGTGTGTGCGTGTATGTGCATGCATATGCATGTGTGCGTGTGTATTATTTTGTATTTTGTCGATTTCATTTTATGTGTACATACATGTGCATCTGTATGTACATATGTATGTATGTACATTTTGTTTACAGTTTTAGATAGCGAAATTTGTACAGCCGGCAGCAGCAGAGGCGGCGGTGGCCGCCACCGAGCACGTCGTTGACATTTTCGCAAATTGCAAATGAATATGTTTTTCTTTTCGTTTTCATTGCTATTAGCGCTGTTATTATTATTATTATTTTATTGCTGTTTAGCTGCGATCAGTCGCACACACACACATGTACACGTGTCCCTCTCGCACCTTTATCGCTCGCTGCGATCGCAACTAACAGAGGGCCACACACACACAAGCGGAAGCCAAGACATGCAAGCACACACATATGTCTGGCTGTGCGTGTGCATGTGTGTGTATGTGTATGTGTGCGTGTAAGTTCATGAACAGAAGCGCGCTCCGTTCGACTTGTTTTGATTTAATTTCGCGGTAAATGCAATCGCGAAAAATTTGCGCTTTGGCTGCGTAACATGGCGGGGAATTTTGTTTGAAGCTGAAAAGGCAGCAAAGGCGGCAACAGCAACAACAACGACAGCAGCAACAATTGCTACGACAGCCGCGATGCCCCAATGCGCGACGCTGGCGCTGGCGCCGCCTCTACATGTGGGGTGCGCAATGACTAAGTGAATGGCGCGCGCGATGGGCGAAGGAGCGCGAGTGAGGGGGAAGAGAGTGCAAATGTGTGAGGGAGAGAGATGGTGAAACCACCGTAGGGAGGCCGATGTCGCCGTCGCCGTCACTGTTCCCCCCATTGCTGCCCCCGCCGCGGCAGCCCTTCTGTCACAGCGGAAATGCCGTAAATGCTCTCGACTTTTCTCCATGTTGTTCTTGTTGTTGTTGCCATACTTTATTTTATATATTTTGTTCGAAGCGATCGATCCTATTTTTTGAAAAAAAAAGTTCTGCAGCTGCTTATTGTGCCTCTGCTGCAGCTGCTGACGCAAGTGCCAACAACAACAGCAACAACTAAAAGGGCTGTGCAATTTGTTGCCATAAACACGCCAAAAGACAATAACAAAAAATATGCACATATTTCCATATGTGCGCGTGTGTGTGTGTGTTAGTGTTGTGAAAGAGCGAGATTGTGTGCATTTGTATGCAATTGCACATTAGCGATGGGCGCGTGACACGAATAATGAAATTCAATAATAAATATATTTAAACTAAATAAAATATTAAATTAAAAAAATAAATTGAATGCAATTTAAAAACTCAACAAGAAAATAATTTAAAATAATATATAAATTACAATATGATAATAAATTCCAATTTATTTATTTTAATAAATAATAAAAAATTAAAATAAAATTTATAAAATATATACATATAAATAAAAATTTAAAAACATTTAACACGCCTTCACACTCTCTTCCATCTCTAGCATATACATAGACATATATACATACATTTATGTGTGTGTGTGTGCGTGTGCCGCTCTGATATTTATACAAATTTGCATTATGCACTCGCTAAAATGCAAAAAACTGTTTCTTTATTCGTGTTACCTTTTTTTTTTGTTGTTTTTTGTCTGCTATTTTTTTTTAACAAGTGTCCTCATTTTCAGAGTGTCTAGAGTGCTGCAAACGAGAAATTGGAAGCGGAATTGAAGTTTATTACGCTACCAAACGGATACGGTTCGGTTCGTGACGGAACTGGGAACAGCCTCAACACGAATTACCTACCGTTTGCTGCACTGCAGAGGCGATCGACTGTGGTTGCCAGCGTGGCAACAGGATCTGTTAGCTTCACGCCCACTGGCAATCGATTGCCCTTTAACAACAACAACTCTAACGGTGCGTTGCAATTGGGCGACGCACTGCTAAGCCAGACAAACAACTACAACAACAACCAAGAAGACGCAAACGCGGCAGCCGAAGCAATCATGTCCTCGACAGTCACAACGGTCCCGAATGCCATCGTCAAGGAGGGCTGGCTATTGAAGCGCGGCGAACACATCAAGACATGGCGTCAACGTTACTTCATCCTACGCACCGATGGCACATTGATGGGTTATCGCAACAAGCCGGCAGATAATACACCGAATACACCAACGGATCAATTGCTCAACAGATTCACTGTACGTGGCTGTCAGATAATGACTGTAGATCGGCCCAAACCGTATACATTTATAATACGCGGTCTGCAATGGACTACGGTGATTGAGCGCACATTTGCCGTGGAAACAGAGCCAGAACGCCAATACTGGACCGAGGCCATACGTAATGTGGCCAGCAGACTGAGCGAAATGGGCGAAACAGCCATGTCGCCATCGGCACAAACAGATATGGCCGATGTCGATATGGCCGCCATTGCTGAGGACGAGCTATCCGAGCAGTTCTCATTGCGTGGCACAACGTGCAACAGCAGCGGTGTCAAGAAAGTGGTAAGTGCCGCACATCTGTCTATATTATATACCTAGTGTATTGTATATGTATTGATTCGTGTTTTCTTTTAGACACTGGAGAACTTTGAGTTCCTCAAGGTGCTGGGCAAGGGCACCTTCGGCAAGGTGATCCTGTGCCGTGAGAAGGCCACAGCCAAATTATACGCAATTAAAATTCTCAAAAAAGAAGTCATCATTCAAAAGGATGAGGTCGCACACACGCTCACCGAGAGTCGTGTCCTCAAGTCAACGAATCATCCGTTCCTTATTGTAAGTATGGAGTTCCTTTGACCCTATTGATAGTGCGGGATATTCAAGCGAAATCTTGACATTTTGATATTTAAACAATTCCGTGAAATTGCAAACTGGAAAGCACACGCGATAATAACAAAAAATATGAGTGTACCACATGTTATACAATATGAGCGAACCAGCATATAGTGAGTATGTGTGGTATGTGGTATGTGGTATGCGGGCCCTATTCAAAACTTTCAAATTATTATTAATTTCAAAGTTCTATATACTATATGTATATATTTTTGTTGGGTACCCAATCTAATTAATGATTTCTCTATTGTTTTCTTTGCAGTCATTAAAATATTCATTTCAAACGAACGATCGTCTCTGCTTCGTAATGCAATATGTAAACGGCGGAGAGTTGTTTTGGCATTTGAGTCATGATCGTGTTTTCACCGAAGAGCGCACCCGATTCTATGGTGCCGAAATCATATCGGCTCTCGGATATCTGCACTCGCAAGGCATCATTTATCGTGATCTTAAGCTGGAGAATCTATTGCTGGACAAAGATGGTCACATAAAGGTAGCCGATTTCGGTTTGTGCAAGGAGGACATCACGTATGGCCGTACAACGAAGACTTTCTGTGGCACACCGGAATATTTAGCGCCAGAAGTATTAGACGATAATGATTACGGACGCGCCGTGGACTGGTGGGGCACCGGTGTCGTTATGTACGAGATGGTGAGGAAGGGCGACAGCTGAAACAGAGATACCATATGTATATTATCTCAAACTATGTGTATTTTATATATCTGCAGATCTGTGGTCGTTTGCCCTTCTATAATCGTGATCACGATGTGCTCTTCACGCTTATCCTAGTTGAGGATGTGAAGTTTCCACGCAATATAACAGATGAGGCCAAGAGTTTGTTATCCGGCCTGTTGGCCAAGGATCCGCGACGGCGTCTGGGCGGCGGGCAGAATGATGTCAGGGAAATACAAGAGCATCCCTTCTTCGCGAGTATTAACTGGACAGATTTGGTGCACAAAAAGGTGGAATAGCTAGCTATATAATTTGTATATACTCTCAACTAATCCGATATATTATAATGCTTGCAGATAACGCCGCCTTTCAAGCCGCAGGTAACATCGGAAACAGACACGCGTTACTTTGATGAGGAGTTTACTGGCGAAAGTGTCGAGCTGACGCCACCAGATCCTACAGGTCCCTTGGGGTCCATAGCTGAAGAGCCGCTTTTCCCGCAGGTAAGAGAAGGCAACAGGCCGACATAATCCCCTGTTTAAACTAATTCCCCTTTTTGTGTTCCCCCAAACAGTTCAGCTATCAGGGCGACATGGCCTCCACATTGGGCACCTCGTCGCACATCAGTACTTCCACAAGTCTCACATCGATGCAATAGAAGTAGCAGAGGGAAGCTGCGCACCTGGAGCTGGAGAACCACACATCATGTTCCGCTTCATCACCATAATGACATAGCTAGTTATATATATATAGAAAGCGATGGGAGAAATATGCGACTCATAACAGCAAAAATCAATAAAAGAACAACAAAAAAAAAAAAACAAATAAAATAAATATAAAAAAAAGGAAAAAAAGGAAAATTATAAAAAAAATCAAATCAAATACATACACACACACACACACACAAAACATTTGTAACACCTAAGTTTATACAACAATAATAACGAAAATTGAATAACAGTAACTTATTTTTCATAACTTCAACAAGAGCGACAACAACAACAAAGCGCAGTTGCAAAATATAGAATCATCATCTTCGAAAGAAGTAAATAAAAAATAGTTTACTGCGTATAATAATATACACACATATATACTTATATAAACATTAAAATATAACATTTTAAGCATAACGTTTAAAGTGACTAGTTAATTTTAAAAGCAAGCAAAAAATTTACCCACACACGGCACACTTATGTACACCCTTCAAGCATGTAGGCTTATATAACTGTGCGACATTAAATCGAAATCGAAATACACACACACACATACAATACACACATACGCATTATTTATACTCCAAAGAAGCAAAAAACAAAAGAATTACGAGTTATATTTAATGGTCGAGTTGCCTCTGAAGGATAAAGCAGAAGAAAAGAAAACAGAACACAACAAATACTGAAAATATAAAAGAAAATAAAATGGGAATTTCAAAACTAAATGAGAACAAAACGAAAAACAATTTATATACGGCAAATGCTTTTTTACACAAAATATATGTATATATTTATATAAAAAGAATCCACTTGAAAAGAAAACGAGTTTAAAACGTTAAATACAAAAATTAACATTTTTAAATTTACAAGAAAAAAAAAAAAAAAAAAAATCAAAAAATGCCTGAAATGTTTGTCATTTGCGTTTTGTTCTGAATCAGGCAACAGCAAAAGCGAAAAACAACAACAACATACTTAAAGTAAAAAGTAACAAATACGAAATAAAAAAAATAAATTTTGATATTTTTATAAACGAAATAAATTATTAAAATAAAATTGTAAATAAAAATAAAAATTAAAAAAAAAACAATGAATCATATTCGGGCATTTCAACTAAAAACCATATACAATACCTAAAGTAAAAGTATAATCTCTTGAACAACACAACTAAAACTAACAACAATAGGGAATAAAACATATTTTCTTAAATACAGCAATGCTTGCAAAACTAAAATAAACAAATATAAAGCAGTAAAGATAAAAAAATGCCAAAGAAACGGCGAAGTAAACGAAGAATTTCAGCAGGTGAGTGTGGAGTCTAGGCAAAACCGGGAGCATAGCTTATAGGAAGCTGAACACACTTGCTGATCAGATCAAGCTAGACGCATAATAGAGAATACACCCTGCTTCGGTAGTCTCTCACGGAACTCTAGGCTAGCCAAAATATCAAGCACTGTGGAGATTTTTCAGTTTCAGTTGGATAATGAAAACTCGCGAAAGCCAAGCTTATAACGACTACACACAACGATTTCTAGATAAAATATATATTTTCGGTTTCGATACACGCATTTGGTTTGTAGAAAATTTTAGTTGAAATATGTGAGAAAAAAAAACAGCTGACCAAACAATCAACCGAAATCAATAATTAGAATTATTATAGTAACCTAGCTCTATATGTTGTGTTTCAGATCTAAAACCCAATGCAATAATACCAACGTATACAAAAAGAAAAACATTTTAATTGTTTTCGAAACTTTGTTCTATTTTTTACCGGTTTTTTTACATACATACATACAATACCTACGTGCATATATACATATATTTGGATATATACATGGATATACTGCAAACTACGATGTGTTCTAACTATGGTTTAAAACTTGACTATATATATATTTGTATCTTGTCACATCAAAGATCAACTTAAGTTGTTTACGTGAAGAGAGAATTTAAGAAGATAAAACAAAAAAGCAAGAATCATTTAGATTTAGGTTTTGATAGGGCGAATACAATACGATATTTCGCACAGTTTTAATAGTTACTGATTAAGCTGATTTTTAAAGTAAACGGTAAAAGTAAAGCAAATAAAATCGAATAATATATACATACATATATGTATATATACTATTTACATATACATATTATGTATATACATATATACGTTTATGAAACACGAACGATAACTGAAGAATAAAAGAACCTGTAGATAATATACGATCTGCATGTATAAGTTCTACTTATATGATTAATTTATACGCGCTTACGCATACCGATATGCAGACATAACCACACCTACACACACACACACACACACACACATACACACAGATATACAATATATACATATGTGTGCCACAAGGACATATGTATGCGTATGTAGACTTGTGAAAAACAATTATAATTAAAAATACAACATAAATAAAATTTACATAACACAGATATTTGATAAAAAAAAACGAAAAGAAGTTTGAAAAATGTTACAGGGCAAAGTTCTGAGATAATATCAAATTTTTTAAAAGACTTCTGTGTTTAAAATTCACTCATTTTTAAAGTATATACTTTTACAATTATTCGGATTTTTATAGGGGTAAATCCCGGAAGTTCTAGGGACTTCCACGAACCAAAAAGTTTTTCTTTGAAGTTCAGAAACCCAATTTTCTTATGCAAATTGATAAATGCGTTCAAATGTTCGCTTGCCACTGGTGTGGCATTTGGGCAATTGGGTCAGGCTGCAGGTCCAGCCATGCCCAAAGAGAGGTCAGGCAGATGTGACTGGCTTGAATACACACACACATTCATATATTCGGGAGCAGCCCGAAGGTGGGCAGCGCAGTCCGAGTGCTTGACAGCGAAAAGTGCTGTGAAGGTGTTCCTATGAAGTCGTTTCCCCGCCATTTCCATAGTCACCATAGTACAACATGTGTGTGTGAGTCCGCTCGCGAACAATGCGTTTTGTCTGATGATTAATTGCATCGCAATCTTGGGAGGCCGCTGCTTTCCCCAAACGTGCAAATACACGCACACAAACACGCATACGATGTGTGCAGTTATGGAATGTGTGTCGAGACGCCGCCGCGCAGGCGGATATATTATCTGTGACATAAAGCTATTAATTCTTTCTCAAATTCAAATGAAAGCGAAAGTGAAGCAACAATTGAACCGGTAGGGGAATCGATTCGGGTTTCAGCTGGAACTGGGTTGGGCTGGGTTCATGCTGATGCGAAACGTCCTTAGGTTGCGCCAAGCCCTTCTCCGAAATTGGTTGGAAAAGTGTGATTTGTGCTTTCGCTTTTAATGCTCCTTCGCGCAAAAACCATAAGCCAAATAACAACAAAACAATAGTTGCGAATTGGGGATACCCTAAATTCCGGAATTCCCTACCATTATTTATCATGCTGTTAATAACAGTTTTAAATTTACGTTTAAAATAAATTTTCAGTTCTCAAAATAGGGATGGTGTAATAAAAAGTTAACACAATATCGATAATAATCGATATCGCGACTTTGGTATTTTATTAATACGGCAATGCGATTAATTTAAATCAAACCGATATTTAAATCGATAATATATTGGCGTTGCCCAAAACGATATAAATAATTTGATTCCTCTTCTTTTTTGAATTTCGTAATTTATTGGTATTTTTTTCTAGTACGTTATTGTTGATGTACTCTTTTTGTGCAGGGTATTAATAGTTCGCAGAGCTGAGTGCGTAAAGGGGCGGAGAGGAGTTGCGCGGGGATGCGGCTTGTTTTCTTTGTTCGCTACGCGTTTTTCGCGCTTTTCATTTGCCAAACGATTTTTCTATTTTCACCTCTTCTGCGCAAGCAGTTTGCTTTAAAGAAAATGTTGGGAAACCAGAAAATGGTCAGAGAAGCGGACAGCGACGCCGGCATCAGAAGAAGCAGCAGCAACGACAGCAACCGCGAGTTGTGAGTACGCTGTGTGCCGGCACTTAACAGCTCTGGTGTCGCACCCCACTCCTCTCTGGCAGTTGGGACCACTCCCCGTGTCCCCAACTGGCTGACTGAAATGTGAAATACATCAAAGCACGTCACATCCATCAGGCATTATGAGCAACACGAGAGCACGCCTCAGTGTCAGAGCCCCGACTTCAAGCTAGACTCCAAGCCAGACTCTAAACCAAACCAAGTTGAACCAAGCAGAGCCTCCGCCTCTCTCAAGACTAGATCGAGCAACCGCCCGCCTGCCGCTGTATGTTTGACAACTAGGCCCAAAGCGTCGCTAATGAATTGGAATTGTTTAAAGAGCGCCCGCCAAAAATGGTGCCACAGAGAGGAGAGGCTGCACTGAGAGAAAGCCTGAGTTAGTGGTAAAAAATAATAAAGTTGTTCATTAAAACATATTTAGAAAGATATTTTACTAGCTTTAATTATACACTTTCCATTAAGCTAATTAATTTATTTGTTTCGATTTTTTGATATTGTTATACGATTTTTAAATTAATTTACTTACAATTTAGATTTATTTTAAATTTAAATTTAATTTATTACACTATTTTATTTTGAAATAATTATATACAAATTATATTTAATATTCATTGAGTAAATTACAATTAGTTGTCGTTAAATAAATACATAAATAAATAAACAATAGAAAATTTAAGTCTAATTGCAGCTTCATTTGTGGGCTGACTTTTTCGGCCAGTGTACAGTTCGCGAGCACGTCGCTTGCAGTTGCTGCAATCGAAATTAATGAAAACTTTCGTTTATTTAATTGCACAGCAGCCAGACAGAGAGAGGGAGAGTGTCTGTCGCGAGTGGCGAGGTCTCGGTCAGGCCAAACGACTCCTCTCCTCTCCGGCCTCAAGTCCCCGCAAGTGTTTATGGGCTATGGTTATGGCAATAATGAAATCTATAGGGCAAGACATCGACAGCGGCATTTGAGTGAAAATGATTGATTGATTGATCGAGCTGAGCTCAGCTACATAGCTCGCCGGTTTGCGTTTGCGTTTTCCGATCGTCATCGTCTAAACGTTGCATCTGTTTGTCCCTCCGTCTGCTCCGTCTCTTTGTTTGTTGTCGGCGATACTCCTTTTCGGTGTAGACTCGACTTCCAGGCAATTATTATTTGTTTCTCGCGGTATTTAGTTGTCGGCAGATTTCGCTGCAATTTTTTTCTTCTTTTTATGGCTTTAAAGGTTCGCAACACGCCGCTGATTGAGTTGTCCAACTGCCTGACGATGGTCAATTGCCAATCAGTGGGAATTAAATACAAATACAAACATTACCAAAAATGCTTTCTGGACAATGATGGGGAAAGTGTTGTGCAGCGTTTTGGGATCCTTGGCAACACCTCAGAGAAAGAAAGGGGGCAGGAAGAGAGAGTTTGAGGTTTAAATATTCTTTAAATATTAAACTTAAGCTTGTTTAAAAGAATCTCTTTGCAATTAATTTAAATAATATTTAAACTACCAAATTATCGATAAGATGTTTAAATAGAAGTTCCGGTATCCCGATATCTTTGTCGATGTTGTGGCTCTGCAATTGCTTAGCTGCCTTGCGCTCTCGCTCTCCCTTCCTTTTTCATCTAATCGCATTCTTTTAGTAAAATGTTTACTTTTTACTGCAACATGTTATTGCACTTGTGTCAGCTAGATAACCCAATTAATTTCTTTATTATACCTCGGACTTGTTAGATATAACTTAATGCATTTTTCAGTAGCTGTTTTTCGATAATCTGCAGCATTCACTTGGCTTCAACTTTGACCACAGTTGCACGTTGCAAGCAGCCTGTTGCAACATTTGGATATGAGTTACACGAGGCGGATAAGCTTCGCTGCACATGTCACATGCCACTTGCTTGGTCCAGTTCGGCGGAAAAACGGGTCAGCATTGCAACAACTCGTAGTTCTACTCCCATTTGGGCCAGTCTAAGTCGCAGAACAACAACAACAGTGGTCACAAACTGGCCAAATATAGACGTTGAACAATTTCTGAGCAAGGAACGGAACGCCTTTATTATAAGTATGACAAAAAGATAACCATGAAAGAGTTCTCTGTCCGTCTGTGTGTGTGTGTGTCTGTGTGTTAGCCATGCGATAACCTAAAAAGAAAAATGCTCGTACACATTTTTCTTCATCTTTGTTGTACCCTCTAAGCCAAGGCTGTGCAAAAAGAGTATGTGCAACTTTAAAAAGAGCAAAATTAAGCTTTAATAATTCGTTTCCCCTTCTGCTGAGAATCAATAGCGTTATATCGATAGTTGCGTATCGAATCGAACTATAAAAGATTTTTAATCCAAGTAAGAAGCGCAATCACAACAATGAAGTGCGATCGCCAAGGCAGGAGCAATTTCAATTTCAAACTTAGTTACTGAGTATCTGTTTGCACGAGCTCTTGTAAGCATACTCGACTGAGTTTGTACTAACTTTTTTTTGTAACTAAAACATTTGCCCGACAAGGCATGGAATGGAATGAGATGGGATGGGACGGAATGGGTTTGGAGGCAAGAGTTTGGCTCTGGTGGTCTAAGACTTGGACTAGAGGTGTTCGTGCTAGAAAGAAGAAAACGGCATAAACACACCTTAAAAATGTCGAAAAGTGCACCGAGAGAGGGAGAGCGAGAGAAGCTGTGTGCCGGTTGCCAGTGTGGTGGGATGCGGCAAGAGGATTGGGTAACACTTGCCAGGTTTCTAATTGCGAACTGGACAGCTTTAGGAGTTGAAGCCGCCTGTGACGGATTTCGGCAACTGGAAGGCAAATACACACACACTCACGCGTGTTTGACCGTGACCATGGCCAATATGTGAGGTAGCCACCGTGGCCAGCGGAGATGAGCTGCGGTCCGTTATCCAAAAGAATCAATTTTCCTGCAACAGGCCGTAGCTTTAGGTGTGGCTCTGCAGCGGAACATATGCACCACCTTTGACTGACACTAGAGACGGCGCCTTGCAAGTCCCGCCTTCGCTTCACCTGTCCCACTGTCCACTGCCAGCGTCCATTATGCAATGTCACGATTCGCGGGCGCGTGTAATGAACTTTTGATGTTGTTGCTGCTGCTGCCACATGGCATGGCCGGGCAAGCCGATGCCATGGCAGACCCAAACGTGGATCCACAGTCACAGTCATGGTCATAGAAATAGCTCATTTGTGCGCCGAGGCAACAACAACAACATGACGATCTGGCTGGGCCGCACATACAGGTAGCAGCGCGCCGTGATAGAGATGGCAAAGACTGTGACAACAAATTGAAAACAAAAATAAAACATCAAATCATAGAAATAAATTTTATAACAAGTTAATTGTTCGATTTATAAATAAAATTAAAATATTTGTAATTTAAATAAATAAAAAGGTTTAATGTTATTTTCATGAATTCGTGCAACAGGGCATTTTTGACTATGCTGCTTTCATCTCTAGCACGCATACTCACACACACACATGGTTTGAAACACGAGCAGTGTTGGTAATTGCTTTAAAAACGCTTTTTGTTTTGTTTCGTATTTGCCTGCGATTTGTTTTTTCGTTTTCTACACATAAATTTGGTAGTTTGTTTTTATTGCCCTCCGCATTGGGTGGCATTGAACCTGAGAGTGAACCTCAAAGCTGAACTCGAACCTGAAAGTGAACCCGCCATACTGGGCCTACGTAGCCGTTAATGCGCCAAAAAGCCCAAGAGGGCAGGCAGCACAAATGATGTTTGTATGTTTTGCATGCATGCATGAGTGTGTGTGTATGTATGTTTGTTGGTGTGTTTGTTCTTTGATGCGCTGGTCAGCCTCGTTGCAGTGGTTCTTCGCCCATAATCACAATCATCTTGAACTGTTTTAAGGGCCTTGCTCACTGCTTTCACATATTTCTTTCTCTCCACTTCTTTTTATTTTTTTTTGGCAATTGCGTGGAAACCGCTGATTAAGCCCAACACCGGCACATTCGAAAACGTGCCACATTTGGCAAGTTGTTCTGCACACATCTTTCCCTTGCCTCTGTTTCTTCTGGCCGTGCAAAAATTCCCATCCTGATTGTCCGTGTCCCTGTTGTTGCTTTTGATTGGCGTTTGCTGATTTCGGTTTTCAGTTTATTCTTTTTTGTGTTTCTGCCTTACTGACAACATAATATTAAAGCCAATTAAGGCTAAATTTATGCGTACAGCCAACTGGGCCGCAATTATTGGCCACTTCGGTCACTTTGGGGCTGCAATCCCGTACCGGATTCCGCAGCGGGGCATGTTAACTGCCCAAAGTAAACATTTCCTTGTTTTCGGCATATTTTTGGGCCGCATTTCGGAATGGCTTGGGATGTGCTTGTCCCTCCTTCCGCTTGGTCGGTGATGTTCGGAGGTTTTTTTTTTCTTTGGTATGCTTTATTGTTGTTTGGGGTTCGTCTTTCAGTTTGCAGTTCAGGCAAAACTGCAGTTTGCTGCAACATGTTAATTTCTTCATTCTTGACATACAAAGCATAAAAAGGGCTTCTTTTTTGGTGCGGATCAATTAGGAATTACCAATTTATAGGGGGCTAATTAAGTAAAATACAGGTATTTAACATTTAAATAACACACTTTAAGTTCAATTTCATCTATTCAACGGCTTAAACGTTTTACAGCACTGAAATAATAATTCCTATCGTCTTATGTGCTTTTCCGATAATTAGAGATGGACTTTTCTAAGTAATTCATATTATTGCCGTGTATTCACTCGATATTCATAATTGCATGTTGTAAACATTTAATTTTATTCATTGTTTGCTTAAATATACTCTCTAGCTTAAGCAAACGATTTAATTATTCATTGTAATTGAATAAGCGTGAATATTATGCACACATTTCTCGCTAGCTCTCTGGCAATAAACTGACTGCTCATTGCCTAAAGACAATCTAATTAGTTAGTTAATTATGCACTAATCCGACTATAAAATGCAAAATTATAAAAACACTTGCAAATCGCTTGCAGCCTCAGTGTGCTGCAGCTGGCAACGAAGCATGGCAGAGCGCAGTACGTGGTGCAAAGTATGTAGGTAAAAAGTAGGAATTAGTAGCAGGAGAGGGAAGAAGAAAAATAATAGTACTTAATGCGATATTTGAGTGGCACTAGATGTAGGAGTTTGACTACAAAGTAGGAATTGAAGCAGAAGTAATATTAAGTTAGTTGCTGTAGTGTATGTACTTCTCGATAAGAAACAAAAACGATATAATGGACTAAATGATTGCGGTAGTTCTACGTTACCATCGATTATTTTGTACATTTCTTAACTTTCGATAAGCGGAAATATATATTTTAAATTAACAAGCTGTTTTCCCAGGATTTGTTTTCCTACAGAAGTAGTAGTTACTTAAGTATTTAATGCGCGTATAAGTATTGGAAGTATCCGCATCTGTTTTCACAGTACCATTAAGCCGAAGACAACTGCCGACTAGCCCGAGTGGAAGTAACAGTATTATTAGTTTAAGCTGCAGTAGTTCCTGGAATAACACTTGCAGTAATGGCAGCAGAAATAGCATGAGGTAGGAAAGCTGTTCTCAGACTGCACTCGCATACACCAGCTACTCTATATAGGCCAAGCCATATCGCATTACTAAAGCCAACGATCGGACAACGGACCGCGGACGGAAGATATGCATACGATGATCATTTACCACCCATGAGCTGCGATGGGCGATCGAGCTGCAGCAGCGGCACAGCAGCTGTAGGCAACGAAGAAGTCTCGGGTGCCCCGCGAAGAGGCCAGTGCCACCGTTACAATGGCAATAACAGCGGCAACAACATTAACAACAAAAAGCAACAACAGCAGCATCAGACACGAGGTGTCTGTCTACTCATGCAACATTGCAATTAATTAAATTTTATTTTTAAATAATTGTTTTTAATTAAATTTTAGAGTTTTGCGCAAATTCATGCAAGCGACGCAAGCAGATGAATGATCAGGTGTGGCATGAGTGAGTGTGAAGTTGTGAGTGCATTCAAACTGACTGTCCCGTATGCTCATGCAATCGTTCAATCATTCGACTACACAATAGGGATGGGTGTGGACCAGAAATATCGATATTGAAAAGTTATTAGAGAAGTTTATTTCGAAAGATACCAAAGGTATCGAGAAAGACAGCTTTTAATAATGCCAATAATATATATTATATACTATATAAATATAGTAAAATAAAGTTAGAGATGGTATGCCATTTCATCGTAGGTATCAATGCATCTGGAAACTATCTTGAATACTGTACCGTTATTGAAAACAGTATAGCCATATCGATAATGCAATATCGATGCCCATCTCTAACACTCTTGTTTAGTTATGTGAGCATATTTCGCAGTCAATGATTTTCACGCGAGTCAGAGGCTAATGAAAAGCGCTTTTCATTTGCTTGCCTGGCTGCCCTTTCTCCACGCGCAGCTGCAACAACGCTATGGGGTGCATTCCACCCGGCGGCAGCGGGGCGCAGTGCGGCAGTTGAATGATATAATACAATGACAGGATTGCCCAAATAATTGGAGCATGCGGCTGCCACTCAGAGGCGCAGTGCAGCGCAGCCGTCCAGGCTGCCTAACTGTATGCGATGCTCTCTTTTTTTGGGGCCCCAAATGTGAGTATGTGCGCGCGCTTCCTCGACTCATACATAAACATTAACATGCCCCAACATGTCCAACTTAGGAGCATCTTTTCGTCCGTTGCTTGGCATACAACTGTTTTATAGTTTCAGGCTAAAGCTTCTGCTTCGGCTGCTGCTGCCGCTGCTGCCTTTTTGCTGTTTTTCTTTAGTTGGTTTTTTTCTGTTTTTCGTTTTTTGACTGTTTGCGGGTTGCGTGCAAAGTGCGATGATCTTGCGGTGAAATTTTGTGCTCAAGCGGTTAAATTGGTCAGTGAGCAAAAATGCACAAAAGGCAGCCACAACAACAACAACAATAACTGCTAAAAACAACAACAATAAAAAGTCAGATGTAATAAAATCACTTGGTTGAAATGTGCTTGATTAAAAGGCAGTTGCCAAGTCCATGTTCGCATCGGAATTTAATTTATAGTCACAGATATGCGCTACCATATCCACACCTGTATTAATATAACCCCAAATACACAGCGAATAATGCTTAGTAGTATATAAATATTGCATATTTAAACTTTTTTTATTTTTTCATTTCAATGCATTAATTTATGAGGTAAAAAAGTTAGGAATAGTTATTCAAAATAATATCGATATGTTTTGCAGCTACACATCTCTAGCTGAGAACTATTTCTTGTTGGGCTATCGCCATAGATGACAGGCTCACATTATCGATCGAGAAATTTAAATAATTACTTTAAAAAAAGATGTTGCCAGATTGCTCTAGTTTTTGCACAGTGCATTCGTTCATATGTTTGTAGGTTGGCCTGTCGCTTAACTGCCGGCGAATGCGCTTTTGAGCTCCGCTCCGGAGAAAGGTTGATGTAAAATATCACCTGAGATTTGGGTATAACCAGCAGTAGCCACAGCCACAGCCTCAGCAACCGTCGAGCCCCGTTGTAGCCGTCGCAGCTCAAGTCGTGTCCCTTGCGCACTTTCTTTTGCGCCCGATCATTTGGCCAGTTTAAAGTGGCAGCAATTATTGCCAACCCATCAATTAACTGACCAGTTATCCCTCATTTAACGATCGCTTATCGCAGCTCACAAATCCACATGCGCATCCCGCCATAGCTTTAGTCCCAGTTCCCATTCTTATTCTCGGCATTTTTGCCCTTTTGCGACTTGTGCCACTTTTTGTCTCCTCTCGTTTTTATATATTGGGGTCACGCATGCAGGCGTGTGTATGGCCCCCGGCCAGATAAAGAGGGATGCCTGGCGTAGGACGCACGCTGTCTGCCGACTGATTGCACATAATGAGCTAGTGACTCAGTGGGGAGACTGTAAAACAGTCGCAGAAGAGAAAACTGCAAATCCAATCAGGGAAAAATAACAACAAGAAAGTCCTATCGATACTCACCTGTGTTGTCTTATCGAAACAACATTCCGATAATAAAATAATTGAAATAAAATTGGCAATTTCTTTTGTGTGCTGGGAAATTTAACTCAATCAGGGAACAATAACAACAAAATGTCCTATCGATACTTACTTGTGTTGTCCCATCAAAGCGACATTTCGATAATAAAATATTTAAAATTAAATTGGGAATTTCTATTGTGTGCTAGGAATTTCAGTTCAATCAGGGAACAATAAAAACGAAAAATGGGACTTATCGAAACGACATTCCGATAACAAAGAATTGCGCATATTTTTGATTGTTCGATTGACTTCCATTGAGCTACGATTGGGAACATGCAGAACGTTGCCTTTCACCTGAAAGTTCATAAATCTTGAACTGCCTGCGAAACCTAATCTCATGCGACAAATTTATTTTGATTGTCCCGACTGGTTACCAGTTGCCAGTTGCCCGTTGCAAGCTGCCGAAATGTGCGATAGCCATCCCGGCCACCCAACTACGCATAGAGGACTGAGTTGCCATGGCTTTTGGCCAGATTCGTTGCCATGATAGAGAAAATTTATTGTGTTAGCTGCGGCACGAGTTTGCATTTTTTCGCTTGCTGCTGATGTCGTTGTTGTTTGCTTTTTCGGCACTTTCCGGCATTGTGTCCTCCTTTGTTTTTGGTGTAGAATTTGTGACGCGACCTTTAACGAGATTTTCCACTTGACACGCGACTTTCGAGCGTGCGGCAAGGCTGGCTGCCAGGCAGTTAGTAGATGCAGTCGCATCGATTTGTACCAACACATGTAAAGACTACAACAACAACAACTATAAACAAACATTTGTTGGGAATTAGCAAGCGACAGCGTCGCGAGCGGCGGCTTGCAGAGAGACGAGTCTCTATGTATGCGCTAGAGATGCGCACCTTGTGACTTTGTATGTGATCGGGATGTCGATATGAAACTGTGACAGCGGCTCAGCATGCGCTCGATACTTGTCAGTCACAGCGATGGGGTCACAGTCACAGCTCTAGCAGACACCTGTGTGTGCTGCGTGTGTGTTTGTACGTTTGTATGGCAATATCTTAACCAACTTCATTATCATTATTGTCAGCTAATGATGAGCAGTGCGTTGCAGCTGAAAAAAAAGTATGGGAATGGAGAGCGGCATCATCATCTGCAGCTGCCGCAGTTGCTGCCGGCGTTGCATGCACATTGAATTCCAATTGAGTTTGGCAGTGTGGCGCAAACTTAATTGTCAAGGTTCGTTAGTTTTTTTTTTCATCGTCGTCGTCGTCGTCGACGTCTTTCTGCTAATGTTCGTTTCTAATGGTCGTTTTGAGTAACTGCGCCTCCTGCTCCTTCTCTTCCCTCTTCTTCATGCCTTTATCTCAATTTCAGCCGCTCCGCCGGTGCAACAGCTTGCCAAAGGAATTCTCAATATTTCCATTACTTTGTGGTCTACGTCTGGGATTTCTTGCTGCGTTCTGCTGCGACTGCGGCTGCAACTGCAACTGCGACTGCTGCGCTCTGCTGCGGCTACGTTTGCCGACTGCAACTGCAACTGCAACTGCTTCTGCGGCTTTGGCTAGCTTCTTCGCTGACGCTGTCGCCTCTCTTTGGGATAACTATTTAATTCACATTGGTGGAAACTTGATTGTACTGTTGCTTCATCCAAGCACAAAATGAGAAGCAGCTAAACGAGCTGAGCGCAGCAGTCGACGTTGACGGCGACGTCGATGCCGACTGTGAGTACTTTAAAAAGATTTCACAAATCTTCAATACGCTACACAGTTAATGGCAGGTCTGCCTACTAATTCTATAATAAATAAAGTATTATGTGTAAAATATATTTTGAATATCGCGCAAACTTATCGATATATAACTCTCTTTTCCCATCACTCACTTTTTAAAAAATATTCAAGTAATAATTAATCGATAACAACACTTTGTTGTTTGCTTGCTGTTATCCATCCCAACTTTGAATATTTCCCCAAGTACCTAAAATATCCCACGTTAATTTTCGGGCTAACTAACGAAAGTAATTCACGCTCTTTTTGAGGCAGGTTCCCAACCAAACACGTGCGACTTGACTTTCTTTTGGCCGATTGCTGATTGATCTGCGTCCCAAAAGCACTTAGCATACGGTATCGCCGAGCAATTGTTTGAGGCAAGGGGAAGGGGTGAAGGCAGTTACCCAACTGGGGCTTTCTATTCATTAGTTTGGCTGGGCCCCAACTTGCAGAGCATTACTCGGTACGGTTAGGCCATAAATTTCTGCACAGCAACTGAGGTTTGCTGCTGCTGTTACCGGCGTCGCTGCACTGCATTGCGGCTGCGGCTGGCAGCGCCGGCGTCAGCACAGTTGAAATGCGTTTGATCAATGTTGATCGAGTTAGTTTTGTCAAGATCGCGTTTAGGCCAAGTGCAGCCAGAGAATACGAATTGCAACGAGGCAACGAATAGAATCGTACAAGGATATCGCTTTTTAGCAGGATATCGTGTCGCGTCTAACGGCAATTGTAACGGTAACGGAAGTGCGCTTGCTATTTCGTAATGTGATTAAACAGCAAACTGACCGCATTACAAGTCGCGCCACCTGCGACAGCGACAGAAACAACAACAACAACGATTCGCGCAACATTCACCAAAAAGGAACAACAGGCACAACATCAGTTGTGGTATGTAAACAACACAGGAAAGCAGGGGGAATGGGGGTTTATGGGGTTTACGCCTGAGGTTGTCTGTTCTTTCTTCCCCCTCTTTCCCTGTACGCATATTTAAAGTTTCTGATATCAATCTTTCGCAGGAATGAGCAATGACACTTAATGGCATTTTAGTCCCGAACTCTGTCTCAATCTGCATCTCAGTCGCACAGCCCCAGTCGCGTTCCAGTCCCAGTTCACCTCGCCGACTTCCTTTATGGCGCAGCGACGACAGCATCGTCGCCTTGTTAAGTGTAAACGTTAAGTGCCTTCTTGTTACTTAATTCTCTCTCTCTCTCTGTCTCTCTCTCGGTTTTTATCTTTTTCGTACATTTTCCCGCTCCAATTCGACTTGCTGTTCGAAGAGAAGAAGAAGAAGAAGAGGTAGAAGAAGTGCAGGAATAAAATAAGAATGCTTTTACCAGATAGACAGGGGCGTAGTGTAGCTTTAATTAGGGGACAACCCAAGAGATAAGCGAGGTGTGACTTGCGTGGTATATAAAGTGTTGGAGGAACTTATTAAAATCTGAAGTAGGGGATATATTAAATTGGGATTACCATGAGAAGGTCGATTGCCTAACACTTAGGTAAAGTAATAAATTTCCTAAAAATATGAAAAAGTATTGTATATACTCCATTCAATCAGTTAGGGGCTTATTGAAAATGTCTTCTTGGGCTTCGGGCAATACTTCGATGAATATTTAATGTCTTTCCTCCGTTCCCCTCATCAGATTTCAGTCACATAGCAGACACATGACTCTCTACTGTCGTCATCGGAGTCTTTGGAGCATTATCGCACGCGACTCTAAGTGCCGGCATAATGTAATCGAGTATTTTCTTTAATTTACAGTTAATTGAGTCTCTTGAGTCCCGCTCAAGGCCTTGGCTTGACTCTCTGACGTAACTCTTAATTGTGCACCACATCAAACTCCCCGGGGTCTAAGAACCTGAGCCTGTTGCTGCACGAGAGCATCTGTTGGACTGTTTGGCGTGCATGTAAATCAATCAAAGTGCCTTAGTTTAAGCCTTAATTAAGGCACTTGGCTCATTAAGTCGCCTCGATGCGGTCATCATTTGAGGTTCTGTTCCGCATATGCTCAGGCAATATACATTCAAGCAGATACTACTATTCCGCAGTAGATGGCCAATAGGCGAAGTGCCGGCAGAGCGGAGAGCGGAGAGAGAGAGAGAGCAAATTGCAAGTGCCGCGATAAGCTGGTCACAGACAATAAATGAAATGCACAATCAATCAGCCAAGCAGGCAAACTACCACACACAAGATACAAGGCACAGTGGGGCAAATGACACAAATTTTAAAAATACTTATGGGTATATGATGTATCCCGTTTTTGTGAGCAGAAGAGATCTCCGATCCCATATAACTTCTGTATGTATACAGATATATATTCTTGATCCGTGTCTGTATTAGCTTTATAGCTAACTAAGTGAATAATTAAATTGCATATAGCTATTATAGCTATAGCTATGCTACTCATAGGAATGAACTGTCTGTCGGCTTTACAGTTTTTATAGCATTTTGTATTATATTCAAGCTTCTGCAATTAAAATTTTTGGGTTATATATCTGTAAACTTAATCGCAATCGGATCGATGAGTTCTGTATGAATATTTAGTCTTTGGTAAACCTTCATTCTACTTTGGTTAACTGGCTTACCCACTTCGTGACACTGTGTACAGTGCAACAAATCGTTGCCGAGATAAGCGAGGACGAGTGTACGAGGTAACAAGTACTTGAACTACCTTAGCAAGAGGCCGGGAAGCATGTGCACAGCAAATGTGCGTCAATAGTTGGGGCAACTTGAGGTTGCGGCAACGTGAGGCAAGTGGCAGCAACGCGACTGCGTTGCAGCTGCGGCAAACGGGCGTTGCCTGGTAACCACTGATTTCCGCAGCTGCGGCACATTCAGAGGCAGCAAACTGCGGTTGAGGCAGGGAGGCGAAGACACAGCTCGAGGCTGATGCTGCGGCTGCGGCTGCGGCTGGGGCCGAGGCTGCAAGTGTCTGAGAAACCGTTAACGATCATTAGCAATGAAATCAATTGGCCCATATCGAAATAGTTGTGCGAAGAGGAGCATGTGACTGTGTGTGAGTGTGCGTATGTGTGTGTGTGTAAGCCAACTAGGTAAGCAATCACTTCACAGGAAGTTCAACAAGTTAAGATCTCTCTGTTTTTCCAACTAATCAGAGCCGCCACACTCAACTACATCAATTCATATGGTATTAAGTGTTTCGCCAGTGCAAACTATGTTAAAAGTGCGTGATATCTTAAGATACATCAGAAAATAATCGAGTGCACATTGGAATTTTGTAGAATTGACTTAAACTGTATTTAAGCCGGTTGAATTATAGAGATAGAGGGAATTAAAGCCGAGCAGGGAGTTGGTAAGAACACCTTTATTTGGTTTCGGGATACCGCAACTAAGTCTGAGAGCTTTCTATACACATTGTATAATAACATATGATGTTATGTTGTATTCAGAAATCTACAAATATCTTAAATAGATCAAGTTTTTTAAATAGAGAAATAGAGAAGATGTGAAGAAAATTTAAGAATTTGGAAGAAGGGGAAGGCAGGAAAGTCTTAACTAGGAGCCCAAATTGAATTACAGAACCTTGGACTCTAGTTGTAGCTTTACTCCCCTCTTTTTCTTACGCTCCTTGTCTCTAATAACCTTCATCTCTTTTCCTTTTTCACTTTAAAATCTCTTTCTATCCCTCTTTTCTCTTCTCTCTTTCCTTGAAACTCCTTTCTTTGTTCCCTATGTGTCTCTTTCCTTCTCTTTCTCTTTCAGTCTCTCTTTCCCATTCTCTCTCTCTCTCTCTCTCTCTCTCCCTTCGTACCTTTCCCCGTTTTGCCTCTTTCTTTTTAATTAATTTTCTCTTTGCTTTCTCTGCTCTTCTCTTACTTGTTCCAAGTCTCTCACAACTCTTTTTCTCAACACACTTTCTCCCTCTCTATTCTCTCTATCTGCCCCCCTCTTTCCCTCCTCATACTGCCCGCTGCCTGCATCTTTCCGGCTTTGTCTCGCTCTGTTTATTTGCATAATTTTAATTTGTGGCATAACTTGTTTCGTAATTGAGAATTACATTTGTTTTGCGGCAAGTACGTACGATACGTGCGTGCAGAACTAGTTCGACTAGGGATTCCCACTTCCAGTTCGGGCTGGAATCGAGTCGATTCAATTCGAAGCGAGGCGAGTCGAGTTGCGGCGAGAGTATTGAGTCATTTGAGGAAAAGTGGCAATAAATTGGCCAAGATAAGCGAACGTACTGCGGCAATATTTATGCGTCTTCGTGTTGCACTGCCTCGTTGTTGCGTTGTCTTTGCCGCTGTCTTCGCCTTGTCTGCGGCCTGTCGAATATTTCTCTAATGATCTGGCGTTGATAGTCGGCCTGCAAACATATCTATCTTTTATTGCACGCAATTTCCTACCCTCTGGCAAATCAATTCGCTGCCGCATTTCCCATGACTGCTGCCACTTGCCGCATAGATAATCGGTGGGCAGGGGCAGCTGCCCCGGGGCATACAGCAGCAGGCAGCAGGCAGCAGGCGGCCGGACCCTGTGGCCTAACAGCTTGCCCCTCTGCAACAGGTTGGGGGCATTTGCATAAGTAATCGCAATTTGTTGCAAATTGCATGTGATTATTATGCGATCGAGGCGAAATATCTATTGTAGATTTAACAATGATCCGAATAAAGATCGGAAATGGGATACTGCAAGTTGTAATGATGTGAGAACTTTAATTTTCAATATTATTAAATTATGTAATATTATTAATGAGCAGCTGTGTGAACATGCATGTATGAACATCTTTATTTGATTTCAGAAAATCGAAAATTAACTCATTTTTGCTTGATATCAATCGACACATTTTGCATTTAAATAAACAATATAATGTTATTGTTATAAACGTGCAATATTTTAATGAGGATTGATGATATTATATTCTAAGGAATTTATTAAACAACTTATTTAGCTTAGTTTCTCTAATTCAGATGTAGGGTATTCAATAGTCGAGTGCTCTCTTTATTTGTTTTATAACTGCAACTTATTAAATTGTCACAGCACTAAGTAGGTTCTCAAATGTAATTCAATATGTTGCTTCAGACTGCTGTAATACTCGATTACAATATTCCCATAATTTCTCTCAGTGCAGCCCGTTGGGCAGGCAGTACCAAAAGGTGTTGCTTTGTTATTAATTAACACAATTCGATTTGTGGTCACACTCGGGGGGCTGGGCTCCTATAACACCCAAGACTCTGGCCCATACTTGTGTGCGTGTGAGTGTCTTTGGTAATCATATTCACAAGCGTTTGGCAAGTACAAGTGGAACCGCTGCCACTGTCAGGTCGCCTGTTCACCTGGTCGCAACCAGTCGCTGTTCTCTCCGCCGTTGCCGTTGTTGTTGTTCTTTTCGGAGGCAAATGGCAAACACGTTTCGCAGAACAAGTTCAGGTGTGCTGGACTTGGACTTGGACTTGAACGTGGATGTGGATGTGGACTTGGACATGGCTAACAGCAGAAGCAGCAGCAGGCCTGGTCTTGCCTGGCCTGGCATAGTATGGAGTAACATGTCTCAAGACTTGTTCCACCCTTTTTTTTCTGGCGCACCAAAAGACGACAACGGCGACACCAACAACTGCACAGCAACAACAACAATAGCAACAACAACAACAGCAGCTGCTACAAGAACTACAGCTACGACAACTGGGATCCGTCCGTTAAACTGCTTTGGGCCATTGTCCAAGTTATATAGCCACGTTAGCATTGGGTCAACTGAAGTTGTTAGATTTGGAGCGCGAAATGGGACCACGCACGCAGATGGACAGACAGAGAGAGGGCGAGAGAGAGAGAGAGAGAGAGAGAGAGAGAGAGAGAGACAGAGACAGACACCAATGGGATTCGCACTGTACCTTGAGCTCATTTGAATAAAGCTGTTAGCACTACCAGCTGCTGGAATACCGCTGCCAGCTGTTTGCCAGTTGGGGGTACCATTAAAACCATGTGCCAAAATCCAAGCGACTAACTATCCTCAATGTGAAGCCAACTGTGTAGAGGTTAAGTGAATTAAAATTTATTGAGGCAGTACCTGGTCAAGTACGGAGTGTCTAGGACCTTCTTTTTGTAAGGCATTAAACCCTTGAAATAACATGAATCCTTAATAGCCAGGTTCAATGGGATATATAATATAAGTAAGCATCAAGAGGAACAAATGAAAATTAATAAACAAAACCTGCACGACTGTTAAATACCCTGTAAGCTATTATAAAAATTATTAGAAACCTTTAACCCCGAAAAGAAATTTTAGTACTGCTTGAAGGTTTATGAACTAATTCTAACTTAACTTACCTAGTGCTCCCTAGTGAACGTAAGGGATTATCGATACAGTTATAAGGATTGAAATGATATATATGTTATGTGGGAGGTTTTTCAACTTACCAAGCAAACGGAGATTTCAATTAAAATATTCAGTTTTTTATACCATACATTTAACATGGGATTCCCGGGGCGCCATAAACAACGGTAACCAGCAACTTGTTCAAAAATTAATGGATATTATAAAAAAAATCGCATAAAAAGCGTATAAAAAAATGGTTTAATTACAAGTCGCAAAAGATAAACGAAAATTGCTTGGAGAGTGCCAAGAAGAGAAGCGAAGTCCAGAGAGACGGCAAAGGAATACACCGAGTGCCAGAGTGCAAGAGATTGCGAGGAAGCAGAGAAACTTTTCCAAGAGCTATTCAGGCATTGACCAATTGTGCTTTTGCGATGCCGACGCCGCCGTCGAGTCGAGTGAGTGCTCCATTTGGACAATGGACCCACATGCGAGTGTTGAATTTCACCCGGCTAATTGCCGCGGATGAGACGAACATGGGTATGGAGTATGGTTGATGTTTGCTATAGCTGTATAGAGATGTTTCAGCCGACGACGACGAAGTTTATGCTGGCGGCGCCACATAAAAAACAAGCGCAGCAGAAAAATGATACGAGGCAGCGAAAGGGAAGAGACAAGTGAAGAGTGTGTCTAGGTAGCGAATCTAGAAAGTCTAAGGGGTTGGAGGGAGCGAGGTAGACCCCCCTTGCATATGCTGGCATCATAATTTCGGATCGATGAAGGACAGGGAAGTAACCCAGGGACCCTATACTTTCCACTTCATGAAGAGAACAGACAGGAGCGTGTCTAAGAGGAAGGAGGTCTCGAAAATCAAAAGGGGGAGCGTGGCAGACATATTATAAACATATTCTTGTTTCGTCATGGAGTGCCTACTGTAGGGTAGTCTCTTCTGAGCGACTTCCCTGCCCTCTCTACATTGTAGCGAAATTGGGATACCAACATATGCAAGAGGGGTCTGCCTATCTCCCCTTTTAGATTTCCTTGACCTCCTTGATATTAGACACTTCCCTTACTTCGCTTTTTAAGAAAAAGGAGGTAGCGATGCATATGTAGGCATCATATTATTTTTTTGAGAAGCGGTCCAGCGGTAGGCTACCCTTCAGTAGCCACTCCATGAAGTGCCTTTGTCCATAAATTCTGTAAATTCAAAGCGCGAAGGAATGTCACTTGCCAATTATTAGAGAATGTCAGCTTGTCGCTGATATCTTTGCCATGTTTGTATTGACGACGATCTCAGCTGCTGCTGCTGCTGCTTGGGGAAGCTGAGCTCAAAGGCATCGCAGCGCTCCACTTATCGTTGCTTCATATCTAATATAGACAACTAAACAGGTTCCACGCACTGCGGTCGGTCGCTCTCCTGGTCGGCTGGACCGCAAAGTGCAGTTCAATCACAGCGTCAATCCCCCAGCCAGCTAGCCAGCTAGCCAGCAAGATAGCTAGATCCCAGATCCAGCAGCTCTTCCCAGGCTGCTGCTGCTGTTTCCCCCCAGCTGTATTCCAGGGCTTCGCGCACTGCAGTGAGACAAGACTCTTTTTAATTGCTGCACTGCGTCAGCTATTCAGGACGGAAAAACGTTTGACAAATGCAA
Source organism: Zaprionus ghesquierei (assembly GCA_018904095.1). Taxonomy (NCBI): domain Eukaryota; kingdom Metazoa; phylum Arthropoda; class Insecta; order Diptera; family Drosophilidae; genus Zaprionus; species Zaprionus ghesquierei. The sequence continues at coordinate 2,587,826 of JAEIGP010000676.1, forward strand.
TGCCGACAATTACATGCCATGCCAATAGAGGTCCGACTCCGAGTGCCACTGCAACTCCTGGTTCAGTTGAAAAGAACTGGCTGAAACTAGAACTCATTATTGTGTCATCATCATCATCAAAAGCAGCAGCAGCAGCAGCGGCGGCGACATCATCATCATAATCGTAATCGTCTTTAGCGCATTAGCAAATATTTTCATATGCACCATGCGTGAAAGAACAGCGAAAAGAGCAAGAGTTGAGCTTTAAAGCTCGCAGCTGTGAGATACCCTGCCTTTAACTGGGGATCTAAAATAATCAAAATTAGTGTTATACAAATGTCAAAGCTCATAATGAAAAGCAGTTAAGAAAATACCAAAAAAGTTACCGATTTCCAGCGATTAAAAATATAATGTGCCAAGACAGCGTAACAGTTTATGATATTTTATATATCAATTCTTTATTTCTAATGGAAATATGAAAAAAATTAGGTAAACAGCATTTGTTATGATTAAAATAGAATAAAAATTACGATTTAAGTATATTTTATTGAAGTCGGTGCGGTAGGAAGAAAGACAAGAAGGCATTAAGTTATCGATAAACTTGATTTTTATATTAGAGATGTGCCCTCATTTAAACTAACATCGAAGGACTTTTGGTACTTTTGATAAATTTTAATAATATATAGAGATTAAATGTTATTCCGATTAAAAGCATCCTACTTAAATAATATACCCTTTTTATGTAAGTGTTAGAAGTGTGTGTCAAAGAAAGTTACGCCTATGTTTTCTGCTTTTCTCTTCATATAAACATTTTGTTTTCTGGCTAACCACAAAATTGTATCAAATAGTGAATTATTTCTCTGTGTGTAACACTGTCGGTGTGTATTTTCGCGTGTGTGTGTGTGTGTGTGTGTGTGTGTGTATTCCCCTCCGATTGATTATATTGCGCTGACCATAAAACTGGTTAGCTTGGCAACAAACTGAACCGTTAAGAGAAGCAAATCTCAGTGCAGACATCATTTATATGAGCTACGGCAGGCAGGCAGCAAGGTGCTCGCACAGGTACTCGAGGTACTCGACTCGACTCGCCTCTACTTGCATTGCATAATTCGCTTTCTAACGAGCGTCGAGCGGAGCGGAGAACAGCTTAATCAGCGTCCAAGCGAGCCCAAGTCCATGACTCCACTGACCTTGTGCCACTTGAAGGCGACCCAGACAGAAGTGAAAACAAAATCCCTATTCAAATTTGCAGCCTGACTGCAGCAGAGAGCTGGCACTGGCACTGGGACCGGCATTGGGACTGGCACTGGGACTGGGCATGCAACTGTGGCTGGTGCCATTCCTGGCTGCAACTACGACTCGACTCGCTCGAGCCACATGTCTGGGTTGAACTTGAAGTGCGGAACCAGATGTAACTAAGTAACGGTCCTGCGGCTGCCGCGGCTGCTGCCTCGTGAGAAATCAAACTGTAAAGTGTGGCTGCAGCTTGGTTGGAGTCGGAGCTAGAGCTGGAGTTGGAGCTGGAGTGCGGAGCGGAGCGGAGGCTGCGACTGGGACGTGCAGCCTAAACAGGTTGCAGGTTGCTCGTATACCATTTTTAGTTTTGCAGCGCCTTCCTCTTTGGCACGTCTGCGTCGCCGGTGGCGGCCTGATGAGCACACACACACTCGCACACACACACACACACACACACACAAACATACAAACATACAAACACACACACTTACAGGCACAAATTCCCGCACACTCCACGTACAGCACATATAGCAAAGCAAAACTTTGAGTCTAGCTAGAAGTATTAGCCCAAACCAATTGCACAATTTGTAACAGCTTTTGACGTTCCTTCTTGCAACGTGCAACTTGCAACTGCCACTGTCTGACTTGGAAAACGCCTCCTACTAGTCCTGCCCAAACCCAGCCACGTCAGGCTGAACGCTTTCTGATGTGTCACCCGCAGGCTTTGTGGGTGGATGCACTTCAAATTCACCATGCAACATGCCGCAACTGTAGCTAAAAAAGAGGCAAGTTGATTGAACAAATCGTAACGCTATACTGGCAAAGGTCGTCTACAAAACGCTAACGATTTGTTTGCTTTTCAAAATTGGGTAGAAATCACAGCAAGTTTTCTATAAAGCAAAATTTTTTTTGGGTGGCAAAAGAGAAAGATTTTCTTCAGGAGAAAACTGTTTTAAAACTCAGACAGAAATTTGATCTGGAATCATGATGATGTTTTAGTGAAATTTATTGACTACGTAGTTAAAGAAGGTTTTGATGCTTCTCATCTTTAAAACCTCTGAATCCCTTGGGCTTGATGAAGGCTTTCACATTTTCTGAGAAGAAGAAGCACAGAAAAAATTTTCCGACATTATATAACGAATACTTTTTCTTGACTTAAATAAGAGGAGAGCATAAGGAATGAGAGATTACTTATTTGTGAAATTTCCATTTTTTCTCCAAAAATAGTCTGGTACTATATAAAGTCTATTATGGAAGAAGCATAGAAACGACATTCTGATATTACCAAAAAACATACTTGAAAAAAAGAGAAGATTTCCAATGTACATCAAGGAACTTTCCTTTCTTCTCAGCGTGTTTCAAGAGTAAAGAGAAAAAGATTGAGGTTTCCTTGTATTATTTTGATCAAAAAGATATTCTGATATTATATAACGAATAAGGCTCCTAATAAAAAATTGACTACTTTTCCATAGCTCAAAGAGAAAAGAGCAAAAGAAATGAGAAGATTTCCTATTAAGGAACTTTCCATTTTTTGCTCAAGAGTAAAGAGAAAAGTGTAGAGATTTTCTTGCATTATATAACGTATAGGGTTCATTAAGGAACTTTCTATTTTGTGAACATGATTTTCATCGAATGTCTCAGCTCAGCTGCGCTTGGTAAGCCTGCTAGGGCGTCTGGCCCTGTGTTTGCCAAGGTGTTCATTCGCCCGAGTGGCGGCTGCACTTGAGCAAATCAACAGCCTTCAGCGATGCTATCACACCTCGTCGTCATCATCGGGCTGCGCTGTGGCTTCTCTCCGTCACACACACCTGTAATTTGCGCCGCTGCTGCTGCCAGCGCGAGCATTAGCTGCCAAAAGGCGAGGGCCAAGATAATTTGTCGAGACCTACGAGAGACGAGACGAGGCGAGGCTCCAGGAAGGAACTGCTGGGTTGAGGAGGTTGTTGCAACTGATGCAACTGATTGCAGTTTCTAACTGCAACTCTGCAATAATTTCGTAATTTCTCACTCACTTAATTTAGCACAATTAATCTCAATTTAAGCTGTCAACTGGCGCAGAGGCCGGCACAGCCACGCACACCCGATAGCAAAGAGGGCTGCGGGCAGCTACGGTTGGTGGGAATCTTTTGCCGTTATATTCTTTTTCCTATGTGTAATTTGTCACTTGAAAAATTAATCTGCAAGCGACTTTAGCTCTGATCTGATCTCTCGATCTTCCACTCTATATGCGTGCTAAGTTCTTTTCCAAATCTGTTCGCGTTGTGTCTGCTACTTTATCTATATCTAAGAGTGTGTGTGTGTGTGTGTGTGTGTATTATAATGCCAACTGTTAACTGACTGTGACCGTCTAACAATGGACGTCTGGGAGAGTTAGACAGAGTTGGAAGTCGTTGCCCCACGCAACGCCTCGTCCATCATGTTATGGCGACGCTTAGTTCTGCTACTTCTAAGCGTCGCCAAAACATGAGAAGAAGGAGGAGGAGAGGGAGGGTGCCTCTTAGGTTCTTCACTTGCCTAATGGGGGTTACATTTTAGGTATTGTTTTAATTTACATTTTGCCTGCCACATTTTGCGGTTGCCTTCAGCTTAGTTTGGGCTGAGTTCGGTTCTGGTTTTTCGGTTTGGTTTGGTTTCATGTTTGCCAGAACATTTTCTTTTGCGGTTTTACAAATTTTGCCAAGCCTCGAGGTTTGTCTCCTCAAACAGTTTCAGGTTCAGGTTCTGCTCGTCTCTTGCTTTGAGAGAGAAAGAGAGAGGGAGAGAGATAAAGATATGAACGTAAGCGAACACGGGAGGGGGTCGCTTGCTTGGATGGTTGCTTGATCGGGTTAGCTGGCTAGCTGACTCGCTGGCTGACTGGCTGCCTCTTCTGGCTCATCGTTCGCATTTATGGCAGTAGCTCCGGCAGCAGGCAGCAGGCGGGCAGGCAGGCAGCCTAGCAAGGTGTTATTTTCATTTCTGGGTTACTGACCCATGTCATATGTGTGTGGAAAATTCAATATTGCTGTGAAAAATACCTACACAACTATTAAATAAAGACATGCCAGTGCTGCGGCCTGTGGCCTAAGCTGGGAGACTCATCTCCAGCTTCTCCTGCTCCTCCTGCTCCTCCTCGTCATCGTCTTCTTGCTCGCTTCGTACTTAATAATTACGCTCATTTCATGCATGCAATGTTTGGATTCCAGTGAATCGCTATCGCCCGCACCACGCTCCCTGGCTTTATGGCTACAACTTTTCCCCGGCTACCGTGTGCGGTAACCTTGCGAGTTAACATGGAACAAATGGAAAAATTCTTCGACAGCTGCCAAGCTGTTGCTGCTCTTTGCTGAGGCTTAATTAATTACCACATTCCTTTGGCACTGCCAAAGCCAAAGCCCAAGCCAAAGCGTCGCCTCAGCTGCGTGCGCTGGCGGAACCAAATACGAAAGACTTAAGACACAAACTTGCGCAAAAGACTTAAGACACAAACGTTGCGTCGTCTCTCTCTCTTACTGATTTTCTCCAAGTTCTGCACACTTCCTACTCCAAGCGGTAATCGATTGAGTTCGCACATGTCATTTGACGCGCTTTTGTGGCAATTGCTGACAGCCAGCGATTACAATGAAAATGAAAATGAGTGAGCTGCACAGCCGCAGATGGAGTTGAAGATGGAGATGGTAAGATCGGAAGATGGCAAGATCAGGCCAAGATGAGCAGCATGACAAATTGCGACCTATTAATCTTGCATGCGAGACTTTCACTTTGGCCCAGGCCCAACTGCACGTGCTCCGCCTCTCTCTCTCTCTCTCTCGCCTTGATATTATGCAAATGTCAAGTTGACATTGACAGGCAGGATTGAACGGGGCAGCAGACCAGGCCCATGGCTAATCAGCCGCAGCATAATTGCCAATATACCCCAGACTTTTTCTACAATTCGAATTAACGTCGCTGTGTTGTTGTTGTCGTTGTGTTCCTCTTACCTTCGATTTGATTCACGTGTAAACGATTAATCAAGTTTCAAGCAGCGACGCGACGGCGACAGCGACAGCAACGCCAGCTGCGACGCCAACTGCGTTTGGCCCCCGGTTTCATTTCGTTTCGGTTTTTCTCGCCTTGCTGCGCGTTCCTCCTGCCGCCCGAAGCTTTGTGTCGTTCTGGTTTTATGGGTCAGTAAGGTGGAATCTCTTGCCGATCCCGAGACGAGAACTCAATTTCGCTGCGAAAGTTTATGCCAAATTGATTGGTGTGAATATAAAAACAAATCCCATGCCGCGACTTTAATGAGCATATTTATGGCCTCTTTTATAGATTTCAATATTATCTATATAGAAAAACATTTATTCTTAAAATATATATATAAACTCTTGTCTCGCGCACGCTGCGTTATTTACGACCCGAGATTAATCAATTCTCAAAGTTCAGACAGAACCCATTACGGTTGTTGCTGCTGCTGCTGCTGCTGCTGCCACTTAGCTCTATTTTTCCCTGCCAATTTTAGCCATATTTCGCCACTTTTAGCCACTTTTCGCACACTTTCATTTTCATCGAAGCCCCCAAAATTAAAGGAAAAATCGTGCAGGTGAATGTTAACTTCGGTTTTTTTCGGGCAAAATTACTAACTACGATTCATGGCAGATCGATGCGAGGCGATCGTAAATAGCCATTTACAACTTCTCAACTTCTTCTCATATGTAATTACAATCTGATTTATGATCGCCCCGCAACGACGACAGTGTCAAATGATCTCCAACGATTCCGATCTTGTGTCAGAGTAGCACAGAAGTTATCGATGCCGATGATCAGCGCCAGAGCGCGTCGCGTTCTGTCAATGAACTCGCCAAAGTGCAAGATATACTAGCCAGATAGTAGAGTTGTAGCTGATCGACGTTGAACGGTTCGTTGAACTGCACAATGATCCGTCAATAATTTACCAAAGGTTGGAGCATTCATTTTTCACAATATCAAATGATTAACATGAAAATCTCCCAGAAAACTCTCTCTCTCTCGCTCTCTCTCTCTATCTTTTAGGTGATCTCGCCTACTCTTAATCGATCGTGTAGCTTTACAAATGTCGCAGGTGGAGATCAAATAGTTTACTGTAAGTGAGATCGAAGATCTCCCATCCCCAATTACTTCCACTCTACTTTGATTCCACATAATCGCAAGGTGTCAATACACACAAAATGCAGTGATTCATGGTACGGAACAATAGGCTGAACTCTCGATATTATTATATAACCGTTACACACTGATAACTCATGCCGAAAGCCCCGCCGAAAAACCAAAACATATATAAATCTTTTTAACACTGACCCACTTTCAAGAGCGCAACGCCGAAACCTAAGTGAGTCAATAAAGAAACCGCACACAGGCGAAGCGCGGCAAAGGCGGCCAAATGCGTTAATATGCAGATTAAATAATCTTACGGAGACGCAAGACTGGACTGGAGACGGGACTGGAGATCGGAGTCTGTGCTGCAGACTCATAGCACTGCGCAGCTGACCAAGCGTGATTCACCCACATGGCGACTTGCAAAATAAGCGGCGACAACTCAAGCTGGGAAAGAAAAGTTGCTAAAAATTTATATACACAGATATCACACGCCTGGGGGGTCGAGGTCGCCAAACCGTAAACACATCGCCAGCCAGGCACTAGCACTCCTTCCACACACACATACACTTACACACAGAGATCGAAGTTAAGAGCAGGCTGCTGCAGGCCGTGCGTTTCCAATCAGCTGTTCGACAAAAGACTTAAGGCACAAACTTGTCCATCATAAATCTCTCTTTGGCACGCCGCTCGCTCTCCCACTCTCCCACTCTCACGCTCTCTCTTTCTCTCTGCATCTCTCTTTGGGCTTCTCTTTCATCTGGCAAGTGGCAAGTGGCTTTTTTAGGCGCTGGCTGCGGCTTTGCCGGCCGCAGTTTGCTTTACACAGCGCACGAGTGCGGATCGCGGATCGGTTCGGCGCTTGCGTTTTTTCGTTTCGTTTCACGTTTCACGTTTGCGTTTATTCGTTTTGCGTTTACGTTCGTTAACGTTTTTACGTTTTTTGCCTAACCTAACGCGTCGCGCTGGATGCTTAATAGTAGTAGTAATAGTAATAAAAAACGGCCAGAAAATTTTAAAATAAAAGGTGCCTAAACTTTTGTAACACTTTTTCAAGCCGCCGGAGGCAATAGACGATACCAAGATATACAGACAGCTAGCTAGCTAGATAGATAGCTAGATAGCTGAAGGGAGAGAGGCCGCTGCAATCAATCAAAGAGACGCATAAATTTTCGGAAATTTCTGAAATGAAATCGATCGAGCGAGCAAAGCAAAGCGAATTTCAATATTAAATTGTGCTTAGAAAAAAAAAAAACACAACGAAATAATTTTTTGAGTCTGTAAAAAGTGAGAGTTTTCCTCGTTTTTTGCTCCCTCTAAAAATTTTTAGGTAATTTTGCTGTTATCTTCTACGTGTGTGTGCGTGCGTTTTTACCTTTTGCTTTTGGCCAGTTCGGCTAAACAAACTTGCGACTCAATCACGACTAATTGCGTATTTAAAGTGCCGCCTATGTTACAAAACCGGAGCTCGCCTTGGGGCATTGGGAGCTGTGGGAGCAGCAGGTAGAACGGGGGTGCCTGCCTGGTTACCTGCATAGGTGCTGCGTCTCTTCTCTGGCTGTGCCTGTGGCAGTGTCTGCTTAACATGCGTGTCACGTTGCCGGCCATCAAGTTCAAATTGCATTCGCTGTCAACGCATTGCAACACGGTGTCGGTGGCGGCAGCGGCAACATGCAACGGTGGCGGCGGCGGCACGCGTTGAAATTTTGAAATTAACACTGCAACTGGAGCAGCGGCTAATTAAGAAATCAAATTGATCGGCCAAAGAACAACGCAGGCGCAGCTAGTTGAGTTGTGCGTGAAAGCTGACAGCAAGGATAATCGATAGACGGACGGACAGATAGAGGAACAGGCGGACAGACAGATAGAGGGAGTGAAAGACAAAAGCAGAGAGACGGACAGACATTGAGACGAGCTAAGGGATTTACAGACAGACAGACAGACAGACAGACAGAGAGACAGGGGACAGATGGATAGATGGGCAGGCAGCCAGAGAGACAAACGGAGAAACAGACTGACTAACTGACAGACAGACAGACGGATAGAAAGACATAGACACAGACGGACAGACAGACATACAAATAAACATACAGAGACAGACAGACAGTCTGTGCATTCCCATGCCTCCTCGTCCTGTTCAGCTAGGCGAATGACCTGCTTGGCTCTGGCTGTGGCACAAGCCTGTCAGCGACATGCACACTAATTAGTTCACATTTGTGGCATACAGCTGTGCGCGCGCGTTGCACACTCAAACTTGCCACTTGTTAACATTGGGCGATGCCACAACAGCAGAGGCTGCAGCAGAGGCGGCAGGCAAATGTGAGTTAATACACTGGCATTGTGGTGCGGCTAGCCAGTTTTTGCAGTAGTGTGTGTGTGTGTGTGTTCGCACACACTTGCGTGTGTGTGTATTGGAGGCAGCAGGCTGTCAAATGCAAACTCGACGCTGCAACTGCAACTGCAACTGAGACCGGGACTGGCTCTTGGCACTTGGCGCGGCGCGGCTTGGCTTGGCTGTGGTCACTTGATGCTGCTGCTGCCGCTGCTGCTGCGAGTTACTCGTGAGGCATTTAACTGCAAAGCTAATGCACTCTCTCGCACACACACACACAGCTGCAGTTAATTAATTTCTTTGTTGTTCTCTACGGTAAATCATGCCACATTCGAGAGAATTTCGCAGAGAGAGAGAGAGAGAGAGAGGGAGAGAGGCAGCTCTAGAGAGAGAAAGAGTGAGAGAGGGAGAGAGAGAGAGGGAAGAGCGAGCTAGACTGCGAGTGCAGCAAACTCATTGAGCCGCTGTGGCAGCGCGCGTTCTCTCTTGCGTTCTAGCCGCCTTTTGTTGCCGCCACTTGAACTGCATTTGCATATAAATTAGTTTTGATAGCACCCGACTGAGCCGACTGGGCCGACTTGGACCCGAAGGGGAGTGTTGGCCAGCAAACAAAAGGCTAACTAACAGCTAACTAAAGCTAAAGCCAAAGCTGCAAACAGCTGAGGCCAAGCCGAAGCCACAAGGTGAAGGCTATACCAAGTGGCAAGTGGCAAGTGGCAGCGGGGCCACTAACCGTTTTCTGTTTGTTCTTTTCAATGCGTTGCCTGACTAACGGTACTCATTAAGTGAACTACAACAACAACAACAACAACAAGAGCGAGAAAATGCCGTAGATATTTTTCGGTGGGAACAGCCACCACACACGACACATGGCTCTCTCTCTCTCTCTCTCTCTCTTCCGCTCTCCCGCTCTCTCTTGCAATAACTTGGCAATAAAAATTGGCAGCACTTTGGTACAAAAAACTTAGGAAACGAACCAGTTGCACCACCACGCTCCCCACCACTTGCCACTAACTGTAACAGTTACTGAGCCAGTTAATTGTTAATTGTTGACAAGTTCCACGTCGTATGCAAAGCAAAAGAAGTGCAAATGTACGTTTAATGAGCAGCAGGCCCCGAGCGGTGATCCGGTGGTGCTGCGGCGGCTCCTCCACGTTGCTGCTGCTTTGTGGTTAGCCTGTGGCAGCTATGTGTATCTCTGTTTTGTCAAGGGAAAAAGTCAACGTCAACCGCGAGAGAGAAAACACTCACAGAAAGTTTTTTGCGCATTTATCTCGATTTGGTTTAAAGGAAAAGTTTTGTCATTTCACAATTTATGTCGCATAAAGTAATCGACAGATTTTGGTTTCACATCATGGAGATATTCATCTATATAGAATGATATATTTGCAGATAGATTTACCTGTTTTATATTATTTTTATAAACTGTCAAATTTTTTTAAGAATTTTTTTTAGATTTTTTAAAGTTGATTATCCGCTTTACGTTATTTTCTGCTTTTTCCTTCTCCTTCCCTAAAATGTATTACAGTATTAGACATAGTTAAAAGAAAGGTATGTTAAAAAAATCTAAGAAAAATATTTATATAGAAATATTTAGTTTTCCAAGTATTTCTTAAGTACTTCCAAATCGTCCTACGATGCTTTTTTGGTCTGGAATGAAATAGATGTGGACAGTTGCTTAGGAATCTTGAGATTAGTTTCCTAACAGCTGCCCCATGCAGCTCTTCAGTCCTTTAGAATATATTTTCTGTAGATTGATTTATATTAATTATTTTTTCTTCTTCTTTTTCCTTTTTTTAATCTTTATTTAAAAATTGTTTCTGAAATTGTTATCCGCTCATTTTGCACCTACCTGCCATTTTTCTCCGTGTATAAATTGAATAATGCCCAATTAAATTGAAAAGCAATATTTATTTTTAAACTTAATCGCCTAACTGTTTATTTGAACATTTAATTTAAAGCTACCAAAATGTTTAGCTGTCACTTTCTTATCATGGTTAATCGATTAGGTGATTTTTTTTTTTGTGTTTTTTTTTTGGCTTGAACCTAGCCAAATTTCGAAGCGTAATTTCCATAACGTAGCGCGCATGTCTTTCTCCGATAAACATCTCTAGTGATTCCCTCTCCCTTTCTCTCTCTCTCTCCTCTTCCTTTACTGCCTGCCTAAACTAGTTCGTTGGCAGATTTAAATTTTGTTTTAGTTAAGTTTTTTTTTTCGGGCTACCGCAAGATCGCCAAACTGGGAGATCGGGTGTAAATATGTCAGCGCCAAAAAAGGGTCATCGAGTTTTTGAGTTTTATGTTGCTGCTGCACCCCAAAAAGTTTTAACTGGTCTTTTTTTTTTTTGCATAAATTTACAACGTTTATAACTTTTGTTTTTCGTTTCGTTTACTTTAGCAATGCGACAGAGAAAGGCAAAACTTCTGGCCGACACTGTGGGCGAAAAGTGAGAAACACTCAAAATAGGAAAAACCAAAAGAATTACGGGAAAATCTTCGAAACTGTGCAATAAAATTAAAACAAGTCCATAAAAAAAGGGATCCATAAACGAAATTAATTAAGAGTCGAAACCGAAAAAGTGTTGGTGTGCTTTTATAACGCACTGTTAACGTTTGCTGTTGTTGCTGCTGCTGTTGGCTGTTGTTGTAGGCGTGAGCGTGCAGTTATCGCCTCATAAACTTGGCCACATATATCTAAAAATCAATTAAAGGAAAATACAAACAAAATAAAAAAAAAAAAAAAAATACCAACGTCGTAAAAAAGAAAATACGAAAATACTAAAATTTGATTGGCATTATTATGTTCAAGTCGATGTTAATGTTGATCCACGCAGTTATCGACCGACCATGAAAACGCAGGAAAGTGTGCCGATCGAGAAGAAAACTAATTAAAACTAAAACAACAACAACGCAGCACGTAGTGTGGTGCGTGTAGAGTGGAAACTGTGTGTGTGTGGCACAGAAAAGTGCGAGTGCGTGTTAAAGAAAATTTCCCAGCCAAAATGGCAGGCAGTGAAAATCAAAATTGATAACGGGTCATTGTTCTGCATATCGCAGCGAAACTGAGCTAAACTGAAGTAAGCCCAGCTATAACTAAACAAAAACCCAAACTAAACTCTGTGAAAACCGGCAGCAAATCGCATTAAACTAGTTTCAAAGTGTTCACAGAAAGAGAGAACGAGACGTACGCAACGATCCAATTACAGCCATTTATGGCTAGCAACTTTACCGTTAATTCAGAGTCTAGTAAGTTCAAATAGAAACTATTTATCTATAGAGTAGAATAGAATACGCAAAACTTAGAAAATAAAAGCCAAAAGGGAAGTGTAGAGAGGCAAAGCTGCCCATGCCCAGCTAAATTCTAATTGAAAGAAACAAAGAAACTCAATAATATCTCATTTAACTCTTAAGATTCCCCCAATAGTTCAAAAACTTTAGATCTTTTCTTTTTCCATTAATACCTGCAGTAAATCGAATTTTAATTTTCATCTCAAAGTTTCAAAGTTTCCCTGACGAGATCAAAAATTTTGACTCTAATTATGCAAAGCTTCTTGGGAAACTTTGAAAACTTCGTTAACTGCTTTGGCATTGAATTTATAATTGAATTAAATTATTGAAGCCCAAGTTGAATACCCCTTCTGCTAATTGAGCACATTCTGAGTGTAATTTTCTATTCAAACATTATTCAAAACAAAGTTGAAAATTGCGGCTGACGCTGCGTATACGCAATGCGACATTCTAATTTGAAAATAACTTTGTATGATCGCACAATAAAATTGTGCAATAAAATTACACACACTGTGTGAGTCGGTGAGTGTATATGTGTGTGTGTGAGCGTTGCGATTATCTCAGTATTACGATAGTAAAACCTGAAGCCATCGCTGACATTTACCCAGTACGTCGCTGTGTGTCGTCTCCGTGTCCGTCTCCGTCTCTGTCTCCGTCTTCGTCGTTTTATTAGCGAAAGTCATCGAGCAGAATAATTGCTACAATGCGCCCCGCCTCACTGCCCCCCTTCCTCCCCTACTCCGCTGCTGCCTTTTTGCCATTACTCCCCCACACACAGTGAGTGCAATCAAGGCGCGGGCCTCGTAAAAATCGTAAAACACAATTCCAATTCAGTTTCGCGTAAAACGAAATTCAGCCAAAGAAGAAGATAAAGAGAGCGAGAGAGAGGAAGAGAGAGCGAGATGTATGCGATTTGTATGTGTTGGCGAATCTCATTGCGGGCCCGGGCAACAACTGTGACCATCTTGGGGCCTATTATATAATTTTGTGTCCCCATTATTCCATTTGTTAAAAAAGGCAAAAAAGAAAACCGAAAAACGTTTCAGGCTCAGGCTGAAAATTATTTAAATGCCTCCTGCCTGTCATTTTCGACGAGATAATTATGAAATTACTCAAGACCTTGCTTATAGCTTTGCACAGTTATATCACACACAGGTGTGTGTAACAGGTGTGTGTGTGTGTGTAACACTTGTGCTGTAAGAAGAATGTGTCGAGCTCGGTGGGTGTTGAAAAAGGTGCCAAAAAAAAAAAACTGGAGATACTCGAAGTGAATGCTTAACTATTTGCTTGAATTTGCGTTAAGTATTTGCAGATGCTATGCAGTTGGAATTGGAAATGAAGAAAAGGGAATATATTGAAGTAGTAGATCTATAGTTTAAAGAGAATTGTGTAAAATAAACATCTTAAAATATTTATAGTGGAATTTTTTAGTATTTTAAAATTTCTTAAGAGCTATCACAGCGTTATTTATCTAGGCTAAAATATAACCAGATATTTCTTCAAGCTTCTAAGCTTTATAGTCTAGACAAGAAGTATTCAAAGACTCCATATATAGCCTAACATAATAGAACTGTAAACAATTCATTGTTTTGAAGCATTTTAAATTGTGGGTTCAGTTCGTGACTAAAGTAAGACCAAAAGTTAAGCGCGCACTGAGAACAACTTTCTTCTGCTTTTGTTGGCATGACAGTCATGCCTCTTGTTGTTGCTGTTGTAGTTGTTGTTGTATTTGTTGCTTTGTCATTACCCAAGCCAGGCCATTGACATGCAATGACATCACAATTGTCTCGAGCAAAGTGTAGAAACTATAATTAATATGACAACAGCGCGAGCGCTGCATCTATGCGTTCTGTGAATGAATGAATAAATGAATGAATGAATACACTCGCAGGCATACACACTTACAGGCACCCAGAGCCACACACTCACTGCCTATCTCGACAAACATTTAGCTTGAAACCAATAATTATTTGCACTCATTAGTCGAGTGCTTTATTAAACCGCCTCGCCGACTGCAAATGATATGAATCAAGTTGCACTCAGATTAAAAGTGAATAGTATTTAAGAGTAAATATCATTTCATTAGAATTCTACCCGGTAACAGATAGCAGAGGTAGGGTGTGCACTGTATTTTATGCCTGGCTAATAAACACATAAAGTACGCGGCTTCTGTCAGCGGCAGCTCTCTAGCCCTGGGGGCCCTTTTGAAATTGCCTGGCAGATAGGTAGATCGACAGACAGACAGTAGACGGACAGTCAGTTAGACAGACCAAGTGCCTGAAATGAGACAAGTGAATGCTGATTGACCCACTGTAACTGGAGCTGGAGCTGAAGCTGAAACTGAAACTGCTTGGGGCGTGTGTGTGCGTTGGTCCCGAGCTTCGTGCATTTCATGCAAATTAACGACACGGTTTACCCCTCTTTCCCTACTCCCTCCCCCCCTTCCACTCGCTTGTCATCGCATTCGCTTGTACCCTTCCATTACAAGCATTTAAAGACGTTTATTTTGTTCGAAGATTTTCACTTTCAATCTGTCGAAATGTCACACTCACGAATGGGAGCTCCTCGACTCGAATCGACTCATTGTTCGCTGCCTTCCCCTTTTGCCCACTTCGTACGGTTTGTGGAGCATTCAATAATGAAAAGTGATTGCCGCACGTTTTGGATTTTTTTTCTCTCTCTCTTCATTTCATTTCATTTCACTTGACTTGACTCAACTGTGCCAACTGCCAACTTAGCCAAGTGCTGGGCGGCACATCACAGATCTGGCGACGTTTAACTGGTTTCCCATTTATCGAGCTTTTCAAGCTCGAATTCGAATAACACGTGTTGTGCTCGCCCAGCACTTCCGCAGATCCACTGATTATGATTGATTTAGACGTTTTTCACCTTTTGTCTAGCAGCAGGTGCGACCGTTATGATATGGAGATGGGCATTAGAATAATTCAGAGTAGTACCTAGGCCTGGGAGCCGAAATCCAAATCCAAATTAATTACGAAAAGAAGAGCTCGAGAACGCGACCTTAAAAGCGGCTGCGTCATGCTGTTCTGCCCCGACCCCTGGCGGAGGTAAAAGCAAATATTTGGACAATGGGAACAAGGCAAAAGGTTCCGCCAGGGGTCGCTCTAAATGAGGAAAAACGTAGCTGAAAACCAAAAAGAGAATAACATAAACAAACAGCCGGACAACAATAACAACTCAGCTCGGGGCATTGGCTTGGTCTATTCTCTCTCTCTCTCTCTCTCTCTCTCTCTCTCTGTCTCTCTTTGGGGTCCGTGTCTGCGTCTGGTCCAGTCAAAGGTTCAAGTGCAGTCACTGCATAGCACGGGCTCGGCCATTAGCCTGAGACAGAGTGATTTATGCTTGTGGCCCGCACTGTGACACCTAAACAGCTTGAGCTGCGCTCTTACTTGCTCTCCCTCTCTCTCTCTCTCTCTTTCTCTTTGCTTTGTCTGAGGCATTCTAAGCCGGCCTACGTTGCGTATGCGTGCTCTCTGCTTGTGTGATTAATGTGCCCCGTTTTTGGTAGGTTTTAGCGCCAGAACAGTGTCACACATCAGTTAACGCACTAACACTTGAGACTTGAGACTTGAGAAATTTAGCTCTGGCCACGCCCACTTTTGAGGCGTTGCTCTAGATTAACGTACGCATTCCTTAGCAACTCGTTGCCCCCTCCTCGCATGCCAATTAATAACGATGTTGATTTATAGGTACATTGACTTCTATTGCTCACTGTGCTGCTGGACAAAGCACTCAAAAATTGTGTTTACGTTACGCGCTGTGATTATAACAAGCCCGACAAGCGACTCAGAAGATGCCGACGAGGCAGAAGGCAGCGCGAGATGAGCACGACGAGACGAGAGGAGTAGATGGGGGGAGGAAGGGGGAAGGTACAGCAAGGGGGGAAGACTTGTAAAATGGACATGTGCTATCTAATGTTGGCCTCAGTCAGAGGGAGAGAGGGAGAGAGAAAAGAGAAGCTGCACCCCAGGCGCAGTTGCGTGCTTCTTGCTGCTGTTGTTGTTGTTTGCATTTGGTTGTTGTTGTTGTTGCTGCTGCAGCTGGTCGTGTGATCCAGTTGTTTATCTTTTTCATTAGCCTGGGCGGCCTGTCATCTGTGCCGTCGCCTGTCGATCGCCTGTCGCCCAACAACACACCGGCAACTTGCCACTTGCCACTTGCCACTTTTAGCCGCATCTTACCCCATTTCCATTTAGCCAAACGGGCTGTGACTTTTCCGCACTTTACCAAACACGCCACAGCGCATCGACAAACTTGCCACAGTTGCAACTGACTGACGCAAATTGCGCAATTGTTATTACAATGACGTTGCAACGAGTTGCTGTTGCAACACGAGCTAGCCAATTTCTGGCCAAGTCTGCCTGTGCCTCGCATCAGTTTGTCAGTTTGTGCATTTTTCTAATACAAAATGATTTGGCCTTTGGCTTAGGCTTTGCCATCGACTTGCCACCTGGCACTTGGCATCGCTCGTGCAACGTGCATCGCTCAGTGCGCAGCCTGCCTCTGCATTCTCCCTGTGATCGTTTGTCAGTCAGGCGGCTACTCGTCTTGCTCTTGGGCTGCCAAAGACAGTCATTAGCTGACGCTGCGGCTGCTTCTGTTCTCACAGGCCGTTTAAACGGGGTAATTACCCTTTTTGTCCGAAAACCGAAAAACCAAAATAAAAGTAGCCAAAGAAAGCTAAAAACAGAAGCTGTAAACGGGGAGAGTAGTTGGGTTAGGCATGCCGAAATTTTTATACCCTTTCAGTGTAGGGTATTTTGTGGATAGAAACTTCTTAAATTGTTTATCACTTCTTCTGCAAGGATATCTTCGATTTTCTTTCTGTGGTAGCTCTAACCTGTTGAACAAGAATATATACTATATAGAATATAATACTATATATAAAGAAATAAATTAAATTCATAAATAAATATTGGGTATATTTTATTTATATAAATTTAATAAATTAAGGTATATTTTATATAGTAGGATCAGAAAAGTCTTACCCTAAGCCTCACAAATCTTAGCCCAAAGTCAATATACTCTATGTAAGCGTAAAAAGCGCTGAGAAACTGAAAAATGCTAAGCACAATGGCAGCTAAACTGATCGTTTTGTTGAGGAAATGAAAACGTAACGAAATTAATTTGCAACGGTTCAGGCCCTCTCGATGTGGCGTGTGGCAGTGGTGCCCCCTCCCCTCTCCCCTTCACCCTCCTGCCGCGAACCGAAATAAAGTTATTAGACTGAAAATTACGGTGTATTTTGGCCGCGGTTTTGGGAAATCCATTGACCGATCGTAATGGAAGTGCGAACCATTTGCTAGTCAATTGATAAATCGAGAGAGACGGAGAGAGAGGAAAGAAGAGAGGCAGGAGAAGTAATTGAATGCTAGTCGAATTACTCGTAAACTCATTCGATCTTGATTGCCGCCGCCGTCTGCCCGCGTGTTGCGCCGCTACCTGCCGCCAGATGACGTGCACAAATCGTCGCAGTTGGCATCCAGTTTCAGTCAGTCTTCGCTTTTTTGTTGTTTTTGTTTCTCTTGGAGATTTGTAATTACCATGGACTTAAGTGCCGGACATTTAGTTGATGAGGACTGTGGACTGTGCGATAAACGGGTTTTATACTTAGTTGCGAGATAAGCGCACACACACACCTAGCAAGTGTGTAAATAATTTGCAATAATTGTTATTAATCACTGAGATTTCAACACATTTTGCCAGCAGATCGCATCAGTTGTAGTAGAAGAGAATATAACTAGCATGTGAGAATAACAGTAAATCTGAAGAGTCTAAAGTTATTTCCTCAGAATTGGGTCAAGTTTTGATTGGGTAACATTGGCTGCGTGTGAGCTAAGAGATAAAGCAGTTATTATTAAAGACGTATTTTGATATTATCAAATTGATTGATTTCATTCCGAGTGCCCAAGGTTTTCTATCTTAAATAACATCATTATTATATCATCGCGATGGCTATGTTTATTGAGTAAGCGTCATTGAGTGCATTTATTCTGTATGTTATTATTTTAATCGATGATTCTTTAATATCTACATTTATCCTAAAA
Organism: Zaprionus ghesquierei; assembly: GCA_018904095.1. Taxonomy (NCBI): domain Eukaryota; kingdom Metazoa; phylum Arthropoda; class Insecta; order Diptera; family Drosophilidae; genus Zaprionus; species Zaprionus ghesquierei. Next base: position 2,605,817 of record JAEIGP010000676.1, read on the forward strand.
AACGGACCTACCCTATTTAAATTTAATAAGCTTTACTGTGTAGATCTTTGTGTATTATGAAGTAGAGTTCTACTTGGAATGAAGTTGATTATTTTCATTTTTTGAATTGTAAAGTTGCTTTTCAAGAATCCTTAATAATTGAATATTATTAGTAACATTTTACTACAAACTTAATAAATATGTTTATTGAGTTATTTATTAATTCAATGTTTAATCATTTTAATCTCTTAAGACCATGGATTTTAAAGAATACATGATCTTTTGGGTCTATTGTATTGTGCGAAATGCAACCTCACAAACTATATTTATTCTGATTCAGTTTTAATAGTCTACTTGATATACCCATGTCTGTCGGACGGTCTGTCTGTCTGTCTGTCCGTCTGTCTGTCCGGCTGTCCGTCTGTCTGTATGAGCGCCTAGATCTCAAATATTATTAGAGCTAGAGTCACCAAATTTTGGGGCAATACTCGTGTGAAATGCAGTGTATCAAACCTTTCTTAGCCACGCCTACTGCCGCCTCTACAAATCGATCAAACTCAAATAGCAAGCGCAATTCTGAAGCTACAGCATTCATTTTGGTGTGCATTGTTTTTAATACCAACCAAACGATCAGTAGAGGTTGTCTGATATCTAAATTTATCGTCAAGGTTTCATTTAATTTGAATGTTTATTTATTATTTTATTTTATACCTATAATGTAGCATGTTTTAGTGTTTTTTTAATAATAATAAAATAAATTATTATGTTAAAATATCTTGATTCTATTAAATATAATATTTACTATCTCTCTTTCTGTCTCTCCGATCTTAAGTACTTCCCTTGAGCGCGAACCCTTTAGGCTGCCCAAAGGCAACCCTAGCGTTTATAATATGATATAATTCCGCAGCTTATATTACCGTAATCTGTCTGCGATAAAGACAGGCAATTGAGTGGGTCGCAAGTGCTGGGGACGAGCAGACAAAAAGCAGAGAACCTGCAACCCGAGGCTGCCGGTCGAGCTTGTGCTGTGCCGTGGCATGCATGAGCACTCTCAGTTATATGGAGTATGTACTTATGGTTATCCACTAATTATAGTAGCCCTGCAACATTCCACTTGGCATACTACTGGCTAAGGCAACAACAACAAGAAAACCTTTCGCTGCTTCTCATCTGCTTCTTTTCTTCTCTTCTCTTCTCTTCCCGCGTCGCGTAGACATGCGCCTGGCACGTTACCGATGAAGCAAGCAACTTTAATCAGACACAGACACAGGTAAGTTGTCAACCTGGTGAGGGGGAGGGGAGCGGAAGGGAGATAAATAAAGGGGGAGGGGGAAAATGGGAGCTTAGTGTGCTACCAGTTTAGGTTGCAATATGGTTGCTGGTAGCTGTTGCACAGCTCAGTTGATCTGCACAGATATATACAGATATATATGCTATATAGCCATGTCTATGTGTATATGTGTGTGTGTGTGTGTGTGTGTGTGTGTGTTTGTGTGAAATTAAGTAAACTTTAATTAAATTTTCGAAATGATTCCGCTTTGATGAGCTCGTGGCCCCAACTTGCCGTGCGACTTGAGGCCTGGCTGCATGAGGCATGTGGCATGTGGCATGTGGCTGGCGGCACTCTGCGGCTTCGGGGCAGCATGCGGCATTATTAATTGTAGCATGTGTCGTCGCACTGTGTAAAACATATTCGTGCGGTTACAATAAATTTTTTCTTATTATTAATTTTTTTTTGCCTATTTTCTTTTTAGTTTTGTTGCACAAAAACTGATTATGAGGCAAAAGTGAAAAGTTGCAATTAAACCAGTCACTGGCTGCCGCTGCCTGCAGCACAGTGAAGCAACTGCAGAAGCAACAACAACAACTCATAAAGAGTAGAAATCGCTGAGGCGACGTGCCCGTTTTTTTTTTTCTGACTCGCAGTTGCAGTTGCACTTGTTTTTGGGGTCCGAAACATGGCGACAAGTGCACTTAATTAGTAGGGAGCACATAGCGTAGAACAAACACACACACAAATACATAGAGAGAGGTGGTAGGGGGCTTGTCTAACATGAAAGTTCTGCTGCAGTTCCGGCAGGCGAACAAGCCGCGTCTAATGCCAACTTGCGCTGCACTCCCTCTCACTCACTCCCTCTCTCTCCTCTGCAGTTTCGCCGTGCCGAAGATGTGGCCCCAACAGCGTTGGCTAGTCAAGCGAGCAACTGCAGCGATAGCCGCCGCGTGCAGCTGCCGGAGACACCAAATAGTAGAAGTATTACTAGCCTTAATCTTAGTCAATTGCCTGGCCACGCCCACGCTGCCCACAGCGCATGGAGCACTCATCACTCCACCGGATTTGAGCGACGCCAGCAGGAGCAGCAGTAGCAACAGCTTCGACTACGACACGGCTCCCTTTGCCAACGAAGGAGTTGACGATGGCGAGAGCGATGCATCCCTGGCGAGTTTCTATCGCAGTCCGCATCGCCTGGATGGCTACTATACAACGGCAGATCTGCAACGCAGTCACAACTACAAGATCAGCCCGAAGCCTTGCTCCTTTGGCCGCGTCGAAGGCACCTGCATGTTCGTCTGGGAGTGCATCAAGTCCGAGGGGCAGCACGTGGGCATGTGCGTTGATTCCTTCATGTTCGGCTCGTGCTGTGCCCACAATTATACGAACAACATTGTGCTGCCACAGACAGCGTTTGCGTACACGCGACCCACCAAGCCGCTAACGCTGAGGCCGCGTCCGCCGGCACAGCCGCACAAGCCGCTGATCAGGTGGGTGTAGGGAAGCTGGGCAAGCTTCAAGTGCTTCCTGTGCTAACCATCCTTTGAACGCTTCTTTTTAGTGGCATGACAACCATCGAGCGTCCTCACGGTGCCGGCACGCTGGTCATACGCCCGTCCGGGCCACATCATCAGGGTCCCTTGTCGCGGCCGCATCCCAAGCCGACCTCAGCGCCGGATCTGCTGAGTGCAGCGAGTCAGGCGACGGCCAGCTCCAGTGAGTAAATCGCGCCTGGCGCCTGCTCCATTGTTCTGCTGACTTACAAGCCCATTCTACCTGCTCTCCCTGCCTCCTTCCCCCTTTGCAGATAGCATTTGGCATACATCAACGCTGCAGCAGCAGCAGACGGCGCAGCAGCAGCATCACTGGCAGATGACCACCGAGCCAAGCTTCATTACCAAGCCCCGACCCACCGGCTGGACCAAACCGGGTATCGTCAATTTGCCAGCGCCGCAGCAGCGTCCCACCAAGCCGCCCAAGCCCACAAAGAAGCCGATTGTCTACGAGCGTCCAACGCCGCCGCCGCCACCAACGCCAACGTCGACGTCATCAGCAGCGACAGCGACAGCGATGCAGCCGCAGCCCAAGCCCAAGCCCAAACCGAAGCCAACCAGGCCGCAGGTATGTAAATACAGTCCGTCTCCCCCCTGTATCCCCTCTCTTCCGCCTTTGCCGCCCCGTCTGCTGCATTCCGCGTGCTCGCGCTATGTGTGATCCATTGATGTCGAAAGCGAAACAAACGAGCGAGCTGGCGACGAGGTCATTTACTCCTCGATCAGCTCCGTCTGAGGCTCCTTGCCTTGGGGGACATTTTATTGTTTGCACAAAGATGGAAGATTTGTACGACCTCAGCTTGGCTTGCTGCGTCTCTGGAGTGTGTGTGTGCTGGCAATGTAGGGTATAGACGGAGCAGCAGCATAGGCTGAACAGCTCCAAGTGGCGTGGGCCCAGGCTAAAGAGTATAGGCTCGTCGCCTTGGCTACCCTTTAATGGACTCCGCTGAGATTTAGCGCTGGAATGAAAAATTGATTCTTTGCATGTGAAATATTTCGAGTTGTGCTTGTGCTTGGACTATTAGCATAATGTTTACCACTTTTGGCTACCTTGCAGCTGTCGCCGGCCACATCATTAGCCGCCTCGTCGTCGTCATCGTCGTCCTCCTCAACGCCAACAGCCACGATCACAAAGACCACGTCGACATCGACATCGACATCGACGTCAACAACAACGACAACAACGCGAAAGCCCACTAAGCCCTATCAGCGACCCACCATGCAGGGAAGCACCACAACAACAACAACAACAACAACAGGAACATCTGCGGCATCAGTAGCATCGATGTCAACGTCCCGACCAGGCAGTCCCGGTTTCTCTAGCCCGCGTCCAACAGCTGCCCAACTGCCCACACAGCCGGCCACGGCGGGCATTGAATCCAATGAGATAACGGGCTCCTCCACACACGATGTTGGCACGGGTCTGGGCACGAGCTCCAGCTCAATGCTAGGCCATGTAAAAACCATTTCGGCTGCACGAAGCGGTAAGTAAGAAATAATGCCACGCCCCGTGGCATGCACACTTGAAGAAATTTCGATGTGTATAGTTAAAATTGAAGGGTCAAGTCCAACCTATGATGTTTCATTGTATTGGTTGGCATAGGGACTTGTTTCTAGAGATGTTCCATACGTCTGTTGATTTTCTTCGTTTTGATTAACGAAAACGTGTTCAGTGAAGTGTAGAGATTCTAAGGGGATCCCAACCTCTCTTGATTTTCTAATCTTGCTAGGGAGACTTCAAACCAATTTTCGAATAGAATCATAACAGAGTGGTCCCGACCTTACTTTTACTTCATAACTTCTTTCCCATCCTGTAGAATGTAGACCGTTTGAAGACTAGAGGTAAGAAGACTAGAGGTTAGAGGCTGAGGATTCTAGGGGCATTCCGGCGTCGGTCAGAACAACACTTTCAAAAAGATCCATACGAAAGTTATCTAAAATTCTGTTGATTCTTAAAGAGATCGAAATTTAATTCTGTTAACACTCTGATCTGGTTGGTGAATGCACTAGGACTAAGCCTCTCTAGTTTAGTTCAGAATTTGCCTAACTTATTATAGTTTTAAGTCAATCCAACCTTATCTAACTACCTTAACTAATCCCCCATTTTTCTCACTGTATGCAGAGTGCGGTGTGCCAATGCTGACGCGGCCCGAGACTCGCATTGTGGGCGGCAAGAGCGCGGCCTTCGGTCGTTGGCCCTGGCAGGTGTCTGTGCGACGCACCTCGTTCTTTGGCTTCTCCAGCACCCATCGTTGCGGTGGCGCTTTGATCAACGAGAACTGGATAGCCACGGCGGGGCACTGTGTGGACGAGTGAGTAGTGTGCAATGTGCAGTGCAGCCATAGAACAGCCCATATAACTTGGTGTTCTCCCTTCCCTTCCTCTGTCTCTCTCTCCCATTCCCTCTGCAGCTTACTTATCTCGCAGATACGCATACGCGTGGGCGAATACGATTTCTCACATGTGCAGGAGCAGCTGCCATACATTGAGCGCGGCGTGGCCAAGAAGGTGGTGCACCCGAAATACAACTTCTTCACATACGAATACGATCTGGCGCTGGTCAAGCTGGAGCAGCCGCTCGAATTTGCGCCGCATGTCAGCCCCATTTGCTTGCCCGAAACGGAAAGTCTACTGATTGGCATGAATGCCACGGTCACCGGCTGGGGTCGTCTCAGCGAGGGCGGCACGCTGCCCTCGGTGCTGCAGGAGGTGAGTGAACCCCCTGCAACCCGATCTTAAATCTCTGGCATGCCATAACTTACCACTCTGTCTCTGCAATTAGGTCTCGGTGCCCATTGTTAGCAACGACAACTGCAAGTCGATGTTTTTGCGCGCAGGACGCCAGGAGTTCATACCAGACATCTTTCTCTGTGCGGGCTACGAGACGGGCGGACAGGACTCTTGCCAGGGCGACTCAGGTGGTCCGCTGCAGGTAACTACCCGCTACCCATTGCCAGCAATCAAACCAATCTAATCTCCTTACGCTCTCTTCCAGGCTAAGTCGCAGGATGGACGCTTCTTTCTGGCCGGCATCATCTCGTGGGGCATTGGTTGCGCCGAGGCTAATCTGCCCGGCGTGTGCACGCGCATCTCTAAGTTTGTACCCTGGATACTAGAGCATGTCAGATGAGAGAATGTTAATCGGAATCAGGATAGAATGAGCAGCAGGCGAATGTGCTGGACTCTTGTTATTGTTTTAATTTATTAGCTTATCTCTTTAAGTTTGTGTGATTTTACTTTAAAACGAATCTTAAGCTTAGTTAGCTTCAATTTAACAATTTGCGCCACGCCCTCTCGCCCACGTTCCCCCAACCACACATAGTCAAGTGCCCCGATAGTATGTAGCGTAGCGAGAATTGTTTGTAGGCTGATCTTAAGTTTCTTCTTTGAGTTTATGCAAATCGTACTACATGATATAGATCAATATACTATATATACTGTGTATAGATCTGCGAACATAAAGTCATCTTCATAGTGCAGTTGTTGGTAATATTAGTTTAGGTCTTTTTAACAAATAACTAAATCGATAGAAATATATATAAATAATACTTAAATAGAAATCGCATACAAACATCACAATGTTGTATCTTGCCCAAAGAACAAGTTTATTTATAAAGATGAGCTTAAATAAATCTATTGAAAGTCTTGTAAAATCGACTGAATGAAACCTATGTTATTTGTTCAAGTTGGGAAAGGTTGGAAACGAATCAAGTCAGAATTTGCTTTCGCTTTTCTGTTTTCACTTGTATTTCACTCGTCAACAAATCGATCTACCCTCGCTGTGCGGCAATTATGCATCATCATTATTACAATCTTGAGTTGAATCGACGCTTGAATCGACTGGAGCGTAGCCCAACTTGACTTGGCTGCGACTTAGGCTTCAGCTTCAGCTTCCATGTCAAGTGCGTAAACGATGTACCCAGCAATCGCTGAACAATTGCAGCGGCGCGCCGGCAGCTAACGGGAGAAGAAGCCGCAGCAGCAGCAGCGGCAATTTTCGATTCCATTCATTAACTTTTCAGTCAGCGCCATGTTTCGCCCGAGGGCTCATTGGAATGATTGGCACAATCGATTCGCACACACACACACACACACACACATGCGCGGGGATGGCTAAGATGAGCCCGTCAGAAAACAGGCCGAGTCGCAGTCGATTTCACCATTTCCACAAGTGACAAAATTATTATAAATCTGAAAATATATGCGAGTTGCGCTGATATTGAAGGTACTAAAGTATTATTAATTTCGTACAGATTTAAATTTATTATGTAAACCAATTTCTTGTCATCTTATTGCATCTTAAGCCATTTGCTATTGTTCCTGATCCGATTTAAACCACAGCCCATAAAAAAAGTTTCCGAGTTTCTGCTGACGCTTTGGTACGCGACTTGCTTTTTATTTTTCTTGGCATAAGGAAAGTGCCAACGCATAACGGTCAGAGAATGGTTAAAACTGTTCGTGAGAGAAGAATCGTCGTATCGCAAATACATAGAAATATATGCTGTACATACATAACTTTAAAATAGTTACTCAACTAAAACTCTTGCAGGCCTAACCGTAGCTTGATTTCGTTTTACTATTATGTATTTGCATGTTTTCTTTCGTATATCGTTCGCTGAGTTACTTCTTCTACTTCTTTTTGGGGAACAATGTGTCCTTGGCCTCGTCGAAGAGATCCAGTGCGATGAACTTCAAGTCCTGCGCAGATGTCGGGAAGTTTTTGAACGGTTCAATAGACGCTTCATCGCCGGGCTTGACGCCCTTGACAAAGTTATAGGCGACAGCGAAAATCTTGCGACCCTCGTGTAGGACAATGCGTGCATTTGCTTCCGCCTGATGGGGATAACACAGAGATGCAACAGTGCCTGCACCGAGAGTCGTGTAGACGAATTTCTTGATGACACCGCCGCGAGCTGCAAATATGAGACCAGCCAAACCGCCCATTACAATAGCTCCGCTGCGATGCATTGAGTTCTGTGGCTCGTTGAGGAAGTCAATGGAACGCTGTGTGTGCGCCTTGGCCGTTTGATAGTAGTCGGCTACAACGGTAGTTCTCTCGGCAAGCTCATTGTAGCCGCGCTTTAGTTCGAGACGCACCTGGCGCACACCATTCTCTAGAGTACCGTACGCAGCATTCTCCTTGGGTTTATCACTTGCATGGGGCTTGGGTCTGTAAGGAAGATGAATATAGCAATCTATTGCCGAGACAAGCAGATCAGATACTTACTGCGCCGGCCGAATTGTGCCGTAGATAGGCAGCTCGCTGGGCCTGCAGACCATTGGGTTATTTTGAATGCTCTGTATCTGTGGCTGTGTCTGAGGTACCGCCGTGCTCATACCGACAGCGGCAGCTGCTAGGAGAGGGGCTTTGCGTAACATTTCTTCTTTAATTTGTTGCTATCCTAGGTGGAAACGTTTTGAAGTGTCTATAAATATATTAAGTTATTTAAATGACTACAAATTTACATCCAAACTGTTAAAAAATGATTACAACTCTCACCTCAGTTTGTTTGAAGCATTGCATAAGGTGTCATAGAGCTGTCAACAACACGATTCCTTTATCGATTAAATCTGTTTTTGATTTTTTCAGAAAATCGATTTTGTTTTAATTTTTATTTCCATAAATATAGGTGTACTACTACTGCGGTTTGGCACACTTTTTACGTGGCATTAATATTAATAAATATATACTTACTAAATATATATATATACTAAATATATACTACAATGTTTTTTGGGGAAAACAATTGTAATAATCGAATCGTAACAAAATCGATTTACTGAAAATCGTATCGTTGTTAGCTGTAATGTGTCAGTTGCACGAGACGATTGCTTGACGTCGCCAACCTGTCAGCTGTTCAGTCAATTTCCCACATCTGGCAACGCTGTTTTACAAATATCGATAGTAAAAGTTAAGCTATTTCAATTTGCGCAAAATAATTATGCTAAATGTTTAGATTTAGTCTAGAAGTAAAATGTTATAAACCAAAACAGCGCAAATAGTGTATAATGCATTTTGCTCAACAAATATCGCGCTGCTAATTTAATGTTAAACTCATTGCAATTCTAGGGTGACCATCGCGACTTACGCAAGAAGAAGCATACACTGTTGTGTTGTGGTGTAGAAGCTCTCGCGACTTGCGAGAAATTTTAATTTGACAAATAATGAAATAATTCAAATATCATATGCTATAAATATGGCACCAAGGGCGAGAAAATATTCAGCGCAAGGCTAAGACGTAAGTGCCAGCACCTATTAACTGTAAATAATCAACCAAAACAAATTCATTGAGCAATAACATGTGCTAACATTACGTTAACATTGGCGATAAAATATGCAAAGGGATAGGAAAAACTAACGTAAATAAACCCAAATGAAAATCGTGAGCAGGCAAAAATAACCGGCGTGCTACAATCTATTGAATATATGCAATAATATTAAGTGAAAGCAGAGGTGCGTGTGTAAGTGTGTGTGCGTGTGTGATAATAGATTTCCATTCACCTGCCACCTACCACCCACTTGCTGTGCTTCTTGTAATGTTATCAGCGCCTCGAGGCGCGCTAAAATCGCCCACAACAACAGCAACATAAGTGCCAGCGGCATCGACAACAACAACAACGACAAGGCAATTCTCAAGGACACACACAGCGTAAAGTAGGTGAGACAAGTGTACATGTGTGTGTGTGTCTGTTATAAATAAATTCGATTCTAAACAATATTTATATTTGTCGTTTTACTGTTGCAGTTGAAGTTGGAGACGGAAGCAGCGAAACGTGCACGAAATACTAAAAAGCAATTAATGGGGGCCATGAACCAACAACTACAACAACACAAGCAGCAACAACAACAACGATTACTGACTAATAAAAGAGCCGTCGAAACTTTTAAACTTTAAGCTGAGCAATAATACTAGTCATAATTTCATATGGAACCGACCGCAGATTCCAAGTTTAGGTATGTATCAGGCAGAGTAAGAGTAGAGTATTACTTATTTTCTGCATAGCAAATACCCTATGTGCCTGCTCTAAGTCCGAATCACAAAGCAGCTTAATGCTTCACTGAATAATTCCCATGTGAGATATCAGATAGAGTAGTTCCATTGTACTTTAAGTGGAACTTCATTCAGACTCTATTTGAAACAATAGTTTCTATATCTATACGATCCCTTTCTACTCCACAAACTGCCCCCTTTCAATGCATCGTCACATTTGGTGACGAAATTGTTATACCCTCGGCGTTGTTAAATCATCTAAGCACCACACAATTGCGTATGTAGTTTGTAACGCCCCTATATTTGCTCTATAGATATTATGTGTAACTTTATTATTATTAAATACTAATAATGTGTCCCACATATATAAAATTGCCTGAATTGCAGCGATGTCGACGAGTACGGCTTCAAGCGCGGCGATAAGTTCGACTATTCGAACTACGGCAAATTCATGGATGGTTACTTAAGAACGCTGACGCGACGCCGCATCAAATGGGAGGCTATACTGCAACAGGATCCAGATCTCACGCAGCTGAGTCCGCAGCTGAAGCGTTACATACGCAAGGGTATACCAGGCCCGTATCGTGGGGATGTGTGGATGAGAATTACCGGAGCTGAGGCGGCGAGAAATCAAAATCCCAATCTATACCATAGTTTATTAAATATCGAACATTTCAACAAGGAAATCAGCGATTCCATATCAATCGATCTACCTCGTACTTTCCCCGACAATATCCATTTTGATGCCAAGAAGGAGCGATTGTTCAATATATTGTGCGCCTACGCCCATCACAATCGGGACGTTGGCTATTGTCAGGGCCTCAACTATATTGCCGGGCTGCTGCTCATTGTCACCGATGATGAGGAGAAATCCTTTTGGTTGCTCAAGCACATAGTGGAGAATATTGTGCCGCAATATCATTCGCATCAGATGACCAATTTACTACGCGACTTGGCTGTGTTTCGCGAGCTAATCATTAGGAGGATGCCAGCGGTCAATCGACATGTGGAAAACTTGGGTGAGCTACGAGAACTGGCAAGCTAATTTAATTATGATTGATTGCAATGTTCATGTTGATCTGCCGCAGGTCTGCCCTATGCGGTAATAGCCAGCAAGTGGTTCATTTGCATTTTCGCCGAGGTGCTGCCTGTGGAGACAGTGCTGCGCATTTGGGATTGTGTGTTCGCCGAGGGCTACAAAGTAAATGAATGCAATATCCTTTAAGAATAAAGGAATCTAAGCAACGTTCTCTCTCTCTCTCTCTCTTTCTCTTGCAGATTGTATTTCGTGCCGCCCTGGCCATGTTCACCACACACAAGAACAGCATTCTAGGTTGCGAGGATATTGCTGCACTGGCCAATATGTTCCGCGATACAATGATACAGGACAGCATTGTAACCGACTGCCATAGCTTTATACAAGCCATGTTCTCGTTGCGTTTGAAACGCAGCGAGCTGGAGAACCTGCGCAAGGTGTCCCTTCCGCTGAACGGGAACTAAGCAAACAGACAAACGAAACAAGAAATGAAAGACAAAAGAGAAAAGAACAAGAGGTAGATAAAGAGACAGAGAAACAGAGAAACAGAAAAAATACCCAATCGAAATTAGAACAAAATGAAAAGAAGCAATCGTAAAATTCAATTATTAGAGATGTAGCTTAAATGTGTCCAATGCGTATAGATATATATTACTATATATAGCAACATATTTACCATATGTGTAACTGTATTTGTGTACTTGTATTATGTTAACCCTTATGTGTGTGTATTTGTATGTAGCCTCATTGTAGCCAATGCATTTTGAGTATTATTCGAGACTAAAAACCAAAAGAAAAGAAGATAAAGCTAACAAAATATGATACCAAAGTCAAATTCCAAATTAACAAAACATCATACATCATGTATATGTGCAGTAGCTGTAGTTGTTGCCAAAATACACATATACACGACACATACACATACGCATAGAAAAGACTTTAGCCGTAGAAGCAGATCTTCCGTTTTATGAGTGTAAATTGTGTCTGTGTCTCTTATGTTTTCGATTTTCTTGTTGATCAATGAAGTATTTATTTTATAGTCGCTAGCTAATATATATACTATACATGTACACACACACATACACAGTTGTGTGTATAAATTTTATAATTCGCTTTTTAAATTGTTATATTGTTGCAAACGCCTAAATGTTAGTCGCTCGCTATGTACAAACCAAACAGAGAACAGAGAGAAACTCACTGTAACTATTTATCATGTATACTGTTTTTGTTGTATTATGTCAATGACTCTAGGAAATACTCACTGTCTAAACTATATATATACTATATATACGTACTACATTATTGAGGAATTGATTTGTTAATACTGTGAGTAGTATCATATATAAGTATGTATGCCTTGCAGGCTAAAGGCTTAATAAACCTAACTAAAACTAACCTAACGAACCAGCGAACAAACAACAATACATCAAACAACAAACACAAGAACAAGTTTTAGAACAATGCTACAATGTGTCCTCGTTTGCTTTTTTAAATAAATATATAACTGCTATTTGTTAGAAACTTAAAAAAATACGCCATTTGCTTTTATTATTCGGTTAATTTGTTTATTAATTCTTTGAAACATCGAGGGGAAGACGCAGATTAAAAGTAAGGTTTAGTCTAAGAGAGATGAATATGTTGATTTTAAGTTGTGATTTTTTAAATTTAAATAATTTGTTTTTATTTATAGTAGTATTGTTTTGTATCTTTGAATTATATTTAGCATACTTTTTGGAGCTAGTTTGAAACGATTAAGTAACTTAAGTTTTGGAAAATTATTTTTTTAATTTCCGACATTTACCTTACTTTATATTTCGATTTCCAACTATTTCTTTATATAGCTATATAGCCATGGATATAGTATCTTTAAGCTGCTGCTTAAATCACACTCACTTAAAATTTAAAATACACTTCAAATTGGAATCTCACTGGAAGCATTTCAAATGGCTCCTGGTTGCACAGAGATTTCTCCAGCTCAGCTGAAGGATTGCAATCCAATTACATTCTTTCCGCCTATGGCATGCCACAGTGGGCACCGCACATGGGCTCCGAGGATAATGCGAGCGAGGTGAGCAAAGTGCGACGTCCTGGATGCACGCCCAGATTTTCCCAGTTGATCCAGGAGAGGCGAGCGGTCAAGTCACTCGTGTTCCAATTGGCACGATCTGCTTTGATCTCGCCACGGAGACACTTCTCCACATAGGTAAGGGGATCGTAGTCGGTTTGTAGCACTTCGCGCAGAAGCGAAATGTAGGCAATGGCCAGACGCAGTGTGTCAATCTTGCTCAAACGCTTCTCATACGGAAATGTGGGCACATGCACCCGCAGCTCATCGAAGGCTGAGTTGATGCTACTGCAGAGTGCAAGAAAGAAAAGCGGAAAAGATGGAGGAATGCTTATTAGTTTCATGCTATGGCATGGCGAGGGTTAGCAAAGTGTGAAATGGAAAAGACCATTTAGTGTACCCAGTAGGTGCGGACCTCTGGATGCGTTTCCTTTCCCGCACATTCGCCTGTTGCCGTTGAATCTTGTAACTGGATGCGGCCGCTGAGCCATAGTTGCCACTGTTGGGTCCCGGTCCTGAGCTGGGTGCACCATTTCCGCCTCCGCCGCCACCGCCACCGCCACCGCCACCGCCACCGCTGCTGCTGGCACTGGGACTGTTGCACATCATGGGTGTGGCACCATTTGAGCCAAGCCCCACCAGCGAGTTATTATTTGTGGACGAGTCCAACAGATTTTCTGTGAGCGAGTCAGCAATTAGAGCAGGAACAGATGGAATATTACGAGAAGAAGCATCTTACCGTTATTGTGCTGCATATAATGTTGCTGTATGTGCCGCAAGTTGTTCGAGCTCAGACGCAGCCCAGCTCCAGGAGCAGAGCCTCCGCCGCCGGCAGTGCTGACGCCACCTTGATGTTGACCCGCATAGATGCAGGAGGGCAACTCGTTGATCAGGTCATCGTCGAAGTTGTGATACGGCAAATGGCTGCATGTGGAAAAAACTTTTTTAATTGAATTTAATTGACAATTTTGCCGACGGCAGCCTAGAAGAAATATTTCTAATAAGCTGCTCTATTTTTGCACATTTGTAAAATTATTAGAAAAGTTTTATACTTTAAAAATATTTTCGAAAATTTCCTAAAATTGTTGCAACATTTTCTTTTTACAAGAAAAAACTTTATATACTTTTTACACTATTTTTATTATTTTTTACCTAATTGGCGGCGAGGAGGACGAATCTGGCAACTGATTGCGTGACATTCTCAAAGTTTATTTGCGAACACCTTATTTATAATAATTATTTAATTCTTATTGCATTTTACTCTCAATGATAGATTGAAAGGAGCACTTCCGTTTTCCAATAAGTTTAAATGTTTAATGAGCACATCTCCAGGGATTTGCACTCCTTTTATAGCATCCTCAGTCCAATTGGAAATGCCATAGCTAAACTGGAACAACCCTTAAAAATCTCTCTGCAACTATTCGCCCGGATTTCTGTGGGCGGAGCTTACTTGGGTAGAGAGCGCTACAGGGTGTTTGCCCCGCGCGGAAGCTGTGGGAAAGTTGAACGTAGAACAAATAGGGCAAATTAGTTTATAATAAGCTGTGTTTAAATGGCAGCTAAATAATTTACATCATTCTTAAACGATTCTTATAATGTTTTAAAAGTGTTTTTAGGAAGTTAAGAGAAGTTTTAAGTAGCAGGACACGAATAATTTTTTTTAGGGGGGTTAGGAAGAAGTGTATTGACTGTAAAGAGAAGTTGACTTTAATAATAAATAATAATTTTGAAACGTATTTGTCTTTGCCAGGCCAAAAACATTTGCCCATCCACCCTCGTAGCTTATTACAAATTTCAGAAATTTCGAAAGTTATTGTACAATGTTCCATGTTATATTTATAATAATTGTTCTATTATTTATTATTATAAAAATAATAGCTTTTGGATTTCCTATCCTACTTAAGTAAATATTATTCTTTACTTATAATTGTTTTATTAAAATATCAACTTTTAGAATTATTTTGAATTGAACCAAATTTTATTTACCTCCCTTTCCTTTCTGCCTAACTCAGCCGTAGCGCCCTTTTCAAACTGCATAGCCGACTTCCAGGCAGCTCCTGCTCCTGTTCCTGTTCCTCTCTGTGACAGCTTCACCTGTTTCTGACATTTTGCCATTTGCTGCACAGCAGGCATCCGACATGTTTGTGCCGTACACAACTTCAGCTCCTAAGGGGGAAGGCGGTGATGGGGAGGGCTGTGCTGGAGTGAGCTGTGTGGGGCTGCTGTAGAGGGTGGTTGTTTGTGCTTTGAGAACATGCTGGAGCAACTTTGCTGCCATATGCAAGTTAGTCCTCTTAGCTGGTCTCTTTCGCGTTCTGTTAGTAATTTGAGTGCACCATGGAGGTGCCTACACGATCACAGAAGGCGACCTGTTGCGGCAAGGAACCCCACGTTGTGTAAATGGATATTCCCACGAGTCCCAAGGGGACAATTAGATTTGGACAAATAACATCCCGATACAGTTTACAGCTCATTAAACATTCGTCGCACTATCTGCGAAGTCAGTCCAGAATAGGGTCAACTAGGGAATGGGGTGGGTAGATGGGTTGGGTGAGCACTTGAAACCACAGCGTGTGTCATTGCCAGCAATTGTTGAAATTGAATTATGTTTATTTGATGTTTTGGTTTACGCACAAATTAGCTACGTCAGAGTGCAAGCGCCGCCTCGCACCGCCCCTCCCCAAGTGCACGACGCGTGCCACTGAGCCCGAGGCGCGAAGTCGCACAAAGAGCGCACAATATGTCAGGGCGGAATAGGCGGACGCGGATGCGCAAACCTTTTCATTACCCGTCAAATTGCTCGCTGCACGCGCCGGCGCACACTCCACCAATGCAGACGACACGCTCAGAGCGAGCTGGCTACAGCGACCTGATGACAGTAATCAGTTTTGATAAGGGGTACCGAGGGCTAGGACTGGCCCGGCACGCACCCAAAGCCGACATCCTTAAGTGAAATCTTGTTACAAACCAATGTAAACACGATTGTTAATTTAACTTCTGGCAATCTCTGCACCCCTCGCATCCTACGGCGCTTCGTACAACCCGTCATTGTTGTCGTTGTCGCTGCGGCGGATACGTGTATGTCATCGGACCACAATTAAATTATCACATTTCAAACGAGTGCGCCCGAACATAACCGGGCCAGGCGATAATCGCCCATGCACACTTCTATTTCTATTTCCATATTCATTTCGATTGCGATTTCGTTTTCGTTTTTCCCGACTCAACTTGACCGACTGTGGGAAAACGGAAACAAATAAAATAATCTTATGTGATTTGCATAAATCTTTAAAGCTGTCGGCTTGTATTAATAAGCACTCTCTTTATAATACTGATCAACATTCTTTTAAAGTTCAGGGGCAAATATTAAAAATATACAAATTTACAGATCTACTTGCTTATGTGTGTTATAATTTTTGATAATAAAACCTATCACAGGGTCAAGCTGATAAAATTTCTTAGTCATAAATGGACCATACTTAATACTATAACTTCATGGTAAATGTTTATACATAGTAGATGATCTTCAAAGTTGTCTTTGTATAAGTATTCAGACCAGGCCCGTAACTAAGCATTGCGGTGTACAGGGCCCCCTGGCTTCCAAGGGAGCGTGGTTACAAACTACTAAAGTCTCCTTAGAAAGTTACAAAAGCTTCAGACCGTTAGTTTATTGAGCTACAAAACACACTCTAAGGCGCCCAGAAGCTTTTTTCAAGAGACCCAAGAAATTGAACCAGATACTAATTTACAGAAATTTAAATTCAAATTTTGTATTAGTTATTAAGTTAGCTTTAGCTTAATAAACAATTAAACATTACATTAATTTACTAACTACTTTCATTAAGTTGTTAGTTCCCTTTCCCACCAATAATTTTGTTTAACAGTTAATCTCAAAACCAAATTCGACCAAGTCATGTACAAATAAATTAATTCAAGGGTTGACACACGCTGTGAAAAAACAGATTGATAGTGTCAAGAACTTTTCTCGCTGCACTCAAGCACATCAGCAAACAAACACACTCACACTCACACACACAAACTACACACGCACACTTCCTGCCACCCTATAGCGGGAGTACCAGTCCCAACTCAGTTGCGTCTGGAACATATCGATTAGCGTTTTGCATCCGCAGCAGAAATAACCAAAGCGAATTTCTCTCAATGCCGCCACACGACCACTTTTCCGCAAGGATAATCCCACCCCAACCCCCTTAAGTCTCTCACCCCCTCTCTCTCTCTCTTTCCCTCTCTTTCTCTTCGCGGCTAGACCACAATTCGCTGCGGCTGCTTTGAGCAATTGTCTGCGAAATTGTTTGTTTATTTTGATGTTGCTTAATGCGCGCTAAGTCGGGGTCATTCTGTATGCGGTTACGCTTGCAAAATATCCTGGGAAACGTAAACATCCTTCAGCGAGTCTGGTGAGTTTACTTCAAGGATATTTGGAAAGCTTTGCGTAGCTAAGCTTTTGCCTGGTGAAAATCCAAACTTAACTGTGCTTTATGGGGCAGTTGAAAGTTGACGATATCTTTTGAGCTTTTTTGGTTCTATTTTAGTTTGGTTTTTACTCCATTTGATAGGGCGCAATCTAATCGAGGCAACTATTAAAATAAAATTGCACGAATATATTAATTTATATTTTTGAACTACTTTAGATTAGTATTTGAATTGGATATGATAATAAACTTTGTTTGCCTCTCTTTTTCTTTGGTAAAGTTTAATTTTTCTATATTTAAATTGTTTTAATATTTTTTTTAAATATATTTTTTATTATTTCTATATATTTTATTTTGTTTTTATTGCAGTTAATATCTCAAATTTTTTAGTTATTATATTTTATATTTTCTTTGGTAAAATTTAAATTTGATTACTTTAGTAATAATATTTGTTAATATTTTTTTTTAATATAATATTTTTTTTTTATATTTTTTTAAGATATATGTTTTACTATATTTCAATATTATAATTAAAATTTTATTATATTTGTTATTAAAGTAAAAATATCAAATTTTGATTTTGACAAAGAAGGCACCCTAATACTTTTGTGGAATACCCAATAACATATACCGTACATTGACAGCTCCGCCTGGGGCTACCGAACTACTAAAACTACTTATGGTACATATGTATATTATGGCTATCAACTAAAGTGTGCGCGGGTTACTCAAGTTCAAGGCGTGTCATTCGGCTGTCAATTAAATTCGAGCCATGCTTTACGCTGTTTATTCTTTATATCGTTTGTTTTCGATGACGTTTTAGTTTTTTTTTTTTTTTTTTATTTTTACACAAGCGAGAGTACTTTAAAAACAATCAATGAACGTGTAAATACATTTTAATGGGCCAATCCCATCCCATACCATCGCATCGCATGGCAGCGCATCGCCTCACATACCATGCCCAACGATTTCCATTTGCATTTTCATTTACATTCTCATTCTGCCATTCTGCCGTGCCGCGTGCGGGTCCGTGTGCGAGTCCGAGTCCGAGTCCGATTTCGATTGCGGCTCTCATTGCCAAAGCTCTTAACATCCCCACTCGCAATCAGAAAAAATCGCAGACCAAAACAAACAAGACAAAAACCGGCAGCAACATAGCGAATTTTTTATCATTATATTTTGGTATTTGTTTCTTTTGCTTTTTGTGATACCCCGCAAATTGGATTGTCACAAGGGGAGTTTACTTCAAGCTCGCATGCAATTTTGGTGCGGAAAAATTTGGAAAAAATTTGAAATAATTTTGCGATTAGTACAGGGTATGCCGAGGTTGTTTACTTAATCTCTGCGTTCTTAAGCTTTCCCATCAATGTCTCTCTTTTAGTCTTTCTTTCATTCTCTTTCTGTTTTTACTCATTTCCTCAGCAGCTAATGCTTTTTAATTCCTTTGCTTTGTATTCCAATTTTTATCATTACTTACTTCATTATCTACTCCACTTGATCCTTTTCTCTGTTTTGTTTCGACTTGAATCAATTTCGTTCCTTTTCTTCCTTACTCTCTCCCTCGGTCTCATTAGATATCTCATCCACAGGGTATCGCTTTTGCGCGCTTTCAAGATAGAAGTAAAAGTGTTTGCCTTCTACATTGCACTCGTTGAAAATGCTAATAGAAAAGGGTATACTAAGTCGGTGTAAGGGTGGGTCACACGAAGCGGAAGACGTAGTTGATCCCTTAAACCATCGAACTATAAAAATTATATAATATAAACTCTAGGTGATAAAGATCATTTATACTGCAGGGTATTCAAAAGTCGTGCTTTCACTCGACGTTTGCTCTTCCCACTTGTTATTTTTTGGCTGCCAACTCAATTCACTTGTAGTTGTACTTGTAGTGCGACACAACTGGACAGAGACGCGACGATGACGACGGCGGGAACGGGAACGGGAAAGTGGAGGGGGAGGGGCAAGTGGACGGGCACGGGAGGCGAGGCTGAGGCGACTTTAAGGCAGGCTGGCGAGCCCACGCTGTGCTTCGCTCGCCAACTCAGTTGTCCGCTGTCCGCTGCACAGCTCGCACGTCGCGATTCGCACGCGAAGATCAAAGCAAATCGCTATAAAGAGTTAGGAAAAAACGCCAACGCCAACAACAACAAAAGTAAAAACTAAACTAAATTTAACAAAAAGTGAAACAATTGTAAAAACCAACGCCCTGCCCTGATCGATCCCAGATCCTACGCGCCGCCCTATGCGACGGAATAATCGAAATGCCAGCACGTTTGCACACTTTGGCTAACGAAACGTGATATATGTGGGGCAAGTGTAGGGTGCTTTTTGCCAGTTACAGTTACATTTTACCGTTGTCGCGGCGCTAGTTACAGTTGCAGCTCACAGTTCGCCGCGAGTCGAGCGCCTAATACGAGAATACTAGTTAATACGTAGTACTTAGATTGTTCGCACGGTCAAGTGGCTTGTCCAATGACGGAGCAGTGATAAGCGTGCCTAGCCAGCAGATAAGCCAAGGGGGCGCCAAGTCAAAGAGAGAGACAGCAAGAGCAATAACAATATTAATAACACAACAATTATAATATAATTAGCTGAAGATTTATGCAAGCGAAGCGTCACAGCAATGCCAAAGCGACAAGATATGGAACTGGAACTAGAGCTGGAGCTGGAGCGGGAACTGGAGTTGCCATTGCTGCAGCTGGCAAGCAAGGAGCGCGCCAAAAGTAAGTACATCGTGCACACATATAGCATACATATCATACATACAACACGCGCCATTTCTGGGGCATTTCTGGCCAGTAACCAGTTAAGTTGGTCAAACAAAAACCAAGTCACACACACAAACACACGCAAATGTTGCCAATAAATCAGTGACACTTGCACCACTGTGCCATGCATGGCAGAGCAGGCGGGCGGCGCTCCCTTCCGTCTCGCGCCCCTTACACATGCCTGACTTTAATCAAATGCGAATTCCAAAATATTTACTCTCAAATCTAATTAGAATATACATACACACACGCACACGTGGCATAACTTATAAATATCAAAGCGCAGATATCGTTGAAATGCCAATGGAAACTGAGTTTAATCAGCATTTGTCATGTTCCCCCATTGATAAGACTGACAATACAAGACACACTATACGTATTTGCAAATCAAGAGCTGAATAGTTATTTATTTCATTGCGAATTGTGTATAAACAATATGCAAATCACTTGAAGGTGGGGAACTGGGGGCAGGCGAGGGGTAAACTTATGCACACACACAATATCGCATGCGAGAAATCGTCGCTCACTGTTTGTCGCATGCAATATAATTATTCATATATGTTTCAAGTTTTCTATAATTATATTCATACACACTTCTTGGCACTCGTGTGAATGTGAGTCAATGCGACAATTCCCTAATTCGCGTGGGCAAAAAACCTTCGGCATTGGGGTTACTCACGTTCCCCAAAGTTCCCTCGTGGCGTTATCAATGCGTATTTGGTGCGATAGTCCCGGTTTCACTTCCGATCACAACAGGATGTGCAGTGAGTAATATTTTCTAACAGATAATCGCTCTGATAGCGTACTAAATTACAAGCTAGCCAAATATTTCTATACCCTTATTTGATTATATACAAATAATTATATTCTTTTTATACCCATCGAATAATAAAAATGCTCAAATAGGGTATACTAACTTCTTGCAAATCTATGTAACATAATGCCGAACCCCAATAAGTATATTTATTCTTGCTCAGGATTACTAGCCAAGTCGATTAAGCCCTGTTTGATTAGGCCATGCCCGTCTGTCTGTGTGAACACGCAGATCTAAGCTATTATAAAAGCTAGAGACATAAAATTTGACATGAAATACTATTTTTAGCTATGATTTAAATTAAAAACTGATCGCATTATAAATACAAGAGGTGTTTTAGTAAATATTTTTGTGCATTTCCGCTGCCTGCGCTCAGTTGTCGTTCGATGACGTCGATCCATCGTGTGAGTGAGATAGCAAAAGGAGTGAAACAGTTTGTTGTTGAAAATGTTGTATTTATTTGTTACAGCTTTTCAAAATTGACGAAGGGTATTTCACTATCGACTACGCTCGACTGTAGCTCCGCTTCTTCTTCTTTTTCAGCCTTTGATAGTTGCCTCAGCTCTTTATGGGTATAACAGATATTTACTGAGCACATAAGAAACACGTTTCGCATTAAGCTCCCTGTCAATTAGCAACTCCATTGGAATCTGAACAGAGAACCGCATTTGTTCTTTGCAATTCGCACCTAATAATCATAAATAAATAAATCGAAATTCGCCTACAATGTTGTCATTGTTTTATGCGTAACTCTAATATTATTATAGAAATTAGCAATGTTTTCAAAAGGAAATTTCCCATTACACTGACCGAAAAATTCCCCCACATAATAGTTTATTAAAAAGCCTATTTTATTAGTTTATTTTTACCCAATCATGTGAGCTCGGCGTAAAGTCAAAAAAGTGTTTTTATTCATCATAGTTTCCCAATAATAACGAGCTCATTAAACAATCATCACCAACAAATCAACATCCCATCCCAAAAAAAAGAGGAGCAGCAACAATGGATATGTGTCAACAAATTGTCCGAATTTTCGTTGATTTCGTTGATGTTGATGTGATCTATCATGCAAATTGCCGCTGACAGTTCGCGGCAACGCGTCGCTGTTGATCGGCTCTGGGCACGTGTCGACTAATGACGCAGCCTCTGCCTATGGCAATATATAGGGGCTATAGCTATAGCTATAGGGTCCGCGATGCACCTGGCGCTCTGCTCCATGCCCAATGCAACTGGGCGAGCAGCAACAGCTGCAGCTGCTGCGCTGCATTTTGATTTGTTCTTTTGCGTAAAAACCTAGAAAATCAAATAGTCATAGGCGAAACAGAATACTCTAATCCATAAATAATGCGGCTGCATATAATTATTTTATAATTATTTAATATATATATGTCTTTCTTTCAATTCTACTTGCATTTTACTTTAACAATTTTCTTAAACTAAAATAAAAGTTAAATAAATTAAATAAAACTAAAATTCTTAAAAAAAATAAATGAGTTTAAAGAGTTTAAATAATCTTTATCCATTTGGAAAGTAGATTTTCTTCCCTGCTCTATCTAAACATTATTGACTTAGTCTAAAACAACTTGCGACAATAACGAATCTTTGCATTGTTTTGCTAGTTGATTGCGTTAGGTAAATTGATCCGAGATAATCAACAGTTTAACTCGCATGACACACGACCAGTGCAAAGTTCTCTCTGCTTCCTCACTTGCCACTTGCCACTTTGCCACTTGCCTGGGAAAGCGTCGAGTAGAAATGAAAACGATGCCGGCGATTAAATAACAACAGCAACAGTTTTGCGCGCCAACCGAGCCGAGCGAAAAAAGAGAGAGAGCGCTCTTTGGCTTAAGAGAGAGCGCGCAGCTGGTGCAGTAATAGCAGCCGCAGCAGCAGCAGCAGCAGCTGACAACGACGCGTCGCCAGCGGCGTCAACGTCGACAGCAACGTCGACAGCAACTGCGGCAGCGACAGCGCAAGAATGGTAGCAGCAGCCCCACAGCAGCCCTAGCAGCGTTTGGCGTTCGGCGTCCATGTTGGCGTTGGCTGCTGCGCTGCTGGCGTTTTACAGTGGGGTCTATTGTTTTTTTATTGAATGTTCATTTTCTTAAAATTTTTATTGCTTTGGGTTAATATTGATAAAAGAGCTACATAATGTTAATTATTTAATAATTGTGGATTTAGTGAAGTAATTTCTTGCTTATTACTTAAGTAAATATTTTTATTTAATTTTTTTAGAATGTTTTTGTGTGGATTTTTACGATGGAAAATAATTTTAATTTATTTATAGAAGTTTTAATCTTTAGAATGTTTTTGTGTGGATTTTTATGATGGAAAATAATTTTAATTTATTTATAGAAGTTTTAATCTTATAAGAGTCTTGTGAAAATATTCTTATTGCTTTTTAAGATGGAAAATATTTTAAACATACAGTAAACAGTTATGCTTTACTAATTCGCATAACTTTTTGATTCACCTGAATTGGTAAATTAAATTTATTTTCAATAATGATGATATTTGGGGCCTGGTAACCACTGTGCACGCTGGCGTTGCGTGCAGGAGCAAAAGTTATAAAAGTTCTTCGCGCGTCGTACGAGCGCTCAGTTGCTCTCGGTCATTCGTTGTGGTTGTGTGAACTTTTGCCGCAGCAACAGCAGCAGCAGCAGTCGCAGTCGCAACAACAGCTCAGCAGCAACAGCAACAACAGCAACGCCAGCGACAACGACGACAACAACGACAAGAACAACAGAAACGGCCACAGTAGCCAAAGTGCCCACAGAGCAGCAAGAGACGACATTGTCGCCATCGTCATAGCCAGCGCCGTAGCCATCCGCTAGTGGCAGAGCCCAGCGTCGTCGCCAGCGACGTCGCCATAGCAAAGAAATCTTGTGCGAAGCAACAGCAGGAAGAGTTTTTTCTCTCGGTGTGGGAAGCCAAAGACAAAACGTTTTGTGGGTGCGTGAGTGCGCATAGTATAAAATTAAATAAATAAATTAAACAACAGCAACGGCAGCAACAACAACAACAAGAACAACAGCAACAGCAATGAGAAGCTGAGCAGCAGCCGCAGCATATATCAAATAGATATACAGTTATGTGCCAATATAGCTATGCTTCTCCCATAGTTATAGCCGCAGTCTCAGTCTCGGCTGCTGCTGCTGCTGCTGTGTCTATGTTTATGTTGTTCTTGTTTGGACAACTATGACGCGATGTCGTATTGTTAAATAGAGCATACTATGCGACAGTCCGACAGGGCAACAACAGCAACATTGGCTGATATTTATTTCAACATTTTCCTTTTTGCTCGAGCGAAACATCGTCAGATTTTCGAAAAACATTTTGTTTCCCCCTCATTAAGTTTATTGCAAGTCAAAACCAATTGTTGTTATTGCAACCATCTTGTTGTTGTTTCTATTATTGTTGTTGTGGTTGCTGCTGCTGCTGCTGCTGCTACCGCTTCCAAATTGCTGTCAGTTGGGCGCGCTGAAAACGCGCGCAAAAATATTAAACATCGTCTCGCACACCACGCGGCGTATGAGTAACGAATGCCAAATGATTTCGCTCACACTCGCTCGCGCGCGCCTCTCCTCTTCCATTCCCCTTCTTTTTCTAGTAATTTTTCATTAACGAAATATGAACAAACAGTTTTACAGTTAATTTATAGCTGCCACTGCAGTTGCATTCGTAATAACAATTCAAGTGCGCAAAGATTTTTGCACAGCCGACGGCAACGTGTCGCATGCGTAATGAACAATTTGCGCACACCAAAAATTGAAAAACAATAAAAAAAGAATTTGAGAGCAGCAGTTCTATATATGTGCGTGTGTGTTGCTCTGTGTCTGTGTGAGCTTCCGTCTGATCAAAAGCGAAACGTGGCAAAGCGTGCAACGGATTTCCGCGCGAAGGCAGCAGCAGCAGCAGCTGCACAACAGCAACAGGAAACGGGCTAAGGAAATCGGGCAGGCGGCAGGCAGCAGCATCCCTGTGGGTGCCAATTGTGCAGCAGGATTAGCCCTTGTCTAGGACCAGCAACAGTAGCAGCAGCAGCAGCAGCAGCAGCGGCGCCAGCAACAACTTGTATTGTCTTTCCATAAGGTAAGCTCATTACGTACGCTGGCAACCTCGCCATGTTGACAACAACAACAACAACAACAACAATAACAACAGAAGCAGCAAAGACAACCTAAATAGACAGAAACCTTCGCATGTGTGTGTCCTGGCCTTATCCCGAGAGCACCAAGAGCTCCTCCTGCCTGCCTGCATGGCCTGCGGATGAGCCGCTAGCGCGGTGTTTGCTTTGCTTTTATTTATTTATTTGCCTGTTTGTCTGTCTGACTGCTTGCATATACGTTTGAGCAAATAACAACAACAACAAGGATAATAATGACAGGCAGCAGCAACAACAGCAACAACAGCAACAACAATGGCAACAACAATAGCAACAAGAATGACTTTATCTTGACAGATTGCCAAGCAGCTGCCCCAACTCGACTCTATTTTGCAATTCTCTAAAATGTTTAAAACATATGCAAATTGTTATTGTCATTTGCACTTGCAAATACCCCTAGCCCGTTGGGGCAACCCTTGGGGCATTATTAAGTAATTATTAAGTTGACGTGCTGCGAGTTATTTTCATAATATTTTTATAATGGGTTAAATATCATAAATGCTAAAGAAATTAATGAGAATTTAGGAGGAGGCCGAAGATATAATTTGACTAATGAAGTGTGCCATAAACTGTCTGAAAATTTAAAGATTTGTAAATTGGGTTAAAAGTTTCTTTTTCAAGGTTAGTTAAAGCATTTTCTATACAAATTGTTTCATATTCTAACTGAAAGTTAAAAGACGGTTAAATGAGCATAAGTCTATTAGACAAATGGAATTATAGCATGTACTATACACAAACTCCTAACTAAATATCATTAATATTCCACAATTAATCTGAAAACCTAAACACTTGTTTATTGGCTTAGGAGACTCTCTTACAAGGTGAATTACAGCAATCTTTTTACCATATCGTTTCATATCCGACTTGAAAATTGAAATGCTCGTTTATTGAGCTATAAGAGGCTCCACAAGGTGATTTATAGCATTTGCTAAAAAATCTACGTACCCATTCATTTTAAAATTGTTCCGTAATCTATCTGTAAATTTAAAGACTCGTAAATTTGATAAAAAATCTTACAGAATTCGTTATATCAAGTGCTATAAAGAATCGTTTTACCAAGTCGTTACATATCATAAATGAAATTTTGAATACTCGTAAATTAAGCTAGAGATCTTTCTTACAAATCGAATTTTAGCATGTACTATAAAAGATCTGTTTACGTAATCAAATCATGTTTTAACTTAAATCATAGCTGTTGTTGATCTACTTGCTCGTGAAAAAATTCACCAAAAACTTCTACAAACTATAACAACTTGCCATACATTTTTAAACATATGTAACCTGATGTAGTATCTGTAAAAGAAAAGAAAGAATTGCCACACAAAGCAGACTTCAAACAGATTCAAACAAGAAAAGTTTTGTCAGTTCTGTCTCCCCGCCTACAGCATCGACTCTATATTAGACTTATCAACATGCCACAGCAAAGATGGGGCAAGCTTACATGTCTCACTGCCACGAAGGCAACTGCAAAAACAGAAATTCGCTGAATGCGCCAATGCTTGCCCCGTTTCCGTCCCCTGTCCCCTTGCACGCCCCTTTTTTATGCATGCAGCCAATTGGAATTGGTATTCAAATCTTAACAATGCAAAAATTCAGTAAAAAAGTAAAGGAGGATGAGGAAAATATCAAACACGAGGAGAGAGAAACAAACATTGCTGGCAATCACCTGACTCCGGTGCTGGCCGCTTCGCTTCAGGCAGCGCCGTTGTGGGGTTATGCTAATGGCGGAAGATGTGTATCCTTCTCCTTCTCCTCCAGCTACTGTTGCTGTGGCTGCTCGGGGCGGGCTGCTTCACAATATGCTTGGAGGCGGACTGATTGGAAGCGCATAAAAGTAGCAAATCAGTGCGCACTTTGAAATTGAAATTGTAATCAAGAGGCGCCTCACAATGTGGCATGGGGCATAGGTCATGGTGCAAGGTGGAGGGGGAGGGGGAGGGCAAAGGGGAGCTTATGTGTGTGGGATTATCGCTGCTTAGCTGGCTAAATTTGAAATTGGCAAACGATTTGCTATTCGATTAAGAAGACAACAACTGCAAGGGCAGAGCTTGATTCCACGGAAAAGCATTAACAACACAACAAACACTCACTGACACACACACACACACACACACACACACTCAATCGCACAAACACACACTGATGAATAAATCGAAATGAAAATAGATTTGCGAATTCATGTTTTCAACAATAAACGGACTCATACATATATTAACAAGCTAAAAAGGTTCTACTAGGCAAGTCGACAGTTTGATACTCTTGTAAAAGGTTTGCACCGATTATTCTAAAAACAAATTTATGTAGCAAAACGTTAACGGCAAGTTTCAAAAGCTAAAATTGAGAGGGATAGAAAAACAATAAGAAGTAAGTAAAATTGAAAATCTAAGCGATAAATCAAGTTATCCAATAACGCTGATCATAAATATTTTTACTATATAAGATCGAAGATGTCTCCTTTTCGACATTATGAACTTGGAAGGGATTGTTCAACAATAAAAAGTATGTTATGTTTTGTTATGAGCAACAAATCGACTTATCTGATGATGCTGATTAAGAATATATATGCTTTCAAAGTAAAATATTCCTTCTTTTTGGCGTTACAAAGTTCCCTTCAAAGTATACATACCCTTTGTAGTGGTTTACAAAAAGAGTAGAGTGGCGCAAATAGGGATACTCGTGTATACTCTTGAATAGCCGTGTGGATACTCATGGCTGGACCCGCTGGATACCCATGGATGCTTATGGCACCGATGACCTACATTTCGAAAAAGAAACACACAGACACAGGCCGAGGCAGAGCAGAAAAATATATAAATTCTAGCCGGCCAGGCAGGAAGCTCAGTCTCCTCTCCGTTTGGTTTGTTTACAAGAAATGCAAAAATCATGAAGCCGGACAGATGAGCAGACGAGCAGGCAGGCGAGGGAAGCTAGTCCGTAAGGACCCTTCAATTTACATAGGATGACAATGGCAGTGCGGACATAACGAATCTGAACCAATGGAACTGCAATGTACTCGCTGGGCGCAAACTTGTTTCCCCCGCTCCGCGTCTCCCCTCCCACTTTCCAATTGTGGGCGAAATTTAATATTTGCTAAATAAAAGATATATGGGGTAGATGGGCAGGTGGTACAGTGGCAACATTTGCATAATGTATTGAGCATTTTGCAGTTTAGTGGCAAAGGTTACACACGCACGTAGAGGGAGATCCGCCCAGCTTATTAAAATTTAAATGCCACAACAATTGACGACAGTTCCTTGTGTGTGGGTGTGCATGTTTCTTTTCAATCATTTGCCATTGTAAACCTTCAATATATTTTACTCCTTTTACGCGAATTGTTGACAAAATTGCCAGACTGATTTCCATTTGCGGAATTCTTATGAGTTTCATTTGTCCAAATCAAATGATTTCATTCTTATGAGTTCATTTGCTTTCCCATCGTCCCATAAAAGCTTTCAATTTGAGTAACTTAATACATATGAAGGGAAACTAAATACCTCGTCATATTAAGCTATATAATTTTAGGACACAATGTCGAGAAAAAGGAATCATTTTAAACAACCTAAACTCACAACGGTCGAATAGACTTTCTTTAAAGAAGTATATCTGGCAAATTTTTCACTTAGTTCCTTTGGTTTCAAATTTCAGCAATTTGTTTAGATCACTTAAAGGCGATAAAATCGCAAAGAAATAATTTAAAAAAAAAGAAGAAAGAACAATTGAAAAGACATCAACTGTTCTAAATATTCGTTTTATTTGCCTGCAAAATTTGTTTACTCGTTTCTTGCCCTTTGAAGTCGACTTAACTATGGCAAATTCATGTGTGATTAATCACAGCACAAAACGTGTGAATTACAAACTAAATTATAGCATCTGCTATAAAAAAATCTATTTGGCAAATCGTTTCGTTTCGTTTTATTTCATTTCGATTTCTTCAACCGCGCAAAATTTGCAGTTACCCGTTTGGTATAAATCGTGCGATTTGCTGCCTGATTTACTCAACGATTAGTCGCAATAGTTTGCCATAAATCCGCGCCAATTTATGGCATCCCGAAATAATTACGATTTTACTAGTTGTTGTTGTTGCTGCTGCTGCTGCTGCTGCTACTGATTGTTTATGGGATCGAGAGCCAACATCAATATCGTTAATCGCAAGGCGTGAAATAAACAATGCAGCACGTACACGTTAGCGATTAAAAAGTTAAATTGTTTATAGCGCAAATTGGGTACAGAAATCGAGAAAAAATTGTGAATTTAAAGAACTCTACAAAATGGGAATACGACGTGGAATGCGACACGGCATGCGAAACGTATCCAGTGGCAGCGTAGCCCGATTTTGTCGCCGTGAAAATTGCTTTCTTATCCGAATCTGTCGTATTGTGGCGTTTGGGGGATTCAGTTGCAATTAGACTGACAAGTGACGAGTTGCCGCAGACAGACAGATGTGGAAGAGGTGAAGGAGAAGGAGGCTAGCGGGGGAACAGGCGAATGACTGGCCAGTGCGAATGATGAGCTGTCATCCGGCTAAATGTCGGCATTTTAGCCGGAAGCTCAAGAGCTTACTAGAACGCGAGAACGCAAATGTGATGCTACTATAGAAAATAGTATGGATCGAGTGTGTTTGTCTGTGTGTGTGTAGATTACGCTTACTATTACCCACTTAGCGCCGTTCTACAATTCAGATATGCAAGTGCGAGTGCGAGTACCTCAGCCGGCGGCTGAATGCATAATAAACAAATCCTATAAATGTGCAAATTGCCAGGCAACGTCATTGAGCGTCGTCTGTCTCTATCTCTCTGTCTCTCTCTTTCTCTTTCTCTATCCCCCTCTTGCTGCACTAAACATCATCTAAACATCATTAGCATTGCGATTATCATCAACATCTCTTGCAGAGTCACAGCGTGAAAGTGAATGCACTTTTCTATGCATGGACGCTAATTACAGCGACAGCTTGTCTATCTCAGTTCTCCCCCCTACAGCCTCTTTCCCCTGCCCCACCTCCCTCCCTGCCATCCACAAAGTCTCCCCAGAGCTAAACGCTTTTCTTTTGTATGAAAATTATTTAGCACATTTTTCACTGATTGCGGCGCTTATAAAATTTTTCATATTGTTTACATTTGTTTTTGTGAGAAAGTATCTGCGCGTTGGCAGCGGCAAGTCGATCGATATATAGGCATATATATTTACTAGATTTTGTAGCAAATTGTTGGGTTTTCTTAATTAACTGATTAACAGCTGCGCACGGAAAGAGGGAATCATCTTTAACAGAGTTTCAAGAACTTAAGCAGCAACATACTGAGCTGTAGATACTTTTAAAAGGAAATATTATGTTTCTATAGATATAATTGTTATTCTTTATTAATAGATTATTTTTTAATAATTTGATAATTAAATTAGAAAAGTATTTTAATTCAAGCGAAAGTATGAAAGATACCTTTCAAAGATGCATTTTCGTTATTGAGATATTTGCTTTATGAAAAGATACTTAAACTTACTTAAACAATTTTAAGAACATCTTAGGCAAAGCTAAGTAACTAAGATATATTTTAAAGCGGTATTTGTGATAGATAGAAATATAGATAGAAATGTATATTGCTTAAGTACAAAGACTTTTCAAATGAACTATAATTTTCAAATAGATATAACCATCTTAACCAAGTTAAGATGAGTAAATATCAATATGAGTTCTAGATACTTTTCAAAACTGGTTAGTGGTGTCTATAGATACTAAAGAAAAGCAGCTAAACCCAAGCAAAGAGTGGTAAATAGCAGCTCACTGAGTTCTAAATACTTATGAAAGATAGCTTCCTGTACTTCATATACTTTTCACATAATTGATTAATACACAACAACAATTGAGATGTTTTTTTCCCAAGCTATGCAAATATAAATCATAATTCAACTATGCAAATTAACGCGCAAGAAATTCCATTAAAAATGATTACCCATTGTCAGCGCGGCGCCCAGTTAGCTTGAGTTATTTACCGTTGCTTCGCGCGTACTGCCACTGCCACTGCCACTGTTACTGTTAGTGTAACTGCTAATTAATCGTATATATCTCATATAAGCTGTGCCAGACGATGATGTGGTCGGTGCTGGTGTTGTTTCTGGGATCGACATTGACTTTTCAATTGAAACAAATCATTATTATTTGAGCATCTTTTTCAATTGGCCGCGCAATGAGGCAGCAGCGGCAGCAGCTCAAGTCGAGCTGAGCGTGTTGCTGGAG
Source organism: Zaprionus ghesquierei (assembly GCA_018904095.1). Lineage (NCBI taxonomy): Eukaryota > Metazoa > Arthropoda > Insecta > Diptera > Drosophilidae > Zaprionus > Zaprionus ghesquierei. The sequence continues at coordinate 2,637,121 of JAEIGP010000676.1, forward strand.
CGTGTCAAGAGATCGCACCCCGAACGCATCCGCAGCGGATATATCGCAGTGAACTTGACTTTGTGGCGAGCGAGCGATGCCGCGTATGATCCTTTCATTTTTTTATGCGAAACTAATTAGCGAACTCACTTCAAGCGTTGCAGCTTCATTTGCATGCAGTGTAGACATCTATGTATGTGTATGTGTGTGTGTGTGTGTGTGTGTGTGTGTGTGTGTGTGTGTGTGTGTGTGTGTGTGTGTGTGTGTGTGTGTGTGTGTGTGTGTGTGTGTGTGTGTGTGAATAAGTGTGGGCAGATCTAACGCCCAGACAAGTTCTTTCGCTATGCAAGATCTAAGTGGATCACACGATTTATGTGAGCTACGTCAAGCGAGAAAAGTTAATCGATTTGAAATTGTGCCGTGGGGTAGCTGCATTTTGTCAGCGATTAGGCAACTATTGTGAGAGTTATTAATGATTATTTGGTGCTATTATATTATAAAGATATATTATTATTATATTCGTATAGTCTCCTATATAGTAATCTCCTAATATATAGTAATGCCTCAATCAATCTCTGATTGGGTAGATCAAATTGTAAACGATTCTAGCTTGCACCTACCTTTAATTTGTATACTCTGCTCACATTGGGAGTGCTTTATGCGGGTATATGAAATGTATAGAGAATTGTATATATTTAGTTTAATAATAAATGCAGAGTATTTCACAGTCGCCACTTAATTCGCATCTCTTTTACACTCGTTTATTATGCAAATGATATACGACAACCTGTCGATTTTATAAAACCCTGCAGCTGCTGCTGCCCATGCAATTGACGTACAAAATGGGTGGCACCCCGCCCCGAGAGAGAGACAAATGCAGAACGCAATTAGCGCGTAGCTTTGCTTGCAGTGCTTGCAATAAGATTGCGCATACGACATGTGCGCCCGTGCTTGGGTTGAAGGTAAAATGCCGATGGTGTCGCTGGTCGACGACGTAGTTTATAGCATTGAGAGACTGAGTAGCCAGCACTCATACACAGACACACACACACACACACACACACACACACAGACACAGTTATATGCCCTTTTTGCAGTGCTCTAAACTGTCGCAGCTGCTGCGTGCGACGACCTTCAGGCAGACGCTAACTGCGATGTCAAACATTCCGCCATGCTGCTCCTTATTGTTGTTGTTGCTGCAAGTGCTGCCATGCAACTCCACTGACCGAAAAGGCAGCCACACACAGAGTGTATGTGTGTGTGTGTGTGCTGTGCAGCTGCTGCAGCGTGCGACGTCTATGAAATTGATAATTAATTATCCTGCCAGCCAGCGCTTCATATTACCAGCATGGCTCTTTCCTTCTATCTGCCCCTCTCTCCCCTTACCCCTTTCCCTCCTTGCCACATTGCATGTGGCATGCAGCTTGCGGCTTTTCGCGGACACGCTTCGCTTATTCTGTTTACAAGTGCGTGAAAATTTGCGCTTAACTGCTTATCACGTGCCGCGTGTGGCGTGAATTTTACTGCGGCGTCCAACACTGGCCACATATGGACAGCAGACATACACACACATACACACACACACAATGTCATATGCTAATTTAAGCCGAGTTGAATGCAGCCGTAAAAGTAATGCGCATAATAATGCGCCGTAATATTTACAGTTTTATTATGCTGCGCCTCGCTGTCCCTTTTTGCAGTTGACCAACTGTTTTTATCATCCTTCACGCAGACTGCTCAAACATTGTTCCTCTTTTGAGTAATGATCCTGCCGGGGATGGGGGAGTATTAGCAACTTTAATTGAGGCAGAAATCTGCTTCTAGAACTCTAGCTAGCTTATGGTGCATTATTACTGAAATCACTAAGTAAACTTTACGTATATTTCCTAGAAATCGCCTAAACATGAGAAAGTTAATAAATATCTAATGATTTGGGTAAAGGGAGTAAACAGTGATAAACATTTAGTTATAACTACTCTTCTCTTTTCTACAATTAATATTTAGTAAGATTAAGTTAGCTCTTAAAAGAAATGTTTAAAAAAAATCTAAAGCGTATCCAACATAAAGTTAAAGGAGAATAAAGGAATTCCGAACTTTTCGGTTAGTTTTTTCTTAAAAAAAAAAATATATATATATATATATATATGTATATATATAATCATATTCATTTTTTCAAAATATTAATCACACTTAAATATATTTTCTATGATTATTACTTATTATTACTGATTATTATATTTATTTTCAAGCGAAAAAAAGGTAATCATAATAAATAAATAAATAATACTTAAATAATAAATTTATAACTAAAAGAGTGAAAGTAAATTTGATTCAACTTAAACTGTATTGACTGTATTGTATTAACCTGTCTTGGGCACATGAGTAAATAAATACTTAATGATATTGACGGATTCTGAAATTAATTCTATTTGACGTGTTTAATTACACATAAGCTAGAGCCCATACACACACACGCATACGCACACACTGGAAGTAGAAGCAGTAAGGGGAAAGTTGGCAAAAGGATTAACCATTTAATGCAGCAGCTCACAGGAAGCAGCTCAATGTGGACTTAACCCAAACTTGGTATATATATTCAATCGAATGTGCGGGGAGAGAAAAAGTAGAGGGGAAGGGTATTGCGGTATATTGTTACCTAGTCAGTCATTGAGCACGAGCTGAGCTGAGCTGGCAAATCCCAAACAAAGCCAAATGCGCCACAAAAAGAAAACTAAAAGAACAAAAACGAAATTGGCGACGGGTGGCAAGGGGGGAGAGAAGGGGAAAAAAGTTGAACTAGCCAAGTGAGCAAAGGACATGAACATGATGACCAGCCAACCCACCTCCCTCCTCACCCCCCTACAGCTTCCCCTGCCACTAAACGCAATTACATTAAATCTTAGCTATTATTCTTTTACTGTGTGTGTGTGTGTGCACAACTTTTGCTCGGATCGGACTTGGGCTTTGGCTGAAGTTAATCGCCCACGAAGTGATTGAATTCCATCGAACGCAGGTTGAAAGGTTTGTGGAGGGGGAGGGAGAGGGAGAGGGAGAAGGGAACTGCTTCGCGTAATAAATGAAATAGCAACGACTCGGCTGCATTTGTTGCCTCTGCTGGTCTCTGTTTCTGAGAGGCTAACTTGGTTTATGGCCACATTCCTGTCCCCCTTCCCCTCTAGCCCCCTCCCTCTGCTGACCACTTAGTTAATTGCGCCTTTGTGTGCGCCTGACACGCGCCATCAAATTAATCGGAATCTGCCTTTATAATGCGCCTAATGAGCTTCATGCTCCCAGCACAATGATCTGGCAGAGATCGCTATAAGAGAGCAACGCTTTAGTATATCGTTTTCCCTCTTCTTCCACCTGCAGTTCCTTTGTGCGCCATGCACGACTCAGCCGGCAAGCCGTCGCCCCTAGCCACGCCCACACAGACGTCACCGGCGCCGGTGGATGCAACACCGCGTGGCGGCGGGAAAGCTGAAGATGAGGATGAAACCGATGCCATTGGTGATCTAATGGGTCACTATGGCAAGTGGCAGCTGCTGATGACGGTGCTGCTGTCGCTGTTCCAGGTGCCCAATACCTTTCACATATCCTCGTCCATCTATCAGGCGGCCAACAAGGATTTCTGGTGCCAGCGTCCGGCGCATCTGCAGCAGCTGCCCATCGATGTGTGGCGCAATCTCACGGGCGACGAGAGCAATTGTCATTGGCGGGCTGGTGTGGATTGGACGCGCATAAGCAATAATACATTGTCGGAGCAAGTGCAGGTAGGTCGCCAGTTCCAATAGCTTCCTGCTCACGACTAACGCTCCTCCCTCTCCTCTCACAGCAACAGGCCATCGAGTATGTATCTTCGGCTAGCAAACTCGTTGCCTGCAGCAGCTGGGAATATAAGACGGACGACAATCTGGGCAACACGTGGACCTCGCAATGGGATCTGGTCTGCGACAAAGAGTACATGAAGAACGTGGCCGAGATGTTCTTTTTGTTGGGCGTCGCAACAGGTGGCATCATATCCGGGTATCTATCCGACAAGTTCGGCCGCAAAACAATGCTCTTCATATCGGCCGTGCTGCAGACCATCTTCGGTAAGTGGGACAGCTCCTGCAGCGTCATAAGCATCATCATCATCTGCGACCTTTACTGTCACTACTCGATGCACACTCACACAAGCACACATAGACACAGTCATGCGGAAGTGGCATTGGCAACTGCCGTCAGTGTCCCCTTTGACTTTGAACTTGGCATTGACGACGGGGTCAACGTTGAGTGGGCTACGGATGCAGTCGATGCTGCCTGCCTGCTGCCTGCCTGCTGTCGTCCTTGTTGATTAAATCACGTACAATGTAATTGGAATTTGCATGCAAAAGGACATTATTAATGAGCCCCTCGAGCATGGCTAGACGGGATGTGCGAGATGTGGCAGCATGCGAGCATTCAACGCAAGTCGATAAAGTTTGTAGCACAGAGTGAGCTTTAAAGGGGGACTTTAAGTGCAGCAATTGAAGATGCCTAACTGTTGCTTGAAGGGAAAGTTCATAGGGAAAGGGTATACGAAGATAACCTATAGGGGGATATATGCATATGCCCTAAATTAATTTGTATATCGTGCTCCCATGTTAACTTCCAATTGACTTTTAGCTATAGTTTTAGACTCCATCTTTATTTTTATGCCTTTTATACCCTTCGAACATTGAAAATGGGAAAAAGGAGGGTATACTAACTTTGTGCAAATATATGTAACAGGCAAAAAGAGGCGTAGCAAGTACCACAAAGTATATTTTCTTGCTTATTATCACTGGCCGAATCGATTGCATCTCTGTACTTCGTCCCGTGTCTGTATGAACATACACACCTCGGCTATTATAAAAGCTAGAGATACTAAATTTAGCATGGAGCTTTATAAGTACTATACGCTTCTAAAGCCTATTTTTAATTTTAGGCGCCACGCCCACCGCCCACGCAAATCGGTTAAATGCAGTTAATTACGTGATTTTCAACAGAATAATTTAGTGACATCTTTCTGCGCTCGCATAGATAGAGATGAATACCATATGCACCTATTCATCAAATTTCAATATAATTGGATTTTATTATACAAAAGTTATAGAAGTAAAAGTATTTTATAGTTGCCTGCAGCGGTGCCTATGCTGTGTGCGAAAGTGAGATAGCAATAGGCGACAGAGAACATGCTGCTTGGGAATTGTTTGTGTATCTTACAAGATGCTACAATATTGTGTTTCGGGTATCTGCCTGTAGATTACATTACTTATTATTAACTTATGATTTAGCCTATATCTATATCTAAATTCTATATAAATATTATTATCTTTATCCCTCTCCAGGTCTCTGGTTATATTTCTGCAGTTCCTTCGAGTTCTATCTGACGCTTCGCGCTCTGCTCGGGCTCGTTTCGGTGTCGGTGACCTACTCTGGTCTCATTCTGGCCATTGAGTATGTGGATGGCAAGTGGCGCACCATAGCTGGCATGTACAATCTGTTTCCACTGCCCATCTCTTATATGATCATATCCGGATTGGCCTATCTTACGCAGGACTATCAGCGCCTGCAGCTCTGCATTGGCGTTCCGGGCATTTTCTTATGTTTTCTCTGGTAAGATCATAAAGTTTTCTCGCTGCCAGAAGGTAAACAAAAAGTTTGCGCGTGATGCGTGTAAATTGCCAATAAAATGTTTGTGTGTGTATGTGTGTGTATACGTGTGTGTGGGCTGTACAATACACGACTGATAAATAGTGAAACGTGCGTGGGTGTTGCAAATTATAAACAGCGAAGAGGCGAGACGAGGCAATGAGAGCAGATCTAACCGATATGAAGAGGTGTCTAATTTATAGAACTCATATCTCTCTCTCTCTCCCTATCCCAGGTTCGTTGTGCCGGAATCTCCGCGCTGGCTGCTGGTCAAGGGTCGCATCGATGAGGTGCGTCGCATCATTGAGGCGGCGGCCAGTTTCAATGGACGCCAATTGCCGGTGGATTATCAACTGACGCCGCCCACGCAGGAGAGCAGCTCACAGGATTTTACATATCTGTTTCGTTCCGGCTACTTGCGTCGCATCTCCATCTGCTTCTTTTGCATTTGGTTCACCATGAATCTGGTCTACTATGGCATCATCTTGAACATGAGCTCGTTTGGAGGCAATGTCTACTTGAATTCGGTGAGTTGACAATTTACATAAAGTACTTTGCGAGGCGGGGCGGGCAGTCGCAGTCACAACTTGTATCCATCAAGCATCGAGTGACAACACACGCTGCGTATACGCAATTTAGCGTTTATAAAGTGCTAAGGGCGCGGGACAGGCTGGATGGACGTCCAGGCGATATCTGTTCGCTAATTGGATTTGTCATTCCACGTTGACAAAGGGAGGCAGCAAGGGAGGAGCAGATGGACAAAGAGCAGCGAAAAATGTTTACTAACGAATTATGTTGTCGATGTTGTTGTTGCTGTCGCTGCTTACAAGTGCCCCCACTATCTGGCCAGACACTTGGACAGCTTTATCTGCGGCATTTGGCGTAGGGCCAAAAACGAGACGAGACATGACAAGACGAGACGTGAATGCTGCACGGGGAAATTGTCAAAAAAAGCAAGCAACTTGAGTTTTCTTTTTAGCTCGAAAGAAATTAATTATGCAGAATATAATAAATTCCGAATATCCCAAAATTATGAGGTGGAGAACATTTCTAGTTTCTTGGGCTGCGTGCAAGTAATGCCCATTGCCAAATAACGCGATTTATAAGGGGGATCAAACTGATACTCAAAACAAATTTTTAAAAACACATAAAGCAAGGGATTCTTCTCGATTTACATAAAAGCATTTTAAAACAATAAGATAGAAAGTCTACACTTACTGTGTCACAGGATTTATACCCTTTCAGTATTAGAATAAAAGAATAATTAGATAAGTAGAGTCAAAATTTTAATTGACTTACATGATACATCAGTTATGAGAATACTTGCACTTGGTGTTTATCTATATATTTGTATTTGGTAAATGTATTTAGTATAAAGAAACTTAAAGTTGTGACTTTAATAGTTTATTTAAAATACGCAAATTTTCAATTTTCGACGGCGATTGACGTGGCATCCAAAATTTAAAACAAACTTGTCCAGCGTTGATACACAGAAACCATCACGCCAAATTTGGTGTCTCTACCTTTTGTAATAGCTGAGATCTAGACGTTCATCCAGACGGACAGACAGACGGACATGACTCAATCGACTCGTCTAGTGATGCTGAGCCCAAATATATATACTTTCTGGGGCTGTCACGTTTCTTTATATATGTATATATATATTTACCTAAATAACTAGATTTAAGCAACCTAAATAACTAGATTTAAGCATCCTAATGTTTTTAGCTTGAAAGCCGCCAAGTGTGCATCACTTACAAAACTATTCGAACAATAGCCACGGTGTTTTTCAACTAATTTATTGCATAATTTATTTTGACAACGCATGGCGCAGCTTTGAAGACAAGCTGATTTAATGCCGCCCGCCGACATGCCTTGTCATTCCGCCGTCTCACTCTCATTCCCCCCTCATTCTCCCTTTCTCTATCTTGCAGGCGCTAGCTGGCCTAGTCGAAATACCTGCCATTGCGTTGGCCATGTACATCATCACCAAGGTGGGCAAAAAGTGGCTCTTCTGTGCCACGCTACTCGGCGCCGGCGTCGCCTGCTGCTGTGCCACCATCACGGAGGGAAGGGAGGACATGCTCTGGCTGAAGATAACATTCCTGATGCTGGGCAAATTCACGATCAGCGCCGGCAACACCATTATGCCCGTCTACACGGCGGAATTGTATCCCACGGCCATACGTAATGTGGGTGTGGGCGCCTGCAATGTGGCAGCTGGAATTGCGCTTATTCTGACGCCCTATATATCGCTGTTGGTATGTTGGGATCGTGGGATCTGCTCAGGTGGGCGATTTATGCTTATATACCATTATATTCCTTGCAGAATAAATTCGAGGGGCACCTACTGATGGCACTGTTGACTGCCGCAAGCATCTTTGGGGGCTTTGTTGTGCTCTTTCTGCCCGAGACGGCGGTGCGAAAGATACCGCCATCTGCCGTCAGTCGGCAAAACGCTGCCGCCAAGCAGGTGTAATCCAGCTCCACCAGCTAATCCAAACCGCAAGACCCCCGCCCCGCCGTGGGCCCAATTTTCCCTTTTGATGTCTAGGTAATATTTTGGCTGGTCCAAAATAGCCAGAAATTGACAGTGTGCAAGAGAAAGAAAGAAAGTAGAGAAAGCAACCAACTTACAGCCAAAATCGTTGCCCAGCCCCGATTTCAACATATCCACCGCAGCAGCCACCTTCCTCCTCTTCTACTAGTCGCAGTCGAGGAGCACCTATCGCCACCACCTAACGCAACCTATCGAATGTCCCAAAAAAAAGCAAGTCAGGCAGGGCCTTTTAGCGTAGCAAGTAGTGAAAAAAACAGCTAAAATCAGCAAGAAACGGTACTCGAGATTTAATGAAACGGCTTTTAGCTTATACTAAGATTAAGTACACCAACCTAAAACAAAAACAAAATGAAAATCGAAATAGCTTAAACTATTCCGATAAACATTGCTAAACTATAGAAGAGACCTTCCTGTGCTCCAGAAAGCTTCCAGCGTGCCGTGTTTCGCAAACCAATTTCGCTAGCAAAACTCTCTTATAGACAAGCTTGATAAAATTTTGGCGGAATGGGCGAGCTTTTCTTTCGCGTGCTACCTAAAAATATGCTATAAGAAAATAAATTTACTTGGAATTGGTATAGAGATTAGAGATTTCTGGTCTTTCTTGTTAATGCATGTACAAGTATTGCTATTTAGATTATTAACTCTTTCGAAGCAGCACAAAGGACAACGGAAAAAATCGAAAGAAATGGAATCTGTGCTTATTGTTGTTAATAATATCTCGTTGTCTCGTTGTCGTGGTTATGTTCTAACAGGTTTTATATCAAACTCAGTAAACAATTTTAAAATTGAAGTGAAAAAATGTAATCTCTGGTAAATGTAGTCAATTAATCTTAGCATATAAACACATACATATACATATAAAATATATACTAAATATTAAAATATCGGTCAATTATGCATACATATGTGCAGTATGTGTATGTATTTGTATATATAGTGCATACATATTAGACGAGAGTGGGAAATAGTTAGAAAAAGAGAGAGAGAGAGAGAGAGAGAGAAGTTTCTTGTTCTTGTTTTTCTTCGCAGCTCATCACATCGCAAATTGTTTACAACTTTCCCATAATTGTGCATTTAATACTATTTGAATGTTTGTAGTCGAAACTAAAACAAAAAGTTATAGAGTTAAAACTTGAAAACGAACAAAGCGAATTTCAGTTAGTTCACATGATGAGGCAACGTGTAAACCTCTTGCCGCCAAAATACTTGTACTTATTCTACACGACATCATGGTATCTTAGAGTTAAGAACATATAACATATATATATATATATATATATATATATATATATATATATATATATTGTTCTTAACTCTAAGCTACCATACCAATTGTTTTTATACTCGATTAACGATCATTCATTCTAACTGTACTTACGCGTTAAGTAGAACTCTACGTTGTCATACATACACACACTAGTAGGAAGATATATACGCCTAATTTAAGTGAAGTTTTGGCCCAACATCACGTGGTTAATGTTATCGCAGATCGAAGTTATGTTTTATGAATGTATATGTATATGTAAACTCTTAGCTATGTATTCCATCTTAAAGCCAACCAAAAGAGTCGTGTATTTTGAAGCTCATGTTACAGTATGCTCAACTGGATTTTAGGAGAACTAATGTTAATAAATGCGTACCATATATATACTATATATTTAAAATTGTTGTAAATCAAAATTACCAAAGCAACGTACTAAATGCAATTATAGTGTCAAATGAAAATTATTTATAAAGTAATAACAAATGAGTAAATAAATATGTGGAAAAACAAAAAGAAAACGAGCTTTTTCAACTGGGGAAAGGGGAACTTCTTGCACAAAAGCTTTGAAACCTACGACAACTGTAAAGTTGTTAACTTAGGCGAAGTTCGGATTTCGGTTTTCTTGCTGCTGGCAATGACTTAGCGGACAAAGCTTTCGTAGAGCTTTCAACTGGCGGAACTTTTCAACGAATTTAGATCGCTGCCAAAGCAACGAGGCAAATAATCAACGTCGCGACTTCAAGCAATGCAATCGATCGGCAAATAATAACGCAAATAGCAATATCTCTACTTTAGTACTTGGCAAATTTGAACAACAACCTCAACGGAACCGATTCCTCTACGTGATATCGATATGAGCGGTGTACTGCGTCGTGGTTCCCTGAATTTCGATTGTGTTGGCAGCTCGCGAGGCAGCCTTGATGCCAACCTGTATGGCGGATATCGTGAGTCAAGGCCCGCACCCGGTACTCCGGAAATAAGTGTAATTGCAATGGATTTTCGCCGTCACTCGGACGACTTGAAGAAGGTCGGCCTTATCGCGCCGACACCTTCGCTGAGCGCCTCGCCCACCGCCGATCGTGATCTTAGCCAGGATGTGGACAGCGATGTGCTATCGAATTTCCTTGGTCACTACAGTAAATGGAGCTTTCTTTGGACATTTCTGCTGTGTCTATTCCAAATACCCACAACATTCCATATATTCATATTTACCTTTCAGGTGAGTCTTTTGTCTTTTCTGTTCCATCTGCTCTATCTAAATATTGAAACAGTTGATTGCTGCGACCCGTAACACTTTTAGAGCCAGAAAAATTTAGTTTTAAGTTAGTTTTTCTCTCTCTATTTTCGAGGGGCGTTTTTGCCTTGAGGCCCTACGGTAATTTTGTTCGATTTGTTCGATTTGCTTGGGTCTGATTGGGGCGAAAGTTTGTGCAACCGGTCTTATTATTGCATAAATGATGTTGTAATATGCTTCATGTTTATAATAATTTAAAAAATAATTGTTAATTGCCAAACGAATGAAAACTGGTGCACAATGTGATTAACTATTTGCTGATCAATCGTCAGCTATTATTATCAATCATAGACACTTTTACATACAGATATTTTTAGAGTATCTAGATTCACGCTAAAAAGATGTACACTAGACTACAACGGTTGAGTTTCTTTATATAAAATGATAAACATTATGTATGCAAATTTTAATATTAAATATTTTCTGTTTTATTATTTCTGTTTTTGACTAAAAATAAACAACTTTTAATCATTTTTGTCAAATTTTCATATACTCTGAAAACCAGTGTTTCCCCATATCAAGAGACTCATTTAGACAGCGCACGACGAAATGTAATCTCGCGAATATTGAAAAAAAAAAAGCAAAAGTGATAACAAAATGCTCGGGGGGAGATTTGACGCCAGCACTCGACATACTATTATTATTATTTATTTTCGTTTTTAATTGCGGGTTATCGAGTGTTTTGACGGCATCGAAAACGTGTCAACGGATGGCATATTAAATTGGTAATTTGGCCAATTTCACGGCAGAAACCATAGAGCGTTTTCTCGGTTGCGCTCGCTTCAAGCAACCTTGACGCAATTTGCATTGCATCGACGGCATCGAATCGGGCATCGAATTCCACACGCACCTAATGAACCTCTAAGTTTTCATCGCATTGCGCGATCATTTGTCACTGCGCGAGAGATACTCGTATCTGACAGATACAAAACCTTTTGCGTGTCACTCAATTGCAACGAGCGTCGATTTGAGCACTTCGATTGTTCGACAACGATGATAATCACAGAATAATCATCGAGCACGCCAATGTGCAATTGGGAAGGTAACCACAGCGAGCGATTCCATGACGCCCAAGACACCTTGACATATTGGGCATTTATCATCTTCATATGCATATTCCGTTGCGAAATCGATGGCCTAGCCAAAAGCTGAAGAATTGCCAAAGTACCAAGTACTAACCTACCATCTGATAATTGTAGTAATTGTCCAAGCAAAACGCAAATACGGACAATATTTTTATTGTTGGGCAGGGTAAACAACTATGTGAGCATTTATGGCTCTGACAATGAAAACATTTATGATGTAAGAACAATCGATGGGGCAACAGGTTCTATGTGGGGCAATATAGATAAAACTGGCACTGAAATACAGAATATGGTAATAATTCTAAATATAGCACAAATTTCTATCCTTTCTTTTCATAATTATGTACCCCATTGTAATCCTGTTATATTAATAAGATGTTTCTTAAAATTCTTAACATATTTCCAAGCTGTAGAGAATGTTTTTTTCTTAAAATCATTCAAAATATTTTTATATAAAATGTAGACCTTAAGAACTTAATTATTAGATTTCGGGGCTGTTGAACGTAATATTCAATATATAAATGTACCTCTATCTACATATGGTATATACGTAGATATCTTCATGCCAAATTTGAAGTCTCTTACTTTTATATTAGCTGAGATTTGTGTAGTCAAATAGACAGGCAGACAGATCCTGGGATCACTCCTCCTTCTCTTTCTTACACACATGTTTACAAACTTAAAATACGGCAAATAAGTACACTAAATTTTAATGCTTTAGTTGTACTTTAGTAGTACTCTGGTTTTTTTTAAGTACTACCTTCAACTGATAAAGAGCTATAAAAATAAATCGCAACTGCTCGAATTATTAACAAATACCTTAGCTTTGAGCTCACACTATATTCTATATGTCTCTCTTCTCTCTTTCTCCCTCTGCCTTGACCACTCCCACTACAACGTTTGCTGGGTTAATTTATGCCTAAACTGAGCTGATCGCTTAGGCATTCCGGGCTGTTTGAGGTTTATCGCCGACAATCTTCGGTGTTGCCACACCTGAGCGTGCAACACCTGCCCAGCAGCTTACCTGTCCGACTTGCTCGCTCTTTCTCTCCCTGTCTCAGTTGTAAGTGTAAAGTGCTCGCTGGAGGTCCACTAATGTGTCCAACGAATCTTTCTCTTTCTCTCTCGGACTCTCTGGGCAAATAAACATGTAAATCATTAAAAAATACGCACAAATTCAAATGTTTTGCATATGATTAAGAATTTTTGTTGTGTGTGGAAATCGCTAAGGTTCGTTAAGTGAGAGTCATAAATAAATATATATATATATATATATCCATTTAGGTTATTTTCGCAAACTTTGAGATCAGTTCAGTTTTGTCTCAAGTCGCAGTCGGTTGTCATATTGATTGAGAGCGTGTTTTAGTGAATTGTGTGTTACGCGTTACACCAAAACAAAAAAAATATAATGCAAACTTTGCCAACAAATGTGGGCGAATTGTCGCCCATGTTGCCACGCCTTGCGGCTCCTCTCAGCGACGATGAACTGGAGCAGTTGCAATCGAAAACATTGGAAAAACTATTGGGATCTTTCGAACGCTGGCAACGCTTCTGGTGTCCAGTTTTATCATTTCTACAGGCCATTTGCACCTTCCACATATTCATCTACGTTTTCCAGGTGAGCGGGCAGTGCGAGTGCAAGTGTGTGTTTGTGTGTGTGCAACCTGTGTGGCAAGTTTTGCCACGCTTGAATGGTAAAAGAATGGCAGAGGCTAAGTAACTTTGAAATTAATAGAAATGGAAATTAAGTAGGCTGATTAAAGTCAACTTCGATTTATTTAGGCGGTATTAGCTTAATCTAGCTGATTGATTACAATCGACCTAGCTTGTAGATCAAAGCCTAGTTAGATAGTATAGATCGATATAAGTTGGCTTAGATTAGCTTAGCATGTTTTCATTTAATGAAGGTTGATTTAAGCTGGATAACGTCTAAAAGTAAGGTCAATTTTGCACTCACTATTTTCTATATTCTTCAGTTGCTATGACTGAACTTCTTCAGAACATACCGAACATCATCTTAATAATTCATTCCCCTGATAAGAGCCTTGGCGTTGCATCTGATTGCGGTAGATAGCAGTTTAATTGGTTCTGTTTTTTGCGTCTCAGTTGGCCTTGTCTTGTTTTTGTTTGTTTGTTTTGTTTTGTTTTGTTCGTAGCGCTCTCGCTTAATTAGTTCAGTGACTTAAATTAGCTTTTTTCAAAAACAGTTCAAAGCGCATTTTAAAACGTGCATGAATTTGTTGATTTAGCTAACTCTGTTAATACCAAACACGTTTGCTGAATCTTTCCGAAATGAAAGAGACACACACTCTCCATACATTTCGTTAATGTTTATTCCAGTCTGACCACATAGCTGGATACTAAACTGGATAGTAGCAAGAGGGGCTTCGAATATATGTAGTCGTGCATACATAACTTTTAGACCTGTCAAATACTTTATCACTTGGAGCTTTCCAAGTTTGACCAGTGATTTTTCAATTAAACTCCACTCCCACTGATCCATATCAGGTGTGCCTGAGAGCTCATGTCGATACTACCAAGGTTTACTTCGAAAGGTTACTCTCGTGCCCCAGGCCAATTGTGACCGCTAAAATGTTTAAATATATTAATTAACCTACAATAATAATAATAAAAGCAAACAAACATGTCTGGGCCACACTGACGGGCACACTGGTTGCAGTTCCAACCTGAAAGTGATTCGAATTTGTATCTATTATATGCGGTTTTTATAGCAGGGCGGAGATCTATATTTGAGAATAATGCGAGATTGAGTTAGTATCATACAATGACCCAAGCTGAGACCCGAGCTAATAATAAGCTCTGTATGTGCTATAAGTTTCAGCAACAGGTTTACAATATTTCCGGGATTTTTCCTTGCCTCACGGTTTACGCTTTTCTACGTTGAACACAATTATTTATTGCGGTTTAATTATATAGCCAATTTTTGAAGTTGAAATTCGATTATTTATAGTAAAATGCATTTTATGGAGAAAACTAAAAACTATCGCATTATTACGATTATTACTTGTCAAGTTTCATTAATAAGTAAAATATCAATTAATGAAATAATATAGCTAAGAAATTTAATCAGGTAATAAATTAGATTTTGTTGGCCCATAAATAGCTTATTTGCATTTCTATACTACGAAGGGGTCAAAGCCCACAAGTAACATTAATTTAATAGAATATCAGATACGATATTTCACAAACTGTTTCAAGTGTAGAAAAATAATTGAAAATTGAAATTTAATTAATTTGTACTTATTAACGGGGCCGTACAACCCAAATAGAAGTCGTATATAATTTACAGCTTAACAAGTTTGGAGTCTCTCAGCATTTGCATACCAAATTTAAACTGTAAATTTTCCCCATGTTTCAATTACCCAATTAGCTAAGCAATAATCACAGAATTTGTCGACAAATTAGAAGGAAATATCAAGCTAAAATAAACTCGGAACTCCCATTGTTCTGTTCTGTCGTCTCTCGATTGTTGACCAATGTGGCTGTGCAGCTGATGTCGTCATTAGAATAGATTGCAATCGGGTGGTGAGCGGGGAGAGGAGACTAGAGGATGTAGTGGCACCATGGTGATCATGCAGCTTTAGCCCACGGCATTACATGCCATTGTTGGTTCGGTTCTTTATGCAAATGACCGAAACGTGACAAGTTGCCGCCGCAGACAAATGGACATGCAGAGGGACACGAGAGCGCGAACACGACCACAAACACGGGCACAGACACGGACACGGACACTTTATGGTTGCGGGGCACGTTGTCGACAGTTGGCAACAATTATTCAACATGTTTCATGAACATGTCGTAAAAAAAACCTAGGAAAAATTGTTCAAGAACTTCAACTACAACTTAAACATTTTTGCAGCTTCCACTTTTACGCGTTACATCACATTTCACTTTTACGTCCGATGAACTTCAACTTGAACTTGAAACGTACAGAAAGAGAGGAAAAAAGAGAGAGAGAGAGAGAAAAACACAAATAACATTAATTTCGAGCGGCACGTAGCGCAGCGCAAATCAACCTGTTGAGAGCTGACCGCACGCATAACGCATACGCACCGTTAGCAATAGCAGGCAGAGGTCGGTGAATAACCTGTCCCCTCTCACTCTTACTCTCTTACTGTCACTCTCTTTTACTGTGGGTCGATGCCTGATTCAATCAGTTAAAACTTTTGCTATTTTCTGTGCAGCATAATCACTCGATCCATTCGATGCACTCACTGCGAGTCATTGGCCTGCACTCGCACTGCTTTACATGCTGTGCATTGGACGAAGGTAAATAGGTAACAGTCATGCATACTCACTTGGCGATACCCTGTAATGCGCACGCACTCTAACACACTTCAAAGTAAAGTGAACTCATATCACTCCAGTGCAGCTCCACGGGCTACTGGGTATACAAACAAAAAATGGCAATAAAAAACGACTGAAAACAACAAGAGAACGCGACGATAATTAATCAGATTCGTAGTGCCATCATAAATGGCAATTGGCAATTGGCCATAGTCATTAGCTAATTGCAGGGTCTACTATTGCGGAGTTTATCGACTCGCCATGATTAACTAAGGCAGCCAGACTATGTTACGATATTCATACAATATTCGAAATCAATTTACACGCAGAAGTTGTGTTCTCTATTTTTATTACACTTTTTGTCACGAATTCCATAAAAAAAAAATACCCGAAGCAGGAAGCGCGTCGTAGAAAATGACTAATTAACGCCTTATCACAACCCGATTAGGTAGTGAGAAACTATTAATTTGATTGAAAATAATTTAATTGCGCTTTAAGTAGGCAATCCCAATACTGGTCAAGATCGTTCATCGATCAGCTAAAGATTGAAATTGATATAGTAAGGCTTCTTTAATCTTGGCTTTTTTTTGTATTTTATCCGTTAGCAGATTTTTTCCTTATTGCATTATGAGCTCTGAGAAACGGAATTTATATTATATTAATAAATTTAATTGCCGCTGCCAGGGTGAGCCAGCAAGATTTTCACTCCAATTTTAATGATCCAAATTATGTGATAATACGTGGACAATTATCTAGATTTAAACGAGCTGAACAAAAAAGTTTCAGAACTGAACACGCAACAAACCGTTATAATGTGTTGTAATTTTTATTATTAACTTAAATAACCTTTTGAGACGGGCTATTATTAGCTTATAATTATATTGAATTCTTTTTATATTATTTTACTTAGAGTCCACTCTTTAATATATCAAACTATCTTTTTCTTTCTAATATTTAAAAATAACTCTTCTGATCTTATTGAGTTTTCTGGGTGTTCCCCAAACATCTGCCACAAATATTCGATCGACTAAACATTGTTTATCCCAGACCTTAAAATAGAATTTAAGTATGAAATTGAAACAAAGAAAACACACGATAATATAAATTTAGTTTATTCAAATTAAATAAATTACACAAAAAAATTTATTATAAATTATGTTAATTATTATAAATAAATATAGTTTTTTAAAAATTCTTATGTAATAATTTAATATTTATACTTAATAATCTATATTATTCCTAAAAAAAAAACTTGACCACTTCTTTCTTTCTTTTGTCCACCTCTCAGACCGCCAACAAGGACTTCTGGTGCGCCCGTCCAGCGCATCTGCAGGATTTAAGCATTGCGCTGTGGCGCAATATTAGCCAGACCGCCGATGGTTGCCAATTGCTGGACATTGACTACAGTCAGGTGTCATATGCAGGGGGTCAGCTGATCAATTGGCCCAGCGAAACCAGCAACCTAAACTACACACAATGCCCACTCTACGAGTTCTCCGACAGCGACGGACTGCATGCCAAAACGCTGGTGCAGGAATTCGGCTTGGTGTGCGCCAACAACATAACCAGCCTGGTGGAAACTTGCTTCCTCATTGGGGCCGCTGCGGGCGCAGTGCTCTCTGGCTGGATTTCGGATCGTTTTGGACGGCGGCACACACTGATGACTTTCGTCACAATTCAAACAGTATTCGGTGGGTGCTGCCACAGGGTGCAACATAAATATTTGATGGGGCAATTTCGCTTGGTCAAATTGCATGTCCATGACAATTGCAACTTTGTTTGCTTTCTAATTGTCACTTATACACAGCTTTGCAGTGCCAGGTGTCAGGTGTGTGTGTGTGTGTGTGTGTGTGTGTAAGCCAGGGATATGCATTTGTCTGCCCACAAGGATTTTAATTGACTTTACATTCTTATTTACGTGCGTGGCCTTGCACCTGGCATTCTCGCTCTCTGTCTCCCTCTGTCTCTGTCTCTTTCTCACTCTCCCTTTCTGTCTCTCTTTGTGCACAGGTGGCATTTTGGCCTTCTCAACATCGGCGGCCATGTACATGTCGCTACGTGTTATAATTGGATTCGCATCGATGACCGTGACTGTTGTTAGCTTCGTGCTGGTCGTCGAGTTGGTGTCCGGCAAATGGCGCACCATAATCGGCATACTGAACGTACTCCCGGTGGCCATCTGCTATGTCATCTCCTCGGGCATTGCCTATCTGATTCGCGATTGGCGCACCCTGCAGCTGGTCATATCCTTGCCGTGGCTCATTATGTTATCAATTTGGTGAGTACATCAGAGATTTTATTGTAATTTAAGGTTAAGAAACAAAATAATTAGGTTAGGCACGATTTATATGGATATGGCAACGCTATATAGAGCCTCAGATGGTACAAGGGGATAGATTATTTAAAATCGTTTTACAAAGTAGCTCTTTCTATATTAGAGAGATCTTTTATATGGATTATGTAGGTATAGGTTAGGCTTATGGGAATTACAAAACGAAATTGCCCATAAAATTATATTGAAAATACCATACAGAAACACCTCTTTCATAAGTGGAATGAATGAAATTGTTAAAAATATTCAATACCCTGCAGTAAACAATAAGAAATCAAATGGATGTATGAAGTTTGTGTTACAGGCGAAATACTAAAAACTATAATCAAATAAGTAAGAAAGCTACAGTCGAGTGTTCGTTTTGCAGTCCACAACTTAACCCATTTCACCACCGTACACGCACACACGATTCGGTACAATGCTGCAAGCAGCGCAGCTTACAGCCATGGAAAACGTTAGGCTGAATAACTTCTGTGTTTATTATCCGATTGTTACCAATCAGAGATCATCTGGCTAGCTATAGATATCATGTTAACCGGAAATGAACAATATGGCATCAAAATTGCACTTGTAATCAATGTTTTTTTCGATTTACGGGGGCGGAAGGGGGCGTGACAAAAATCCAAAATAAACTTGATCAGCGTGCAATAATAACACATATTGTCACCAAATTTGGTAGTCCTAGCTCTTATAATAGCTGAGATCTAGATTTTCACACGGACAGACAGACGGACAGACGGACATACGGACATGGCTATATCGACTCGGCTGTTGATCCTGAGCCAGAATATATATACTTTATGGGGTCGGAGGTGTCTCCTTCTGCCTGTTACATACATTTTCGGTTTGAACAAAGTTATAATACCCTTCTACTCTATGAGTAGCGGGTATAAAAATTAACTTTTTGCCCATAGTGCGTTGACATGTATTATTGCTTTTCACTTAGCTTATCTGTTTCAAGCGCGTGCGAGCAACAAAGCATCTATGCTTAAATTTTAATAATAAACTTACCTATGTGCACGGTATGCAAACGTCGAGTGCGCTTGCTCGTAGCTTTCTTTCTGCGTTTTAAGTGCGCTTTTGTTACTTAAGTTTCTCGTATTATTTACGACTTTGCGAGGGACAAGGCACAAAAGGGACGCAAGTTAAAAACTTAAGCTAACCGTTTTACGGCTATTTTCACGTTTGCAGTGGCAACATCAAAGTGAAAATAATCGTAGAATGTGTAGGAAATTTCTGGGATGCACTGGCAGTGCGATTGACATCATTTTATTGCGTGGGATCAATTAGATTGCAAATGCACAGTGGAGCAGAGGAGCAGATAAGAGGGCAAAGGAGCAGAAGAAGGAATGCTTCGACAAAGCAAAGTTGCGCAAATTCCTTGGTATGTTTTGCACCCTCTTGTGGAACCCTTGAGATTAGCCGCAATCAATTGAGAAATTCCAATGTGACAATGGTCAATTGGCAATAAATACCGCTGGGACAGGCAAAGGACATTAATCCAAGTCCTCTGTTTGCTCTTTTCTCTCCCCAAGGTATTGGTTACCGGAATCGCCTCGCTGGCTGCTGGCTCAGGGTCGCCTGGAGGAGCTGAGTCGTTTGGTCGAAAGGGCAGCTAAAATGAATGGCACCACATTGCCGAGTAACTATCAGAAGACACTGGAGGCAGCAGTGCCGATGTCACTGCAGCAGGAGAAGGAACCCAGGGCGGAGCAGACGCAGCCACAGGCAGAGGAGCGGGCCACGCAAAGTGCCACAGCAGTTGAGGAGGCCAGAATACACGAGGGATTGGAGGTACATGTGAATCCCATTCTGGTGGTCTTCGGCAGCAAGTACTGGCGCACCACCGTGCTCACGCTGCTTATTTGGTTCACCCTGATCATGATCTACTTCGGTCTGACGCTGCATCTGAACAACTTGGGTGGCAACATATATTTAAATAGCGCTGTAGCGGGCACCCTCGAATCGATTTCCATATGCATTAGTATTCTGGTGGTCCTCAAGGCGGGCATCAGACGCAGCCTGATGGGTTACATGTTGCTCTCCGGCATATCCTGCCTGGCCATCAATTTGTTACCGCAAGGAGAAAATAATGAGACGGGAATTATTGCCCTGGCCACCATAGGTGAGTAGCTACTGAGGGGGGAGTTCTCTTTGAACTGTAGCTCAATCTGTTTGATTTCTCTCTTCCCAGCCAAGTGCCTGATTGGAGCTAACAACGCCATCATTCCCACCTTCACGGCCATGCAGTATCCAACCATCGTGCGCAACTTTGGAGTCGGCATGGGCAACCTAGCATCGGGCATCGCTCTGATTCTGGTACCCTCTCTCTGGCATCTGGTAAGATCAGCTGGACTACCTTGCTCTGGAGGGTATATACTTACTATACTTTTTCTTTGCAGGAACACTTCGACCCACTACTGCCACTGAACGTCATGGGTGTGTGCGGTCTGGTTGGAGCCACAGCTATAGCTCTGATAAAGGACGTGGAACAGTCCTAGTACCAATTGACTATGTATTGTTACCTCTTCCTTTATGCATCTCTAACTGTGATATATATTTGAAAATATCGGTCGACGGGCCCCATTCACAAAATCATCTTTCTCATCTTTTACCTAGCTTAGTTTTTTTGTTATACATATATTTACGTGTATTTATAGTTTATTTCAAACTAAAATGACTTTTCAGATAATTTTGAATGTAATATTTATATTTTGAGGGGATTGTCTAAATATACCATTCGACTAATGAAAATGTTAAACTAGGATATACTTACTTTGTGCACATGTGTGTAACAGGCAGGAGTAGGCGTGACTGGCCCCACAAAGTATTCATGCCCAGGATAACTAGACGAATCAATTGAACTATGTGCGTATGTCCGTCTCAGTGTCTATTTGTCCGTCAGTCCGTCCGTTCATCTGTCCGTCAATTCGTCCGTTTGTCCGTCCAACCATCCGTTTGTCCAACCACCCGTCGGTTAGTCCGTTCATCCGTCCGTTTGTCTGTCTGTCCGTTTGACCGTCCATTTGACCGTTCGTCCTTGGCGGTCCGTTTGTCCGTCCGTTTGACTATCCGTTTGGCCGTCCGTTTCTCCGTCTGTCTGTATAAACGTCTATACCATATGAAGACCAAAGTTATTTCAAATTTCAGAAATTATATTGTATACGGAAATTCTATTAACATATTTGGTGCGCAACTTCGAAAATGGGCAAATGGTATCTTACTGTTGGGCTTGTACTTGACTGTAGTTTTTCTTACTTTTATTAAAATTACTTTGGTATAACCAATTGCATCAAGAGGCAATAAATTTGAGAAACCTGGCAACCCTAAGCTGAAGAACATTTTAACTTTTGTTTTCCGAGTTTCACACCAAGCGCTTTAAAAGCTTTTCCCAAAGCTCTTTTCAACATCGATGGTTGCTTTGCATAGAGAATACTATATTGTTAGAATAAATGAATACACCTGAAGTGCAACTGATTCAATCTGCAGACTTTTAATAGCACCAACTATGTGTAGAACTTTGTATACCCTTCAATATATAAAATCGTTAAACCTGATAAATTCGAACTTCCCATTATGCACCTTGAAATAAAACACTACGTTAATTTTCCGATTAAATAATTGTTATTGCATTTATTACTGTTTCGGCTTTATACGATTCTTTACTCATTGACTAAACACAAATCAGCTACACAAGAACTCTGGACAGTCCAGCTAAGCGATATAGTACTTAACAAAGAAGCATTTTATTCGGTTTGTATGTAATATGTATATAAGTACTTTTTATGTCATTACGTATATATATGTGTATATATATATATATATTTAAACAATCAATATATAGTTAATCCAAGTCCGAGAAGAGTTTCTGTATTTATATAGCTACTATATAATGTACACTCACATGTGACTATTATTTTCAGAATTTCTTTGTTTGGAACCAATGGAAAATATACAAACTATCGTAAGTTACAAAAAATTATTAACTAATTGACTAAAACTAAGAGGAAACGTAAAAATTGTAACGCGCATACAACTAAATAAATTCGAAAAACAAAAACTCTTTATGGAGTTACTGTGACTGAGATTGAGGCGCTCTACGAAGCAGGGGCGGGGCTAGGCAACGATTAAGGTCGGTTTTACACACAAAGATCTATAAAAGTGTTGCAAAAGCATTATCCAATTTACGTTTATATAAGCATATAGTATAGCTATATAGTATGGGGAACTGCGTATAACTTGTCTGGGTTTTCTTTTTCGGGCGCAATTTCCCTTACATAGTTTAATTAATTATTATTATTTATATTATTATTCTATGCAATTTTTTTATATGGCAACAATTTGTGCGCAACACATGCAACATAATGAAATTTGTAGCTTTGTCTTTGTTGTTGTTGTTGTTGGTTGTTGTTTAAGCCGCAACTGAGTTGTACTGTTAAGCGGTTAGCTCTAAATCTGCTCGAGGCTGCTCTGCTCCTCCACCTGTCCCCGATAGAGGCCACGCAGCAGTTTGCCAATGAATCAGAACCGTTAGCTACGTCCGGTTGTCGTTGCTGCCGTCGTAGCTGCAGATGCTGCTCCCGGTTCCGACTCAGTGCTGGGCAAGGTAATGGCGCGCATATGATGCACCGGCCGTATGGACTTGAGCTGCGTGGTTCCCTTGAAGCGCACATTGACATCGCCACCCAACGTGCTCAGGGGATGCATCAGGGGTGTCGGTTCCGGTTCTGGTTCAGCTGCAAGCGCAGCTGCTGCAGCAGCAGCCGCAGCAGTCTCCTCTAGTGGTATGGCAGCCATGCTCAGCTGTCGTGTGGCCAGCGGCGACAAGGATGCCGGCGTGCTCTTGTAGCCCATGCGACTGAATATGCTGCCTGTGGTGATGCTGCTGCTGTTGCTGCTCGCGTTGCTCGCATTACTTGCATTGCTGGCGGTGCTGGGCGGGCTGAGCGGAGTGCCAACACCGGAATCCACCTCCAGTGGACTCTTGATGTTAGCCACAAACTTATCCACATGCTCAGGTAGACGCAGCTCGTCCAGCTTCGATTGCATTACACTGCGTGCGCTTGCATTGTCCAGCAATCGATTGGGACGCGTCGGTGGCGTTGGTGGAATCACAATGGGAGGCTCAATGTGATTCACGTTGATATTGCCGTTGTGGTTGTTGTTGTTGTGATGGTTGTTGTTGCGCTGCTGCTGCAGCTGCTGTTGCTGCTGCCTTAGCTGTTCAAAAAAAGGTGTCTTCTCCTTCTTCTGCTTTTGTGGCGAACCATGTTCGTCTCTTTCGCTCAGCTCTTCGAGCACCTTGAGTGGAAACCCCAAGTGACTGTTGACAGAGATGGATTTGCCAATTTTGCGCTCGGCAAAAACGGGTTTGCGACGCTGTCGCTCCAAGTCATCCAGCTGTTGCAGCATACGCCGCACCTCGCTCGGCAAGTCCAGATCAGGATTGTGCTCCACCAGCTGGCCAATATAACGTCCCAGTGTCTGTATGGTGAGCTCCAATGATTGCACCTGCGATTGCAGCGATGAGATTTGCGATTGCT
Source organism: Zaprionus ghesquierei (assembly GCA_018904095.1). Taxonomy (NCBI): domain Eukaryota; kingdom Metazoa; phylum Arthropoda; class Insecta; order Diptera; family Drosophilidae; genus Zaprionus; species Zaprionus ghesquierei. The sequence continues at coordinate 2,661,138 of JAEIGP010000676.1, forward strand.
GCGACGACCGTGTCGTCTCCAGCTGCGCAATGGATGACTGAGCGAACTGCGGAAGGAGAGAAAGTAGGAGATTAGTGGTGTATACGAATGGATAGAGGAATCCCTACTCACCTGCAGTTGCTGCTCGAGATGCTGATTCTGTGACTTTTCGCGATTTAACATCTCCAGATGATGATTCGTCGTGGTGATCTCCTCCTGCAGCACATTGTACTCTACATTGTATTCGGCAAGCTGCTTTCCTATGTCAAGATTGAACACCAGCTTCATAATCTGCTCCATGCAATGGCCTTCCATCTTAGGCACCACCGACTTTAGGTAGTCCATGATCTCCTCAAAATTGTCGCACGCCAGCAACTGTTGCTTGTGCACCGACAACAGGGCAATGGCAAACTTGAAAATGACATCCGAAGATTCAAGGAACAACAAATCAAAGACACGCGCCACAAATCCCAATGGGAATTGTGAACTAAAGACGGTCAAGATCCAGGGAGCGGCGTAAAGCGTGGGCGACACATCGTTCTGATCGAGCCATACATACAAATCGGGCAGATGATCCTTGACCAGACGCGACAGCTGATACAGCTGCAGTTGGAACTTCTTCATGTCCGGTAGGTATTTGGTGCGCATATTTCGACTGAACATGAGATGCTTTAGCAGCTGGAAGGCGCTGGCCTCGTCGCACTGAAAGAGGCAAAGGAAATCAGTAGAAGATTAACAGATTCGATTGAGTTAGTCACATCACTTACATGCAACAGCAGCACGCCACAGATAAAGCCCAGACCCTGGCAATAGCCCAGCTCGGGATCGAGTATGGAGTAGGCCTTGAGCAGATTGAACAGCGACAGCTGCCCAAGACCCAGTGGATCCTTGTAGAACTGATGATTTGGAAAGGTTCGTCCCAGATCAATAAAGATGGCATGTTGATGCTCCGTGAGGTGCTTGAGCAGCGTGTGATACGGCGTATTGTAGTTGGGAAAACGTTTCGTATCCACTGGGGCCACATTCATTGAATGTTGCTCGGCCAGAAATGTCCAGACATCGCCACGCTTGGAGCGCGGCACTCCAGTGCGTATGGCATGACGCAACACCTTGGGATCCTTCTTGTTGCCAATCTGCATGGAGTTGCGTTCAATGATCTGTTCCCAACGCTCGATCAGCTGCTTATCGCACGGCACAATCTCCTCGTAGTCCAACTTGATGCGCTTTAGCTCATTCTCATTCTGTCGTGCCTGCAACATGGCATTCTCCGTCTCCATGCGATTTAGCATAATGGTCTGCCTGATCGCTGTGCGCCACAGTTCGCGTAGCTCGGCTGCATCCCGTTTGCCGCGCTTCATTGCTGCAAGAGGACGATTAGGGAATGTTAGTGGCAAATGGAGAAAGGAGTATACCCAACTTACGTTTACGCATTGGCGACAGGTACTCGGCGGGCACCTCGTTGTCTAATCCCTTGGAGGGTGTCACCACGCTATTGAGTATTGCCTGACGCCACGAGCCCTGATGGGTTTCCGCCTCCTTGGGACTGTTGCCCACCTTGATGAAGCTGCAAAAGGAGGAATAAAAAGAAAAATGAGTTAGCCAGCTGTCATTCCCTTCCCGCCTCAACTTACATGTCCATCATGGGGCTCTTCAGCTGCTCGGCGCTGGGCTTGATGCTGGGACTGGCGCCCACCGTATTGGAGCGTGAACGGAAGCCCTCGGGCGGCGATTCGGTGCCTAGGGGTTCGGCTGAGCCTTCGCGTATCTCGCGCAAATTGTGCGGCGGCACTGCTATGTCATCCTTGGAGGGTTTACGCTTTAGAAGATTATCAAACGAGTTGGTCAACGATCGCTTGGCTTTCATGAAGATGGTGCTGCCGCCCAAATACTGATTGAGAAACTCGGAACGATTCTCGGCGGTGTCATGGACATGTCGTTGCTGACGTGACTCACAGTGTGCGCGCAACAGCATCATAAGGAACTGATTCTGCTCGGCCACTGGGGAGTTGGTCTTCTCGGAGCCACAATATTTGGCCCAGACCATTTCCTGCTCATCATCACTCAGCGTGGCAATGCGACGCCAGATCGCTGCCTGTGTCTTTTTCTCGGACAGACCTTCCACTTCGTTGCAGAGCTTGTGGTACCACAGCATGGGGCAATGTTCGCAGCTAAAGATCTGTGTCTCCTGCTTCTTTTTCTGCTCCGCACAAGTGTCGAAGGCCTGCGCAATGGCCGCCACAATGTCATCGCACACGTGCTCCGACTGGCACTTGAAGACATAGCCAATGTAGCCGTCGTTATTCAACTCACGGCAGATGATGCCGAAGTGATCTAACGATTTCTGACCATGCACACAGCTGGCCACATCCTTGAAGTCCTTGTAGAGCAGCACCTGCTTGCGATCCGGGGAAATAAGACGCAGATCACTGCGTCCCACCAAGAAGACCATGGTGCGATTCTGCTCCGGGTAAGGCGGAATGCAGCCCTGCGAGGCGGAGCGATCGCGCTGCTTGGGGATGCTGTAAGGGTGGAGATGATCATGGATTAGTAAGCGGTCAAGAAGGAACTGGAATTGGAGTGCGTGGCCGTGGGCGTGAGGGCGTGGCATGCCAAGCAAAACAACAAAACGAAACGAAACGATAAACTGGCGGAGCAACTAGGCTACATAAGTGGAAGAAAACTAAACATGCGTGCTCGATTTGGAGGTAGGGTACACGGTCTGCTTACTTCTCCAGCACATATTGTGGATGCAGCTGCGCGGGCCCAGCTGCCCCTGCTGCCTCTGCGCTCTGATCCCTGGGCGGCGTGGGTTGTTTGTTTACAATCACATTGGGCGCCTCCGGTTGTGGTTGCTCATCGGCGGAGCTGCTTCCGTTTGGGGACAAGGAGGGTATACAAGTTGTTGTTGTGTTTGAACAATGGTTATGAACTAGAACTAATCCCGTCTCCCCTGGGTGAATACTTACGTCTCCTTTTGGCCCAGCTCCATTTGGCTCTGTCCACGCAGAAGAGCGCGCTTCGCTGGCGATTTGTTCTCCTTGTCCTCCTTGCTTTGGGTTTCTCTCGGCTCCTCTAACTTGTGCGGCACCGCATTGGCCTCGGCGCCTGTCAGCTGCAGCTCCACTTGCGGCTGCTTGGGCAAAGCCGGCGCTTGCTGCTGCTTCGACTGCTGTTGATGCTGCTGTTCGTGCTCCTCCTCATCCTCCTCCTTGAGCTCGGCGCCCTTTAGCAAACTCGCCGAACTCTTTGCCTCAATACCCACGCCTCCTTCGCTGCTCAGCGACATCTTGCGATTTTGCATGAGACGCAATCGCTGCGCATCGTAGGCCTTGAACTTGGGCAGAGCATCGTCGATGAATGTGTGCGGCACACGCTTCTGCGAAACGCGTATTTTGCCCACATACATAACCTCAAAAAAGTGCGTATGATTGGGCGAGATGTCCGCCAGCAGCGAGAGATTACTCTGCGCCGAGGTCGATGTGGGTATATTAACGGTGCCCGACGAGTTGCTCAGGCCGTGCGTATACGATTTGGAGGCCTTCATTTTGGAGCTCACCGGATTGGGACTAGGATCGTGCTGGGCATTGCGCAGTGCTTCGCTCATCTTTAGATTTGTCGCCGGGGTAGCGTGTATGCCATTCAGTGTACCATTTGTGCCACCACCGACGCCGCTGCCAGCGATCAGTGTCTGCGGAATGCTGCCCACGGAGCCGCCAAGCGTGTGCGCAGGATCACGCATCTGATGCATCAGCTCGGCCATCTGAAAAGATGATAGAGATTTAGTAAGGGATTCGTTGGCATTCCAAAATGTCAGTGTGCAGTGAGTAAAGACAATCTTAAATTACAGGGTATTTAAACAACAGTTCGGCAACTTGTTATGAATGCACATGCTCCCCTTCAAAACCCAACAAATTTTCTGGCGCTTTGTCCTGCGTCCAGTTTCCTGTCTGCTTTTTGCTCTGCACATTCAGTTTTATGACTTTTGTCTTTAGTTTATGACTCTTTTTATGCTTCTCTCACTTAGAGCGAGTTGTGCTATCCCTCCCTCTCTCTATCTCTCTCCCTCTATCACTGAGTGTCCTTTTCCGCACATCAAAGTTGATTCACTTTGGTTAGCTTACGTTATGGTTATGTTATTTTAAGGGCGACAAAAACTGGTCATCTCGTGTATCTGCATTGAATGAACTTTTTTACGACCCCGACTTGTAGCTCATAATTATTCAAGGATTTACTGCTTTAAACTTGGATTGCTTTGGGGGGCGTTAGGCACAAAGCAATTCATAAGCCTAAGCCAAAAGTTTCGTGAAAATGGAATGAAAATATTTTACATAATAAAGTTGGACTTAAGCTTTTAGCTTACGTAAACCTGGCAATCGCTGGAAAGTGGTTGAAAGAAGGGTATACCATGCTTATGAACAAGTTACGAAAATAACTGTTGAGTGCGCCCAGTAGTAGAATACCCTTCGTCCAATATCGAAACACACTTTTTATACCCGCTCTTTATAGAGTAGAAGGGTATATAACTTTGTTCAAACCGAAAATGTATGTAAAAGGCAGAAGAAGACATCTCCAACCCCATAAAGTATATATATTCTGGCTCAGGATCAACAGTCAAGTCGATATAGCCATGTCCGTCTGTCCGTCTGTCTGTCCGTGTGAAAATCTAGATCTCACCTATTATAAGAGCTAGGACTACCAAATTTGGTGACAATGGTTGCACGCTGATCAAGTTTATTTTGGTTTTTGACCATGCCCCCTTCCGCCCCCGTAAATCGTAAATTATCCAGCTTATGATACATAGACACCTTCACACCTTTTTTTTATCTCCAGCTTTTATAATCTCTGAGAACCCTGCCTTGTCTGGTGATCGTAAGCAAGAACTCATACACTTTATGGAGTCTGTCACATCTTCGTATGACTTTACCATTTGCAAAAAGTTCATATACTCTGTATTGACACTTTCCATAATCGAAGGGTATAAAAGAACACAGATATATGTATCTATTTATATCTGTCTACCTCTATTTCTATACCCAGTAACAAGAAAAGTTTGAAATTCTTAATCGAAATGCTTATTCGTGGATCAATTTGAATCACGTTCAGTTTTCGTGTGCAGACATCGTGTCTGCAATTCTCAGGAATTTCCGCACCATGCATCATCATGTAGCTAGGCACATCAGCTGTTCGCAGCGTGCACTGCAGCTGCCGCTCTCTCTCTCGCTCTCGCTCTCGCTCTCACTCTCACTCTTACTCTCTCGCTCGCATTCTGCCTCTCAGCGCGTCTCTCAATGTCGCTCAGTACACTCTGATCTTTTGGCCGCCCTGTAGCCCAGTTGCGCGGCATTGAAATGTTGCCAAAAAGCAAGTGTGAGGTAGTAGCAAAGTCCAATGTCGTTGCATTAGGCAGCAATGTATCTGCAAAATACATTAACTGCAGTGACAACTAATTGCCATTTATCAGCACTTAAAGGCAAAAATAGCCCACGGCAATGGCAGCGTTTGCTATATTCGAAATTCTTCCAAATTCTACCTAAATTGAGATGAATTATCTGTTGTCGGAAAGGCGGTGGGGGGAAGGGGGGGCTGGTCTCTATAGATGATCAGCCGCGCGCCGAGTGATCGTGACGTCATTTGTGTAGAAGACGCGCGCACAAGTTGACCAATTTCTAATATGTATCCATCAGATACATTTTTCGGTCGCACTCAACAGGGACACTTCGGCGAACGCGACTGTGTTTTGACTGTTCAACATGTTTACGTATCGATTTGTCTGTCTCTCTGTCTGTCTGTCGCTCTGTCTGCGAGTATGTTGAGTGTGCCTTAGAGATAGACAGAGAAAGCTTGCTAAAGTTATGTGTATAAATGTAGATATAGAGTAAATATACTTTGGCTAATTTTTGTTTACTCAAAGTAAAATACAAATTGGGTTAAAGTGGATGTACGACTGCACGATACCCTGTATATGCATATGTTGAAGAAACATTTCGAACATTTTTTATATGTCAATTTCTCTTCTTTTCATAAACTCTACGCAGCTTAGTTTTGTTGTATGACAAAACAACCTGCACATGTACGTTTATACCAGCATATGTTGTATTTCTTCCATACTTCATATAGAGAAATATTGTTTGTTTGTTGTTTTTTTTTTTTTTTTTGCAAACACATTTCACAGGAATTCAATTCACCGTCACGTTCGTCTCGCGTTTTGTGCGCATTTTTCTTTTTAGCTACGCCTGTTATATGTATTTCTTTTTTATATATATATATTTTTTTAATTCTCATGCTCCTCTACGTGCCAGCTACTTTTACTGTTGCGTTGGGATGTGTTGCTGACTTTTCAGTTTTTTTCTTGCATTATTATTGCTATTGTAATAACGTTTTTTGCGTGACGACTTCACATCGATATTTGCATATAGATACGCATATGGAATGCAGTGTAAACAGACAACGAAAAGTCGCGATTCATCAGAAGAATTTGCCGGCAACATTTTTTTCATTTTTTTTTTAACGCCACTTTGTCTGACACATGTCCTTCAGGCCAAACATTGCATACATTAAATGATGTGGTATACATATGTATATGCATGTGTCTGTTTATTTTAAATTTATTAAATTGTTTACCACATTGTCGAGAAGAGAACTGAACTTGAACTGAAATGAAAATGGTAATAAAATTTTGGAACCAAAACAAGAAGTCAACAAAACAACCTAGTAATCGACTAGTTTGTACCCTGTAAAATTTAGAAAAATACGACACATCTGTGTTGTATGGTATCTAAAAATGTATCCGAAACATGCTTGAACGACTAAGAGATCAAAACTCCCATTTGCAGAGCAATTTTATGATAACAAACACACGCCCCTTTTTTGCTTGTTCAGCGCAATTAGAGTTGGAAAAACTCAGGCAAAAAAATATTATAAATGTAAAATTTCTATGGTTTTTTTTTTAGTTGCTCGCCTTACTCTTTATGGCTTTTAAAACTGCGCGATGCGAACAGATGACGACAGCAAAGTGTCGCGTGCATTTTAAAGAGCAACTCGCAGTTTATTGAACCTCTCCGGACAAACGTTTAATAACCGAATGGGTCTTTCTACGGATAGATAGACATGTTAATGTACAATGTTAATGTTAACAACAACAAAGTTTGAAAAACGCAATTGAAACGAGCTACGAGTTGAGCTTAAGGCTTAAGATTGTGTAAAGAGATACTTAAGATGCGTTTAAATACTTTTAAGATATCTTTGAGATGCTTTGGTCTCCAAAAGATACTTTTGTATCTTTAAATCGCAGTTGTAAAGATCTTTGAGTTTCGCATAATCGATAGAGAATGACAGTACTTAGATAGTAAGATACATTTGTATCTTGGAGATACTTTGGTGTCTATAAGATACTTTCGCAGCCATTAGATACTTTGGTATCAATTAGATACTTTTGCATCCAGATACATTTGTATCTATGATATACTTTTGCAATAGTAATTCGTATCTCTTAGTTACTCTTGCATTCATCAGATACTTTTCAATCGGATATCCATTTTAAGCCCATCAGATACCATTGAATCTTTGAGATACTTATGCATCCGTCAGATACTTTTATATAACTTTATATAACTAATTTACTACAGGGTATTTTCACATTTAGCTCTACCTGTTCAAATTCCACCGCAACTTGTTTGCAAGACTGTTTCCTCTTTCAATTTGTAACGCATTGCGATTTGTTTCAAGCATTTCATTTCTTCGTACGCAAATTGAAAGCAACCTGTTCATAATTTAGTAAGTATTTGTTCGTAAACAAAAACACACATCCACACACGCACACACAAGTAGCTATCGCACAAACTCACACACCCACCCATTGGAGTATTGTTTATTTAACGCCAATTTGTAATATTTATACAAACAAACACACACACATACGAGTCAAAGCAAAGTAATTATATAAACTGAATTGCATGCGAATAGAGAGGGAAATGAGGGGCAGGGGAGCAGACAGCGGGGGTAATGTGGAAAAAATACTACAATCGTATTTAATATGACATTTTTAACGGTAATTTTGCGCAATTCTTTAATAATACCTAACAATATTTTATAACTTGTGCGAGGCAAGTTTGCTTTCTTTCGATTTTATATAAAAGATTATAAGTTGCGTTCGGGATCGGGACCCCAATAAACCAGTACAAGCGATACTTAACGACCCGAGAGCAATTTTACAAAATGCTATTAACGTTTGCTAGTTTCGAGATTTGAACCGAGAGCCAGTAATTACCTCAGCGACCTTACAGAGACGTCAGCGAGTCTAATTGAGGTATTACCTACTTGCATTACCTAATTTGCATTGAAACGGAGAGACTAAGAAACGCAACTATTCAAATGAAAATGTATCTATTTTAGATGAATTTTAAATCAATATTTTTTTATGTAAACCCTGAATTCCTTTCGCTTTCCATAGCTCTAAACTTGAGCGAACTTTCACAACAGTTTTGACAATTCTTCAAGTAAAGAGAAACAAAAAAAAGCGGAAAAAGAAGAGGAGAGAAAACAACTTTTACCGGAAAAATGTTTACCAAGTGTTACGCTCCTTTAGGCATGCCCATGGTCAGGGTCAAGTGCAGCGCAAGTCGCCGGAGCAAACCGAAATATGTCCGAGCAACTTTGCTGGCGCCTATGGACAGGCCACAACAAAAACGGAGGAAAACGCAAGAAGAACAGAGAGTGAAAGAGATAGCGATAAGGAAGTAGAAGAAGTAGTAGCTGACGCGGCACTTGGCACGCGCGAGAGAATTTTTTCATTTTGTGAAAAGGCAGGCAAGAAAAACCCCAGCATAAAATAAGAAATAAGAAAAAAAATTAAAAAACACTCTATATGATAATGCATTAATTTGAATGGGAAACAAGGAAATTGTACAGTTTTAAATATAAAGCTAAAGCTGAAGAAAGAAAGGAGGCAGGCAGGCGGGGAAGGAAGAGTTACTTTCAAGGGCAGTTTAATTAGAATTAAATGGAAGTGGAAAACGAGACAGCATGCTTTAAAAAGATAGAGAGAAAGAGGAACTACAGAACAGAATAAGGGAGAACATTGCATGCGTTACATAAGAAACCAAAAGTAAACAAAAAAATACAAAAGAGAAAAGAGAGAAAAACAAAAACAAAAGGCAATTGCAGCAAATTTGTTGGCAATCAAAGCAAATCAAATCAAATGAAATCAAAAATTGAAACCGAAATTGAAATCAATTGAATGTGGGCCAAATGGCCGGCAGGCAACAGAGGCGCAGGGGGCGTGGCATGCACACGGTACACGGAACACGCGGTACATACGGCGTGGCTCTTATTGAGCACAGATGCATCGCTGACGGATGCCGTCAGAATGGTGTCCCGATGGAAGGGCACTGTGAACATCTTGTTGTTGTTGCTGTTGTTGTTCTGATTCTTCCTTCTTGTTGCTGTTTACGTATGTGTTGTTTTTGCTGTTGTTCAGTCTGTTGTTGCCACAGGTTATGGGAACTTACGCTTGCAATTGCAGTTTGCAATTTATTTTTGATATCACTTAAGCTTCTGTTTGAGGAACTATCACAATTTTTTTATATTTTCCATTTTGGCTTTGTTTTCTCTTTTATTTGGTAAAATTTGTTTTGTTTTTTGCAGAACTGCAGCTCATTTGTTGTATGATATAAGTACTTCTTGCGCTTACTGTAGTAATTTTAAATAGAATTTTAGCTTTGATATATAGCTTGTTAATAGGTTTATTCACAAACTTGATTTGTAAATTGAAGTATATATTTTATATTATTAAAATTTCATATCACTTTTATAATTCTTGTTTTATAAACTCTCGAAGGTTTTCACTTTAAAATCCGCATATAATACTTTTCATTTATATCACTTGATTACGTAAATTTTTTATTTGAAATATTTCTCAATTGTTAATAGGCTTTATTTGCCCTTGCAATGTCAATTTGTTTTCATAACATTTTTTTTTTAAATGTACAATATGGAATTTAATTGTTTTGTGGCGCAAAATTATTATTAATAAATCTAGAAAAAACGAAAAGCAAAAACGATTGAAACGTTTGCTTCAATTCGGTTTCTTTCGGATCGGTTTGGCGAGTTTTTAAGGCCGTTTACAAGAACAGTTTCAGATCTCTGGTAGAAATAAGGGTACCAGCAGAAAAAATCACTGGACTAGCGAGCATAATTTATAGTTATATATTTCGAAATCAATAAGAGTTTTAAGTACTCATACACTTGCTTAGCGATTAAAAGACATGTATTCAGTATAAATATAAACAAATACAAAGTGTGTCTGCATTTATTTATAAAGTACTGTATTTAAAACTGTTGTTTCTCTTAGCGTGCTAATTGAAATTTAATTTGAAACAAGATGCCTCACAGCCAAGTATTTTTTTTTTTTTTTTGTTTTAAGTATTTGGGACAATGCAAACACAATCGATTGCTTTACAAATGCTTTATGTAAGACTTGTTTGTTCGACAAGCAGACAAGAACCAGAGGGAAGTGGAATATCCCAGGGAGTAGAATTCATCATAGAATATGATCTATTGTTTCTTTTCCGAATTCATTCATTTATTTCAATTAATCGAATGCAGAAATTTCAACTGACGCACTTGAAAGAACATTCAGCCAGATATCTCGATTAATTTTGTATATATATATACATGTATGTATATACTGGCAAGATTTATGTAAATATGCCCGCACGAGTATTGGAATTAGTGTGTTTTGTTGTTTTTTTGGCCGCAGCTTTTAAGTAACCAATTTATTTATACTTTCTATAGATGTTTTTGCTTCTTTTTTTGTATTTATTCTCCAATTGTTTTTTCCTTCCCCGATGGTAAACACGTTTTGCTTTTATTTACTCTTGCACTTGTTTATTATTTATGTTTATTTATTTTTATTATGGTTTGATCACTGTGCGTTTTTTATTACTTATCGAATGTACGATCGCTTTTTAATAGCTTTTTGCGATTTTGTTGGCTGTCGCCGCCCTCAGCAAAGCGCGCACGCGTTTCAATTGCTGCCAGACAACTGACGACGGATCGGATCCCCCGATTCACTAGCCACAGAGAATCGCTCGCAAGCAACAACAACAAAACAAGAGAGAAGCAACCTGCGCATGCGAAATCAAAGAAACTACATAACAATACAAAGAGTTTCTCGCGGATTGCCGAGTGTAAGCAATGCCAAAGCGAAATGAGGGAGAGTGAGAGAGTGGGAGAAACAGGCAGCTAGCGGGAGAGAAAAAGAGAGTACGCGAGCGTGCAGAGCGTGAGGGCGCTACAAAGTGCACAGCAATGGCAACGTTGCGTATGTGTGATTTAAAATAATTTCGCATACGAAGGTGAAACTGCAACCGGTATGGGGCTTAAATGGGTTTATAATAAATAATACAAATTTAATAATGAGTTGTAATGCTGTAATAATTATTAAGTTGTAATTAAATACATTAATAATATTTTTAAATTATAAATAAAATAATTATAAAATAACAAATGACTCTAACTCATAAAGAAATTGTTTATTTAAAGCAGTATAAAAATCTAATTAAAAATAATTTATTAATAAAGCGCAGATTGATTAACTCAACGCACAAGAACAAAGCAGTTGCGCAAACGTGATGACGTCACAAGCACATTTTACTGTCAAGTGCAGTCAAGCTCATCGCTATAAAACACAGTTCCAATAATAGTTCCAATACATGGAGAGGTAAAAGTATTTTCCTCTTGGCAAACATAAAAGCTGCACACAAAATCAAATGTTGCAAATGTAAATGTTGGCAACGATATCGAGACGATGTAAGGTAAACGGAAGCACAGGCAAATCAATTTGAAGAGTTCTTCGCTTCATCATCGTCTTCCGTTTCCTGTTGTCAATATGTGCGACAAATTCAATTTGTTGTCCTGTGTGCAGACTTTGATGTTGCCGGAGGAGTGAAAGAAAACTAAAAGCCAATTATAAAGCAGAGAAGGCAGCAGAGATTCTAATACCTAATATCAATTTGAAAACTTGTCTATTGGGTCACAGGCAGAGGGGCGAGAGGCAAAGGCTGTCCAGGAAACGGGCAACAGTCCAAGGCCGAAAATGGCGTGTTCAAACTCAAACTGGAACATATGCAAATTGCCAATAGAAAAAAAAAGCCAAAAACTTTAGCTTTAAGTTGTGCCAGTACAAATGCAGGTTGCAATGGGCAAAGGTGGAGGAGAAAGCCGAGGGCGCTTTTGATTGCATTATGTGTGCACTTCACGGAAAATTTCCGTTACGCTTTTATAGCGTAAAAGTGTGTGCGAAAAAGGCAACGAAAGGCAAAAAGTTAAATCAGTTACATGGCATACACCCAGTAAAAGGCATAGCTCACTTTGAGAGGAAAGCAGCTAAGTAGAGAAGCTTGTTGCTAAGAGAAGGTTACATTTCTTAAATGATATATTTATATATTATATTTTTATTCACCTCAGTATCTACATATTATATCCACCTCTACTCGAGCTGCTCCTTAACTAACATCAAAGCGCCAACTTCTTGTATTGTGGTCGCAACTCGAAACGAGATAACACCGCCAAGTCCTCTCAAAGGCCATTAAAAGTCAGTCGAGCGATGCGAATGACAAGGTCTGATGATGTCTGGACTATGGCAACGGCAAGCGACATTAGCCAAAGGTTAACTCTCCATGCTAAGGGAGGCACTTGCCGGATGCCGCAACTGCTTCTGGTTTAGCGCGAGCGACAGCGATGCGGCCACTTGGCAACACAATAAAAGCCATGTTTAAAGAGCAATGATGGTCCATGCAAATGGCAGCTCAGCGTCATGCGTCATTTGCCACAACAGTAACAACAATAACAACATGCGAACAGTTAAAAGACTTGCCGCAAGGGCAGGCAATCAACGTGAATTGGTCGCCTGTTGCCAGGTGAAGCAGTGGAGCTTATTAAAGCGAATGTGAGAGAGAAGGCAACAGATTACAGCCCACATTACGTATACGCCGTGTGACACATGCGGGTTTCACAGCTTTCTTTTTTTTCATTTAAATAATTTATAAACTTATGAAGTTTTCAGCACCGCAAAAAGAGACCGCAGCCGCCAGTGCCGCTCTGACAGTGGCCGCTGTAAGTATGCTACGCTTATCTGGGCTCCGCAATTAGGTACATTTTTAGCAGCTTATAACGGACTTTCTAATGGTTTCCCGCTATTTTAGTCTACCATATTCCCCCAGGCCAACTAATGACGCCTTTTACGCGCCCCTCCACGTGGGCAATTATTATTTTCGCTCAGTGTAGAGTGAGGAGGTGCTACTAAAAGCACTAAGTGCATCCTGTGAGCTGAAACTTATTACATTTTCAATGTTTTAAAGAACGAACGAGAGCGAACGGGCTTAGTTTAAAATTTGAGAATCTCAAAGAGAGGCGCTTTAACCCTTAGTCGAATAATTATAAGTTGTCCTCAATTTCAGATAATCTAGCTAGGATTTAAGAGTCTTTAATGCAAACAAATCCACAACATCTGCAATTTAATTGAGTTCAGTTTAGATTTCAGGCAGATTGCATTTAATGAAGCGTACTCCATGGAAACCCCCCCAACATGCAGCAAAACTGACCCAAATACCATGAATTGTGCTGCTAACCCTCATGTCAAAAACTGTACAACAATTGTTCGAAAACAAAGCACAGCCACATAGAGCCATACAACATGAAGGGCTTCATTGTAAGGTAAAGTCTGTAAATGAAGCGACGTGGGGGCGTGGTTAACTGACGTTGGCCAAAATGGCTTTTGACATGCAATCTAAAACGGCAACAACGGGCAGTGTAACTAACGGTAAACATGTAGCAAAACGCACTCGACTGTTAAATACTCGTTATAGTTGAAGGTAAGGTTTTCTAACTGAGGCTACAGGGTATCAACTAGCGCCCAATCAATTATGTTGCAAAAAGGGGTGTGGCTAAATTTGAACAAGAATTCGCTTTGATTCACGAAATTAACATTTAGCGTGTAGCCAAAGCGACGCTTAAAGTTTTTCTTCGAAGGTCAGTTCGCCCTAGTTGAGGTTTGTCTGCCCCAATATGCGTCTTATGGTTTTAATTAGCAACGCAATCGGAAGTTGTTTTATGGCGTGATGTGCTGTGCGTCAATCGTTTGATTGGCAAATGAGTTTACTCGACTAATAAGAAAGCTTCCTTAACTCAATTTCCAAATATGTTGACAGAGTTTAGAGAAGTAAATTGCGTTTTCACTTTCTCGTTATCCTGCTTAATATTCAGCAAAAAGTTGTAAAAAGCTTTACGCACTTCCTCATAAATTGTTTGCTGCATTTAAACTCTTTCATTTCATATCAATGAAAAAGTTTCGCACAAAAGCCCGGAAAATTAAAGTGTTTTCGAACTTACCTCCTCAATAGTTTCGCATTCAAAGAGATAGATGTGCAGCAGCGGATCCTTGGGATCCTTCAACAAGTAGACAAGTCCAGTGATGGGTCCCTGGAATTCCATAAAGTTTTGTGGCTGTTCAGAGTCTCCCGCTGCCGCTACTGCCGCCGCCGCCGACTGCTGCTGCTGTTGCAGTTGATAGGCAGCCGCAGCGCTGGACGATAGTGAGCCATAGGATGTGGATGTGGTCAGCGTGTTACGCGTTCCATTTGAGGTCAAAGAGTTGCTCACGCCAATGCCTGCTCCAGCTGCAGCATAGTTAGTGGAAGATGAGGATGAAGTGGAGCCACTACTGCTGCCATTGGAGGCACCACCAGCCTGGCCAGCATGCGATTTGAGTTGCATGAATCCGTTGCCGATGCTCTTCGCCTGCGGTTTGTGTACGATGCGGCACATACCCACAATATGCTTGAGAGGATGACTAAATTGTAGCTCGAAGTCCGAGTTATATGACTCCAGTATGCCATGCTCGATGCCGACCGAGAGCTGCAATGGGAAAAAAGCGATAGGGAAGATAATTAAATGAGAACATTTTTGAAATGGCAGGCAATTCTGTTTATTGTCAGATGGCAACCAAACTGATAGGTTGGATATAATTATTATACGTATATATCTTTAAAATCGCTTTCAAACTAAGTTTTCTCAAGTTGCGGGTCGGAAGGGGGCGTGGCCAAAATCTTAAAATGGCTTTACCTGCTTACAACATATTTGAGTATTGTTACAACAGCTTGTGGATCCAGCTGTAATATTCTCTGCAAATTGGACGGTCATATAGACAGATGTAACATATGTCTATACATTATTTATTTAAGTTTTAAAAAAACATGTTCAATAAAATTCCCTGGCTTAATTGTCAGCTAAGAATAATGTTTTAATAACACACACATTGTTCAACACAATCTACACACACTTTACATACACAACCAAACACACAACACAAAAAAAACCCAAAAAAAAAAAACAAAAAATAATATATATAATATATAAAAAAGAAAAAATAAAGTTGCATCCACATTGAACATGGAAAGCGATCCTAATGAAACTCAAACACAGCAAATCGATGAACCCTCGGAAGCTGAAGAGCCAGCACAGATTGCAGAGGTTCTTAACACAGAGAATAATATAGAGACTAATGCGAAGATTAGTGCAGAGGAGAATGCAGAGATTAATGTAGATAAT
Source organism: Zaprionus ghesquierei (assembly GCA_018904095.1). Taxonomy (NCBI): domain Eukaryota; kingdom Metazoa; phylum Arthropoda; class Insecta; order Diptera; family Drosophilidae; genus Zaprionus; species Zaprionus ghesquierei. The sequence goes on from JAEIGP010000676.1 coordinate 2,676,723, forward strand.
GTTGCAATGACCAATGCAGAAACTAAAGTTCAGATCAGTGCGGAAATCACTGTGGAGCCACATGCAGAGACAACAGAACTGGGATCAGAGACTGCCACAGAAATGGAACAGATATCAGAGTCATATGAAGACGAAGGCAGCGAAGAAGCCGAACAGGAATTAGTTGTTAAAGATGTTAAAGAAGATGACGAAAAGGAAAGGAAGAAGGCACGATTGAAGGCAACGCGAAAAGGATATTTTCAACAATATGATGCGGAGAGTTCAGAACAAGGAATATCTGAATATGAAGTGGAGAGCGAAGATGCTGATTCCATTATTACAACCGTAGCTGTACCTCCCAAGCCAGGACTAGGAGAACAAAAAGGATCCCTTACAGATTTGGCTTATATTCCCATGAATGACGGTGAAATTGAAACACTTTTGCAAGAAGATCGCGAGGATACTGACAAAGATAATGTGGATAAAAAACATGAGGCGAAATCTTCGAAAAAAGATACAGTAGAAATGAAAAAGAATTTCTTAAGGGACTTTGAACTGCCTTCATTATCAGATATCTCCGAAGAACATGAAATAGAAGTTAGGTCGCGTTCTTTAGCAAGAAGGAAATCATCGAAACGTGTTACTATAGATGCAGGAAAAGCTGTTGAACCGTTGAGAAAAGAGAGCAGTCTTAAGATTGACACAGCTTCTAATACTTCAGATGAGTCATCAAGTTCGGATGGATTAAGTTTTTCACCGCTTTCTGATTATGAGCTGCACTTGGTTAAGTCAGTAAGTAAAACGGCTCTACAAATTGAAGAAGATGCTTTTGTGATGTTTAAACATGATATTGAAATGGAAGTGACTTTCGATAAAGATGAAGCACATCGAAGTAAGCGTCACATAGAGGAGTTAGCTATAGTAATGGATCTTATATTCGAACTCTTTGATCGGGTTGTCACAGAGTCTGAACTGAAAAAGACAGATAATCAGCTAAGATACAAGTTAGATCCTTACCAACTTTGGTGTAGACTAAAACAGGAGACTGAATACTATTTAATTGAAAAAGAATTAAATGCCTTTCTTAATAGTCGTATGATCGATTATTACAAACGTTTAAAGAACTTTCGACAAATTCAGCCTCTGCAGGACGAGTTGGTTGTTCCTGAATATGAAAGATATCTTACAGCTTTAAAGAGTTACGATTACATACTGAACGTTGCCAAAGAGGCTAAGAAAAAAGTATCCTATTTAATGTCCAGTGTTCTAATGGATCTTACATATATACAAAACATTATAATGGACACGGAAGAGCATTTCGAAGAGCTGGTCTTACGTTATATAGGCGGTAAAACCGAGTATCTGCATAAGGTAGCTGAACGTGAATTGAGACTTATGAGGAATAAAAGAAATGAGATAAGTGATGAACGGTTGGCTCTGATCACCAGAAAACACACTCTGGCACGAATAACCAATGTAAGATTTAAAGCAAATAACTAAATATACAATCCATTAATCTATTCCTCTCTCTCCCTTAGAAAATCGAACGGCTTCAGAAAATCAGTGACGACATATACATGGATGATTTCATTGCGGTTCAAAATCAGGTTGTTGCATTAGACAAGAAACTCGACGGTAAATATGTAATTAACTTTAGTCTTAAATCTTTAAATAACCTTCTTTGTAGAACAAAATGTGCAGCTTAAGAAATTGAGATTCAACTATCACATGGATCTGCATCTGACTCAGCATAATCGTGAGAAGACTCTAACGCTCGTTAATAAACTTAATGAAGAGCAGAACAATCTAAGCGAAATTTTGTGTAAACAGCGAAGACTACGCGAATCTCTCTACAAGGCCAAACTTCAGCGAAACAAAATTCGTAAGGAACTCTCCGATCTTACCTATCATGGTGGACTATTGACTCTGCCTGGGCTGATGCACGACTTTGATCGCACCGTGGAGCAAGTGGCAGAAAAGCACAACCACCTGAACAGGCTAAGGGAGACCGTTAGAAGTCTTACCCAAAAGATTGTTGAGTTGGAGGCACGCTGTGCCTAGCATAACTTGAAAATTGCTTTTAAAAATGCAATTAAAGTATACACAGAGCAAAGGAAATTTGTTTATTCTAAATATACATAGTATATATATAATTAATCAGCATTTGTAGGGGAGTCCAACTAGCCATGTCTGTCTGTCCGTTTGTCTGTTTTTTGCAATGAAAGCTAGTCTCGCAGCTTTAAAGTTATCTTTATGAAACTTGGTACACATGTTGCTTATTCGAGTTGATATATCGAATAGCTGTCATAGAACCTATAGTTCGATTTTTTTTATTTTACAAGATACACGAGTCGAACTAACATCATCTGCCTAATGATTCTGTAAGAATCTAGTACAAATTTCATAGGCGTCAAAATGCGGGACTCGGCATTAAAACTTTCATACATCTTATCAGTATTAGTACAAGGATATAAAGCATTTAGAATGTATTCTTTCTATTTTATTTTAGAATCAAAAAGGTTGTTCTTTTGAATACTATTTCAAGCAGAATTTATATTTTTCTAAAAAACAAACTACACAAACAATTCGTCGGCAAAATGTTCATGGAAACAAGCTGCAGTAATTACAGCTACACATCGCCTGCCTAGCATTTCCAAGGCTTTTATTTGCAACGTTTCCACTAGGCGAAGCAGATTAACAGTATTAAATTCTTTAATCAGTTTACTTGCATGCACAAGTACAAAAGCTACGTTTAGAGAGGGAAAAGAGGCACATAGAGAGAGATAGACATACTAGACCACGGCTGAAAGACAGCAGCAGCAGCCCCCGGACGACAAAAACATTGCAAACATGGCGGCTGCTCCATATCCGGCGTTCTCATCACATGCAACGTCGTCATCAACTTGTGCCGACATTCTCAAAGCTCGTCATACCCAGTACACACTATAAAATGGGGTAAACTAAGGAGCTAATGTTAGGCAATATAGCGTATTTACTACAAGATATTTGAATTCAACATATATTTAATATTTATTTTTTAGTATATAATTCTGTTTTGAAATTGTACAATAAATATAGAACATAAAGCTCCAAGCCTTACTAAAGGGTAGCTTCAAGTTATTTATAGTCTACTCATCCTTGTTATACTTGTATATAGCATATACTTGCATATAACCGGGGGTAGTTAGGGAGTGTCAATGCAGCAGGGACGGGGTGACGAAAGGAGGAGGGGATGGGGGGGACTGTTGAATGGGTGTGTCGATGTTGTGGCTGAAACTGTTGTCTGAAAGCAGGTCGACCCATTAGTTTGTTTTTCCTTTTTTTCTTCTTTGCCATCAAAAGGTTTGTTTTGCGCCATCAAAATAAAAGGGAAGCAAATGAAATTTATATTCAGTTAGTTAGACAGCTAGTTCAGGAAAAGGTAGCTGAACTTGTGGGAATTAAAGGCATGAATAAGTGATTGTTTAAATTAATTAAGTTGTTTTATATATATTTTATATTTATATCATTTGGGAATTTATTTAAAACCTAATTTGCTGTTAAACACATACATACATTAAGAACTCAAAAGATGCTCTGCTATTTTTATAAATTTCTTGATTTAATTTTCTTCCATAGGACTCCTAGAATCTAGCCCAGTGTCGCCTGGTTACCCCTGAACGGGGGTGTCAACTTGAGAATTATTAAATAAATACGTTGAACTGGAAACTTGAGTTGAAGAAGGGCACAAAACTTTTGCAGCATCAAAGCAAAAACTTTGCAATTAATAACGTTTAGAAGACAGAGAGAGAAAGAGAAGGAAAGAGAGAAGGAGGAGCACAGAGTAGAAGGCAGACTAAAAGCCAAGGTAAAGTTGTCAGGCTGAAAAAACGCTTAATGAGGCCGTATCCGCCTACGTCAGGTTCTGGCAGCCTGGCAGGTAATCACCTTGTGCTCCTACTAAGCTCACCTTTGGCATTCGAAATTAATTTACAAATGGCAGGCTTCCAATCAGATTTTCGAGCTACCTGATGATTTCAGTAGCAGCTTAAATGGTCCTTTCCCTTTCTCCTCTCTCTCTCTCTCTCTATCTCTCCTCTTTTCCACTGATAATTTTCAATTAATTTGCAAAAGAGAGAGAGAAACTATTAGGGAGGGAGAGAGGGGAACAGAGAGCTGTCACTGTCAGCTGAGAGAAAGAGCTCTGCGATTGATTTAACAGTTGTTTTAACTAGCTCTCTCTCCTTCTATCTGTCTCACTCTGACATTGACACAGTAAATCCAATTATGCCCCAGACCGAGTGCCAATTTCGCTTAACTTCTGTTATGTAATGCAATCGGGGCAAACAAAGCGATTTGGGATTTTTCATTACGCGAGTCGAGAGCGCGCGTTAGAATGGAATAAAACGAGCTATTAGCATGTTAGACAGAGAGAGATATAGAGCGAGATAGAAAGAGAGAGAGAGAGATAGAAAGAGAAAGACTTTAATGGAAAACGCTTAACAAATTAAAAAAAAAATTGCCTCCATAGATTTATCAAATACACAATATATTTAAAGTATTGTATAAGCCGAAAAGAAAATCAATAATTCTTCTTTGATCTATACGATTTATGGTAACTGCAAAGTCTGAAGTATAACTCAAAACCAGAGCTCGACCCCTTTCAGCAGGCTGAAACCCTCAACAACAACAAAAATCAGCAGCACTGGCAGTTAATGCAAATTATAGCGCTGCAGTCGGAGCTATAACAACAACAACAACTACACCAATGTAATGAGCATTTGTAGACAATTTATTGAGCAACAACAACAACAACAACAGCAGCAACTCAGGCAGAACAACTAACATACATACACACATACTGCCGTCAGCTGGCACATGAAAACGTAATGAAGATACAGTTAAAATGTATAAATCACTGAGCAATAACACGCGACGTTCTTTGGCGCCGATGCCTCGTGATTGCAGCACAACGAGAGAGCGACACGAAGTGCATGGGGCAGCAATTAGAGATGGCACTTTGTGAATTCTACAAACACTTTATATCAATTATTCAATTATTTTTATAGAGCAAATCCTTAATAATTACGTATAAATTTAATAAAGATAAACGTAAACTAGAGGTGGAAATTGAAGCGTGAAACATACTAGATAAGGCAACAACTAGAGATGGTACCTATTAAACTCTATACACCATATACTTAATATGCGATATATACTAATTAATTTTATATTTTCATTAAAAAAATCTTTTAAAAATTCATAATCAAAATTGAAATAAGTTTACTAGAGATGAAAGTTAGAGGTGGAAATGCAGGCGATAAAAATAAATAAAGCGTGAATAATGTTCACCAAATATTAATTAAAATCAAATAAACAAAAAATTCTAAATGAAACTTGATCGATCAAGTATTTTTTACACGCATCCATCTCCAGTTCACGTTTCTAAATAATTCCGCCAATGGCTTCAATAATGAAGCACCAATCGCATGCGTTGCGTTTCACGTGGCGCTAACTGCATATCAATACATGTGTGTATATTTCTATGTGTGTGTGTGTAGCGTACAACGTGTGTGACAACAATAATAGGTTAAAGCAAAGAAAACAATGCGAGACCTGACGTCAATTACAGAAGTTATCGGGAAGGAGCCATGCGGTGGCTATTAAGGCGGGTCAAAAATGTCAATTGTTGTTGACATTTGGCAGCGAAGCAAAAGGGGGGAAAAAGGACGAAAGATAAAAGAAAAAACAATTATAATAGCGCATAAACAAGGATTTAGCGAAATGAAGAAACAGAAAATTAAATGAAGAAATGTGTCAAAGTTAGCAAAGAAAGCAAATAACAAGAAGAAAGCCAAAGGAATATGAATTAATATAAAATATATTTCCCGATAATTGGTAGTCCAAAAATACTAACTGATAATCGCGTAAACTCGTGTTATAAGCTTTCTAGCCACCGCGTGGCTGCGATTGGAAGCATGTCAAGTGAGTCGCCCGACGCGAGAGAAAGATTTGAAAAGTGCCTCGCATGGAAAACCCAGCAGCGGCGGCACAAGAAATCAACAGACCGCAGAGCAGAAATGCAAAGCTTCAGCCAAATGGAATCGAGTGGGCGTAGCAGAGCGAGAAGAAAAAAAACGTGCAGAGAGCAAACGCGTAGCTCATACGCCGCGTTAGCCCACGCTCGCTCGCGCGACAGGCTCCTCCACTCGAGGCGATGGCAAAGTGTGAAACCATTTACGAACCAAGTGAGGGTGGGGAGGCTCCATGGGGAGGCAGCTCAAGTGACTCGACGCGTCGCAACCAGAAGCGGATTAGCAGTGGGACTTGAGTGACTTCGGCAGCAAAGCGAAAAGAATATTTGTTTTTTTTTTCATGCTTTTCTTTTCTTTTTATTTTTTGCTACTGGCAAATGAAACAAGTGAAGCATCGATTTTTTTTTTCGTTTCCTCTCTGCAAAACGAGGGGGAATCTGTCAAGGTAACAGATGGACAAAGACGAGCTTTATAGCTGTCACCTGGTGGCAGTACAGTAAGCGTTTAAGAGGGAAGTGTATATTGAGATTAAATTTAATTTAAATTATTTGCTTATTTTCTGAAGTTTTAATAAAAATAAGCAAGAAGAGCTACCTTCATACCCTTGCAGCTACTTTAAATATTAGGTTCTATAGCAGCTATACCATATATCGGCCCGATCCGGCTCGTTCCGACTTATTTACAGCGTGCAGCCATAAGAAACATGCATACCAAGTTTCATCGAAATAGCTCTAAAACTGAGAGACTAGTTTGCGTTATAATAGACAGACGGACAGACAGGCGGACATGACTAGTTCGACTCCCCCGCTGATGGTGATTAAGAATATAAAGTTACTTTCTCTCAATAGAGTAAAGACCTATGCCATAAGGTTATAGAACCTTTGGCCCTACGAAATCAACCTTTCTTTGATGTTTACCCTATAAACTCATCTTCGATTAGCTTTACAAGCTTTAAGTCATTGATCCATGCATTATGCAGCAATGCCATCAATTTCGCAGAACTAATTGCTTACCAATATGCCAAGCAAATATTTATAAAGGCACAGGCACACAAACACACACACTCTGTCTGCACAGAAGTTTGTTTGTTTGCTTATTGAAGCGTCGCAGAAGTTGACATAAAACTTTGAGACCCCGATGAGGGCGGGGCTGGGCAAGTGCACTGTTTGTTATTGTTGTTTCTTAAATGGGCGTGGCATGTATCCCACTTGAGCGACAGCAAAAAGGCAGCTTGTTATAATTTTCATGCGCTATTTAACATAATAAAGCAATAAGCTGGCACACACAGCAGCGACAAGCGCAGAGCCTGGGCAAACATTTTTCTTGCTGTCTCTATTTCAATTCATTTTTATTGTACATATACGCCCACCCACCACCCATTCGCCACTCTCAATCCCTCCCCTCTCTCTCTCTCTCTCTTTCGCTTATGCGTGCTTGGCTTGTGTCAATTTACAGAAGCAACTTGAGGGAAGGGGGGCGTCGGGACTATATGAAATAATAAACAAAAGTGCAAGCTTTAGTAAATATTTATACAAGAAAATATGCATCAAATTATGAACTGTGGCGGGGCTGTGATAAAGAAAGAGAGAGAGAGAAAGAGAAAGAGAGAGAGAGAGAAAGAAAGGAAAAAAAGGCACAGATAGAGAGCTGTTGTGCATGCATAATTTCCTGGGAAAACAATGTGAAGAGAAGCTCTAGTGATATGATCTAACTAGATGAATAGTTGAAACAAAGGCAAACTATGGAAACGTGAGGCATGCGAAAATTGCAGCGATTAATATAAATGCGTTGCTCTGTTGATAGAATGTTGCCAGAAACGACTAAAAATATGGAAGTATTTATGAATGGGAATGGGAGAGGTAATTCTAGATTATAACATAATTAATCTAGAGTCCACCCTTTTGTTTAACATTGAAACATCTACACAAATACATCAAAAGAAATATATGACTTAATTTTAGCCAATCATAAATATTTGATTTTCGTGGGCGGTGGGCGTGGCACCTATAATTTTAAATGAAGTATAGAAGCGTATAATATTTATAAAGCTTCATGTCAAAATTGATGTCTCTGGCTTTTATAATGCCTGAAATCTGTGTGTTCATACAGACTCGAGGAGAAAAAGAGGAACATGGCTCAATTGATTTGGATATAGAACCTAAGCAAACCAATATACAAGTTGTTTGGTCGGACAAGCCTTCTTCAGACATTTCCACAAAGTTAGTATACCCTTCTCTGACTCTTTCAATGTTTGCAAAGTATAACAAATTCTCTAATGTTACTAGCATATGCATTTGTGTAGGTGTTAAGCTTTGAAACACACCAGAAGCAACCCAACTGATGCCGCAACAATCATTCGTCGTCACCTCAAGCGTCACTCGAGCGAAGTTAATCAAAGTCTGCACAAAGTCGCATAATTCGCAAAGCGAAGCTGGGGAAGATCACGCAGGAAATGTATGAACACTTGGGCTGAAGCATTTGGGTTATTCCTTTTATAGAAATAGGTTTTTGCGGCCCAAACGTCTCTGCCCCACCACTAAGCTCTTATTCAATGAGCATGAACAACAATTGTTGGCCAAGCAGGTGGTAGGTGGTTCCAGGCTCCAGGATGTGGCCCAGGCACGTAAAAAGGATTCATATTAATGCCTTGAGTTGCCACCTGAGCCAAGGCAGAGAGGAGGAAGAATAAACATGAAACCGAAATGGACAAGCAGGTAAATGGGACGGGGGCTTAGAGACAAGTCAGCAGAAGGCGCTTCCTTCTCACTTCTCTCGCTCTCTCTCTCTCTCTCTCTCACTCTCAACGCTTTTACATAACTTTCAGGCAGGCCGAAGGCAGCGCAACTTGTTGGCAACTGCAGGGAATTTAATTATGCGCCTGCCTGGACCGAACCCGACTTGGAAGCCTCAAGAAAGCCCCAGAGCATCGTTAGAAGGCACACACCCACATACCTCGCTCGCATACAAACCCACACACACACCTTTCACACACATGCAGCTGATGGGCGACTAATTGCAAGCTTTGCCAAAATTAATTTCAAGCTTCAAATAATATTAGCCATGGGACACCGTTATGTGGGAGCGAGATAGAGAGAGAGAGAGAGTAGGATGGCGGATACATTGACACAAAGAAGTAGAACAAGGGACAACTTGCCGTGGCACGTGCAAAACACGTCGTATGCGTATTGCGTCAGGCGGGCAGGTGTTGATATAGAGCAAGTATGCCATAAATAAATTTTTGGGAAAACTCAGATGTATGGGAGTTCCAAAAATAATACAAAGTTATAGCTTAAAATTGGTTGAAATAAATTAAAATATACTTTGGATATTCCATGATATTATATATATATATTTTTATAATTAATCATTCCAATAGAACTATCTCGAACAGCCCTCGCTTCTAACGCTTAATATGATAATATGTTTACTCATAGCTTTGTCTAGCTTTCACCTTCTCCGTGATGACGTTATTCGCCTAATTGCCTACGCAACACTCCAACTATAACCGTGATTTCATTGGGAGTGGGGGAGGATGGCCATGGATTCTTCGGTAACGGAGCTGCGTGTATTTTGGGCAACGGTTGCTAATCAGCGTAATTAATGTTTATGGAGCGCAAAATTATTAATAAAATTTCATTCACATTGCACAAGCTACCGTACGGTCGTGGCATCATCCTTGAGGCTCAACGGAGTAATTGATTTATCGAGCCGTAATAATTGCAAATTGCTTTTAATTGTTTTCGGGTTTGAGATATAAAAGCGTGTTATGAATATCACCAAATGCAATTGGATTAACATGGAATTGCTCGCAGCGTGTTGGCAAGAGAAACGAACAAATAGCACAAAACGGAACAGATGCGACAACAGCATCCAAGAAGGAACAGAGAGACAAGACAGGACGGGACAGGACGAAACAAAAAACAACCCAAAGGCGAATGTTGTAGAATGATGCCGGAAATTGTCACAGAGCGAGACAGAGAATGGGAGAATAGAGAAAAATATATAAAGCATATTTAAGGTAAAAAGAGAATAAAGGAAACTCTTCAACTATATTAACAACATATACATTTATATTAATTATATATGAACTCACCTTGGTGTAACTCTCTGTGGATCGTATGTCGTTAATTGTCCAGGGCAGCATAGTCGCCGAATAGCGTGGATCAACGGACGCACTGCCGCGATAAGTTAACGAAACAAGTCGGGTCTTCATTTTGTTATTGCAATCGATAGTTGGCAATATTCGAACACGATAGTTATTTGAAAAATCTCTTGTCACTGGATATGGAAATTAAATGCAGTTTATGTTTAATTTCCCATGCAAATTACGTTTCAACATTTTCTATTTATGTTTCTCTTTTTATGCAATTCACTTTACGCCGTTTTTTCTGTGCCCCCGTTGTTGTTTTAAATGTTTTTTATCGCTTTGGTTGCTGCGGAAAGAACAATGTTAAACCAGAAGGGAGAGAGAAAAAAACATTAAACTGAAATCAATATTGAAATTAGCATGCGACAAACGCGACGTTCCACTCTACACTTCCACCCCCTACCCCACACCTCCTCCTCACCCATTCTGCCGACAATTGAGCCGGGCATGAGTCATGGTATCTAACGGCATTCGGCAAGGACAATGACCACCTGACGGCGTCACTAGTCGACGCTGCTTCTCGGTATTTTTATATTTATAATTTTAGTTTTTTTCGGGCAAAATAGAAGCATAGAAAAATTTACTATAAATATTGATTTTTCTCCCCATCCCCCTTGCCGCATAAGTCTTTATTTTACTTGATTCGCCAGAGGCAAAGCCAAAAAGCGGAGCACTTGCTTACTCCCCTTCCCCTTCTTCTTCTTCTTCTTCTTCCCTTGGGTTGCTTTTTTTCGCACGCGACTGCCAGAAATAGGAATGTGCTGCGGAGCTGAGAAGAGGACGACAGCCAACCACCACCACCACTACCAGCAGGAGCACGGGCAGGGGCAACGGTTGGCGGAGAGGGCAGAGGCATCGGCAGAGCGACAGCGACTGAGACTGAGGCTGAAGCAGAGGCAGAGTCACCCCTAAACATGTCACTAGCGCTGGGCAATGTTGGAATTTACTTTTGCATAAACATTTACATTTGCATTTAACTTTACTATGGTTTCACACTGCTTTTTATTTCTTATTTTTCGTTTTAAGTTTACTTTGTGCTGCCTCCTCACATACACACACAAACACATACACCTACAATCACACACACATCTACACGCCGCAGACAGTTACAACAGCAGAAACTAACCAAGTCGCAAGACGCGGCCAAAACGCTGTGAAATTACGCAGAGCACTGAATCGCTATTGCCTGAGCAAGTTGCTCCATGGCTCTGCTACTTTCCCAATGACGAATGGGTACGACGAAGATGTCCTTCGTCCTTCTTATTAGGCGCATGCGTTTCGATTCGCGTTCACTGTGGTCTATAAGCACACGCGGGCACTCTATTCTAAACATCAACTGGTATGACTTGTCAATTTACATGAACAGATTGCTTAACCGCAGCGTTTATTGTTATTAATTTGTAATTATAGTAAGTCATTCGCCCGCCAAACAAAAACAAAATTTGTAAGTAAACAAATAGCTGCCATTCCACTAATAGCGCAGACAGCTTGCGTTTATCGAGCGGCCGCCACAACCTATCGGTTGTAGGCAAACAGCTGACTGTGAAGCCAGTCAATCAGCGGTGTGCGCCAAAATAGTGTAGGAAAGTGCCGACAGACGTTACAAATTGAAATTAAATACGTATTTAAATCTTTGGTTTTTATTTTAAACGAAAATTTATATTATTTATAATTTAAATAGTTCAAATATTTGCAGATTTAAAAAATACATTGTAAACGACGTTCACATTGCTCATTAAACATAACGGCCAGTCGCCAGCTAATTCTTCTTCTTGTACCTCTTTGCCAGCTTCTTCTGGCCAAGTTGTGAGCCAAGTTTTGTACTCCATTTCAGTTTGTGCCGAACGACCTGCCGAGCAACAGGTGTGTGTACAAAGGCTGCCGAAGCCGCACGTCTGTGATCTGATCATGATGAGCGTTTTGGGTGTCGTGTCTTGAAGAAGCGACTTTCACTACGGTTCAAAGCACAAGCAGTAACTAACGTTAACGTTAACGCCGACATTAATTAATGCGCTTCGCACGCGTTGTCGTTATTTCTTGACGATGCCTTATGAGTCTTCGTCTTCGTTAATACAGCTGCCTTCGCCTCTCTTTCCTGTGAGTTTCGTGCTCGTTTCGCGTTCGCATTCGCCATCTCGCATATGTTGTTTAATATTTCAACTTAAATTTGTTAATTTCTCACCGGGAAAACACAATGCGCAGTCGTTGTCGCTGCGCAGATTTTTTTGTGTGTGAGAAAAGGGCTATAAAAGATATACTGTACAACAACAACAACAGCGACAGCAGGTGACAAAATGAAAGAGACTGAGACTGACACCATACCGAGTTAGTACCGTTAGAGTGCCAGTGGAGTATTTAAAGTTAATTTAAATAATGAGGAATTCGCGCTTATAATTGATTTAAGTAGCGCAACAGACGTAGCAGGAACAACAACAAAAGCAACAGCAAAGCTCTTGCATTTGCATAATTCTCCACTCACACACCAACACACATAAGTGTGTGAGGTAAATTCGCCTCGCTTTTGTTGCTGCACTGCAGTAGCTGCAACAACAATACATAGGTGGGATTTGTTGCTTTTCGCCTGCAGTAACACTCATACAGCTGCAGCACTCGCTCGCTGTTGTTCTTCTGTTCTGTACTTAAATGGACAAGTTAGAATCCACATTCCACAATACAGAACAACCACAATACAATCAAGGCGAGAAGGAAGTGGCCAAGAAATGGCAAATGGAGAACGGCAAACGGCAACTGCAGCAACAACTACAACTACAGCAACTTATTTATTAGTTTGTGAGCAAATTTCAAAATAATTGCACATTCTAGACAATTTAGCCCAAGCACGAAGAACTCTCTGCAATGATGTGCATTATTTGTAATTTGTACACACGGACACACACTCAAACACATCAGCAGCAACCGCACGCGGACACACAGTTAGTCTGCAGGGTGAAACAGGTAGGCTGCAGCCAGGCCAAGCCAACGCGGCGCAGTCAGCTTCGACGGCGACTGCGTGCAGCTTTTCATTCTTTGCGTCCCACACGCAATCTCCATTTGGATTTTATGTCAAGCTTCGTTGACACGACCGTCGCGCTCGTTGTTGTTGCTGTTTTGATTATTGTTCTCCTTTGTTGCTCTCACTGGCCCACACATACTAACATGCATATGCTTCTGCTGCATGATTATTGAACTAGTTAAATCTATAACCGCTGGCCTTAATTAACATAACAATAGACAAAAAGAAGTGGAAGAAGAAAATAAAGCGCGACTCCAATAGCAGCAACAACCACACTAATAACCCGAAGCACAAGATAGCGTTTTGCAGCAACCGTGTGCGTGTGCATGTGTGTTTGTGTGTGGAAGAATGTGGCCCAAAAGCGAAATAGTCACAACATAATTAGAACGAGCGAAAGGCAACGCCAGAGAGCGCGTCGCGGCGCGGTCAAATGTTGCACAGTGGGTTGAAGCAAACGAACAAAACAAAATGCCGAAAGGTGATAAAAAGCTGAAAAGGCCGAAAGTAATTTAAATGCAAATTGCAGTGTGACCAAACCAAATTGATATTACTTCGAAAAGTGTATGAATGTAAGAGAAAGAGAGACGGAGAAAATAAACTATTAAAGCTTCTGATTGGTTAATGGCAATGCGTGAACTCAAACGTTTTTTGGTTAAATATGCACATAATGTGAATTAAAATTTTTAAATATTCCATTAGCCTCTTTTTTTGTTATCTAATGCGAAGCCCTGAAGTTTGGAAGTTCTTTGAAACTGAAAAATTGAATTAATTAACGTTTGAACATGATATTATTAGCTTGAATAGATTGACAGAAAAAACAATAGAATTTTTACATTATTGGTAAAAATGCCATATGATTGCAATGAATCAATTTTTTTTTTTTTTGAGCTAGCTACAATATTTTCTAGCTATAAAGAAAATATGGATAGTTCGAATATTTTCTTTAAAGGGAATCACAGTTAAAAATTAAAAAAAATAGCTGAATATTCTGCTAAGTTATAGGTTATAGAAATCAGTTTTTTAATTTGTTAAACAACTTTTTCAGTAAGCTAACCCAAATTTTTAACTTTATTTTTTTCTAGCCACTTTTGCTTCTGTATTCAACTTTATTTATTTCACATAAATCTTTATAGTATAATAGCATCCCGAATGTAGAACTTAATTTAGTAGTTTATTTTTAGCATTGCAGTTCTTTCCACAAAGTAACAGTTTTTATAGCTCTGGCTTTAGCTTTATATTTCTAGCCAGTTTGGGTTCTATTTTTAGCTTTCTTTGTTATGCGCCAATCTGAACTAACTTACGCTCGCCCACCAATGCTTTGCAGACAGTTAATCCTCAACATTTTTTTCTAATTTCAAAAGAATTCGTAAGCACGCGCTAATTCAAACGGACTGACAAATAGACGGAGACACGCACATTAACACACATGCACAGATACATGTGTACGTGCGCGTGTATACAGTCTAAGCTCACCTCTGATCTTGCCACATTCCCAATTCTCATAAGCAACCACTGTGCGACGATGCGTGCACTGTCAGCTGAGGTGAGCGTGAGGCGACGCGTTGCGTTGGGGTGAGCTGAGGTGAGTTGAGGTGTGAGGTGAGATGAGGTGAGCTGTGCGCTGTGCGCTGAGGCACCTGTTGTATGCGCAACCGGCTTAGGTTGCGTCGTCTATTAGAAGCGACAGTCATCGCCCGCCCCAATGCCGAAACAGGAAAACACGCAAGAAAAAGACACAAAAAATAGTTGTATATTTATAAGAAGGAAAAATAAAACTAAACCGGTTCGCTGAGTGTTTCTGTGTGTGTACGTGAAAACGAAAGAAAAACATTAATGTTTGTGTTGGTTTTTCTTTACCATTTCCACAGCAAAGAGTTCCACTTTCAGCATTCGATTTTGGTGAAATCAATGCGTAGAAAGTGAATTGCAGTCGACGACGGTGACAAAAGCCGAACTGAGCCGTGGAAAAGTGAAAACTGCAACTGGAAATTGCCAAAAAAAAAAAGCAGAAAAACAAGAAGAGACAACCAAAAGTTGATTCACCTGCCCATCTGCAGCTGTGTGCATTGTGTGGTGCGGTTCGTGCAACCGCCGTCGATGCGTCTACTAATCCAAACGGCAACGGCAACGGGTGGCGCTGCTACAGCTGCGCTCCAGTCGCACTCTCTGCAGGCACAGTACAACTACAGTAGCATGCGTGAGGACGACATTGAGCTGGCCATTAAGGTGGTAAGTGAGCAAGTCCATTTTCCCCTTCCCCTCTATCAGGTTGCCCTGGGCTAGCTAGTAATCACACTGGATGTGCCGTGGATAAGCACTTAATAATAACCCCTTGGTAGACAATCTGGGATCAATTACCTCATCAAATCGCCATATTTAGAACGGTATTCGGCGCTTGCAAGCCTCTGCTTTATCTACTCGCTGACTTAATGAGTTACTAGAAATCATTAGTCCAAGGTGCGACTCGTACAGAACGGGGAGTAATCGAGAAATGTCATGCATAAGCCAGGAAATCTTTTCCAATATCTTTTGGTATAAGCTGGTTCTTTTTTCAAAGCATCTTCATTAACAAACCCTACTTTTACTAACTAATCCTAGCCAAAAATCCTATCTCACATTTCTCCCTGCTTCCAGGTCATTGTGGGCAATGGAGGAGTTGGCAAATCTTCTATGATTCAACGCTACTGTAAGGGCATCTTCACCAAGGACTACAAGAAGACAATTGGTGTGGATTTTCTTGAGCGTCAAATTGAAATCGACGGCGAGGATGTGCGCATAATGCTGTGGGATACAGCGGGTCAAGAGGAATTCGATTGCATTACGAAAGCGTATTATCGCGGCGCACAGGCATCAGTGCTGGTGTTCTCCACAACAGATCGGGCATCCTTCGATGCGATCAAGGAATGGAAACGCAAAGTGGAGAACGAATGCAATGAGATACCCACGGTGATAGTGCAGAATAAGATCGATCTCATTGAGCAGGCGGTGGTCAGTGCAGATGAGGTGGAAACCCTAGCAAAAATGCTCAATTGTCGGCTAATCAGAACTTCGGTGAAGGAGGATATCAATGTGGCGTCGGTGTTTCGTTATTTGGCCACCAAGTGCCATCAGCTGATGACCCAGAGCTACGATCCGTCGGCCAGCAGCAACGGCGGCAACGCACAGCAACAGTCCGCAACGCATCCGCCCTACAGCAGCACGCCCACCATCAGTGCCTTCAGTCCGACCTTTACCAAGTCCAGCAGCGGCACCATTGTCCTGCGCCCGGCCAAAAAGGGTAGCGGCTCGAGTGCAGCGCGAAAGCGTAAAATTGTGCTCAAAAAGTGCGGCATCTTGTGAAGCAGTGAAGACGGGAGACGGGAGCGTGCACAGTGGGGCAATTAATAACTGGAGCATATTTAACGCTTAATTATTTTGTAGAGCCCCCAAATCAAGTTGTGGCCATGTGGCCAGCCAAGCGTTGGATGCAGTCGGAGTCGCAGCTGGACACACGAATCAGTCAGTCTGACTCTGACTCAGTGAGCCCAGCGCCAGATTAACTAGTCGTGGCGGAGAGGGATGGAAAAGAAGGGGGGGAAGCCAATAAGCCAAGCGAACTTGAACACAACGCAAACTTTAATACGGTTGTTGACTTTAATATGATAGATATGTCCATCAATAAGCTGCAAAACTATCGTTATAACTATTGTAAAATCATTCAATATTCATAAATGATTGCAATTTTCAAGATATTAAATTTTAAAGCTGATATAAATCAAAGCTTTAGTTCAGTTTTAGAATATTTCACAAAAGATATCAAAGTTATGATATGTTTAAAGATATTATAGCTGCAAAACTATCGATAAAAATATTGTAAAATCGTATAATATATATTTATAATTGCAATTCTCGAAAAGTTTAACTTTAATAAGTTTATAATAATCAGAGCTTTAGTTTTATATAATATTCCCTCAAATTAAAGCAATGTTTTTATATGCTAAAATATATTTGACTGCAAAACTATCGAAGTATTGTCAAGCTCAACTGTAAGATCAACCATTGATATGTGAAACCTTTCATTATTCACCATAACTCCCGTTGTGTCACCCAGTCTCGAGACTCTTACTCAGTTAGAGTACACGCAAAGAGAAGCGCACAATAATAATTTATGAGCTCAATTAGATAGATAGATAAGTCTTCAATTATAGCCGACTTTTCATGTATTATCCCCACTTTTCTTCATATATATATAATGTGTATGTATGTGTTTTGTGTAATTATGTATTTATTATTTATGCTAAGCTCTATACTCATAGATCTATTCCGTTTAAGCTAAGCTATTGTAGCTTTTTGGCACATGAGCTAAACGGGAAAAGGGGAATGGAGGATGTTCGTGTGAAATCCTTTGCCAATTAGCCCACAGGCATATGTGCAATTAACTGATGATTCAACTCACTCATATAATTATTAATCAACTAATTGGCTAAAGCTCGCAAACCATGTCGGCGAGTGTAGTTTGCCCATGTCTAGTTAAGCTATGCAAATCTACGCCGCGACATGAAAGAGATCGGCCCGAAAAGATGCAAATAATACACACATATATTTAACTACGTAATTATCCTATGAACATATGATTATAACCGTAAATTAAGCGCACTAAGCAGTAAACTAATAAATTATTTTCTTATACATTAAAACCTAACGTTGCATTCGTTAATAATTTATGCAGATCTTTGAAATACTTACCTGCTTTTTAGCATAAACAAGTTGAGAGTTACATAAAGATTTTGGTAATTTGTTTACAATTTTTTTTATTTGATTTTTGCTTTTTCTTGACAATTTGTTACATCGTTCGTCGTTCATTACATGTTTCTCTTTTGTTTAAATTTAGATTTTAAATGTTTTAAAGTAAAATTTAGTTGGTTTCTTTCGTTTTCCACGTTATTCTTCTTCGTCTTCTCATTCCCTTTGTTGTTGTTGTTGTTGTCTATGTACAGTCACGCTCTTGTGGGCGTTTATTATTATACTCATAAAATGTTTGTAATTTGTTTTGTTTGTTCTTTCTGTATTATTTTTTATAATAATTTTTTTCTGTATTATTAATTATAATATAAGAAAGGCAAAAATATTCGTCGTTTTTGTATTTACACGGAAAATCACGGAAATCAAGATCAGACAGAGAGTTTGTGTGTGTATATATATAGAGTGAGGAGCTGAGCTTGGACATCGAAAAAGTAGGCGTGGCCACTTACGAAAACAACCTACTGCGGGTGGGTGGGAGTGTATGTGTTTGCGTATGTGTGTGTTTGTTTTTTGTGAAAATTCTTATAAAAATATAATTTACGTGTACATTTTGTAATATTATTTTACATACTTGCTAGAGAAAATTAATGTGAATTTGAATTGCAAATAATTTTCTTGGCACTAAAAAATTTAAAGGAAATTTGCAAAAGTTTTTCTCGTTCTCGTTTTCATTTTCGTTTTCGTTTTTTTCTCACTTAACAAAAGAACTAATCAATTAGTTTGATTATTTTGTATATTGTGTGGTAATTTTTATTGATAATAAAAATTAATTTATGTTTTTCTTTGATTGTTTGTTTCGGTGCGTGTGTGTGATTGTGTGTGAGTTTTGTGTGTGTGGGACAAGTTTGTCGAACTCTGATAGTATAGATTATACCTTGGTAGAGACTATAGAGACAACTACATTAGAACTTTAGTTAGCCGTTAGTTTCTTTGTTTTTCTTCTTCTTCTTCTTGTATTTGTATTTGTTTTATTAGTTTTCCGATTTGTAAACATTACATATCCTATGTATTTAAGTATATAACTTTCATCTTAATGTGCTGTTTGTGTGTTGTGTGTGTGTGTGTGTGTGTGAGTGTGTGTGTGTGTGTGTTTGAGTCGGCTCCGCTGTAGCGCTTGCATGGTTACATGGTTTGCGGGAAAGGGGGGAGCAGCTTATGGGGTATATATGTATATAGTAAAAGAGTGTTAGCCTAATTCAACACGCATCAGGATCTCTGGTAGATCCAGCAGCACATACTATATAGTTATACATGATTGCTATTGCCATACTCGGACACTATTCGGAAATTGGATAATCGGCCTCATCCCTGCCCTCCAGCGAGCGATACTCATCCGAGTCCTCGCTAATTGCTGCCGTTGCAACGGTTTTTCCTGCTGCTCCAGCAGCTACTCCTGCTCCAGCAGCTACTCCTGCTCTATCTACTTCACCTGGAGTTGCTGTTGTTGTGGTAACATATATGTTCACGGGCTGATCGGTCGATTCGGCTGCAGAATTCGGGGGTGCACATGCTACACTTGCCGCCACATCCGACTTTATTTCCTTTATTTGCTGGGCTTTTTCCTGCTGTTCTTGTGATTTTCCAGCTTTAACTTCATCTCCTGCTTCTTCGACTTCCTCATCTATCTCTCGTATTTGTTGTTGTGTTAGGGGTTGTGTTATTATATCAGCAGAGGCCAACAGTAGATCCAACTTAAGTTTTCTTGATGCCGTTGGCTGCTCTGTTATCACAGACTGTGCTTGAGTTGACGCCGCCGCCACCGCCGCCGCCGCTGCCGCTGCCAACGCTGCTGCCGACGTTGATGCTATAGCCGTTTCTGTTAATGTTGTTGTCGATGCCGTCGTTGTGGCTGTTGACATTGCCAGCAATTCGTCCTCCTCGCTGACGCTTATGTAACGACAGCGATCGCTGATCAACGATGCCGACTCGTCCTCCTCCTCGTTGACGCTGCTGATGCTCACTGTGCGCTCTTTGAAGCTCTGATAGACGCTGCTGCTGCCACCAAGGCTTGTCATGCTCGCCGACACCATGGAGGCACTATCGACTGCATCTCGTACCGCTGCCGACAGCTGCGATCGACTAATGACGCTGCTTGAGCCGGCTGCTAATAGGAGAGAGAGAAAGAGTGTCGGTTAGTTGAGCGCAGATTACAGTGTGTTGACAGTGCTGTTAAGCGTATTAACAGCTGTTAGCAGTAACAGGCGAAGCTTCAACTTGATTTGGAAATGCTCTACAATTTCTTAACTGCTTAACCTATTTTCTTTTAAGTCAATTGACAACTGTTCGTTAATCTTTATCTTGATATCTGTTTTATATATATTTTATATATATATATATATATATATATATATATATATCTTTAAATAATCTTTCTTCATATCGGCATTTGTAGTTGTATCTGTATCTTTTCCTTTTATTTTATTTATATTATTTTATTAAATTGTTTTTATTTTATTTAATTGTTTTTATTTTATTTAATTATTAATTTTTCTTACGTTTTTACTGCACTTCGATTAACGATTAACTTCTGTTTAATCGGTATCTGTAGTTGTTTTTTTTTTTTCATCTTTTATCTTTATGTACGTTTTTATTTATGTTTTACTTTTATTACTTTTAAACTGCATCTGAAAATTTATGTTTATTTTACTTTAACTTGTTTTTTAATTCAGCTCAATGGTTTTTTTTAGCTTACTTGCTAATAGGATTATCTTTATTTATCAAAAAATTATGAGAATTACTTAATATTTTTTAGTTTGTTGTGTTGTAATCAGGGACCGAAAATAATGATTACTGCTTATTTTTGTAATCAAAAAAAATGAAGCACTTAGAATTAATACAGATCAGAACGTACGGTTTTGGACAAACTATTCATTCCTTCGTTGATTTTAAAATTACCCATTTTTTTTTTCTTTTTTATCGGTGCCAATGATATTTTTTGAGTAATATAATAAAAGTTATCTAAATTAATCAGTTTTGAATAAACGAAAAATTGAAATCTGTTGTAATGATCATCCTGATCATCGCAATCATTCCAAAAGGTCATCGTGATTATCTTAATCATTACAACAGATTTGAACTTTTCGGTCCAAAATAAAACGTAAACTTATCTCAAGGCTGTGAAAAATAAAAAAAAAATATTTTTTTTAAACTCTTCATAACTTAAATAATACTGTCATTTTGATTCAATAATTTTGGTCAAAAAAAGAAAATCGTTAAAGGCTTAAAATTTGAAAGTTTTTGTTAAGTCTTTTGTAAATAGTTAAATTGTAAATAGTTAAAAGTGGTTGGTCCTCAGTGCTTGTGTTTTGTATATATATGGTTCTTTTACTTATTTTTTATTACATTTTTACTTATTCCTCGGTAAAGAACAAATTGTTATCGTTATAAGTCTTTTCCTGTATGCGTACCAAATGGAACACGCTTTAGAATCTTAGATTAGGACATCACTTAATGTATAAATGTTTCTTAGCTTAACAATACTTTGAAATCTTAGGCATTATAATAGTTTTGAAGTTGTCATACCCGTAGGACTTTCAGAATTCAGTCATAATTGGCTTTAATTGCCATGCTAGGAAAATTAAGCTCTGCTAGCTTTCAAGTCACTCTCATAGGAGGTTTTATAAAATATTCTTTGCAATCAGAGATCAATTATCAAGTCAGATTTGGCTAGGCGGCTTATGTAATTATAATCAGATCACTCATCATCATCTTCATCAGAAGCTTCGCTTGTTTCATGCAATGCATATAATTTCATTCTTTCTTCCACAATTCTCCCTAACTTACAATCCAAACGTTCACGACGCGTAGGAACACGCGAGATTAAGGGAGCCAATTTGATGCGGTAGAACTTGGAGCCCTTTTTGACGCGATAACGATTCTCATCCTATGAATAGAAATGGAAACGAATTATTAGAATTGAGTCTATATAGGTATAACATTGACTTACCTTGCGCGCCTGACAGTACTCCTTATCGATCACGCGTCCGATGGCATAGTAAGGCACCGGAATTTGATTGAACATTGGAGGCTCGTTGCATACCTCTTGAAGCCCAGCACCAGGAGCAGCCGGTTGCAAGATAGCAGGCAGCGATGGAGCCTCTGTTGCAGGTGGGGCTGTCAGCTGGAGACCAGGCAAACTATCTCCATGTACAAAATACAAGGTAAGCGAGTCCTGGACCACCATAAATTGTCCATGCCGCATGCTCCACACAACAAAGACCAAATCACCCTTGCTGCAACCCTCCAGCGTGATGTAGCGATGACCTGATTGCGATAAAGCTGCCTTTGAGCGTGAGAATGTGGGCAATTCGTTGGCGGAACTGTGAATGAACGAAATTAAATTAATATAGATGTATGGAAAATGATTTGCAGGCTAAACTCACGTTCGCATGGCGGCCACACTGGACTCCATTTCGATGCGCCTGCTCTTCTCCAGGCTAAGCTCCTCCTCCAGACGATTCTTATCGCGATTCAGGTAGTCAATGATATCCTTCTGCCAACTATTGCCCTCTTCATTGGTCAACTTATTAAGACGTGACTTGAGCTCATAGCTCTCCTGGGTGAGCAGTCGATTCTGTTCGCGCATCATATCCAGCTGACGATCCCTGTCATCCAGCATGGTCTTCAATATGGAAATATTGATCAACACAGATTCTGAGTTCGATGACAGCGAAGGCGGCTGCTGCTGCTGCGCCTGCTCCTCCTGACGCGATTGCCACAGCTTACGCTCCGCTTCAACGGCTTCGCTAATGGCGCGTTCCTGTTGGGCAAGCAAATCCTGACGTTGCTGTGCCAGCAGCTGCTCCACATCCAAGCAGCTGGCCACACTGGCACTGCTCGTCGGACGTTCTAGCTTCTCCAAGCTACTGTCCGAGGGGGAACGCTCCATGGAGGTCATTAGCTTGAAGCGACAGCGCAGCGACTCCAACTCGGTCTTGTGTTCGTGTATAAGCTGCTCTCGTGCCTGGGCCACAGCTGCCACCTTCTGCTGCTCCGCTGCGAGTAGCTGCTCACGTAATTGCTCTATCTCTGCCGCCTGCTGTTGCTCATCCTGATCACGTTGCTGGCACTGCATACGGAGTAGTTGCCACTTTTCTTGCACCTTTTGCAGCTCCGCATGCAATTCATCCTGCTGACGCCGATAAAGTTCATCGCGTAGGCTACTCAGATTAGAGCGTGCCATGGACAGACATTTCAGCGCCAGCTTCGACATATCCTGCAGTGCCTTTTGCAGTCGCTCTACACTTAGACCCGTCTCATCCGTCAGTGTGGAGGCGCTAATGAGCAGCAACTGATCCGTAGCTGTACTGCGCTCCATCTGCCCCACAGCCGAGGAGCTATTATCGCCCTTCGTGGATGCAGCCACTGATTGATGCTGTACAGATTGTGTATTCGTTCCCTCATCTTTTGGCTCCTCAAGCTCCTCCTTCACCTCGGAAGTAGCACCAGCAATAGCAGCAATGGCATCATCGTCAGCCTCCTCCTCACACAACCTATTTCGATGCTCAACAAAGAACCTCAAAACGGGCTCCATATCGGGCAGCTGCAGCTGCACAGCCAACTCCGGCAATTGTGTCGTTAGCAAATCGATATCACAGTGACTCAACTGTGGCAGTTGCTCATCAAAGCTCACACCAGCGGACTCATTGGCGAAGGTAGGCGGCATATCCGACATGCCAGGGAAAAGAATATTCAAAAAGTGTCCATCGAAGTTGGCATTAAAAAGCCTGCGTCGCTGCATCTCCTCGCTGTGTATGCGTTCGAAATCCCTCGATAGCTGTGTGGCCCAAACCCGAAACCTGTCGGAGAAGATTTTGCGACGCACAACCTCAGTCACGGCGGCCACATATGTGCTGGGCGCCCGATGGATTTGCTCGATAATGCTAATGTGTCGTTCCGCCCGACGCAAACAGCGCAGATAAAATAGCAATCGGTTGTCAAACTCGCTCATGCCATTCTCGATCAAAACAATTTGACGCAGACGCGCATGAAGATTCCGACCAAGTTCATCCTTAGAATTGGATATGCAACGATAATATTCACGTATCTTGAGATGATTATCGAGCATCACCTGCAGCTGAGAGCGATGTGATAGGCAGAGATCGGGTAGCACCGAGTTGTCGCGCAAATTGAGGGCACGCACTTGATTCTGGTGCAGCGCCGTTGCCTGTTCGCGCTGCTCTTGCACCATTTTGAAGATCTTATCCTTGAACTCGTCCAGCCGATAAAGACGATCGCTGAGACCCTTGATCTCTTTAACATCACCGCGTTTGGCGCTCACAATAATGTTCTGTGCCTCCTGCTTGAGTAAATCATAGATGTCTTTTGAAAAAGTATCCAATCCCTGCACGCTTTCATCACACATCTCCTGCAGTGTCGCATTGTTTCCCTTCGAACTGATCCACTGCAGTAGATTCAACTGAGGATACATTTGCTGCAGCCGTGGCCGTGGCTGTGGCTGTTTTTTCGCTTTCGCTTTCGTTTGCTCTTTCTCTTCCTCCTCCTCCTCCTCATCGTTCTGCTGTTCGTGTCCCATTTTGAGCTTCTTATTCGGTGAGGTGCTGCTACCGCTCTTCTCCACACTGTCTGTGGTGGCTCCCGATGCAGCTGCTGCCTTTTCTTTGGCTGTTTGTGACTCCTCCTTGAGCAATGCATCAAAGCCATGGAAATCAGCTTCGGCCAGTGCCATTAGGGCAGGCAATATGGGTATACGCGCCAACTGGGTGAGATCATCGCCAAAGTTGCGCAACAGCTCCTGATATCTGTCTCGCTGCTGCAGATGCCTATCGAATGCGTTAAAAAAATTGTGAACTCTATCAATGAACTCATATGTGACATCCTCCAAGTTAGCAACCACAGCGCACCAGCCCTGCTGCTGCAGATGCTGTTCGTGGACAAGGCGATCGCACATCTGTTCCACCTTGCGTGCCAGTTCGCGCATATGTTGTGCCAGCTGTGCACGCTGAGTGACTGTATCCAGTACTGGCGGCAGTGTGTGGCTTTCTTCAACCTGGCGACGCAATTCCGCATCGCTTGCATCATTGGGGATAGCTGGTGGTGCTGGGGCTGCTACTGCTGCCGCGCCACTGGTTATCGTTGGAGGCACTCTCTCATCGCTGGTTAGAAACATATAAATGGGATTTGTATCCGTGCCTGCCGAGTAGCACGATACTTGTGTGGCTTGTGTCAACATCTCGCCGCCGCTTACCAGCAGCACGATATTCTTAGCGGGTATACCGTGCAGTCGCTGGATTGTTTCCTTTAGATTCCTCACCGAGGACATGGCCACATTCATGTCGAAGCACAGCATGCGACCAACGTCCACATGGAATATGTACAGCATCATGTGGCCGCTGTTGCGTGGTTGTTACCCCGCCTTCTTTTGCTGTTTCTTCTTCTCCTCTTCCTCTTCTTCTTCTTCTTCTTGCGAAGAACTTCTTGTTTTCTCCTTACGTTTGGCAGTGTTTTTGCTTTTAAAATTTCCGTTTGCAGAGGCGCATGTGTGTGTGTGTGTGTCGGTTTGTTGGTGTTTGAGTTTTTATATGGTGCTGCCACCTAGCGTTAAGAGGCTGTAAAACAAAACAAAGCAAGATAAAAACAGCTGTTAGTGAACAGTGGCGTGACGCAAAGGGGATTACATAGCATAAATATGTTGTTAACTGCGCATTAACAGAGACATTACGATAACATCTCCACTAACTTAACGAAACCGTTTTGAATTATCAGCTGTTAGCACTTAACGATAGTCGCAACTGTTAATAGCACCACAACATAGCGTACAAAACAACAACACGTGGGGGCCAACACTTCACATGTTTCTATCGACTTCCTAGCCAGACTGAGACAGAGAGAGCTAGATTAGACACACTGGCGCTGTTGGGGGCAGCGGCGCAAGCAGCAGTTCAAATGTTAATGACTAAACCGTACGGCACGGCGTACGCTGACGCAGCCGCCGCTGCGCACTGCTCGTGTTTAAAGTCGCAATAAAGAATTAGTTGTTGTTATCGTTGTTGCTGCAGTTGTTGTTGTTTACTCATCTTGAGGCTTTACATGCACATAATACATATTGTTTACAATTTGTCTGGCAAACGCTTTGGCGCTTGTGTAAACGCTGATGTATTGATAAGCGACAGCGACGACGAAGAGGTAATTCAAAAATAGAGTCTCCCCCGGTCTAACTGTATATGTTAATTTGCACACGCGCACTCAGATCTATAAACAACTATCAGCAGCAACAACAACACGAACGAAAATAACATCGATTATTATTATCAACGCACCTTAGCTAAACCAAAAACAAAAAAACCAAAACAAAATAAAAAAAATGACAACGTCTAGACAAGCGGGCGTAACAAATACTACTGCCAGTCTGTCGGCTTCATCGTTGCCGACGTAAACGTTAGCGTCGCTGTCGGCGACACCGTCTACGTCGAAGCCAACGTCGACGCCAACGTCGACGCAAATGTTAAGCAGTGCTACACGTGTGGCTTACTCTTACGATCCACACGATGGGCAAACCGAGAGGGAAAGAGCGTGGAAAGAGAGATAGACAGACCAAGCGCGTACGGGATGATGCGGCTTGCTACCTGCGCGCGTATTTTCTGAGGCTTAGCCTAAAGAGAATTTCATCATTTTTTGGAAAAACACGGCTTTAACATGCAGTTCCTTAAATGGAAATGCAGGGACATATGCAGGGGCAATAAACGCAAAGTAAAGGTAACAAAGTAGATAGGATATATCCAAGAATTGCCTGCAACTACGTGGAAAACAGAATTCTTACAATTTTAAACGAAATAGCAACTGCAGCAGCAGCTAATGACAGCTTTAACTTTCAATTACTCATCATCAATGAAAATATGTAAGATCGCGCGGGCACGTTAGCCAGCTGATAAGCAAGTTTATTATCAACGCAATTAAGTACAAAGACCGCACATATGTTTGTGTGTGTGTGTGTTTGCATGCGTGTATTTACTGTACCTGTGACATAAAGTGTAATTAAATCAGCTAAATCAGGTTCAGCTGATAAAAACAGGAGTCAAACACATAGAGGGGGAGAGAGAGATAGCGAAAAGGGGAACGTGGCAAGGGGGGCACGAGGCAACGGCATTTGACTTTGCAGATTACCCTGACCTTTCATCTGTTTGGGGTCATTTGGCAGCATCTCTTACAGACTGCTAACTGATTACATTTCATGTTAATCACAACAGTTGACGACGACGCCGCCGACGACGACGACGCCGCCGACGACGACGACGTTGCAGCCAACGACGACGTCAGAGTTTATCAGCTCACTGCTGGCGTTGCAGGAGGCCAAAACCAACAGTACTTATATACATGTACATAAACGTGAGGGATGAGGAAAAAGGGAGGAAGATAACCAAACTCAGGCAAACGCATACATGCATACACTCATTAATTAGGAATGCCACCATTTTTTTTTTCTTTTATTGTGTTTTCTATGTGTTTTACTGACTGTCCTGCTGTAGCAAAAAGTAGGTTAATAAAGCGTAAATATTGTTGGTAGCACAAACAAGCATATGTACATATGTAAGTATTTACAAATGACAGAATTTCAAGGCGATAACTGCGATAAGCAATTAAAAGGTGTGCGACATATGTCAGTTAGTTGCTAAGATTTACCGAAAATATTATTAAGTCTTGTTTAAAGGCCGCTGTATTTTTTCTTTTCGAACAGCTGATTGGCTTGATCACACCACACAAACACTGCAACAAAATCAGCAATACAGCAACAACAAATACAACACACATACATTAATGTTCATATGATATATTTGCCAGCACAGTTGGCAGCACTGGCCAGCACCACCAACTGTGATGTGCGTGTGCATATACAAATGTACATATGCATGCATGTGCAAGGCATGTATGTATATATGTATCCCTGAGTGTTAGTGCGTGTTTGTGTATTGTTTTGGCCTGCACTTTGTTATTTTCCATTACGTTGCATTTTGTCTACGCGCCGAAAAAGAGAGTTCAGCTGCAAGCAAAGAGAGGGACAACGGGAGAGAGAAAGGGAGAGCAAGTGAAATAAATGAAATTGCTGTTACTATCGACGTTATAATTTCTGCGAGAAACTAATTTAGATACCAATTTTAAAATATGTAAATTGTTGCAATTAATTGTAATTTGGCGCACACAACTCAACACTCAACAATAATAATAATAACAACAATAACACAACACACACACACATACATACGAGGGTTGCCTGACATACAAAAAGAAAATGGCAGCAGGTGCAGAGCTGCATTTGCCAGAATACAGAGAGGCAGAGGGAAAAAAGAGAGAAAGAAGGATGGGAACGGGAATGGGGCATGGGAAAAGAAGGAGATTGTAGGCGGAAATTTATGCAGTAAAAAGGGCGTCTTCATCATTGGCAATTTCTTTGTGTCTATGTGTGTGTGTGTGTGGCTGGGAGCAAGAGTACGTACGTATGTATGCATGTGTGATTCTGCGTATGTTTGGATAAACCAAAACTATAACGCCTATTTAAAGCAATGTGCTTACCTTGTAATCTTTAATCAATTTTCACAATGGCGCGCCTGTGTTTATAATACATGTGTAGGGAGTCCGTATAAGTGTGCCTCTGTGTGTGTGTATGTGTGTGTGTTTTGGTTTTAATCAATTGTAAACGCGCACGAACACGAACGCTGCAAATGATTTGACATCAGCTGTGACTGTGTGCTTGTGTATGGTTTGTGAGTTTGTGTTGTGTCAGCAGCAACAGCAGCAGCAGCGACGTTGTTGTTGTTGTTGTCACAGCAGTCCAAAACAAAAGCTGCTGGTCCCCAGCTTCGAATTCTTTTTCCACACCTTCTGCACTTTCTTCTCTTGCGGCGTCAACGTCAACGCCAGCGCCAGTTTTTCCTTTTACTTTTAATCACACAAATATGTATGTATGTATGTATATATATTCTTATTTATTTTTTATCGCATTTCCTTTGCTAGTATTTTCGCAGATGGGTTTCCCTTATGTGAAGTATTTTCTTCGTTGCGTATAAAAAAAATCAGATCAATGTGTATAAAGCTGCCCAAAAACTCGCGCGATATGCTTAATATTTAAATATGTTGCGTTTTGTTTTTGTTTTGCGTTATTTATTTTTTTATTTTGTTTTTTCTTTTGGGCTTTTTGCTGTGTCGTTCTCCCCCTTCTTAATCTATTTCTTTGTCTATCACAATTGCGTTGTTGTTGCTGCTGCTGTTCCTGTTGTTGTTGGTGTGCTGGTCGCTGCTGCTGTGTGTGGTTGTTGTTGTTGGCAGTTTTATTTCACGTCAATTTTATGCCATTTACACGTTGCGCCAACGGGCTTTGATTAGTTTTTAATATTACACTAATTTCACACACGCATATTGTTGATTTTCTTAACTTTCTATGTGAATTAAATGGTATAAAAATGAAATAACGCACTTTCGTAGTTCCTACTTCTTCTTCTTCTGACTTAATAATAACAGCTAACATAACAGTCCCAAAACTCAGCCATACGCTCGACTGCTATTAACAGTGATACAGAATATTTGTGTTGCTTGAACTATTTTTCACTTTAATTATTTTGAGCTCATATGTCAACAAATTACAGTTGTAAAGAAATACATTTAAAGTTTTGCAGAAAGTTGTAAGAAAACGAATCACATTAATTTGGAAAAAGGAATAAATTTAAATTCAATGCAATCATATCGATAACAGCTGTTAAAACAAAACGAATACTGTTACCGAAATATCGTCACTGTGTCGTGAGCGTGCATTGTGAACGTACACACGTTTTCGCCGATAGTTCAGAAAAGTGCAGCAAAAGTCGAAAAATTATTTAAAATAGTGCTTTATTTTTAGGAAAACGTTGCCATAAAACGTCGCAGAATAATTAGATTTAAGTAGTTTGACCACCCGCGTGACGATTTCGTCAAATAATATATATTCTAACAGCGATTCACAGACGGACACACATACACTCTGCAAAAATCGTCACTACGGTCATAAGAGCAGGGCCGAACACACGCTGGCAGGCGGGGGAACAAACACATCTTCTCATGTACAGACACCCGCGCTCGACACACATACACATACACATACATAGACTACTTTTTCATTTAGGCAAACTTTTTGGGGCTTTAGCTTAGTTGTAAATAGCTTTTAAATAAATAACTTATTGCTTTAACTACATATTTGTATTTTACATTAATTGCATTGTATTCTATTACAATTAAAAACAAAACAACAAAAAACTAACAAATACCAAAAACAACACACAAACAAACAAATATGATCCACATCCAGACTATAGAAAATGTTGCGGACTGCAGCCCGCTGTATCTGCCCCACAGCTTGTATCTCAAGCCGTTGGCGAAAATGCAAATTACGGTTGCATTGCCGGCAAAAATTAAAACCGGAAAATCCGTTTCAAATTTGGAGATAATGGAAAAACTCAGTGCCGAACTGAAACCAGATAAGTTTCTGGTGCTTAAAGTAAGTTTGGAAAGTGAGAGGAGTCTAGCCCGTCCCAAATCCTAAATCTCTTTCTATTCATTTTAGGTCTGTAAAAGCACTGTAGACTACATCCGCTTCGAGGCAGAGCTGGAAGAGCGGAAACGTTTGCGCTTGGCCATAGAGCGCCTTGACGGTGTTTCGCTGCGTCTGTCCGGCTTCAGTGATGCCGCTTTCCGTGTGCGTTGCTCAGAGGCTAAAGATGAATTTCCAACCCGTCATGATTGGGACTCGTACTTTCGTGATGCACGCAACATGGACGAGATGAAGGCGGGCGAACGTCCAGACACAATACACATGACTCATTTGCCTATACGTTGGTTTTGTCCGCGTCACGCCGAGCACGAGAAGGAGGTGAAGCCGAGCGAGAGCATCTTCAAGCGCATATTCGAAAAGTTCGGCAGAGTACGTGCCGTGGATATACCCATTTGTGATCCGTTTCGAAAGAGCATGCCGGCGGATATTGGCGGCATGCGCACTTTCAGCTACGAGCAGGATGTGCTCTTCGAAGCGTAAGCAAAGATCGTGCTTGACAATTGAACATGCTTGACCGGCTATTCTCCCTCTTCTTTTAGTTATGTGCAATTCGAGGAATACTCGAGCTTTGTACGCGCCATGGACGAGTTCAGGAGCACCAAGCTGGTGCGCAAGTTTGTGGACAAGACACAGGCGATCAATATCAACGTGAATTTCGACAAACAGAAACATCTGAGCGATTCGCATGTGCAGCGACGCGAACGCATGCGGAAACGCTGCATTGCCAAGGCACAGGCCGAGGACGAAGAACGGGAACGAGAGAAGAAGCGGCAGTTGGAGCAAGTGGAACGTGAAAGGTTTGACAGTTGTAGTACATGGATAATCTATCTATCTCTGTGTATGAGGAGGGGGCAGGCAATGAAACCGGTTAGACAAGGAAGAATATCTGCGGCTTGTCGTTGATTTTATATTCTTGCAGTTTGTGGCATGATATAAAAGTTTTTGGTATCTAGTTTTGGATAATTTAAACCTCTCTATATCTTCCGTGTATCTGCATGAGAGATTCCTCACTCGGTTTCATTGACTGCCCACTGTAAGCCAAGCCCTTATTGTGGTCAAATGCGGCAAGTTACACAGTTCTCTGACTCTTTTAGACGAAACAGTTAACAAGTCTTTAGCCAAAATATCAAACCAAAACCAAAACAACATGCGCAACATTGCAACAAATTTACAGGGAAAAAGAAGAACAATTGAAATTAGCCGAATTGGAGAAACAACGAGAACGCGAAGAGAAGCGCAAGGAGAAGCATCTGAAAAAGATACAGGAGCGCGGCCAGGTGGAGATATCGCAAAAGATACGCATGGAGGAGCGCAAACTGATGATAGCTCAGCGCAAATTAGAAAGCATACGCATTCTGGAGCAGGTCTTCCAGCGGATACAGGTAGGTGAATCATTTCCAACATGAAACGGAACTAGCTAAAATCTATGCCTTCCTTTACCCAGCTCAAGCAGAAGGAGAAGTCGCATCGCGGCCATCACCAAGATGCTAAGGACGTGCAGCGTGGTCGTCTGGTGGAGAAGTACAAGACAGCCACCGAGAAGCTGGTCAGCGATCAGCGCAAGATTGTACAGGATATTAAGAGTAATACCCCATTGATGGGTCTGCTCAAGAACAAATCCAAAAAAGTTGGTGCTGCCAGCAGCGATGAGGAGGACGTATTAGGCTCGTCCATTAAGAAGTCCAAATTAAATGGCAACCTGGCTGGACCATCTGCATCTGTTACTGATCCGCAGTCGATAACAGATAATGCGGTGATAAATCCTTTCAAGGCAGTTACAGCCGCTTTAGCGGCAGGCGCTGTACCCGCGGCTGCTGCCGCCGCTGCCTATGGCGCTGAAGCTGCCAACGAATGGATGCAATCGCTGTCCATGTTTGGCTACGGCATGCCTGGTGTCTTTCCCGGCGCTGCTGCTGCTGCTCTTTATCGTCCGCCGGGACCGCCTCCGTTTGCAGTCTCTGCCAATTATCGGGGTTATGCCCCATTTCCACGTGGTCGCGGTCGTGGCAGAGGACGCGGTAGTCGATCTGGCTACGACTCGTACTATAATCCTAAGCACTACCATAAGGATCGCTACGACGACGAGGAAGGCGACGATGGCTACTATCACAAGTCCTCACGCGGCAGGTAAGAAACTATCGAGAGTTGTTCGTTAAGTCTTATCGATTAATTGTTGTTTCTCTCCTTCTTTCCCTTGCAGAAATCGCTCGCGATCGACCTCCTATTCGCGCAGTCGCAGTCGTTCACGAGGTCGTCGGTTAGTAACTATATTCCGTATTTCCTACATATCTAGATTAACACTTAATTCTTTTTAGTCTAATATGCCGTTCCAGGCGCTCGCATTCGCGTAGCCGCAGTCGCAGCCGTTCGAACTATCGCAAGTCATCGTACTCATCGCGCTCCAGGTGAGACTAAAAATGTTTTAGATTAAAAATGTTGTATATATTATAACATTGCAATCTCTTTAGACGAAGCCATAGTCGGTCGCATTCACGAAGTCGCAGTAAATCACCAGGGCCGCGCAAGAATCGTAAATTGGCGTCCACACGACGATCTCGATCGCGTAGTTACTCACGTTCTCGCTCACACTCACGCACGCGCACCAAGCGCTCCAATTCTCGTCGTGAGCGGCGTAGTCGCAGTCGCAGTCGGAGCCGTAGTCGCAGCCGAAGCTATAATCGTAGCTGCAGTCGCAGCAATTCACTTAGCAAACGTATTGTCCTGGAGGCCGACAAGCTTGTCGCCTCAGCGGAGCAAATTCAACGTACCGTCGAGCAGAACACAAAGGATCGCATGCGGGAAGAGGTACGGGAAATTAAGCAAAACTTTCGCCAACGTCGAAGAAGTTCTCCCTCCAACAACCCGCCGTCTGATAACCACATGAAAGTCTCTGATAATGCGGAAGGAAAGCGAAGATCAGAAGAGCGCATAAAGTCGGGAAATGAGGACGAGAGAAGAGACAAAAGACAAGATAGCACCAGCAGACGGAGCAGTCGACGCAGTTCTCTTGCTGCATAGCTGCATTAGTGTTCATACTAACAATGATTCATGAATGACACACAACTCAACTCAAAATAAACATTTAAGTTCAAATAAAAACAATAATTTCAATATTTAGCATTATTGTTTGGCACTTAAAAATAAACAGTGGACCTTTGTTAAGATTTAAATCAGTACCTCAGGGAAATAAGTATGTATATTTTTTTCAAAAAAAGTATACTTTCAAACAAGTAAGGAAAGCTACAGTCGAGCGCGCCCGACAGTAAGATACCATTCGCCCAGTTTTGAAAAAATTATCACACCTTTATTTCCATCAAAAAACACTGCACAAGTTCATTTGCCACCTATTGTTTAAATTAGATCTATGTATCTTTAAATAGCGCCATCTACATATGAAAACGTCGTAGCAGTCAGCTTTACACACGCTACGGCTGAATCTGCACACGCTACGGCTGCTGAATCAAAGCTACGCAACAATGACGTCACGATATGCTGCAAAGGCGCAAGCGTTTCGTTGCGGAAAACTTTGAATTCAATAACTTCTGTGTTGATAATCCAATCTGATTGAAATTTGGAATATATATGCATATAGTATATATCTATGTGCATGCTAAAGCAATAAGTTAAAACTTAAATACTTTCGTCACAGAGTAAACTCAAAAATTTACTAATCAATTTTCAGAGGTGGTGGGCGTAGCACCTCAAATTTGAAATATTTGTATTTGTATTGAAACTGGGTATTTATAATTAGTTTAATATTTTTACCGTTAATATTATGGTCATATGTAGAAAAAAAATTATAATGCTTTACGTAATCGTAACGCTAAGTTTTTCGGCTGGGGCTTGAGTGATACTCCGAAGCCTGGAGCGGGAGCATCACATGGTTGGGTGGGTGCACAAGGACCACATTTCGGTCATAGAAAGTTGTTGTTGTTGTTAGTAGTTGTGGGCCGGTAAATGTTAAATGTATGTTGTTAGTGTATTTTCTTCTTGCCGGTACGGTTGTGAGACGTTTAGATAAGCATTGACATTCATCAGCCTCTTGGGGCGTGCTGCAGAGCAGCGGGAAGTACCGCACCCCAGGTGCAGCTGAGCTAGTCGACACAGCCCTAAGGAAAAAAATAGCCCCCATTAATATTTAAGTGTATTAAACAATTATACAGTAAAGTGCCCATGTTTAAAAAATATTCGCTGGGTAGCTCAATCAAATACATTTTTCTGTTATATTTATCGATAAAATGTGGCGGCCAGCCGATGCGCTCACACTGTGCACAACTGTCGTATTGCTTTAATTTGTTATCGCTGCCGCCCTCTCCTACTGTCCAAAGTATGTATAGACATCGGTTTTGATTTCAGTATTTCTAAAATAATATATAAATCTTGTTAAGCATAAAATCAAGTTGACGTTGACGGGCCAATAATTAGCTGTTGCATTCCTATTTTTGTTTGTTTACAAAATGAGCGTAAAGAATGTGTTCTTCGTTGGTTGGTCAACACTAAAACCGTCGATTGTTTCGTCCTCGATTTCGACCACCACCAACGGCTCCTCCTCCTCCGCCACTATTGTTGTTGCCACGCCTTCGTCGTTGCTGACCGCTGTTATTGTTATTGTTGCCGTTATTTCCGCCGCCTTTCTGAAACGGATCCCGTTCCCTATCGTTGTAGTTATCGCCTCCTCCATTGTTTCCATAA
This sequence comes from Zaprionus ghesquierei, assembly GCA_018904095.1. Taxonomy (NCBI): domain Eukaryota; kingdom Metazoa; phylum Arthropoda; class Insecta; order Diptera; family Drosophilidae; genus Zaprionus; species Zaprionus ghesquierei. The sequence goes on from JAEIGP010000676.1 coordinate 2,711,885, forward strand.
CCGTTTTGATTGGATGGCCCACTGCCGCTGCTACCGTTGCCATTGCCATAGTTCGACCAGGGTGCATTGGAAGCCCAAGGATTAGGTCGGTTCGCATCCTCACGTGTTGCCTGGTCCATGGGTGAACCAGTGCCGTAGTTCGTCGGATCATCGATGAATTCCGTTTTCGGCTGTTGTGCCTTAACGGTTAGCAAAGACGGTAGGAAGGGTTTCTTTAGCAGCAGCAGTTCACGCACACACACCAATTGAGCGTTGTGTTGGCGCGGCTCGAAGCGGGATTTTTTAAGCGGCGGCGACACTTCCCCCCGTGGTGTTTGCGTCTCCATTGGGGGCGAAATTGAACGCGAACGGTCGCGTTCTCTTTCTCCAACGGGAACAACATCGCGCAACTCTTCCAGCTTGCCGGCATCAATGTACTTGTTCAGGTATTCGGAGCCCTGTCGTATGGCGACCATCAGACGCGAGTCCGGATGCACACGTATGAATCGACCATAGACAAAGACTCCAACAATTGTCTGAGGATCTAGGCCATTCAACATGCCACTGGCCAGAATTCCTTCCAGCGTATTCTCACTAATCTGCTGGTGCGTTAGTCCATTACTGGAATCCTTCGACTCCCGCGCTGCCAGCTCATCGTGTATGCTGAGTACGCTGGGGTCATCAGCACGTCTTGGACCCGCCCATTGTACTTGGAAGTTACGCGGAATAGGCTTGCTGTAGGGCACCTTCTTCTCTCGGTCACGATCAAGGGCCGACCTGCTGCCGGCATCAAGGTCCAGGCCAGGAATGAATCCCTTGTCTGCGGTAAGACTCTCGGTAAACTCCACCTTATCCTCGGGTCCCATGCCGGGTATGACAGCGTCATCTGTTAAGAGATTCCTCAAATGAAACAAGTTCGCAATCCCATTTGATTCCTGCTGCCACTTACCGTATTCGCACTCATCCAAGGCGGCCAAACTGGCGGGAAGCGTATTCAGATTGTACTTGTCTCTCATAAGGTCTCCTGGGCGATTGCGTGTCCAGAACTTAATTGTGTGATCGTTAGAGCCCGAACACAGTATGTGGCCCAGTGGATGCCAGGCAAGAGTCCACACAATACTGTCATGCGCCGTCTCTACGCAGCCGATTTCCTTGTCGGTGCTGTGGCAATAAAAAGGAAATCAATAGAAGATTCAAATGACACGAAGGAGTTGACGTACCCCACGTTCCAGAATAGAATGGAGCCATCAGAGCCGCCCGAGCAGAAGAGACCCTCATGTATGGGATGCCACGACACGGAGCTTGCCTCCTTCTTGTGACCTCGAAAAACTTGAACCTCCTCGCGTAAATTGCGTATATCGAAGAGCTTAAGCAGATGATCCCTCGATGCCGTGACCAGCCAATTGCCATTATCGTTCCACTTGAGATCCATAACAGTAGATTTGTGGGCGTGGCTAAAGGTAGTTAGGAAATGAGGTAATGCTTCCGAAAAAAAGAATCTAATCTGTTTTAACTTACAGCGTGGCCAAGGCAATGCCGCTCTTGGGATCCCAGATTTTAATGGGCTGTTGATTATCCTTGCTGCCGCTGACGATCATTGCCTTCTGTGGATGCCAGTGCACGCACTTAACATCGGCACCGTGTCCTACATACCGAGGAATGAGTTAGACCAGTGCTTGACTTGTGTAGGCTGTGAACTTACCTCGCAGCACGCGCTCCTCCTGGCAGCGCATAAAGTCCCAAATACGCAGGGTGCCATCATCGCTGCCGCTGACGAATTTGCTGTCCGTGGGACTAAAACTGTATGTGGTGGATTGATTTGGTTGCGAAAGACAGCGACAGGTTAAAATCATGGAAACGAAACACAAAAAAGAATTCATGTGGCGGTGTGTTAGGGTTGGGGTCAATTGATCTAACAGACCTGGAGATCCTTTCGGACCTCCATTGACTACAAGTATTGTTAGTTTATTGTCCTTTCAATTAAATAGAGTCCAAGAAGTCTAACCCCCCGTTTCCAATCTTGGGTTCTTTCTCTCTCCATCTCTCCCAATCTGTTTCGGCAGCAGAAGCAGCAGGTCAAAGAAAACACTCGAACCCCCGAATTTGAACATAAAAATGTTGCATTAAGCATTTTATTTGTTGTTGTTGTTCTTGTTGGTTTTTGGCGCGAAAAATAAAAATTGTGCATTGGTTTATCTGTTTTTTAGTTTTGCCTTTATTTCGTTTCTTTTGTGTGACACAAAAAATTCAAAAGAGTTTTTATTTTATCGATTCGAGGGATCATCACAGTAGTTTATACATTCTTAAATTGGTTTTTGTTGTTTTTTTTTTTTAAGCTTAGGGTTTTTGGTTTTGGTGTTAAGGAACGTTATGCGGAATATGCCTATGAAATGCTGCAACTATTGAGGTATAACTAAAGGGGAATTTGAGAGACCTGGCTTGTTGCACCCCTGACGGCTTTATTGAGTATACAAAATTGCAACAGCCCCCGGAGGAGAGAAAATTTAAATAAAAAGAACATAAACGAAAAAAGTAATAAACTGAAAAAGCCCAGAACCCAACTAACTGCAAACTATACTGTAACTTCATAAGATCTAACAATAATAACGATAATTTTGGGTGGTTCGGTGGTGGCCTCATGCTTGCTGCGTTAACGGCTGCGGCTGCGAATGGGTAAATACAAATGACAATTACAAACATTTGGCAATACCTTATTCCCCTAATCGCCTCCTTGTGCGCCTGGTACATCTTCACGTTGTTCATGTTCGATTGCCAGTACTTCACATATCCGCCATGGTCTCCCGTTACCATCCAGCTGTCGTTGTGCGACCAGACCATCGTGCGCACCGAGATATCGTGGGCCTAAAGGAGGAGAAGTTCAATAGAAATTTTAGCACATGCATGAGTTGGCTGACTCTGACATGGACTCACCTGCAGAATCGTTTCGAAGTTAAAGGTAAGACCATTCCATAGTGTAAACTCGCCAGAACTAGCGCCGGTGACCAATCGCCTGCCCTCCGGCGTCCAAGCCAGCGTGAAAATGGGGCATCGCATTTTATTTGTGGCTGTTTTAACAAAGCGCGTCGTTATCGCATTCGCTGGATTGTCCAGATAACTGGAGGGAGGCAACATTTGCGGCACGTAAATGCTGTCTGGCTGTATGGCCAGTCGGTCCCGATAGTCGCGCTGCCACAGGCGAGCCTGATGATGAGAATTAATTTAATCAGTATATTGACCTAACATCCAGGGACTTCCTTGGGCTTACCTCGAGAGCCTTGATAATAGATGCATTATAGTCGACGGTTTTTCGCATGACGCTCTTGCGCAACCTTTTGCCGTCGAAGTCATCCTGGGACATGCCAAAGGGACGCTGAAAACCACCCGGCATGAAGGGTTTAAAGTGATTATACCCCTGTTTCCCGGCTCCATGGTGCGGATGATAATGTCTGTAGTGCTGGCCGCCCATCGAGGGCGGTGGCATTGATGTGAAGTTCGTTGCCAGCGCCGACGGCGCCGTCAGCAGTTGTGGAGGTGGCTGTGACAAGTCCATTGCAGCTGCACACTTAAATTAACTCCTTTTATTTGGTTTTTTATATCTTTTTTCTTTGTTTGTTGTTAATAAATTTCTAAAATACGAAATTCAGTTTAGATTTCTTCAAATTAGAAAGAAAACTTATTAATTTCATATGCAAGCAAAAGTAAGGTTTGATCTGCTTGTTTTCGCTTGCTTTAACGGTTAATTGAGTAAATTACAATTGCAGAATTGCGAAAATTTATTCATTTGGCTTAAATTTGTAGAAAACACACGCATTCGCAAGCACACACACTCACACGCGCGCGGGCGACAGACGCAACTGTTCAACGTGTGTCGTTTTCTTTTATTGTCGTGTGTTTTTTTCAAATATTCCACTTACTTTAGGCTTTATTGCTTTATCATTTTGGTTCCCAACTATTTTTAACTATTTTAAAAACAAATAAATGCCTTAATTTTAATTAAACCGTCTGTCGCGTGGATTGGAGTTGCACAAATTGTTCGGAATAAGCTCAAACGAACAACTCAAAACTCAAGTGAATAGAACAAGCGCAGTTCATTTAGTTCATTCAGTTGTGAACAGATTGTTTTGGTATAAATCGAATGGCATTACTAAAAAGTTATCTGCAATTTTTCGATTACTATACTTAAAAGTGCTAGTACCAACAGAACTTTAGTTATACAAGTAACAACAAAACTATATAACTGTAACTATTATAGTTCTGTTGTCACTGGTTATAGTTATAGTTCTGTTGTTACTGAAAGTGCGTTACTTATCAAATTCTTAATTTCATATAAACAACACAAATCGGCTATAGATAAATATGCGATAATAACAAAAAAAAAAACGTTATTCTTTAAATAAGATATACTGACTTAACGCATTGACTCGTTATTTATTAGTGATCCTCCATACTGTACACTCACAGCTTTACAGCTCTGTTAACAACATGTCAGCGGACCTGTTGTTGCAGCTATATGCGCACAGATGTTGCTTAACATGGTCTGTGTTGCCCATATTCTTAAAGCTAGATGCGACTAAAAAATCTCTAAAACAACCAACACTATCACAAAGATAAGAAAATATAATTTCATTCAAGCAGGTAATGAGAGCCAGTAATACATTTAAGCAAATTAACCATTAAATCAATTAACTATTAAGTCCTTTAAATATCTCTTCGGTATCGCCTATGTATACCATTAGTTTTACATGCGTCTATTGTTTCAAAAACATCTAATACCCAACACATCATTTATAATATATGTTTTGGTGACTTAAACTAGCTTGGCTGCATTACAATCTGCAAACTTTGCAGTGCAAATATGACTCAATTGGTCTAGTGATGCGATTGCAGCATGAGAAAATGACTTGCTGTTTCTTACTCAGCTGTTTACTTTGTTGCCAAGTATTGTATTGTATTATACAGTTGTATCTTCATTTAACGAGAAAGAGATGGTAATATTTATGCTTGCCCGAGCCCGATAATAGAGTTGCATAGTTAAGAAAAAGCGGAATGCAATTTTTTGGTATAAAAAAGCTAGATCTCTTCCTACTGTTCGAAACTTTGGCTGGAATTTAAGATAAAAAGCTATGTTGGCAACTCTGCTTTCGGCTAATATCCGTTTAAATACTGCTGTGCTTTGAGTTTGTGCCCTCAGTTAACAGTTGCTCGTGGTTGAGTTCATATTGACGTTGGGTTTGTACGATGCAGTGAACGCTTTGTGTTATTCAAATAATTCTGTGGACAGACCGTTGTGTAGTTTATTTAGCCTGTGTTATTGTTGTGCATTGAATGTTTTTGAATTTAACATAATATATCAAAATAATTTATCTTTAACAGCTGAACCGCATTGAGTTAACGTTAACTTAAACGTTAACAGCAAATAACAACTTAAAACGAAGAAATAAATTTGCCGCGGACACTAAGTCAATATTGTAAAAACGGTTAACATGCAAACAGTCATTAAGTAAGTTATTGTTGTCTACTCTAGCTTAAAGCCAACCAACATATACATATATGTATATGTACATATGCGTGTGTGATCATTTCATACCCTTTGTTTTCCTCGCAGTCTCAGTTTCACTTATCGGTCTACCCACTCTCGCCTAGCTAGCTACCCATTCCTATACCAATTTTCGTTTGCATTCCAATTCGATTTTTCAGTACGATAAAAAAGAAAGTTGCGCATGATTATTGAAAACACGTTCCGGGTGTTCGATTTGGGATTAAAAACTGGACAATTTGTAGAATTGTTGTAGAAATGTTTGAGATTTACAAATTCGGGAATTCCATAAATCAATGTATTTTGCTTTATTTGTTTGCAATCTTCAGTTTTTGGGGAATAAATCAGATAGCAATCTGTGTTTGTTTATTAAAGTTTGTATTTGTTGTTCGTTTTTTATATTTACCTACACGTTCGTGTTTCAGCTTTGGATTTTTGGAATTGTCGTGCAATCACTCTAATCATAGGCAATAATAAAAATTATAAAGGGGTATTATTATATAATTTTTGTTCTGTACAATGCTAAAACCCTGAGAGCCTGAGATTATTATTCTATACGATTTGTTAGATTTGTTTAGATTCTCACGTTCTTTCCTTGTAAGTGAGACTAATTGCGCAGATGCGTTCACATGATTCTTAAGTAGTTCCGAATTACATAACTTATCATATTTGCTATAATATTTTCAAAATTACTATAAACGGAAAACGTATCGCTGCAGAGCATTTATCAGTCGAGTAAACCTCATATGTTTATCTGCAATTTCTTAATTGAAGATCAACAAAATATTCTGCCCATGTCGGCATAAAATTTGCTGCTACGTCTCATTGAGACTTTTGACATTTTTTTAGAGTTTATTATTTTTTTTTACTTACCTGCAACGACCCTCGACTTCTTTCAAGTTAACTTGGGCGTTTTCAAGTTTATTTCGAACTCACTTATAGGCAAATACATCGCACACAATAAAAGCTATTGTGAAAGATTCTCCAAAAGAAAAAGGCTAAAATCACACCTCCTTTGTGAGTAAATGTGTGATGTGTGTGTGCGTGGAATACTCACTGCTATAGATGATATCGACTTACCGGTTTTACAGCTTTGACTAATTCTGAAACTTTGTGGCTGAATGTATTTTATTTGTTTCGCTTTGGATCGGTATTTAGGCCAACAAAATCGACAAGAAATCCGCTAAGAACTAAAGTTTTCAACTCTTGGGCCTGTCCACGATTGTATTCGTATAGTTGTGGCTGTTGGTTATTTGCTCAAATTGCATAATTAAATGCAGGGAGACCTTTTGCGTGGTCAGAACATCAGCAGCAGCGACTGCAACTGCAACTCCAATTATGGTCATTCGGTTGGCCATGCAACTGCGTTTTCTTTTCTTTTCTATGTCAGCGACCTATGCCAGCCGAAGGTGAGGCTTGCGGTTAAATCAGCCACGCCCCCAAGGTCCCAATGCCGAGTGAGTAAGTCGGGGTGGGCGGCGACATAAGGCAAGGTAAGGTAATCGCAGTGCATCGTTGTGGAAGAACTTTCTCGCAGGACCTTATCAATAAATATACATATCTGCAGGCTAGTCTATATAGTCGCTATACTTTCTCATAGTTATTAAGCGTCAGCGTCGACGTAGCAGCAGCCTGACGATTTTCTTGGCGTTTTTTTCTACTCGACTGACGTTGTTGTTGTTGTTGTTTTTATTTGAGTGCCGTTTGCTCTGTTGCGCTGCGTTGAATCTGTATCTGTATCTGTAGCTGTATCTTACATACACTCGCGCACACACACAGACACACAGATAGACAGCGGCACAGGCAGATCGAGCGACTCGTATCTTTGTATCTTTTAGCGCTGTTTTGAGTTAAGCAATTGATGGATATGGTTTATTTATTTATTATTTATTTATTATTATTTATTTATTAAGGCTTTGACTTTGATTTAATGTTTACTGACTTGATTGCTTGCTATATGCAGATAAACTTTATATATAAAGCTGTCAAGTCATACGAACAATTCCTTTGTATAATGAATCTTTGCCAAGTGTTACCAAAGAATTAGTTAGGTGTCTGGCGAAGCTTGGTTAATGTTCGAAACTCCAAAACCAGTTGCTAATTTAAAGCGTTTATAGTCAGTATTAACTAAGGGCTGCAAAAGATCGTTAGACGCTGGGACTAAATGAGTATATATAATTATATTATATATAACGCAGGCTGTCACATTATAATGCCCATTTTATTGCATACTTTCATTCAAAGTTGCTGACAGTAAAGTAAATATATTTTACGTATAGTGGTTGCGGGTTTCAGGTGCAACGTTTCCTTATGAAGTCGAAGTATCGTAACGAGGCCAGCAACAAGTAAATATGGTATGAAATTGATGCGTAATTTGCGAGAACATTTTGGAGCGTGTAGCGCATGTAATGGCAGGGCCCTCTTGCCGGTCTGCCGCCGATCTGCCAGTCTGTCGGTCCTTGACTCTTTATGATTCACTCGCCACATAATAAACCAGAGCTAAAGAGAGTCAGTCAGGTTGGTGATTGATGATGTTAAAACTCGCGCTGGAGTTTTGGGCCTGAGATCTCGGCCAGCGCTTTTATTGAGGCAGGGAATTACGTGTGCACGCGTCTTCGGGCTACATAATTGCAGTTAGAGAAGAAGATGACGGGAAGAACCGGGAAGCGATGCGTACGATATACGTGTTTAATTCGGGCACGTGTTCGCTTAACTGAAAATCAAATTCCTTCTTATATAAACAAGCTGGGGGCCTCTCTCTATCTCTTTATTGCCATCTCTCCTTGAACTTGAGGAAATGCGATTAAAGTGCTAACATATACATATATTGTGGAATAACCTTAGTGAACTCGGCCACTGCTAGAGTTGAGAAAATTAAATTGTTAAATTGTTATGTCGTTCTTTCAATTTTAACTGAGAGTTGCATGTGGAGATTACTGAATAACTGTTTGTCTAGGTGTTGTTATACCATTCGACCATCGAAAATGGTCAAAAAAGGTGTACTAAGTTTGTGCGAAGGCGTGGCAGACCCCAAAAAGTATATATAAGTATATATGTATATCTGACTCAGGATCACCAGCCGAGCCGATTGAGCCATGTCCGTCTGTCTGTTCGTCTGTCCGTCCGTCTGTCCGTTTGAAAGTCTAGATCTCAGCTATTATAAAAGCTAAAAACACCAAATTTCACATGAAGATTCCTGTATACCATAGGTAGATCGAGTTTATTTTAAATTTTTGATGCCACGTCCACCGCCCACGCAAATCGATAATTTACGATTATCAGGAGACGTATTGAAGTTACAGATTTCTGCTTTGGTATGAACATAGATAATTGCCATATAAATCTTTTCTCCAAATTACAATCCGATCGGATTTTCCGTAGTTCCACTGCCTGCGCCTTGGCAGCATATCGTGACGTCATCGCCCCGATGCTTCGTTTTAGCCGCAGCGTGTGTAAAGCTGACTGCTACGATGTTTTCATATGTAGATGGCGTTGTTCAAAGATACATAGATCTAATTTAAACAATAGGTGGCAGATGAACTTGTGTAGTGTTTTTTGATGGAAATAAAAGTGTGATAATTTTGTTCAAAACTAAACGAAAGGTATCTTAATGTAGGGCGCGCTCGACTGTAGCTTTCCTTACTTGTTTCTATTCCCAATTTTTCTCTAGTTTTCAGATGATAATACAATGTGTTTTGTAATTTCTGAGGTCGTTTTTTGTTCAACTTGGAAATTTCGCTGGCCTTTTAGACTGGCTAGTGTAGACTGAAATGCTGAATGCATATTTAATGCCTTGCCTTGCCATTGCTTTTTGTTTAACGTCTACTCACATTGTAGCACTACGTCTGATAATTGCCAATAATGTGGCGCAAAAAGAGTTGTGGGCACCCACCCAATTAGTTTTTTTTTCCCCATTTCGTTAACATGCAAAGCGCAGCTCGTAATGCCCAATGGAAAACTTGAAACTGCCGTCTACTTTTGACATATGACAACCTTGAAGGCGTTTCAGTTTTTTTATTTTCCAAAACAATTTTTTTTTTTGAAGTATTTGCCAAGCATGCAATATTACCGTTATTTATGCACGTCGGCCTCGCTGCAATTTTCATTCAGTTTTCATTTGATTTCCGCCTGCTTTTCCTGCTTTACCTACGCCTCGGGCCTTGCTGCTTGACGGTAACAAAGTAAGTGCCATAACTTCCTGCGACGCACATCCTTCGCCTCCTGCTGGTCCTTCGCCACCTCCTGGCACTTTCCACTTTAGCGCCTACAATTGCATTGCCGTCGCACAAATTGCGCGCATCCTGTTGCTAAATAGATTTCCAACTCTGGCCAGGCCACAAGTCGCCGCCAGGGCCATGATCAATAAAGAGCCATGAATGATATTAGATGCGCCAGCAGGTGCAAGTTTAAAGAGAAAGTTGATGAACCACAGCAAACAGAGGCAAATTTGAGCTAAAAAAAATGTTCTGCTGTTTTCTAATTTAGTCACGAAATGTGGAACGTATTCGAAATGAGACAAGATATTCAAATATTTACAAACTTTCTGCTCCTGCTTCTATATCAACAAAACATAATATAGGTTAAGATATCATGCGACACAATATATTAGCAATTTCATTTCGTTTTCTAATTAGCTGTTCGAAACAAAAATAGTTTTTAATAAGAAGTCAAGAGACTTTCGCGATCTTTCCTACATGAAACCTAATTTAGTTTTATCTAGCCCAAGTTTAATGCATTTCTGGCACTGTTTTCTTATCAGTAAAAATTAAACCGACTTACTATATATTCGCCTGCATTCTGTCTGTATGTTTTTTTTTTTAATGCGCGCACACTCAGTTGCTTAAATGATATGTCAGCTCTAATATTGCGAGCAATTAAAAACAGCATCTAAAAGTCTGTGTCTGTGTGCTTGAGTCTCATCTTGTACATGTATCGCGGGCCCAAGTCGGGGCGTAATTAAAATGTATTAGGTAATTGTGTCTGTGGCACAAATTAACACTTGGCAGGCAATTTGTCGTGTTGCTTTTGCTTTTTTGAGACCTGACATATCATCGCCGACACAGACTAGTGAGAAAGTCAGACAGTTTGTCGAACTTACAAAGGCCGCCATACGCGGTTTGATGACCAAGCCCATCTGTTTGGTTTTTGCATGCAAGTGTTAGCCGTACCATGCGTAATGCATCTGTCAGTTTTCAGACATGTCCAAAAACCAGTAAGCCAAGCTAACTTCGAATCTTTTTATACCCGCTACTCGAAGAGTTAAAGGGTATAATGAGGTTGTGTTAACCATAAACCCAAGGAGCCATCCCTGATTCCATAAAGTAACAGGAACAGGAACCAACTCAGGAGCAAAAGGCAAGTTAATTGGACCTTGTCCGTCTGTCTGTCCGTCCGTTCGGCTATCCATTCGAATGAAACCCTAGATCTCAGCTAGGACTCCCAAATTTGTTGACATATTGTAATACTTTAATATTGCACGCAGATAACGTCTATTTTAGAATTTGGTCGAAATTGAGTCTGTCCGTCCGTTCGGCTGTCCGTTCGAATGAAACCCTAGATCTCAGCTATTATCAAAGCTAGGACTACCAAATTTGCTGACATTATACCTTAATATTGCACGCAGATAATGTCTATTTTAGAATTGGGTCACGCCTCTTGTGCCCCTCGCAAAGCAAGTAAAATCTAGTTTTAAGCATAATTTTACGGCTATAATGTTCTTTTTTGTTTTATATAATAATAATATAAACACCAAAACGATCTCTTAAAATTTGGTTACGAACGGACAATGAACATAGAAGTTTATCAAGTCAACATATTCCATAGATGTGAGTTGAAGCTCGACTGTAGGCATTCTTAAATGTTTAGTAAATAATTTTGGAGAACAAGCAACCGAATAGCGGGTATACAACAGTCGAACATGCTCAACTGTAGCTTTTCTACTTGTTTTTTGGGCATTTGTAAGAGACTATTACAACACGGGGAAGTCATTTGTCAGTTGGCTGCGACGATCGAATGTTTCATTTGGTTTTGCAATAATTAATCATGCTGTGCTATAATATAAACTAGTCGAAGTCTGATGAGATTGTGCCCTACCAGCTCCGTTTGTTATTCATTTCTCTCTTAATTACGATGATCTTGCTTTGCTCCCAACAAATTGTGTCTTTGTTTTCATGTCTCCAAGTTTTCTAATATTTACGTAAACGATTACACATGGCTTATATTGTTTATTACCCACAGTCTGTTTACCCATAACTTTGTTATTTATAGATCACCTGTTTGGTACTTAATGAAGGCTGTTGAAATTAAAGAATTGAATTATGTGGGTATTATATATGAGGTATATCTACGGGTATTCGTTGATGGTACGTACTATTGCAAAATCTTAATTTTGTGAGCCATTCAACTCGCATTTGGTGCGACACAGAAACTTATGAAGTTGCGAATACCAAACGCGTTTTCCAATACGACTTTGGCAACATGGCACACACACACACACACACTGATAGAGAGAAACACACTTAAAGTGTTTTTTTGTGCCGATAGACACAATGCATATTAATAAAGACAACAACGAGTGACACCGAAAACGATCAGAAACATATTAAAATAACAAATGGAAAACGAAGTAACTCAAGTCGAATTGCAGATGCGCTTTGCAGACTTAACTTATTAGTTAAACAACTTAATCTATGGCCAATCAGATATATAAAATCGGGTATCTATTGCACCCTTTTTGTGCAGAATCGCAAGTCTCTTCACCAGCCGGAAACATCCTCTTTGTTAGTATAATAAGAATACAAAACAAAAATAAATAAAAACTTACAAAAAGGTAAGCAAAGTTGCCAAACGTCATGCACAACAAACATACCAACACACACATACACACACACAGTCACACTTTACACACACGTGCGTGTGACGATGATGATGATGTTGGTGACGGCAAAGTGTCACGTCAATGGCAATAACGCCGCCTGCACTTGACACATTTATTGGGCAACTCATAGACAAAAGCACAGCTTGAAACCGCCGCCCATTGACACGCCCCTCTCTCGGCCAACCCTGGCCAGGCCAGGCCAGGCCAGACCCCATTCGATAGGAACACTTATATAAGTTGCTGCCACTGAGCCTGGGTATCTGCGCAAGTATTATTGTTCATGAATAAACTCGCGCGCGCATCGCAGCACACACCCTTTTTCGCAGATACAGATACATTTTCAAAACATACGCAAATACAGATACAGAGAGAGAGAGATACAGATGCAGATGCCAGGGCAGCTGATATCGCTGATAAGACGCATTCGCGGCGTGCTCTCTAACGTCCATGACAATGCAAAAATCAACGACAGTTGCATAAACTCATTCGAGTACTTTGGATACTTCAAACTGCGATGGTGAAAATGAATGCGAAAACGTATAACGCAGAAAACATATAGCATATAGACAATGGCTCTTTGGGTTCCCGGTAGTTAGATGATTCATCACACACACATAGAATGGCATGGGCCGCCCAGGTTTGGTAACGGATTCGTGCACGGAAATGCCAGCAAAAAGTTGCCTGAAGTTGCTGTTGGTCAGGCACGAATTGTATCCAACTAATTGGAGTGTTGGATAACGCGTGAAGAGCGAAAGAGACAGCGAGAGAGAGAGAGAGAGAGAAAGAGGGAAAGGAGGGAATTAGTCAAGTCATAATGCAAACAATTACTTAATGGCAAATCAATTAGAAAATATACAAATATTTCTCGATTTCTAATTTGCATCATACACGCGTCGAAACCTATTATATACCAGGCGGATAGGATAGGATTCCTCGAAACTTTTAGCATTGTTTGAGAGTTAAAGTCTTTTTCAGTCTTTGTATTGTGCTATTTATAACAGTAATATTTATAATACTTCACGATTGTTCAGATTCCCAATTTAAATTTCTGTGAAGTATAGGTCTCCTTAACAAGATTGATCACTATATTTGCCAATCTCTTCATTAATCTTATCTTATCAGTAATCTCTTATATAGCAAATACAGATTCCCGAAATTCGAGTGCAAAATAAGTATTCCATTTTTGACCATTTTCAATGGTCGAATGGTATAATGAGCTTGGCTCACACTATCTGAATTTTCGGCATTAATTTAATTCGCTACATCGAGATCTGTCTGAGAATGTCGTTCAACCTCGTAAGCAGTAATTGGCCAAATATTTTGTGCCCAATTAACATAATGCACAAATAAATGATATTCCTCAATAATCAGAGGAAAGGCAAAAACTGGCAAAATCATTTGAAAAACAAAAAAATTTGAAAAAAAAAAAAACTGGTTGGGTGCGTTTTTATATCATGTACAGGCATTAATTATAGGAATCGACGTACGTTTGTTCAATACCTTTTTGCCCTTTGGCTTTGTTAGTGTTTTTATGGTGGTAATTAATATGATAAATAAAGCTTTAATTTTCAATTAGACCTGCTACACGGAGGTCATTAGATTTAAAGCAAAGTGTTGACTCTCAGTCAGCTGTTTTTTTTTTCAATTCGCTGATAAGGAAAAGTTCATCTCAAGGCGTTAACCTACATTCCACGAGTTCTGAAACTTGCTTTGCCGGTATTTTGCACATTCTATAATACAGATATTTGTATGGTTTTATATAATATAATAAATATAGAAGCAGTGTGTGGTATCGCTTTGATCTGATATTCCTGCACGCGTCGAAAATTTCTGAGTTTTTTTGTTTTGTTTTTGTCGTTGACGTGTTGAAATTATCTTCTGGTTCAATGCTTACTCAATTCGACTTTGTTGTAGTTGTTGAACATTGTTAATGATATTGTTCTTGTTGTTGTTGTGGTTGTAGCTGTAGTTGTTTTAGTTGTTTTTCGCCATCGCCAACGTTTGTTCCATTTGTTGCATTAACAAAAGCAAAAGGTTCAGCCGCATTAAACAAAATAATTGCCCTGTGTGATGTTAGTATCGTTGATGTTATTGCTGCCGCTGTCGGTATACCCTTTGACTATTGAAAATTGTTAAAAGGGGTATATTAAGTTTGCCCAATGTCAAGTGGAATTCTCAATTAATAAATAGAAGTACTTTTAGTGTTAGCAATTTATATTTTAATATGTAATTAAATAGTTATACCAATTAAGCGAAGGGTGTCTTAATGTCGGATGCGTTCGACTCTAGCTTTCTGTACTTGTTGTTATTGTCCAAGCTTGAGCTCGAGCGTTGAGGATTGAACATTTTTGTTTTTAGCAATCTGATTATTGGCCTGACGTTGGCTTCGCGTGACCCATTTACACGATTTTCTCAAGCATGTCAACCGCGAAAGTAATTCAATTAGAAGTATTTGTCGCATATGGAAATCATCATTTCTTTCAAGATCTACATGGCAAATGGAAAAAGGAGGCACGGCATGGTTAATATGTATATATTCTTGATCAGCTTCAATACATGCGTCAAATTGTCAAATTCCAGTTTAACATATGCAGATCGGATTAATTTCTAGTTCTGAATCGCACACCTCACATCGTCGCTTGGAGGTTCACAAATTAATTTATATGCATACACATATATTTATGTACGTTTTCTCAAAATTCGCTGAGCACGTATTCTTCAAATTAGGTCGACAGACTCTTAGCTTTATTTTACGCACAATCTTTACGTCAAAAATACTATCAATAGATATTGTTATTATATGTTAATACGCTTAATACAAAAGATCAGGGTAAGTGAAAAAGAAAAACAGAAGTTTTAGATGTTTAAAAACAAATTCGATGCGACACCTGCAGGGTATTTAACAGCCTAGTGCGCACGACAGTAGCTTTCTCTTCTGGTTTTCGCCTGCGGCGTTAATGTCCTCACTTTATGGACTTGGTCTATAAAATGTTTAAGAAATATGTTTTTGATGCTAGTGAAAAGTGTTTCAAGACATTCGTATAGAAAACTATAAAAAAAAACTATAATTTATGATGCGCAGCACATTTGGGTCATTTAGCCAGTAATACGATATTGATTAGGCAAGTGATGATCTTGAAACACACTAACATTATCTCCCGCGCTGCCCGCCCTGCACAATGGGCGTTTAACATGCGAATTGTGCGTTATGGTGATGACCTTTGCCACGCGGACAACGTACAATGGATAATATATGTAATCAGCTATAAATATGTATATTTATAGAGCCCGACTTAAGCGCACAGATTCGGCTCGTAACTTTTGACTTTGGGGCGCATCATTATTTTATAATTTTTCCAAAGTAATTGAAGCGTGTAGCACAAAAAAGTAACGGAAATGTTTTTTGCCACTCACAATATTGGCCAACGATATGTATGAATGATGTGTGCATGTGTTGCATATACTATATACACACTTTTTGGGGGTAAAACAGACCAATTTACTGCTTATCTTGCTGACATATGTACGTTAACATATCCATTTACAACCGGTTCAAATGGCGTTCGTTATTTATTTATTTTAAATCGAACACATGAAACAGCAGCAGCAACTCTTGCAAAATTGTTAAGCTCGCCGGGTATTTGCCAATCGGAAGGAAGCACCCAATTAGCGACACTGTGCAACAGGTTTTCTCTTTGTGCAGTATTTCCGACTCGTTAGACCGCATTTAGTGAATGTGAACTCCCGTTGAAGATACATGTGTGTACATATTTTCAGATATGTGTACTTGTTGAAGTTAATCCGAAGTCGAAGTCGGATGCTTTTGTGGATTTTAAATGAATTTGCCTCGTTTGTTAGTGATTTCAAAGTGTCCTAAGTTGTAGTTATCGATAGGCGTTAGCATAAGGCGATCACCATCACTAACAATTATCGCCATCACTAGCCCAATTTGAATTCGCCCACGGCCATATTGTTTTTATTTTAAAATTTAAATAAAGGATTATCTTTCTATATTCAAACTCTGCAGAATAAACGAAGCCAATACACAACATCTTCCTATTTATTTACAACGCAGTATTTACCAAGAGCGAAGCGGGGGAAAGCGCAAAGCTAGGCCAGAGGGGTCAATGTTGAAAAACAAGTTGAAAGCCAAAGCACACGGTATCGATACAAGATAAACAAGATGGTCATCTCGCCTAAAGTCAGGGGCACAAAACAGAGCAGAGCAAAGAAAAAGTGAATTGATTATGGGCGACAACAGATGACGCAGAAAAATAACAGCAAAACACACACACACATACACAAAACGGGTTGAAGTGAAAGTCTGCCCAAGTTGCCTCGCCTGTCCCCTCCCTCATTCATTCATTCTCCATGGGACACCGCGTCTAATTGAGATTTATGTATGTGCTGACTATCGCCTTTCTGTTGTTGTTTTTTGTTTGCAGGAATCCCAACTGGTGGCGTCGTCGCACCAAGTTGGAAAGAGGCCTGCTCGTGGGATTCATCGTACTGTTCCTGATCGCGGGCACTCTTTTTGGACTCAGGCTATTTGATGCGCTTCACGCGCAAAATGGTGGCAATGCGCCGCCAACTGGGATGACACCGCAGGCAACAGCCTTGCAAGGCGACAGTACTACCATGAATAAGGTGCCCGTGAATGGAGATGTCAAGGGCAGGACAGATGCAGAAAATGTTTGTCTCACCAAGGAGTGCATACACACGGCCTCTACTGTATTGAGCAAGATTAAGCCCGAGGTTGAACCATGTGACAACTTTTACGAGTTTGCCTGCGGCTCGTACGTCGATGAGGAGAACATACCCGACGACAAGGTGTCCATCAGCACGTTCAGCATTATTTCCGACAAGCTGCAGGAGCAATTGAAGGATATCATCACAGCCGAACGACCGGACTCGGAGCCCAAGCATTACCGTCTGCCTAATCTGCTGTACAGGGCCTGCATGAATAAGAGTGAGTACTCTAATCAGTCAAATTATGAATCCACTTAATTCCAAACTCTCTTAGCTTTGATCGAATCTCTGGGTGCCGAACCCATCACGAAGGTGGCCAAGGAACTCGGCGGCTGGCCGCTAATTGAGGGCGAAAGCTGGAATGCGGACAACACCTGGACCTGGCAGGAACAGGTCAAGAAGTTCCGCCCTGCTGGCTTCAGCATGGACTACATAATTGATTTCTCTATTGGCGTCGATTTGCAAAACAGCACAAAGCGAATCATTGACGTAAGTTGGGAAGCATCTCTTCCGGGTATCGTATTTCTATTGAAACCTCTTACGACTTCTCTCAACTGTAGCTGGATCAATCTGCGCTGGCACTGAGCCGCGAGTACCTGGTAAAGGGATTCAATGAGACGCTGGTTAGCGCATACTACGATTACATGGTGGACATTGCAGCGCTCTTCGGTGCTAATAAGGACCAGGCCAAGGAGGAGCTTCTCAAATCGCTGGAGTTTGAGATTGCCTTGGCCAATGTATGACATGAATCTCTTGGAAGTAATCAAACCAGATTTTAGATGACTTTTCTTTCTCTCCGCCTTCCTTTCTAGATTTCGTGGCCCAATGAGAAGCGTCGTAATTCGTCGGAGCTCTACAATCCACGCACGCCGGCGCAACTTCAGGCTGCCTATCCCTACGTGCAATGGGTGGACTACATGAATGCTCTATTGCCCACTGGGTTTAGTGTGGAAGAGGACGAGGTGATCAATCTTACAGTGCCATCATTTTTCGAAAAGCTCGGCGAGTTGTTGGCCAAGACCCCAAGTCGAGTGATTGCCAACTACATGTTCTGGCGCATCCATGCATTCTCTATCGGCTTTCTTTCCGAAGATTTCCGCAAGCGTCAGCTGCAATATGCCACAGCGTTGTCCGGTCGCCAAGAGCAGGAGGCGCGCTGGAAGGAATGCGTTGACATTGCATCCGGCAGGTAGGTATCTCACCCCTTCATTTTCATCCCGAACATAGCCAATAGGGTATCCGTATTGCGTTTAGAGTCTTAAGGCCTAGTTAATTATTTGTTTCTTGTGTTTTGTAAACAACAATTCCTCCTCTTCGTTTTTTCTTTCCTTTTTCTTCTGATTGATTTCTTTGTGATTTTGCAGAGACAATGAGGATAACGAAGAAGAAGCTAGGTATTTCGAGAAAACAAATTCTAAATTTCTACTTCATCTCCAGGGTTTAGATAACACATATACATATACGCCCATTCACCCCCACAATATATTTCACACATATCTAACAACAGGCACTGCACCAAATTGGATCGATTTCATTTACGTTACGAGAGCCACAGAGAGACTATACTTCTACCATATATATCCTAGCCAACCTAACTTAGCCAACTTGAACAGCATTATAGAAACCTTTTTTGGATCGAACTATGAAAGACTATCTAAAGAACAGATTCAAAGTTTAAACGATTAAGAGTTTCGGACTATCTGGATATGTTTTTAATGTAAAAGCATAACATAGTTTGTAACCCAAAAAGGCTCGCCATATTGTTGTTCGAGAATATTTGCTAGCATTTTAATTTACCTTATGGTACATGTAGCCTGCCGTTAGTAAAACTCGCGATCAGGACCCCCAAGAACTAACTCTTTGCTTAAATTGAAGATTAAGTTACTGTCTGTTGAGTTTTCTATAATTTTGTGATTAATCGGAATAAACAAACGTTTAATTTATCGTGAATAATCCATTAAAATATTCGTTTTATGTTTTATTTTCACGACAATCTTAATCTCGTATCTCGACTGATCCACCATCCCAAATCAATGCACTGACCAACAACAACAACTACAACAACAAATGGTTTCATCAAACCACATCAATATCACATGAAATTGTTAATGAAACCCTATCGAAAACCATAATGATTTTATCAATTCAAATTCGACCGTTAACATCATCATCAGCCTGGGCGTCTCGGTGGGTTCACTGTACGTGCGGAAGCATTTCAATCAGGAGTCAAAAGCGGAAGCTCTGGGAATGGTAACGGAGATACGCAGCGTGTTCAATGACATTCTCGATGAGATTAACTGGATGGACGAGAAGACGAAAAAGGAGGCCAAGGAGAAGCTGAACAGCATGGCCACACACATTGGCTATCCCGATGAGATGCTGGACAACGAGAAGTTGGCCAAATACTATGAGAAGCTAGACATTAATCCGGATCAGTATTTCAAGTCCTTCCTAGACATGAACATCTTCGGCACAGATTATTCGTTCAGCAAGCTGCGAATGCCTGTGAACAAGACCGATTGGATACGCCATGCACGCCCGGCGGTTGTCAATGCCTTCTACTCCTCGCTAGAGAACAGCATACGTGAGTTGTCAATGTAATTGGTAATTGATTGATGGGTGTGTGAATGCCTCTGTGAATGGTTTTTTTTTCGAATATGCTAAGGGTTTGTTTCCTATGCAAATTTCTGGTTTGATTTCCAATTCAGATGTGCTCAACTATTCTCAATTTTGTTTCACACAGAGTTCCCGGCTGGCATTCTCCAGGGTCACTTTTTCAATGCTCAGCGACCCAAGTACATGAATTTTGGTGCCATCGGTTACGTCATTGGGCATGAAATTACACACGGATTCGATGATCAGGGTCGGCAGTTTGATGTGAAGGGTAACTTGCGCGACTGGTGGCAGCCAGATACACACAAGTCCTATCTGAAGAAGGCGCAGTGCATCATCGATCAGTACGGCAACTACACAGATCGTGCCACAGGCCTGAACGTGGGTTTTTGGGTTTATATATTTAATGGTGTTATTTTAACTTGTTATTGTTCTTTTGTTTCATCAGTTGAACGGCATCAATACGCAGGGCGAGAACATAGCTGACAATGGCGGTGTCAAGGAGTCATATATTGCCTATCAGCGCTGGGTGGAGAAGCATGGCCCGGAGCCCAAACTGCCAGGACTGGACTATACACCACAGCAAATGTTCTGGGTCGCTGCCGGTCAGACCTGGTGTGCCAAATACCGAAAAGGCGAGTGATAGCTTAATATTTTCATCTGCTGCTCTGTGTTTATTTTATAATTTATTTCATTTCAGAATCTCTTAAGATGCGAATCACCACAGGTGTGCACTCCCCCTCGGAGTTCCGTGTGCTTGGCTCGCTGAGCAATATGAAGGACTTTGCCAAGGATTTCCAGTGCCCCGAGGGTTCACCCATGAATCCTGTGCACAAGTGTGAGGTGTGGTAGAGATTATCTATATAGAACGATTGTATTTCCCTTAAGTATATGTACACACACATAGTCCATTGTGTTTGTGTGTGTGTCTTTTCGTAGAAAACCGAATTAATGTTTAGATAAATGCAGCAAAAACAGAGTTAGCAATCAAGTCCCTCACCTAGGCGATAGTCTCAAGTAAAATTTCCATGGCTACACATGCTTAGTGAGCATATTATAAGAAATTTATTTAATAAATTTTATTTTTATTTACCGGAAACTGAAGAGTTTTGAATGTTTAATTGGTGGGTTGAGAAAGCATTTAACAAATTATATTTGAACAATATTCATCTGTTGAAAGCTTTGTTATTACGGTATACCGCAGCATTTTACGTAAAAAACGGAACATTTCTGATTTTAAATATGTACATTTATTGTAACAGTTACATTCATTTTAAATCACTGACCATTTATTGTTAATCGAGCCATTGGTATAAAAATAAATCGATTTCGCTCGATAAATTGCGCTACTCAACAGTTCCAGAACAGTGACAATTCCACTGAACGAAAAGAGTTGATCAAGTTGGCAGCATTGAAATATCGACCGACCGCCTCAAACTATCGCACATATTCTGCCATCCCTAGGTCCTTTTCACCCAGCGTGGCGATTGCTAAATTTTTGTAATATTTTTGCACGTATCGTACGGAAAATTAACAATGTCGGCGCTGAATTTAACCGTGCGCGTCCACCCGGTGGTGCTTTTCCAAGTTGTGGATGCATTTGAACGTCGTAATGCTGACTCGCATCGTGTTATCGGCACACTGCTTGGCTCCGTCGACAAGGGAGTCGTCGAGGTTACCAACTGCTTCTGTGTGCCGCACAAGGAGCACGATGACCAAGTAGAAGCCGAACTAAGCTACGCGCTAGACATGTACGATCTGAACCGCAAGGTGAATGCCAACGAAAATGTTGTGGGCTGGTGGGCCACCGGCAACGAAGTGACGAACCACAGTTCTGTCATACACGAATACTATGCGCGCGAATGCAACAATCCGGTTCATTTGACTGTCGACACTTCACTGCAAGGCGGTCGCATGGGATTGCGCGCCTATGTCTGCATCCAGTTGGGTGTACCCGGCGGCAAGACTGGCTGCATGTTTACACCTATTCCCGTGGAGCTGACCAGCTATGAGCCCGAGACCTTTGGTCTGAAGCTGCTACAAAAGACGATAGGCGTGTCTCCGGCACACAGGCCAAAAACTGTACCGCCCATGCTTGATCTGGCCCAGATCTCGGAGGCTTCAACGAAACTGCAGTCGCTGCTGGACCTTATTCTGAAGTACGTCGATGATGTTATTGCACACAAAGTGACTCCGGATAACGCTGTGGGACGTCAACTGCTCGACCTGATTCACTCCGTGCCACACATGACTCACGAACAGTTCACCCAGATGTTTAACGCCAATGTACGCGACTTGCTGATGGTCGTCACACTCTCTCAATTAATCAAGACCCAACTGCAACTTAACGAGAAACTGACATTCCTGCCCACAGCTTAGTGCGGTTCTTCGTTTGGATTGGGGTTTAAGTCAGATTTAAGAGCAAAAGTTTAATTTACGTATTGTGTATTTACCGTTGATGCGTCTAAGTAATAAAGTGCTCAGATCACCAAAAAGTTTTGTTTTGTTTATGCTTATTGAACAGTCCCTTAGGAATTTCAAATTTCTTACGTGTTTTACTAATATTGCATAGTACAATGTTCAGATTTCTCAGAAACCAACAGCGCTTAAACTATGTGTTTTTCGGACAAACTTGTAGACCAATTTTAGACTGAAATATTTATGCACTTCTGTTCGACTTTCATATTATTTATTATACCTTTTATTAGGTTGCTTAACTTTATTCAATTATTGCTCTCCCAACACAGATCATTATTACTCCAATAAAAATGTCCAGCTTTGTTGAAATATGTATATGCATACTTTATTTAAAACTAAACGAAATTCAAGCTGCCTTTTTACAGAAAAAAAGAAATAATTCACATACCGATAAAAGTTAGGATTGGTTAAAGTTATTCAAAGAATGCGCAACGAAGTTGAAAACATTCAGATGCTTAATTACAATAAATAAGAATAAGAAAATACATAATACGTATATGTACGTTGCAATATGTACGTATATTAAATACAGATGGTTATATCATGTTATACAAATAATAACGACAATTAGAATTTAAAACGCTGCTCATCCTTATCATCTTCGTTCGTTATGGAGATGCAGATATGTATGTGTGTACGTGTGTGTGTGTGTGTGTGTGTGTTTATGTTTTGTATATATCGCATGCGTGTATGGGTATGCACTATATAATTTAAGGTACATTGGGTACGTCTCTCGTGAAGGTTTTCCATGGTGTAATGCAGTGGGGTTGGTTGGTTGTTGGTTCTAAATAATTTCCAAAATTCGTGTTTTCTATTTGTGTTTTGTTTTGGGTTTTCATTTTAAATAATTCAGCATATGTTTTACAATTAATATACAATATTAATTCCTCAAACTTATATATGTCTGTATACTATATAATTTATTATATAAATGTAGGCAATATACAATTTCCAAAAATTCAACAATATTCATAGAAATTTTCTCGTCTTATAAGGTTTCAACGCACATTTAATCTTTCTTCATATATGTAGCTATATTTTTAAATAGATTTTGACTTTGATTTGACAAAAAACATCGGACAAAAAAGCGAGCGCTTTGTATACATATATTATACGTATATAGAATATATAAAAAGTTAAAAATCTGAATTTAAAAACATTTATTCGAACTACGAATTGAACGTTGCATTTTTCTTCGATGATTAACATTATAAGCTGACAAACTTGTCCATATATAGTATATTGTATGTATTATTTTGTATAATTAATATTGACTTTGTTCTTGCGTTCTAACCTTTAACATATGTATGTATGTTTCGCCAACAACAACAACAATCGTAAGTAAAAACTACAACAACTATTGGTGATTCCAGGTTCATCTATTCTACACGCAGCTAAACTTGATGCCATCGTCGCTGGAATAACAGTTCTGGCAATGTAGCTTCTGGTTACGCACACGCACATCGGTTCCATTAAGTCCATCGCCCAGCTGGACATGGCAGACGCAACACTTGAAGCAGTTGATGTGATAGAACAGCAACAGCGACTCAATGATCATGGCAGCTCCGCGACCTGCAGATGGAATAGAGAAGGAAATTATTAGGCAAACTCTTTGAGGAACTTGGCCAAAAATCCGGTTTGAATACCTTCAGCCTTAAAATGCTGCTGCATTTGTATTTAGTATTTAATTAGTGTTTTTTTTTTTCATTATTATTGTATTTAGTCTTTGTTTAAGTCTTTTATTGTTATCGTTTAGGAGTCAGTTAGCTAAACCCAAACAATATACTTGAGCGCTTTGTGCACCTGGCGACAATTGTCGTGGGTGCAGCCCAAATCTGGGATAGACATGTGAGAGAATCAAGAGTGGAAGATAGAAATGAAGGAGAGAGATAGATATAAATATATGTATAAAGTTAGAAAGAGCAAAGGATTCACAAGAAACTATAGATATTTTCTAATATAGTACTTCATTCTTGTTTAAAGAAGGTCTGCCGAATGGTAGCTTGAGATGCAGCTTATGCCATGGTATGTCGCTTGGTGATGCTCGCACTTCAAGCCTAAATAACTCCATAAATATACAATGTATGTGAGGTATACGACATACAGGGTAAAGTAGGCGGAAGGAGAAGTAGTAGAAGTAGAAGAGGCACACTCACAACCAACGTAGTAGCAAAGTTTACCTAATTCGTCGCCGCAATGTGAACACTTCTTCTTTCCGCTAACGCTGAGCACCTTCTCCTGATTGCTGGCAGTGTTGTTGTTGTTGTTGTTGTTGCTGCTGCTGCTGTTGTTGTTACTGCTGCTGTTGTTGTTGCTAATGATATTGCTGTTGTTGCTGTTGTGATTGCTCAAGGGCTTCAGACCCAGACCATTGCTGTTCAGCTGACTGTAGTTGCCATTGCTATCGAAGCTGCGAGGAAGAGGATAGAGAGAGAGAGAGAAAGTTTAGAGAGGGAATTTCTAGTGACTCATAAAGAGATCATACCGCTTGCGTTCGCCAATGCCTTTGCTCTGCACCCGCTCTGTGAGTGTCTGTATAATGGAATCGGGTAGAGGTTTGCCATTCGTTTGTGTAGCTGGCATGGAGCGTCGATTCACCTGCAGCTGCTGCTGCTGTTCGAGTAGACGACGATGCTCGGCCTCCTGGAGTAACCAATGATTGGCATGGCCATTATTGTACAGGGCGCCACTGTAGTCTGGCATGGACTTGCGCTTCTGCAGCCAGGCAGCATCGTTTAGCAGATTCCTCTGCTGCTGCTGTTGTTGTTGTTGCTGCTGTTGCACCTGCACCCAGCCATCTGTGTACTTGGGTTTGGGTGTGGCACTCAGTGCGAGCAGCGTATTGCGCGACATGTTGCTCAGATTCTGTGCTGACTGATGATGATAGGCTGCTGCCAGGCTGGCCGTAAGTCTTGGCGCAGGTGGCAACGGCGGTGGCGGCGCTGCACTGGCAATTTTGACCAGCGAACCACCAACACGTTGACGCGCACTGACCGCATAGTCGGGCTCCACAACGCCATGTCCGTTAAGATGCACCGCACGCAATGGCTTCGTAGGCGGTGTTGGTGGCGGCGCCGCTGGCATGAGACGCTTGGAGAACTCATTCAGATCCGACATCGACTTGCGGTAATCCGTGTCCAGTTGCTGGTAATGAAACTGTGATAGCGCTGCGTGCGGACGCAGCTGCTGCTGTGGCACATTCGCATAGATTTGCTGCGGCTGCTGCTGTTGCTGCAACTGCAACTGTTGCTGCTGGTGTTGTTGCTGCTGCTGAAGATGCGGTGGCTGAAAGGCGCTCAGCATGCCGTTGCCAATGCCATGATGCAGATCCTGCAGCGAGCGTCGATTGTTCGACATGAGCATCTTGGCGCCATGCTGCAGCTCTCGTCGTGCCACATGCTCGCGCAGCAGCAGATTCTCACGCTGCCGTTTCAGCTCGTCCTGCTGCAAAAGAAACGAGATTAATGAGTTAATAAGTTTGGGTTTTTACACTTCCTCCCCCCTCTACCTACCGAAAACTGCAGCAACTCCCGTTCGACACGCAGCACCTCGCCCTGCTCGCGTATCTTCTCCTCGATGGACAACATCTTCGCATTGGCCGTGGCGGTGGCCTCGCTCAGCGATTGCGTTGCAGCTGCAGCAGCTGTGGCGGACTCTGTCCATGATTCCGCCGAGTTACCTTTGACTGTCTGCAGCAACGGCGTCTGTGCCGCCAGCAGCGTATCGTTTTGATAGATCACCTCGCCTAGCTGCGGTCCCGCCGCCATTGCTCCTTGCGTCTGCGGCGGCAACGGCAGCATTGGCGGTGGCGGCGGTGTTGCCTCTGACTGTGTGTCGTTCTCCTCCGACGAGTTGGTATAGTGCTCGCTGCTCTGACGCGAGTGATTCTCCGAGACACCCGAGTCGCGACTTTCTCCTGATGGAGAAGCGAGTTAAAACAGAAAATTAGTGATGGAAATGATGGTGGAAATGGAATACACTACAGTCAAACTCCCTCTTCAGGAATTTTAGTGAAGACCTTTGAAAAGGTTCTATATTGCGAATGGTAGAGCAGATCCCCAACCCTTTTAATCATTTTCCACAATAAGTTAATCATATGCCTTTGCAAACTAAAATATGTAATTATTGATTAAAGAGGGCGGTGGGCGTGGTATATATATATTTGAATATATTTGAAAAAAAACTCTATCTGCATATGGTATGCAGGAAGCTTCATGCCAAATATGGTATCTCTAGCTTTTATACTAACTGAGATCTGGGTGTTCATACAGACAGATAGACAGACATGACTTAGTTGACTTGGCCAGTAATTCAGAACAAGAATAAATACACTTTGTGAAGTCTGTCTGTCTTCCTTTTCTTTCTGTTCTCCTTTTTTTTTTTAGTTTTTAATGGTTGAAAGATTAAGAAAGAATTGGTTAAAGAATTTACTATCGCAAAACTATCGTAACAAAAACATGTATTTTAAAGTGAAACTTCGTATGTTCTATACAATATAACCTGATTTAAAATCTAAGTTCCAGAATTTATAAAGAATTTCTTTAATTTCTTTTCACTTTTTTTCGATTTGCTTTAGGCCGTCTTTAGGTGAGCCCCTCCTTCTCTCTTCGGCCATTGACTGCGCCCCTGTGGCACGCACTAAACGGATTATTTAGACTTAACCTAACAGTTCGCTTCCAGCCCTCTTGCTGTGCCCCTTCTTCTTCTTCTTCTGCCACTCTTAGTAAATTCTGGCTTACGTTTTTCAGCTATATTGCATTTCAAC
This sequence comes from Zaprionus ghesquierei, assembly GCA_018904095.1. Classification (NCBI taxonomy): domain Eukaryota; kingdom Metazoa; phylum Arthropoda; class Insecta; order Diptera; family Drosophilidae; genus Zaprionus; species Zaprionus ghesquierei. The sequence goes on from JAEIGP010000676.1 coordinate 2,738,882, forward strand.
CCCGTTACTCGAACCACTTTTCCCGCTGATTTCCCATGGATCTCTAACCTGTATCTGAGCTATCGCATAGCCCCGCCTTGATGTACAGTTGTTTCTCCAGTCGTCGCTCCTCCTGCAGCAGCTGGGCCATGTCTGGCGGCGGCGCCACCGTCAGCTCCAGATAACTGTCCACATCATCGAGATCTGCATCGGTTTCGATGCCCAGAAAACTGGAACGTTTATTGCGCAATTCTTTTTTGATGCGCTTCGTGGAGTTCATGCGCTTAATGGGGGGCGTGGCCTGGCCCTGTGTCTGTCCTGGTGTCTGCTGCAACTGCAGCTGACGTCGCGTACTGCTCGAGATGGTCTCATAGGTGTTGTCCGATGACCAGGTTCCCGTGTCCAGTTCATCGAGCTCATCCGCAACCCCCGTCGTCGTAGGTTGTTCTATGGGCGGCGGCGGTGGCTTCTCCTTTGGCGGCTCAAGTGGTCCACTGGGCAGACCCAGTGAAAAACCGTTGCTGTTATTGCTGCTGTTGCCACTGAGCTCGAGGCCCGTGTAGAAGATGTCGATGTTCTCGTAGACGGGAATGGGACGCAGATGTTTGGGTGCATCGTAGTAGGGTTCCATTGCTTTGGGCACTTGATAGTATGGCTCCATGTCCGGATTTCTTGTTGCTGCTGTGGGTGATGTTGCAGCCGCTGTTGTTGTTGTTGTTGTTGTTACTTCTTCTTTGTTGTTGTTGTTGGTTTGATTATGCTCGTTGTTGTTATTGTTTTTGTTGCTTTTATTTGGAATGCTTTTTCTGTGTCCTACTCCTCCTCCAGCTCCTGCTTCTCGTTGCGGAATCATCGCTGTCTGTTCACTATCTACTTGCTGCATAGATATAGTCGAGCTGATGTTCTCGTATATCGGTTCCCTTCGATTCTCCTGCTCCTGTTTATCCTCCACTTTCTGTTCCAGCTGCTCCACCTGCTCCTCCTCCTCCTGCTTTTTCTGTTCATCGGTTTTATTTGGCATCAGCTCATCCAATTTCTCCTTCAACTCGTTCAACCCTTCCTTTAATAAATTCTCATTGTTTTGTTGCATTACCTCCTCCAACTGCACGTCCTCCTTCTCCTGCTGCTGCTGCTGATGCTGCTGCTGCACCTGCTCCTGTCTCTCCTCCTGTTTGCTGGCCTCCCTGTCAATAGCTTCCAGCGCCATATCAAGAGCTTCGTTGATCTGTGGAACGTTGCGGGCGTGAGAGTGAAGCAGCAATAAGCGTGCGAGTGAGATGGAAGAGACAGAGGAAGAGAGAGAGAGAGAGAGAGAGAGAGAGAATGCGCCATCATCGCACATATTTTAATAAAGTTATTTAACACAAATCAGCTGAGCTAGCAAAAAATGTAAGACAAAAACATAACAAAAACAAAAACAAGAAAAAACGTATCGACAGCCAAGAATTTCAACACAAAAGGTAAACAAATTCAGAGGGAATTATTTGATAATTGATAAGCAATAAACAAAAATAAATAAGATTAATAACTCATTCAAAGGGTTCCATTATATACAGCACTCGAGCAGGGCAAACGCTATTTACAAGTACAGTACGCACTGCTTAGAGTGAATCTATACCCGTTACTTTAACACCTTTTAAAGAATACCAAAATTTCAAAAATTTAACCAATTTTGAAGACCTTCTTTGTAATTTCCTTTTTGCCTTTACAGCTACCTAAATTCTTTGGATCTTTGTCTACCTTAGCAAGTCCCTTTTGTAGTTAACTCTAGGGTTTCTATATAAATATAACTAGCTTTTTAAAGAGACAAGCTAAAGTCTGCTCGACAAATGGGGGAACCTCCTGAAGTGGGTGCAATAACTTGATAAGCTATCGCAGATTAAGGGTATCCTACATCATTAAGAGGAAAGAACTGCCAGGGGGGAATTGATAAACCAACCCACTGGAATAAGAGCAAAAACTATGACGAAATTGAGTTGACAGACATGGAACTTTCCACAGTTTTATCTTAAGCCCTATTGATCTAAAGCTCAGGTGACGAGAGTCGAGAGATAACGATGTTAAAACACCCTACTGACGTTCTAACCCAATCTATTTTTACCAAAAGACTACATCACATGTCGAATTTAATCGATTCTAAGTGGTACCCCTTAATTACTCAATAACTGTTGTACTTAAGCACTATCAAGAGGTTTTCTAGGAATTTAGCAAAAAGGAAATAAGGTTTACCATTTTTTTGCAATCAAAATTTATGGACTAATGGCTGCAACACATATTGGCACTATAATTGGGTAGTAAGCACATTCCCGACGCGTCGTTAATGATTATTTTTAGCCAGACATTGGCATTACATATGTGAGGTGGCTATGTACAACTGTACAACTGTACAACTGGCACTATATAAAGATAAAACCGAGCGGGTAAACAATTTGCACCGTACGAAGCAAAACAGTTGACAGCCCAAAGGCGACTAACGGCAACTGTTGCAATAAAGAACTCAAAAAGCTGCAAAGCAAAATTCACGAAAGCAAAGCAGACGGGGGGAATAAACAAATAAGCGTGTATGCCAAATATTGGAACGATTTGTTGCCCCTAGATGTAGGCAGCGTGAACCGAACTGAAACCCTACGCGTAGGGGACGTAGGGCGGAGGTCGTGACAGTTCGCAACATGCAGTGGAGAAAACTTAAGAGATAACACAAAAAAACAACAACAACAACAACAACAGAAAGCAAAGAACCAAAGCGGGAAACAGAACACAAAATACATTAAATGCATGAGAGTAAGACAGAAAGAAAGAGAGAGAGAGACAACCGCTTACCTCGAAAATTGTAAACTTGCAACAACTTTTGCTGGCAGTAAGCATGTAAACTATGTAACTGTAGCATACAGTTTATGTATATTATATATAATTTTGATACATTTTAGCCAACAAATTACGAGCGCAAGAAATGTAAGAGAGATATATATGCATACAGAGTTATGTTCATAAGTACGATAGATAGACAGAGATAATATGTAGTATGTAGATATATATGTATACGTATATATAGTATATGTACAGAGGCAGCCTTAAGAAGATAACCTTACTTACGCTAAAAACACAGCTGGATAGGATAGAGAACAGTACACAAAACAGGGACCAGGGCGCACAGGATATGTATTGAGAGTGTTATGTCAATTCCACCTTTAGTAGCTAAGAAACTCTTCTCAAAAAGAAAGAACATTTAGCATCGGCTATGCCGAAACTCAAGTTACCCAGCAGTTTTGTTGATAGTGTATAGGGATTTTCTATGATTTTCCCTTCGTTTTAAAAAATTCCCGCTAAATGCAATGCAAAAATAGCCAGCTAAACGTTTGTTCCCTTTGTGGGGTAATTTTTGTGCCCTGCTAAGCAAGCAGTTATCGCGTAAGCAGTGCACAGCGCGGCAAGCAGTGCACATCAAGCGGTTGCACTGCTTGCTACAAGTAGTTCGCAACTGGTTCGTTTGTATCGAATTTAAATCGAAAATTTTGCACTTTGATAATTTTCTTGCTGTTTTGTGTTTCGTTTTTATTATTATTTATTCATAAAATAGCAAAACATTTTGTATTATTACTATTATTATTATGATTATTGTTATTTTTTTTTGTTTGTTCATTATTTTGGTAGGCTTTTTGAGGTTCGTTTCTTTTCTTTTTTGTATGTGTATTAGAAGCTTCGTTTCTCAGTACATAAAATATATATATGTATGTAGTATATAACCATAGGTATGTTTCACATTTTTCTTTATATAAATCAAATTTCGTTTTTTTTTTTTTACATAAAAATTGGTTTTAGTAAATACGAGAGCATGGAAATAATGAGAAATAATAATGAAAAAACTGAAGAAAGCGAGAGAGAGAGAAACCGTAGCTTACGTAGCTTGAGCCCCACAACAGAAATGTTTAAAAAGAGAATAACAAATAAGACGAAAAAAAAAAAACAAGACAGATCCCATAAAATACTAATATTTTAATAAATAAATTCGTAAGCTGATTTTGATTTGATTCGATGCATTTGCTCACAACTTTTTTTTAAGGCAATAGAGAGCTGAGTTTCGATGAACTCTGAATCATCTATCGAGGGTAGCGTTAGGCCAGATCTATAACCCCATATGTTAAGAAGATATCGAGAGTTTGGTTAGATCAGACGTATAACCTCATATCTGGTAATATTCCTGAATAAAACCCATTTAAAATATACATTACTATAGCTATATAGAGCTTTCGGAAGAGTAAAATCGGATTTGTTAGTTTTCAACCCCAGCTCGCTCTTAGTGTCCCGCACCAACCAGGCCACCCGACACGCCCGCCTCTGATTCGAGCTTGTTAAGCTCATCGTCGAGCAAATCACTGATCTCCTGGCTCAAGGCCTGCTCCGTGTTGTGCTCCTCTAGAATCTCATCAGTTGTTATAGTCTTCCGTATCTCGATATTCACCGGAGCCGGTGTTGTGGGCAACGGGGGAGGCACTGCTGCCGCCGCCGTCGCCTCATCGCCAGCCACATAGAATTTGGAGTTGTCCACCTTGACAAAGGGATCTGCGTTAACCACCTCGACGCCACTGCGAGTGCTCGTTAGCACCACCTTCGGCTCGAGGGTTTCGTTCAGCGTGGGATGTGGTTGTGGATGCGGCGCGGTGGACTCATCGTGTCCGTGTCCGAAATTTCGTCGCAGAAAATCAAAAATATTCTTGGTTTTCTTATCCTTGACCTTCTCCGATTTGGGGGAAGTGGGTGGACTGCGTGACTTTATATTGATTTCCGTTTCCACCACGTCTGTACGAGCTATGAGTGGTTGTGGCTCTCCGGCGCTCTTGGCTCCTCCTGTGGGCAAATAACCTGTGCGGGTTATGGAATCCGTATTCGAGGCAGATATGCAACATGGTTTCGGGATGGGAATCTTGGACTTGCGTGAGGCCAATGGAGTGCCAGGCGTAGAGCCACTGCCCTCGGGCAGGGATGATCTCATCATCTGGCTGCTGGCCAAACGCTCCTCGGCAATAATCTGCTCACAGGTTTCCATCAACGCTTTGGAGTGTGCAGCGCGTGCATCTCCAATGGGTGAGCTGTTTGTGGGTTTGCTGCTGCTCTTAACATCCTTGGTTCCGCCGTGCAGGCCATCACAACGTGTCACTTCTGCTTCGGTGACTTCTTTAAATCCTGTAGCTGGCACCGGTTGGACACGCACATCGATGCTGTCACAGCTGGGCTCCTGCGCCGGCGCCAGGCAATCCAATAGGCCAATGCAGAGGGCCACATCATCCTCCTTGGGTGCAAGTAGTTCCTCCAGCTTTTCCTTCTCTTCCTCCTGCTGTTGGACTCCATCGCAGCTCTGCAGTTTTTGCTGGCTAATGATCTGACATCCCGTGCTGGGCAGCTTAGGTGCCTTGGCCACATCGATTTTATCACAGGGCAACTCCTGCACAGCCAACTGTTCCAGGCGTTCCGCATCCTCCGGCGCCAGCTGCAACTGCGCCTGCTGTTTGGCTGCCTCTTGTTCCAGAAATTGCTGGCACAGCGCCACCTCTTGCTCTACTCTATTGGGCGAGGTTGGCGCTGAGCTTGCGAGCTTAAACAGACTCGACTCGTTGGGTGCACAAATGCGTAACGCAGGCATCTCTGAGGGTTGGGAGACATGCACCGCCAGGCTATCGTTGGGCGCCAGTGGATCAGCGGAGATTGCCACCTTAGCTAGCGTTGGCTTGGGTGGCGTGTGCACCACAGCTTTGGTTAGACCCACAACTGGCGCATAATCACCTGAACTGCGATCCACTTCATCCACATCCAAACGACGCACAGGCTTAGGTGAAGCTGGGGGCGTGCTTATCTGTGGAATGCGACTGCGTGGCAGCGGCTTGGGCAGAGGTGTGGGTGGTGCTGGTGTTGATGTGGTTGCACCACCAAAACTAACACTTGCAACACCTGCAACAACACCTGGTGTAGGTGACTTGCAGTTGGCTGCTCTTAGCGCCGAACGCACCGGAGTTGGACTACTTCCGTGTGGTTTGAGTGGTTCAGTGGCTGCAAAGCAACTGGACAAAGCTTTCACGGTATTGGGCTTGGGTAGCTCATCGGCATTCACAATAGTCACTGGTGGCGCACACATAACCACCTCGGGCTGCACATCGGGTTCGGCTCTAAAGGCACGCCTGGGCGGCGGTGTGGGTGGTTGCTTTGCGGGCAACTTCTCTGCGGGCAGCTGGCGCGAATTGAAGATCTCAACGCGTCCATTAATGCTAAATTGTTGTGGTGTTGTCGCGGTTGTTGCTGTTGCAGATGTGATGTGTGGCGCTCGCACCGCCTTGGGTGACATAGGCGGTTTTCCCAGTGGACGTGGTATTTGCGTGGGTGCTGATGGTGGAGTGCTTGCAATTTGCTTGGGATGGGAAGTTGGCGGCGGCGGCGACGCCGGACTGGGTGTGGGTGGTGCAGCTGGTGGTGCAGCTTTGGTAAAGTCAAAGATCTGGCTAAACTGACCCGCCGGCTGCTGTGGCTCTTCGTTCAGTTCGGGATCATTTTGAAAGGTTTCCTTGAACATTTTCAACAAATTTCGCGCATGGACCATTTCATTGGAGGGCTTTCTACGCAAGTTACTGCTGGGTGAGGAGGGATAAGGATTGGGATATGGATTGGGATTGGGGCTGGTTGGGAGCGTGTTGTTTGGTTGCACCGTCACCGCATGGGAAGCTGAAGCTACTACAACAACATTTTGATTGGGACTACGTGGACTTAACTTAGTTTCGTTTGCGATAAAATTGTTAGTAGAACTTACACTAAATTCCATGTCCCGTGCCGCTGCAGCTGTTGCCGGGGCTGGTGTGGGTGTTGGTGTGGGTGCTGGTGCTGGTGGCGGCTGCACTGTGGGCTTGGGCAGCACTGCTGGTGGTGCTGGTACTACTGCTGCCACTTGGTGTGTCAACTCAGCTGGCTGGCAATCGGTCAACTCATCGAACTCTGCTTCAATCTGATTGACCGCCTGTGCTGCCTCCTCCAGTTGACGTTCTTCCAGCTGCAGTGCAGCAATGGCCTCGTTCAATTGCTGTTGCTGCTGCTGCAGCTCCTCCTGGCTATTGTCTGCCTGTATGCCGCTATCATCGTGTGCAGGCTCCTCCACAACCAGTGCAGGAGGCAGGCTCAGCTGTACCTGCACCTTCTCCTTTTGCTGTTCCCTTTGTTGCTGCTGCTGCTGCTGTTGTTGCTGCTGCTGTTGCCGCATGCGTTGCTCCTCGTTGCGCATTATCTCAAGCTGCCGCGCATCGATTAGTGCCACTAGCGGTGGCTTCTTCACCTGCTCCTCTTTGGTAACGGCATGTTGCAAGCTATTGAGACGCTGCTTGAGCGGCGCCACTGGCACATCCACGCTCTTGCTGCTATTGAAGGCATTGCGCTGCTGCTCCAGGCTCTGCATGCGATCCCTTATGCTGGTCAAATCACCAGACAAACGCTTCACCTCATTGCCGTTGGACAGACGGTCGCGCAGCACAGCTCCAGCGCCGCCACCATTGGCCAACGACTGCTGTTGCTGCTGCTGCTCGAAGATCTCTTTGCGCTTCGATATATCCACCTTGGGCACATCTACTTTCTGTTTCTCCACGCCCTCCTGTGTATCACTGGGCGAGGTGACCTCAAAGCCGCTAAGACGATCCTCAATCTTGCTGCCACGACGTGTGGGATATCCAATGGTCTCTCCCCCATTGCCAGCTGCATTGTTGTTGCCAGAGATTTTGCCATTACTGCTGGCACGCTGCACACGCTGCTTGTAATCCTGTATGGCACCCTCGTAGGTGTATTCACAAGGATCGGGTGAGCTGGCCGGCGCCGTGCTCGACGATGTATCGTAGCCAGGTGATGAGATATATTCTCTGCTGGCAGCGCCATTCGTTGTTGCCAATTTGCCCGATGCAGATGTGGCCGATGTGCTGGGCAGCTGCTGTGCCTGTTGGTTGCTGTGGTTGCCATTACCAATTCTGTTTCGATTGATGTGATTCTGTTGCTGCTCTGCATTGCCTCCGGCAGCGGGGGCAGCGCTAGCAGTGCCAATGGCCTTGTCCAGCTCAACGGGATTGTCACTCTAGAGGAAAGAAGAGGAGCAAAAGTTATAGATTAGAAAAGGTTTTAAACACATACTTAGATATAGATAGGGAATGTCGTAAAGCAATATACGTCATAGCGATATTTTGAAACATAAAAATCGATCGATGGGATAAGGCATCTATAAGATATATTGTTCCGATCCTGCTAATTTCGACTTATTTAAAGCATGCATCAGTAAGAGGCATGTGTACCAAGTTTCATTAAGATAGCTTTAAAAGTAAGAGACTAGTTTGCGTAGCAACAGACAGACGGACAGACGGACGGACATCACTATATCGACTCTTCTATTGATGCTCATTAAGAATTTATATACTTTATGGGCTGAATATATTCTCTAAGGTGCGTTGCAAGCTTGTGATCAAAATAAATATGTCTTCTGCAAGGGTATAAAAAAAACAAAAGTATCTAACTGTAATAGCCTTCCTTAAAAGCCAAACTTAACGGATAAAACAGCGAATTTGACAGTACAGACTTTCACTATGCCTACAACTTTTCCCATATATGATTGCAACAGTATTGATAAACCCCTAACAGTTTTCTCTGAATTACACTGCCTGCTTAACCCTTACTTGTACTCAGCTTCTCTCCCAGATGCCATAAAGAACAATAAATAAATATGCCATAAACTGATTGATGCGATTATGCGACAAGCGCGTCTAATTGCTCAATCGCTTGCTCTCTATCTCTATCGTAGATTGTCTCTCTCTGTTTCACTCTGTGCCTGTCGCCTTTGTTTAAAGTTTTTTCTTTATTTGAGCGATTGAAATTGTGAATGCATTTGATTAATAAACAATTTGTGTTTATTAGCCCGCAACACTTTCCATCATCGTCTATCGTCGTCGTTGCGGCTTCTCTTGAAAAAACTCTGCCACAAATTGAATGTGCCAGCAGCAGCGGCAAATTGTTTATAAACTCAATTTAATTGCTAATTTGTTGTAATTGTTTATAAACGTTTTGACAACAACAAAATAGAGAGAAATAACAAAACAAAAGGCAGACAACTAATTGGAGAAGCAACAGCAAATTCAGCAAATAAGAAAGAAATATTTGACTTATGGAAACATTTCCAAAACTATAAACCTTTTTTATGCCGATAAAGCAGTGCAGAACCCTTCACTATTCGGTACTCACCATAACACTATTGTTATCATAATCCTCCGATAAACTGCTCTTGCCACTGGCGCTGCTGGTGCCGATGCCCAGATCACTGAAATCATTCGCCTCATCCTCGTTGTAAACTGCCAGGGATGCCAACTTGGCGCGTCCTCGCGAACCGCCGCGTTCAGCTCTGCAATAAACGAAAATCGATTAATCGAATAATTATATTATCGAAAAGGAATTCATATTCGCTCTAAGCGCATGTGTACTTGCCTCTCCTCCATCATTTCGGTAAATGTTTTCGATTTTCGTCGCGTGCGATCATGTTCCTCCAGCTCGAGCTTTTTCGTTTCAACCACACGATCGATGATGTGTTCGACACGTTTTCGCCGTGATGATTTCCAATTGTCAAGGTTCTTTTTGTTTGAGTGTGTAGAAAGAGAGAAAAAGTAGCGAAAGTTAGACAGAAATAATAATACGGCACCATTGTACTACTATATACAACTACTGCTACTATACTATATATATTTTCGCACTCGAAATCTCAATTCTTCGTTCGGCCAATTAAAAAGTTTTGCTTGGTTTACGATCGGTCAGTCTGGAGGCCCAGTTTCATAGCCCCACAGACGTGACAAAGGTGAAATGTATGCGTGTGTGTGTGTGTGTGTGTTTGTGTGAGGCGTGAAGTTGTTATTGTTATGATAGCATTATAACTATAGTTGTTGTTGTTATACTCTCAACTTTCAGTTATAAAGCGTAGAATGAAATATGAAAAGCACTCGCCGAACTTGAACTACGCATTCATTGCGAGATTTTCACTTATCTTTAAAAGTATTCAAAGAATGTCATTTTATCTTGGCGGCTTCTTAATGAAATTCTTCACTACTCTTTCTCATATTTTAATCCGCAACGTTTCCCGGAAAGGTGGTTTAAATTAAACTTACTTTAAACTGATTTAAAGTTAAATCTGAAGCTCGCTAATTTATGTTCTCCCATCAATCTAACCGAGTTCGTTTTCCGACCTAAATCGATAAGTTTGATTGCAAAACTTTGGCAACTTTCCACAGATTGAAAAGTTTTCGGCACAAAGGAAAAAACGAAAACAATCGACGATGTTTTTGTCGCACACTAAATGGCCATTAAAACGGAATTTTTCAACTTCCCTTTCCCAGGCCCGAATAGCAACCCAGTTTGTGTGTACGCTTGGCGCATTTTAATAGATTTTCGCATATATAAAGCAAAAGTTATGTCTGGGAACAAGAAAAGTTAGCTGCGTCCGATCGATGGAGTAACGTTTGACGAAAACTAATGAAGGAAGGGCCTCTGAAGGCTGCCAAGACTGCCAAGCTGCAACGCAATGCTACACATTGAACAGCTGATTAGGTAATGAGCGTACAGTCACGTCAAAATGGACGACACTTTCGGTTTTGAGGTTATGGCAAACTACAAAAAAAATTTGCATGTAACAGAAAATTGTGTAGAAACTATCAGCGCACAAGAAAGGGACGAAGATAGCGGGAAGAGAGAGGGGGAGCGCGATAAGTAAGTGAGGTAAACAACAAATAATGCCTGATTATGCAATATCATTTGTTCGCTTCAACGACGTGCACTGCAAACTGGAGCGAACGTACCTGGTCGCAAAGACATATTAGCCGTAGCCAGATATGGCCATAACAAGCTGGTAGTGCACACTGTTCCCTGCCCCGCCCAGCCCATGATCGTATGCGTTGTTTAATTTCGCGAAATTCAACAAAAAAAAGAAGGTGATTTAGAAATTTGTCACGATTTTCGGTGTTTTGGAAACTTCAAGCATATTGAATATATCTACTGCATACAAGATGTAATCTAGATCTGATGTAAGTCCCTCTATATAATATCCCGTGAAATTTTACCCGAGCTATCCGGGAGTGCCAATTGTTTTCTACTCTTATCGATAAACTGTAGAATGTGTGCTATACTTATTTACCATACTTACGTTCTGCCATTCCTCTGGCTCCTCTTTCTTCACCTCCTTCAGCTTCTTGACCTCCTCGGCCTTCTTGAGCTGTTGCTGTGCCGTCTGATATAGATTGCATGGTTTGATCTGCACAAATTGCATGGGATTCTTTGAGGGCGGCGGTGGCGTGGGTCGTGTGACACGCGCCTTCGTCACATACGATGTCGGATCGGGCGTTGTTATAGACTGTAAAATAAACAGAATAATGAATTAAGTGTCTGGTAATTAGCATAAGTGGTTTCAATTCAGTCTCTCGCAGACCTCATACTGATCTCAAGTCAAATGCAAATGTCAAAGTCGAAAGTTGTTTTAACAATTGTTCACTGAGTTTCTTAACGTTTTATTTTTCTCGATTCTTGTGTGGGCAGCGCAACTGATTTTAAAGCCTATTAAGTATTTACTTATGTATGTAGTTTTTTTCTGGCTTTAAATTGAAATTAAGCTGACAAGAGCGCCGCCTTGAACTGCCTTTAATTGCATGCAATACGCGACGCTCGACTCTTCGCTTTATTATTTATTGCCAGGACTTATATGGATGGGCATGAAACTGCATTATGCAGAGGTTTATAATTTCTGATTATACAATGAAATATATTTTTGTTTTTGACCTCCAACAACTCTTTACAATACCGAAAGGACGTTCAAATTGTATGGCCAGCCAATATGAACTTTTTACTTATTAGCATATCATATTTTACTATGCGATTGTTCAGTTTTATAGTATAGTAGGCTACCTTTAAAGTTTGAATTGTGTAATGACGGCATGAACCCATCGCTTGGTTAGCGTGTTAGTAAATCCTTTATGAGGTAGCTAATGGCTCATAGTAGAGTACGCGTAGTAAACTATAAAATTAGCAGGAAAAAGCTAAGTAAGCATGGGAGAAGAGTCATTTGTATAAGCGTTTTTCCATAGAATGCAGCCAACTGCCAGCGTTACACAATCTTAAGTGCTCCACCTTCTTGCAGCTCCCCCTCCCCTTACTCTTTCCCTTTATCCCTCTCTCTGTTTCTTTGGCAGTCAAGTGTGGCCATCGTCTTATGGTTTGAACATAGTTATTGCCCCGCTTTTGTTGACGGAAGTGCGCCCATGAGGCAGTTGCAGTTGCCCCCACCTTACTCTCTTTCTCTCTCTCTCCTTTTGTTCGCTTTAAGCGACTCGTCTGGGTGGGTGGGTCAAAGCACTTGAAGAGGTAACCGCTAAGCGCGTGCCTACGAAACCTCTTAGGTGTTGTCGCTTGAAAGCAAAAGCTGCAGCAAAGCTGCATTCAACAATAAATGAGTGAATATTGAGTGAGTGCCAGAAGAATGACTTAACGAGGGTTTCAAGCGAGAGAGAGGAGGGAAATGGGAATCGAGTTGATAATATCTGACTTGCTTAATAATAAAATGTGTGTCTCAAGCTTAGTTGCAACTGTGGCATGTCACATGAAAAGTCTGATTTGTTTGTAATGGGGATTCCTTGATAGTCTTTCTGTCTGTCTGTCTTTCTATCTGTCTGTCGCCTGTCTGACTGTCTTTCTGTATGTTTGTCTTTCCCTCTGTCCGTCTGCATGACTGTCTGCCTGTCTCTCCGTCCCTCTACCTGCCTGTCCGTCTGTCTGCTTGTCCGTCTGTTCTTCTGTCTATTCCGTCTATTTGGTTCGATAACATACCGTTTTCTTGCCGCAACCATTTGTGTCGCTGCCACCGCCATTTGTGGATGTATTTGATGTAGACATCACATCTTCGTTGCCGTCCAGGGTAACATCCTGCTCCATGAACTCAGACTCCATGGTGTGATGTTCTCTCTGTCTCCCTTCTCTCTCAGAATATTTGACTGCCTCTCACTCGCTCTCTCTCCCTCTCTGTTTGTTATTGTTTTCTTGCTCTGTCTATCGTTCTCGCTTCAGCTCTCGTTTCACATGGCTCATACGCCTCCGTCTGATGCTGCTGCGTCTGCTACTTCTGCTGCTGGTCAATCGGTCAATTTCATTATCATCTTAGTCGTCATGAAGCTCATCATGATTATCGTCATTGAAGAATAAAATTGATACGGCTCTCTAATTTATTGCCACCCACACACATACAGGGCCATCAACTTGGGTATAGCTATAGTTGTTGTTGTTGTTGTTGTTTTTGGAGGTGTCAAGTTACATTAGCTGCAAAGATGAAAAGAGATAGGCATATTAATTTCGTGTCAAAGAGGTCTGCATGCCTAATTAAAAAGGCATTTGCCGACAGGTGGGCAGGTGTTTTGTTTTCAAGAATGCGACCAGCATCCGTCAAGGATGCAGAAAAACCATCCAAAGATTTTCTGAAGCTTACAAAGTCTGCCAACTTTTCAACTCGTAAGTTGAATTAACATTCATCAGAGTGCAACTGGCGGATGTTTCAGCTAATTGTTCAAATGTCTGAAGAACTGACAAACTGACGAACTCCACAAAAAGCGCATCTAGCCAGACGAGGCCCACATTCTGGTATGCGGGTCACTCTTATAGAATTCAACCGCAGTTATCATGCACACAACACAAACATCATAATCTTCGTTATCATCATCATCTTCATTATCTTGTCGGCCTACGACGTTTGTCTGCCATCTGGTCTTTTTCACTCTCAAGCATTTGACCCGGTATTTGTTGATCGTTTTGCTACGCTTTTTCTGCCCGCCCTCCTACTAATTAATAATTAAGTATTATTTTCTCAGTTCTTTGTGAATTTAGAGATGTCTCTTGTAATCGAGACCTTGTTTATTAATGCCATGGCGACTGTTGCTTGTATACCCTGTGACCAGGGCAGATAAACCTCTATAAGTTTTCTATAACTTTCCTCGAAGTTTACCATTTTGCAATTAATTAAAGTAGATAAAACTCTTAAGTCTATCAATATATTTACTAACAAGAGAGTTACAGGATATCTGATAGTCTGCCTGCATACCTCGTCGAAACTTTATGTTACTATGCCAGCGTGCGTGACCTTTTGGAAAGTTGTCTTTGTGGTCAATAGGCAAGTTCAAAAGGTTTTGAGACAGGTCAAAATTAAATTAAGGGTCAAAAAAGACAAAGTGGGCGTTTATAAAGAAGGGCCTCAAGATAATTTTAAGATACTTAAGTTTCTTTAAGCAACCCCGATTGTCTTTCTTCTGTACAAAGATTGTGGATTGCAGGGTTTTCAAACATCGTACATATATTATTTCAGTTATCCAACCCAACTATACCCAGACAGCTTCAAGATCTTGGATAAGCTGGAGAGCTAAACAAATCATCTTTTTTTTTCTTTTGCAAGCGGACATTCTTTTTGCGCTTGATCTATTTGAGCTGGCAAGTTGCGCTTGGAATTCCGGGTAGAAAAGTTCTTATAGCATTCCTTGATGATGATTATGATGAACACGATGATGATTATAGCACTTCTCCCTCTTTCTCTCGCTCATTAAATATTTAGCCAGGCAGTCTTGGCGCTGTCAGACAATCGTGTCCAATGTTGTTATCAACACATACTTTTCACATCTGCCAACGATTTTCAACACTTTTTCAGGCTGGAAGCGCCAGAAAGAGATGCCAAAATGATAACATAGTTAACAGCTGAGAATGCTAATCAAGGCGAGCATGAATAGCGACTTGACTTGACTCTGATATTCAACTAATTTGCATATAAAAATGCAGCTGCTGATGTGAAGCAGATAAAACTGCACAAACTAAACAATTAAAGCAGAAACTTTTCAAATTATTGTAATCAATGGAGGGGGGAGAGAGATTGAGACAGCTAGAGACCAACTAACCAAGTTACCAATCAACTAGTCGCAGACTAATTGCAATAATTTAAATTGTACAGAAACTAAGCTCCAACTTTATATAAGACTCTGGACAGGCGGCAACTTTCCAAATGAGTATGGAGAGAGAGAAGAGGGGGTACATATCACCCATAATTATTAAGTGCAGAGCGCCGCCACAAAATGATAATTAGATGAAAATTGTGCAAAAAGTAAATAGCAATTGGCAAAGAGATCAACGTCACAGAGACAAACTTAGTGAAAGACATAGATCTTTGGCGGCGACATAGACTAGTCTAACTTCAAGCAGAAGTTCAACTGGTAGATATTCCCCTCTCCCCTTCCCTCTTCCCTGATCTTTGCAACATGCCAAGCATTTAGCTACAAATTGTATCAAGATGTGCGTCTGGCTGGCGCTGACTTAATTGATAGCAACAGTAGAACGGGAATTGTCTGCAGGCGTGTAGAAGACTAGAAGACTCCCTGTAAAAATAGGTATATATATTATCACTCAACTGTCTGTATGAACATGTATTTTATAGAAAATATATATTTATTCCTTATCTTTTCTACCACATTTTATAAAACCTTCTTTTGCCCATAATTTAGTCACAAAAAGCGCATTAGAAATGTGCAACTGCTAGGCAAATACTGAATGCTTTTGCCGTCTAAATACCCAGTAATTTTCTAACTGGTCTCTCTGAGTCTCTGTGTCTGACTGCAGGGTACTTTCCTTTGGCTAATTAGCGGCATTAACAGCATTAACAACATTTATAGCTGGCAGCGTGAGTTGAAAGTGATGGCCGCTAAGCTAAGCTATACGCGATAAGATCAAAGAGACGCGATCCGCAGCAAAAAGCAAAGAGACAAACAATGCAAAGGCTTTGAGCTTAGCAACATGAATGCTTTAAAATGCAATAAGCAAAATAACTCAACACGTTTGTTATACAAATCTGCGCAGTTTTTAATTACAGGCAGCTATTGGGCATAATAATTACGTCTTTGGAGTTTGAAACAAAGTTTAGAGAACGTTTGCATTGTCTATGCTGCATCAAAGTTCGTTCAATAAGGAAATTATTGCACATATATCATATATTATCACAGATCTTCACTATTCCGACGGGCTTTTAGAACTCTAAACAAAGTCTTTAACCCCTTAGATCTAAGCTATGTCCCAAGGCACTGTGATAATTCACTTAACCTATACGTTTCTCTCTCCCACTCTCAACCCTGTCATAATTCTCTAGCAAATGCAAACAATAGCTCCATTATGGCAGCCTAGGGCATCTTAAGTAGACAAACAAATAGACAGAGACTCAGGCGGTACAAGAACTGTTATGGCAAAATGCCTAATTAAATATTTATCTATGATTCAAATCGAAAGAGCGAGTAGTCAAGAAGTCAAGAATTAGCTTATCGTGCAAGTGAAATCAAAGCGCAAAGTGGCATAGGTCTCTAGGCACTAACTCTGCATAGGTCTCTGGCAAGCAGAACAATGGATTGGGCTTGTTTACCCCCTGAGATACTCATTAGCTCTGCTCGTAATCGTAATCGTAATAACTGTGTAGTTTTGTACTCTGCTTAGATAAGCTGGCAGACGCGGTGTTAATGTCCAACCAAATTAACATGGTAGCTAGCGACGACACTTTCCGAGATTCGGTAACACAACAAAAGTGGAACAAAATGGAAGGGGCAGCAACAGTTGCAACTACTACTAATGTTATTGTTGTTGTTGTTGTTGTTGTTGGCGTGACACACAGAAAATGTGAAGTGAAAATGACATTGTAATAAATGTTTAACGTGACTTCAAATTGAAAATTGCATTCGAAAGACACAAAATAAGCCAAGTGACCAAGTGACAATTGACCACGTACCACTGCGCACAGTGTGAACAAGATCAACGGGCCGAAGAAAGGCATCCGCACTTGTTAAGTATTGATTAGGGTTGACTTTGAAATACCCTGTTAACTAGGTGAGTTAAACTTTGTAAATTTAGCTAGCGATGAGTAATAATAATGTAACTTCGATATTATATAAAATATCGATATAATGAAGCAATGAATATATCGACTTTAATTTAAGATTAGCTAGAGATAAGCAATTATATTGTGAGTTTAATATGATATCGGTAAGACAAAGGAAGTCTGTTAACACTAAATTTTCAATTTAATCGATATTACTTATGATATATAGAAATGTTTATTCATCTTATTGTTTTTGTATTTCTTAAATTTACTTATCAACCATCTAAACTATAATTTGGTTTAAATGCCATTTCATTGATAAAAATAAACCAGTAGATATTATATTAATAAGGAATTGAGTTTTTTTTTTTTCGATATCTAGACTCTTAGACTGCTATATTAGGACTAGATTTGTCAATTTAAAAGACATTTCCTCAGATTTATCAAAATATATTTTAAGGCTTTGGTTGAAAATAGTAGGAAATCGATAACAATACAATCGATATTCATAATAGTTTGAAATATTTCGATATCTGGTCAGTTCATGGACATATCTTTTAAATTAGCTACTATTATATATGGTAGAAAGATTTCGAGTAGCCACTCAATACATTTACAGGGTATTTAGAATGGCTGTTGGGGCGTGGCGTTCTCTGTCACGCTGCTGTGGGCAGCTCGAAGCTCCGTTAGCCGCAATCCGCTCGTCCACCGTCCACCGCTGACACTAATGACATTCAAATTGTAGCGCCCCCCGAAAGAAGCCGTAAAAAAGATATATTAAAGCGCAGCTCAACGAGACGAAAGAGACCCCAAACACAAGCCGCAAGCCTGAAAAGCCTCAAAGCCTCAAAGAAAGACAAACCCCCAAACGAGAAAGTGCGACCAAGACTGAAGGCGTGCAATTGAAAGTGTCGTCGTTGTCTCAGTTGTTGTTGTTGTTGTTGTTGATGTGCAGCCATCAGTTAATGGCAAAAGAGATTCGTATTGCCTCGACTTGGTGAAGTCAGAGTGAAGACAGTCTATGATGTCCGTGGCGCATAAATCGAGTCGATGGTCATGCAATGCGCATGAATGAATTCCAGCTATTTGGCAGCTTGTGTTATATGTAACTAGCAGATACACATAAGATTCAGTTAAGACCTGCCTCCCCCTCCTGCCTCCCTCTCCAAACTCTCCTGGCTTTCTCACTTGTGTTTGCATTACATTTGATGCCAAGTTGCAAGTTGCCGTCGCCTTGTCAAAGTTGTGTCATAATCAAGTGCTTTCAAGTGATCAGTCAAGCGTAGCAAAAGACAGGGGAATAAAGAGGGAGAGCGATGGAAGGAGACAGCAACGTGTTGAACGAGTGTCGAGTAACATTTACCATTTACCAGATACTAGATACAACTGAGATATACTATGTCTATGCCAGGCGACAAGGGGAAAGTTATAAATTTTACACTTCTCTGCGTATGATTTTGTTATTAAATATTGGAAATTAAACTAATGAGACTCTTATCCGAAGTGGATATCATTGGCAGGCAAATTCGCTATAATTAGCATAGCTTTTTAGAGCAGAGAACAAAAGACAAATGTCAAAAGTTCACAATATGCGCTTATCTTATATTTTAATGAGATACTTTTTTATGGCTCTAACGAGCTTTAAAATGTTGCCAATTATAACTTGGAAACAAGATGAAAAGAAACAGAAATAAAGCAAGTTAAGTATGCTACAGTGGGCAGCACTCGCCTGTAAAATACCCTGTAATGAAATACTCTGATAAGGAATAAGCAGGAAGATGAAAATATGAGTTGAAAATATTTAAAAAGAAAAAACAAAAAATATCATAAACAAAATAAAATTTATATATAATATATTATCTATAGTGTGCAAATCTCCCGCTCTTCTTGTGCCAGTGTCTTGCTAAAGATTAATCAAGTGTTAGCCTGAGAATTGACTTAAAACGTGATACAAATCGCCAGTAAATCATATGGATGTTTTCAAATATTCCACTTAGTACTCACGATAATCATGACAAGCCAGCGAGAGAATGAGAGAGAGAAAGGGCAGAACAACAACACATAATTTTTCTATTTTCCATGCATTGTGCAAAGACCTTAAACACCCACCCACACACACAAAAAAACACTCGCAAATAATACAGAAATAAATAAATAAAAATCATTTCAAGTGCATTTCACAAAACGTGCCAAACGCAACGCAATGAACATCAGCAAAAGCAACAGAATAATAAGAAAACAATAAATAAATGAAGTCATGGAATACTTTGCACTGCGCAAAAAAAGGGGAAAATAAAATATAAAAGAAAAAACCAAATTTAAATTAGAAACATGAAAATATGTACACAGCATTTCGTGCTAAAACAATTCAAAAAAAAAAATTAAATTAATAAGTTTTTTATATAAATTATTTTTGTATAGAGCTGCCTTAATTGAAATACTTTTACAACAACAACAACCGAATGGAAAGCGAAGTGTGAAATGAAGTTGGGCCTTTATTGTTGTTGTCGTTGTTGTTGCCTTTCGAAATGAACAATCAACAATCTTGGTATTTCAGCATTTCCATTATTTTTTTTTTTTTTTCAGTTTTGTTTCCCCTTCTTCCTCTTTTTTTTCTCAATATCATTTTGTATCCATATCGTTTGGTATCTTGTATCTGTATATCTGTATCTGCAGCTCACAATCTAACGCTGACAATTCGACACGCAAAATTTTCAGTTCATTAACATTTCAATTTCAACATCGATAAGGCAGCCCGGGCAGGCAGGCTACTTGCTTTGCTTTGCTTTGCACTTTCGCTAACTGTCGGCGGCGTCTATACAAAAAAAAAAGATACAAAAGACGCTTAGATGCAGCGGCGGCGGCAGCAGATACAAATCGCAGCAGCAGCGGCAGCATGATTGTATCTTGTATCTGTAGCTGCGTTGTTGTTGTAGCCAGTTGTTGTTGTTGTTTAATCATAGTTATTGACTTATCACTGGCACATTCTTTGCCGCTGCTGCTGCCGCTGCAATTTGTAACTGTTTGTGCGACATGCATGCCTACTGCATGTGTGTGTATCTATGTGTATTTGTATCTAGCCAGGCAATTGGCAAACGGAGTGAGAGGCTGCTTGTGAATTCGCCAAATCAGCAGTCAAATTTGCACCGTCAGAGCCAGAGACTACACTGACCACATACCCTGTAAACAGTTGTATACTTTCATAATAGACACTTTTCGATTCCCACTACCTACAGGGTATAACATTTGCAAGTGTTCGGCCAATGGACAATGAATTAAGCTGCTTTTGTGTGTCCGTCGCAGTCTCCATCTCCATCTCCATCTCTGTCTCTATTTCTGTTTCTGTCTCCACATCCGTCACCATGAAACTGCTGCATTTGCATTCTAAGCTAAGCTAAATCAAACAATTCGTGCAATTTGTTTTCAATTTCTTTGCCTTTGCTGTCTCTTGTTGTTGCACCAACTGTTGCAACTGCAGCAAATTGCTTGCATCTGTTGCCGTTTGCCTTTGTTGTTGTTGTTGTTGTTTTAACTAACTTTAGCAATTTGCTTCATTATTATACCTGCCCCTGCCCCCCGCCCCGCCCCATGCAGAGTCCATCAGCAACGCCTGCTCTGTCAAATTTGGTTCATTAATAACATCGGGGGAAGGAGGGGGAAAAGGAACAGGAAGGCTAACCGTTCTTGGGGTTTTTATATAATCAATCCCGACCGGGCCACGCTCACTTTTCAGCCTCCAAAAAGAGCCGTCGCCCAGAGGCCTGACCCATTTCGCGTGCCAAGCTGCCAAGCACACAGCACACAACTGGGCAACCACCGGGCAGCAACTACAATAACAACTGCAAGAAACATACAACAACAACCAGAACAACAAGAACAACCACAACAACAACAACAACGAATTATATTATTTGCATTAAAAATGAGTTACATGTTAAAAATTTAAATTCATACACACCCACCCAGGTAAGCCACGCCCCAGTAACGCCTCCCCCCTCGCGGATAGCCCCATCCATTCTTGAGTCGTATGTGTCGGAATGTTTGGAAGGTTCACTACATGCGCGGCATACTCTTCCTGTCTGGGTTAGGGAAGAAATGCTGCAAGTGCTCTAAATATGCTCTATAAAGTAGGGAAAAACTCCACAAGAAATTGATCAAGCTGCATTTGGTATGCATTATCTCTTTCGCTCTCTTTCTCACTCCCCATCTCTCTCTCTCTCTCTCTCTCTTATTGCACCCTTTTACACTTAAAGTTCTACAAATTCCTTTACCCCATTCACTAACTGACACTCACATTAAGGCCCAGGTGTGCTCTAAACAAAAGCTGCCCATTTTGACACCTATCATAGCCACTCAGGGTCTTTCAATGTTCAATAAAGAAAATCAAAGTTCAAAGAGTATTTGCGGTTCGACATTGCCAGCTTCCTTTCCCCACTTCCTTTGTGTGTTCCCTTTAAAGTTTTTGCACAAAGCAAAATAAAAAAGTTGGCAAAAAGAATGAAACTAATCGGCGCATGCGTAGGCCGTTTGTTATACCCTACCCCCAGGGAGTTTGCCTAAAAGGAGGCTCTTTTCATTGCATAGAAATGCAGTCAGTGTTAGAAAATACGTATAAATTTGAGGCTTTTTTTTTTTTTAATTGAAGTTATTTGAGATCAGGTTAAAGTCAGTACTATATTTAATATACATTGCCTGCAGGGTAATAGCCCAGTTAGTAGTCTAAGTAAGTGTTAAGTAACAGTTTCGCAATGATTATTCTATGTTTATAGTCATATAAGGTATTTGCCCAACGAGTTCGCTCCACTGCGGCTTTCTTTGCTTGTTTTTCTTTGCTTATGCTCTCTTCTTCTGCTTTCTGGCTTATATGTTAAGGTTTTGAGGTTAATGTCGCCGTTTGCATGTGCCTGAAATACGCGAGACGCAGCAACAGCGGCAGCAGCAAACAGTGTCTATATTTATGTGCCTACGGGGTACAAATACTTCACAAAAATGTTGCCAGGCTAACCAAAAAACAAAAACAAAATGTAAATAAAACTGTAGACAAGGCATACACTCGACTGTTAGATACCCTGCAGGCAAATTGCGACACACAAGTCCTTATATATAATTAGCCACGCCCCACGCTGCACTTGCAGCAACCTATTATACCCTATGCCACGCATAGAATAGAATAAAATCATGGCAAACCATTAAAGTGAGCAACAGCATGGAATAGTTAGCTGCCCCTCGGCTCCTTCCCCTTTTGCCACGCCCCAAATCTGCCCCGCACATGTGCAACAGATGCGCTAAACTAAACTTTAGTTTTAATGCGCTTCGCTGCTCCGGCACATAGAACCAACAACCTACAGCAGCAACAGCAACACCAGCAACAACAACATCCCACAGCAGCAACATGCAAGCAGCAGCATAAAATGTTCATTGTTTGGGGCCATGATTTTATGTTGGACCTGGGTCCGCGTCCGGATTGAATATGGGCGCGTCCAGGCGTTACGCTAATTGCCGACGGCCATTCACTCGATCGTCAATTCCAATTAGGCTAAGAACCCAAGCGAACTGAGCTGCGCCATGTGGGCAACACTTCCAGCCAAATGCAGAGTGGCAAAGCCAAAGCCAAAGCCAGAGGCAGAAGGCAGGAGGCAACTGTGCGCACATTATGATAATAGAATATAAATTAAAATGCGCGTACACATTCTATTTATAAACCGTGGCCAGAACGGAATACACACAAATTGATGTCATGATGGATATTCATGTTCATGCTTTGATTTTTTCGATTTCTAAGTTGAGGGAATTTATAAGGTTGCATTAGTTTCCCCGTGGAAGATTATTAAAAAGCATATTTCATTTTTATACCCTAGGAGCATTAAAAATTTTCCAAAAAGGGTATATTCACTTTGTGCAAATGTATATAATAGGCAGGCGTGAAAGATCCCACAAAGTTTACTTCGTGTTTCTCGGCATCAATACCCAATGGATTGACCCATGTCCGTCTGTCTGACCGTCTGTCCGTTTGTTTGAACGCCGGTCCGTCTGTATGAAACCACAAATCTCAGCTCTTTTTAAAGCTAGAGACACCAAATTTGTAATGGAGATTTCTGTAGCTTCTCCGCTTCATAGTTTGAATTTAAATTTTCATTGCCACGCCCAAAGCCTCACAAAATCGAAAAATGAAATTCTTAAATTCGATTAAAGTATTAATGCTAGAGATTTCTGCTTTGCCATACACAAAGATATATACATTATTAATTATCTTCTAAAATATTCAAATTACTATTTACAATTGTTAAGTTTAAAATTTTTTCGAAATTAACTGAAAATACTCATATTATCGTAGGGGGCGCTATACTGATGACCCAATTTTGATTTACTTATTTATGAATTGTTTTTCTTTATTATTTATATAAAAATTCATTTAAAACCGTTTGCATTGAATTTTAACTTTTCATTTTAAAAATTATTGGAATTATCAGAAAAAAAAATTTGTATAGCTCTAGCTTAAGCAGTCCGCCAAATATTTCACATCAAAGAAGCATGTGCAGGGGGCGCTAACTTGATGACGCGCAGTGTACTACATTTTTTATTTTATTATATTTTATTGTATTTGTTAAATTAACACCCATTATTGTTGTAGGCCTACACAACCATTAGACATGGGGTAAAAACCATAATTTGAGCACTCACTTTACAATTTTAACAACCAAGTTACGTCACTATAGCTGTTGCTTGCCGTTGCCAATGCAATTATAAAAAGTTAGCTATTTTGTCAAACGGAAATCGTCCCGAATTTGTCGCTGTTTTTTCTCAGCCATATGCAACCCGTAGACTCTTAAGAGAGACACCTTGTGTGTGTTGTTTAGCTGCACTTTTCGTAACGGAAGTCGTTGACTACTTTTTATATGAGGTACGTTGTTTTTTTCGATTTTTTGTTTTATAAGAAAAACAAAAAGAAAACCACCACATGCTACCGTGTGGCAAATGTTAATTACTTGTTGTCTTTGCTTATGCAATGACAACTTGTCTTCATTTGACACAATTCGAGTTGTTTTGCAACACTGTAAGAGATTGCAAATTGAGCACACAAAGAGAACAGTGATAGATGGATGGAGATGTTGGAGAAGATGATTACGTGGAAAAACTTACCGATTTGTGCTAATGTTATTATTGTCAAAATTGAAAATTCTGAAAAGAGAAAAGTTATGAAAAAGTTAGATATTGAAATTTATGAAAATTATAGGATAAAGTTATGAAAGCTTAAAGCGTATATAAAATACCAATAACTTTTTAATACCTTGCACACAATAATGAAAAAACCGATTTGAAACCTTGCATTATATAACACTCTTAAGAAATATTTTATATCTTTAATACTCTTCTTGAAAATGGAATTGTAAATTTTTTAATTAACTTGTTTTGTAATTTTCATAGACTATTTATGTTTTAAGGCTTAGGCCTATGTTGCTATATGGACTAAGGTCGTGTTGTTAATGACATAATAAACCATAAATGAAATCAAATCTGATAAATAAGCAATCTATGTCAGACTTCTAATAAAGAAACTCTTTGTCGATACTTCTTGGGCTGCGGCAGAAGGTGTAAATAAAAAAATGCGATGCACTAATAAAAATCAAAGCAATAAAAACAACACGCAACACTCTACAACAAAAACAACAACAGTAATAACAAAATTCGATTGATTTAAGCGGGGTAAGTATTAATTTTTTATGGCACTGATAATTACAAAAGCAAACAAAACAAACCGAAACCATAAGACAAACGACATGGAGATTGAGACAAGAGCGCAACGCAATGAAGAAATAATAGACAGAAAAGAAAGAAAAAACAACAAAAATCATATGTACAAATTGATTGCATAACACACGAGATTGACCCACTGTGCGCTTGTGCGTGTGTGCAATAATAACAAAATCTCAATACGAAATATCGAAATAACCGAAAAGATCTTAAAGTGGTTTTGTACAAATTTGTCGGCATTAACCTTTGGCATTTTCGTTTCGAGATTAAAACTTATATACGATATACTATTGCGTACTACACTATACTTGTATGTTTTGTGTGGTTATTGGGGACGTCAATTATGACATTTTTGTGTGTTGCTTGCCCCCACGCCTGAACACACCCAGAAAATGTCAAGTGTAGACGATGTTGTCGCATCGCTGCAAAAGTATCTGACAGATACGATACACACTAACACACACACACACACACACACATAGACATCAATTGCCACTGCTGCTGCTGCTGTTGCTGGCCTAACAAGCGGAAAGCCAAAACATAACAGTAAAGTAAATTAAGTAAAAACCACACACGGCAGCAGCGGCAGCAAAAGCAACTGCAATGTTTGCCACACCGGATAGCAAAGACAGCATAAAGCAACAGATAGAGAGGGAGAGGGAGAGAGAGGAAAAGAGAGAGAGAGAGAGCAAGAATCATAGCTTAGAAAACCAAACTTTTTATGTATATCTCACATACATATATCACGCTATCGTGCTGATAAATCTATATAATCACCTACTTATCTAAGCGTATCGTATCATTTAAGTCTTTATAAAGAAATATTTTTTAAATTTTGTTTTAATTTTTTTTTTTTTAATTTCTTAGCCCTGCTAAGAGGTTTTTCAATATTTGAAGATATCCATAAGCCTTATAAAAGTGCATATATAATTATTCTAACTTTCGTCAAACGTTGCAAAAGCCACGGTCGTGCTTCGCATAGCCATTCGGTTGCTCTAGAATATGTATGTGTGTGTGTGTATCTGTGTCGGTGTCTGTATAATGATGCAAGCTTATGTTGGTCAAGAGTGCCTGAGAATAGCACCATCAACAACAACAACTGCTGCAACAACAACAGCTACAACAGCAACTGGTAGCCAAACAACTTGAGGGGCCAAACGGGCGTTTTGTATGCGACACAAAAGTGGCTGACCTCGAGAATTCTCAGTGCTCTCTCTCTCTCTCTCACACACACTCTCTTTCTGTCTCTATTTTGCTATTTCTACATCTTCTACTGTGCCAAAGCCAAAACCATAGACATCACTCATACGACCCACTGTCTGGTTTCCTTTGGTTGCAGCGCTCCACCCCGCCCGACTTGTTTTTCGATTTGGGCTTAGAGAACGTCGTCCGGCGTCGATTTAAGCCTTAAAATGGTAACTTGACTCATAAGATCCATTGAAATATGCACAGAATGATAGAGATAGAGAGAGAGAGAGAGAGAGAAACTACTAATAAGCAAGAGATGAATTGATGAATTGATGGCCCAGGCCAGTCGATTGAGAAAGACACAAAACGGGAAACGGCATTTCATCAGCTACGTTGCATAGTGTTCTCTTCAGTGTGGCCAACTTTACTGGACAAAAAAAGCCTTTCTTTAAATCAAAGCTAAAACAGCTAACTTATTAATTGAAAAAAAAAACGTAAAAAAGCGAAAGCCACAAAACGTCAAATTGTACTGGGGAAAGAAAATTATTTAAAAAAAAAACCTAAAAATAGAAGCTACAATCGAGCGCGTCCGACAGTAAGATACCCTTCGCCCTTCGCCCAAAAAACCATTGCAAATATAAATAAATGAAAATAAGCAATATCAAAAAACCGAAAAAAGCTAGTTATTTAAAAAAAAATCCGGAATTCTCGCGACTTTTACATTGTTTTTGCATTAAACCTACAATAATAGCCAACTTTGACGAGGAAAGCGCATTTCACTTGATATCTCTCTCTTTCTCATCCGCAAATGAATAAACAAATACAACCACTGCCAGGATAGTTACGCAGTATGTAGCGCATTTGTTGAGCTTTTAATTCTAATACCAAATGCAAGCAGAATGCGCAGATGAGGAAGAAAAGAGGGTGAAGAGAGACAGCCAAAGACTCATTTGACAGGCATAATGTGGCAACAGAAGCCAACTGGGAAAGTGTATTTAACTGAGCATGAGCTGAGCAGATGAGCCGAGCAAACACCATCAGCACACAGCGAGCACAGTGGGGCGGGCGTGTTGCATGGCTTGGCTTGGCGGCATTAAGGTCTGAGCCTGGCTGAGACAAAAGGCGTGAAGCCTAATACGATGATAAGTGTCTATGAATATGCTGAGAAGAGAGGGAGGGGAAATGGAAGAGGAGGAGACGAGCACATGTGGCGACCAAAGTAGTAGACAAACAATGTCAGGGCTCAAGTTGCGATGGTCGAGGACAGACATAGCCGGAGGGGGGAATGGTTTAAGGGGAGGGAAGCATCCATAATGACAACATGACATGCAAAAGTTTTGTCAAAGCGGCAGACGGCGACAAACAATGCACAAACACACACACACAAACACACACACACAAACACACACACACCCCAGACACACGTGCGTGTCTCTAAAGGATGAGCCTGGGCTTGTGCGCGAGCTTGAGGTTTAGGACCCGCCAGACAAGTAGCCAATGCATGCGGGCCTTAATCAACAGCAGAAGGATTTCTTTGGCCTCCCCTTCCTCTTTCTGCTCCTTCTCCTCCTTCTCCTCCTGCTTTTTTCCTGCTTTATTTTTTTGTGTTAACACGTTATATGAATAACTAATTGAGAGCGCACACCACGTACCTACTACGTACTGCAGCAAGGAATGTGTGTAGGTATCCATAAGATACATAGTGTGTGTGTATCCCGAGGGCATTGCCAGTTGTTGAGGGCGTTGCGGCAAACCATGACGGAGCATAAATATACTCTAAACGCGCTGAGCGTTGAAAATCTCTGCGATCCGCCAAAGAAGTGGAGTAGGACAGCAGCAGCAGCAGATGCGACTCGCCAGACGTTGTTACTGGTGTTGTTGTTGTAGCTGCTGCTGTTGTTGTTGTTGTTGTGCTAAACTGGTAGCACATTTTGCCAGGGCTGAGTCATCTCCCGCCATGAGGAGAAGAGTCACAGTAGCCGTTGGCTGCCGATCTCTGTATGCTTTGCATTAGGCCAAGTTCGATGACTAAGCATTTGGATTGCTCGTTTCTGATTCTGGTTCTGGTTTCAGTTCTTCTCTTCTCTCTCTCTCTCTCTCTCTCTCTGTCTCTCTCTCTCTGTCTCTCTCTCTCTGTTTGTCTCTGTCGCAGCCGGCCGGCATAACTTTAATGTGACCGCATCTCCCCTTGGGCTTGATGACTTTCCCAACTTAAGTCGCCGCCGCTTCTCCCTGTTTGCTGTCATGCTGATTTGGCTAAAGCCACCCGATTTATTGTTGTTGTTGTTGTTGTTGTATCGGGTACTTGAGCTTGCAAATTATATTGTTCTTCGAAATTTGGTTGCTTCCTGGTTTAAGCTAGGCTTGAAATCTAAACAAACACACAATACTTTTTCTTTTGTTTCTTCTTCTTTACCTAAAATCTTTCTTTTGTTTTTTCTAATTTGTATAAGATTTTTCTTTTGTTTGTAGAAACAGTTGTTGCTATAATAACACAGATGCGTGTACTACATACTCTGCTTACCATATCCCCTACTGAAAACCAGTTTTATTTGCAGTTATTTTTACCTCAATTAATAATCAATCAAAAAGTTAGCACATTAGTCACGCTAGACTTGCATCATTATTCGCCAAAACTGCATGTTTATTTTTAGCCATGGCTTACAAATCTTTTGTTTAAACAAAATAAAGAAAACACTGCAAGTTATTTATAAAACAATTGCTCAATACTTGAGTTAATAAGCTTGATAAAATTAAATGCAGCAACAAAATACGTACATGGGGCAAAAATAGCAACATGCAACAAACAAGGCAGAAAACAAGAGCGAGGGAATACCTGCCTCTCCTTCTCCCTCTCCCTCTTTCTCTCTCTTTTTCTTTTTATGCCTCCCCTGCACCCTCTATTTGTTCGATGGACTCATTTCAAAGCCAATGCTTACGAAACCGTGACACATGCTCAACGAAGGCCAAGCACATCAAAAGATCAAAGACAATTGACAGAGAGAGAGAGAGAGGGAGGTAGAGAGCCGGACAGAGGGAGAAAGAAAGATAGAGAGAGAAAGAAAGAGATTTGAAGAGCAAATAAATGACGGAAATGGCATTATTGATGACGCTAGAGAGGCTAAAAAACATAAACAATAGTCGAGGCATAAAGAAAATTTGCATTTGACAAAGTTCAAGAAACCCTGCTTAGTGGCTGCTCGATTATATAATGCTATATATACACAAGAGTGAGTTCTCTTTAAAGTAATTTGCACCATTTCCCTCGGAATGACACAATATCTCTTCTACAGATCGTTGAGGAAATCCGCCCCCTCTTGTTTGTTTAGTCATGCATAACGAACAAATGATATTCAATCAATTTGCTTATCGAACGGCATTTGCAAGTCGCACAACTCTTTTGTATGCTATATACATATATACGATCGTACATATATCGCCCCAAACTGTTCCAGTTCAATTGAGGGGGGCACACAACAACAACAAATTAACAAAAGCAACAAGCAAAAGTGGGGGAAATAATAGTTTGTTTTTTTTTTTTTTTTGCGCGCGATCATTGATCGTTGAGTTCTATTTGAGAGTGTTTGAGTATAGTTTGTTTTGCCTCTTCCTCTCTCTCTCTCTCTTTCTCTACTTCTCTGTCCCCCTTTCTCTCTCTTTTGTCGTTCTTCCGCTCTATCTCGCTCGTGCCGCTTTAGCTAATCCGTGTAGTTCAAATGAAATTGAAACGAAGTACATATTGATTGCAATTGAAACTTGCGCTTACACACAGATACACACAAACACTCACACACACACACACTCACACACACACTCACACACACATTTGCAGCGCAATGTAAACTGAGCAATGACCATAAATTATATGGCAATATGGCAACGCCACGTCTACGATGCGCACACAGCCAAGAAGGTAGCCATTAAAATGAATAGCAACAGCAGCGGAAAAAAAGGCTAAAAAACAATAACGTATCGGCAAAAAGTAAGTGGAAATCACTGCAAATTAAGTAAATCAGCAGTTGCAGAGCTATAGTAAAAATCTGATAAATCACGTAAAGCGCGTAATAACTAGCGCCATAGTTTGATAGCCCGAGCTGAGGCTATTTAGCTAGCTAGGTAAAATATATTTTTCTGGTTTTTGGCCTGTCACAACCTTTTGGCTTCTTAAAGCCAGTTTTTCTAAGATATGCTGGCCACACAAGTTATCGATTGCCAAATAGCTGGCAATAAGTTATGGACAGACAGTTTCAAAAAAATAATGCACATTTTTCGTTGGCAATTTGTTTAATAGTTTAACAATTTTGCCTACCGCAAACACGTCGCAAATGCCATTTGCCCGTTTATCTTATAAGTACATGTTGCAAGAGGTCAATGTATATATCTATATAATACTTATATCTGCATGTAAGTATATGTACATATATCTCTTAAATTCTTTGACTGGGCAGCGCCACACCCACATAAGGTGTGGGTTCACTGCACATTCTAAAAAAAATATGTATTGAAATTGAAATCGACGCAATCGACCGATGTGAAAAAACACAAATAATACCTATGTATGCATGTATGTAGTATTTGGCCTACAGATGGCGCTGTTGGCAAAGCAAATTTATGGCGTTTAATTAGGCATGAAGCACAAAGCACAATCGAATCAAATGCAAAGCGCGCAACCGCAAATTGAAATTAAGTAAGAATCTAGCGAAAACAAAGGCCAGCGTCGAGAGAATTGCCAAGCTGATTTGTCTATAATTTCAAAATTATCTCACAAATACACACACACACACACACACACACACTCACACACACACACATTATGTGCATATATATTCTTGCACTGTCTCACATGCCAAGACTCAATAAAAAGTGCAGAAAACGCAACTCAATTCGCGATGCAATGCGATGCGATTCGGCCTGAAGCTCAAATAAGAACGGAGCGTACGTAAGACGCAAGACGTGACGGGGCGCGGCAAACTCGACTTCAAGTCAATATACACATATGTATATACAAACATACGTATAGCTTGGTATCTTTTCGGGCACCTAGCGAAACTACTCGCATCTGCAGTGTCCGCAATTTAAGACGCGTAATTGTTACACCCTAATTACGCGCACTTGGCAACAGACATGAAGAAGAAAATGGTTCATGAAAGTTGAAGAATGCACAGTAAAATATTATGTAAACGAACCCATAAGAAAGCTACGATGTTGATTTATAAAAACTTATACAAGTTTTGAAAAGTTTTGAACGTTTTAAGGCTAAAGAATCTTAATGATTTTTTAAATTTTGTTTATCGTTTATACCATTTGAGAAGCATATTTTCTTACAGTTGCATGTTTTCCCCAAAATACAGGGTATCTAAATCGCACATGTAATGTCTGTAATGAGTTGAGGTATGAACACTTAACAATAGACCAACGCTTGACGGTTCACAGGGCGCTAGGTGGCGCTGTCATGCGAATGTTGCAAGTTAACTTCGCTTGCAATTTTGGGCGTTATGCGTGTGAATTAAAGAGGGGCCTATTGTCTAGTGTACAGAAAGAGAGAAGGGATGTATATAGGGGGTTAGCTGCGCGACGAGGTTGCGCTGGCAAACTGCATGCTTCGTTGCATCTACAACAATTTTGTTGCATGACATTTGCATATGTTTGAGAAGCGCAGCTGACCTTTTTCAGGGAATTATAGATCGAAGTAGATAAATGCAGTAATGAAATAAGCGAAAGATACTCAAGTAATGATATTGAACAAGAATATATATATACACCACAATAAACTAAGTATACCCCTTTTGTTCAACGCTCAAAGGGTATACCACAATAATTCATTTGCTAACCCACAAGGCAGACACCATCTGAGTGCTGAGATACATCTTAAACGGATGCCTAAACCGATTGAAAGACTTGGGGCGCCAAAATGCATTTCTATTATTTATTAGGAAATTACAAGAAAAACTAAGGAGAGAATGTCGAAAGGAAAACAAGAAAAAGCTGGCAGAAAAGTGTAATAAATGATGTAAATCAAATGGCGAAAAAAGAATGCGCCGCCTACGCAGTGCAACGGGGAAAGCCTATTTCGTAGAAATTGATGGTAGAATTCTTCATATATAGATACGAGAGCAGAATTAGATACAATTGTACGGTTAGCAGCCCCGGCAGCTAGGCATAGATTATTTCTGGCACTATTTATAGGCAAACACCTCCTGCCTCCCCACACACACATACACACACACACACAGATATCTTGCAGCTATCTTGGTCCCGGGGGTTCTCCGGACCCGCCGACTCTGCGCTGTGCTGTCATTTTGATTTTCGCTCGACATGTGCAACGAGAAGAAGCCGATGCTTTCATCTGGCAATATGTATGTATCTTACAGATGCATCTCTATCTGTATCTGTGCGCTGCATCTGCAGTTGTATCTGTATCTGTAGCTGTGTAACACGTGTAACTATAACGCTTTGTTGAAAGCTACAACAATCGCGCAGGCATGCAAACAGGCACAGACAGTCAGACAGTCGGACAAATAGACAAAGCAGATAGATATAGAAAGACAAAACATACAGAGAACACTGACTCACACACACACATACGCACACACACTTAGCTTGCATGTCAAATTAATTTCATTCAATTTAAATGCAATTTGACGCCGTTTCACTTGTTGCGTTTCCACGACTATTGAGATTCAACTGCACTAGTATCTGCCAGATACTTTGTGGCAGGTACAGGTAGCACCACCCCAGCTCCCTCTCTCTCGCACTGCTTAAGCGCTAATGATGCAATGCGCCATGTGTGCGCGAGTGTTAACTGCGCGTTTATTTTTATGATCTATGCATTTTGATTAACGGCCCTTGTGGTCAAAGTTTTTCACGATTTCCCTCAACAATTTTGACTGGGTATTTTGGTTCATTAAAGGGTATTACCAGTTTGTGATATTGGAAGAAGTATATGAAGTTTGAGAGTACAGCATAACTTACAGTCATGCATAGCATTTACTTTAACTTACCTTTTATTTGAAATTGTCTAGCTGAGTTGGGGATCTAGGAGGTTTGTTGTATAGTTGTATTCGTTGGGTTCTCTGCAAGTGAAAAAAAGTGGTAAACCAACATTTAGCTATAGATTTGAATCAACATCAAGCTAAAATCATAAACATTAACAGCCTCGAGAGTTTATAGTACTAAATGCAGCTTTTAAAATTGGGTTAATGGGTTTTGGTAGTACCATCTAGCGCGGTGTATATTAATATTAATAGTGAGATAATTATAATACTAGCAGCTCTTTCTAGGCAGTTTTAGAGGCGTTGCCACCACCACCACCAGCCCCGCAGCGCGATGTGTTGTACTTAAGTACTTAACTTCTGTTCTATGGATTAGCTGACCTCCCGGAGCTAAAACTCAGGTAGCCAATCACTTAGACGCAATCAAACAACCATCTTCTTGGACCCCCTCCCTGCTCTTAGTTGTGCTGAGCCATTAAGAGTTAATGTATTAAGCAATAAACCCCACCCTGAAGCCATTGAGTTTAGTAATCTATAAATTTACAGCTTTTAGTTAGAGACGCATATAAAAAGAAGTAAGCTCCATAGTAGCTTAGAGAGGCAGGCCGGACCTGATCAAAACAGATACTTAAAGCGAGAGCGATGAATGGATTTCTTCTTCGTTGACCCAATGCAATAATCATTGCAGAAACAATAAAACGACACAGAAAATCGCTTATAAGTTAATAACTAAAATCAACTTTAATTGTCGAAGCGAAAAAAAGAAAATTTGGATAAGGGAAATTTGATAATTTTTTCCCAACAATTTGCACAAAGTGAACAATAACATTTACGCTGCCAAATTACACACAAATTTACCAAGATCATCTGTTCTACAGTCAGCTTGTTTGCTTGATTTTTGACCTATAAATACCTCAAGATTTTCTCAGTCTTTAGCTAAAAAGTTCTTCTTTTTCCCAGTTTTTTTTACAAACTCAAATGTGTTAATATAAGTACGTGCAAATTGTACAGTTATGTAGATGATCTAACCAAGACACAGTTCGGAGGCATCTGTAGAAATATATAGGCAGAGCAGAGATTTTACCAGAGAAAGGGATTTTTATAGCTTTTATGTAGCGAATTAGCTAAAGGTTATTAAATAGTATACATAAGTATATATGATCTACGTTTCGACCGCTTAAGCGCTCCAATTTTATGCCCACAAATCATCAACAAAACTTTCATAAGCAAAGTCTCTCTTTTTGATGATTTTCGGGTGATATAACACAAAGGGGGTACCGCAAAAATTTGCTTCTACTGCCGTTAAGTATAGCAATTTTACAGCTATGGGCAAAATATTTGGCAATTTAATGGATACACATGACTATAGACGGTTAAAGTTACAACAAATAAATTATGAAATATTGTAGGATTTAAATTGATTGCGTCTCGCAAACAATTTTTGACAAAATGCTTAATCAAATTTTCGAAGCTATTCGAGGGTTTCACATCATCATCATTTCAACAAGCTGCAAAAGTCATTAAACTACCCACTTGATGTTGTTGTAGTTTTTTAAAGTTGTTGAAAACAATTTTGAAGGTGTCTTTGAGCACATTTTAACAGTTTTGTTTTAATAGAAAATTATGCTAATTTATGTGATTCGACTAATTTATGCATGTACGATTAATGTCTGTAGAGGGTATTATGAGTTCGTCGTTTTCAAGTTTATTTCTGCAACAATTTTCAATGTCAATTCGGTTTATAACACTCTGTGCACAGATGGCACGTTACTCTACAGATCTTTTGGCCGATTTTGAATTTAAGGTTTAGTAAGATTTTAGCTCGATGTGTGACAAACATTAAAATGCAATTTTCTTTTATTTATGTTTATTTTTATACGATGACGAAGAAGACCCTGACATCAGAAAGTTGTGTGCTTTTTTTTGCTTTATTTTTCTTTATTTTGTTTATTTTTTTTCGGTGAAAAATCGGCTATAAAAAAGAGCATCAGCATTAAAAATAAATGTGTCTATATATCGTACATATATAAACAATAAAAGTGTTCTGTGTTTGACAGATTTGTGCCACATATTCACGTATGTATGTCACGCCCACTGGCCCTGAAAACCGTACAACAACACATGGGTATACCCTGTAAATAATAATGCGTGCTTTCTTTTTACGCAGCTCAATTTGGGGTAAAGTAAATATGAACATAGTATATTGGGTATATGTACATACATGTACATATATAGACAATACTGGATCGAATATTTTTGCAGCTGGCCCCCTCTGTAAACATTTTTGCAAAATACGCTACATTGAAATTTTTGAGTTTAATAAAATACGTGGAGAATATTGTGGAATGCTCATGTGTGTGAGTGTATGTGTGAATGGCTAACGCGCAGTTCCCCTAATAAACAACAACAAGAGCAAAAGCGAAAAATTCTATAAACAACTCACAAACAATTCACACTTTTAACTGTACCGCCCGGTCGAGAGGCCCAAAAGGGGTGTGCCAATGGGAGGAGGAGAAAGGAGTGAGGTTTTTGGGCAACGGTTTTTGTTTAGTTTTTGGGCTTCTTGTAAATTTTTAAAATGTGAAAGGCATCAGTTGGTTGTTTCTTTCACTTAACTTTTCTTTTACCAATACCCTGTAATTGGAAATTGTTTTCGTGCTATGGCAAAGCTATAACGTTTTGCAGTAGAAACTTATTTTAAAGAATTAATATTAATTTATTATTATAAAGCAATACGAGTAGTATCTTCTTGTCAAGCTATCTTAACGGTTTTTGCCGTTTTTATGTTTTAGTATACTATAAAATTATAATTGAACAGCCTATAGAAGATTAGTTCCTAATGCTTTTCGATCAAGAGGCAAATAAACTTTAATAATAAAAACAATAAAGACAATCCCTCAAACATATGTAAATAGGAAGCATGAGTGTTAAAGAAGTTTTTAAATTCCACAGCTAATTTAATAAGCTACATTGAAAGAGTTTAAATTTCTTGTAAAATTGGAAATCAAAACTATTAGCCTAATGCTGTAATAAAACTCTCAAAATAGCCAATAACAGCTAATTTCTACAAGAAACGTTTGCGAAAAGACCTTGACAAGAAATTTGATAGCAAAATCGAAACTGGCTTAACAAAGCTCAAATTGAGAGATCTGAGAGAAAAGATAATCCCACAACAGCCAAAATATTTAAACCAGTTGCCTTCCGTCTACTTTGGCAAGTTATTTACAGTTGCCGATATAATTTATGTGCATGTATAAACAATTAGAAGAGGAACTTGAACCTGAGAGGGGATACATCGCCCTCCCCCTCCCTTTCTCTTCTGCCACCTAATCCGAGGCAATTATTGTCCCATAAACTTGAGACCGGCAACGACAATTAGCATATTTTGATAATTTGCTAGCCCTCATAGATTAAAGCCAAAAGTTGCGTCAATGTCACGAACAGGTTCGCTATTCTGTCTGGGAACTATAGAAACAATGACAAAGACCCTGTCCCTGCCCCTGGGTCGCGAGAAATTAATTAAGAGATATGCATCATTTCAGTCAAAAGGAATTTCTCAATTGGCTTAAATCATTCCCAATTGCCGGCTAAATAATACAACAGCTAAACTATACAGATGCCTTTGTATCGGAACAATAAGAACAGCTGCATTATATCATGGCAGCAAGATCATTTGGGGATCAGGAACGCGTTTTGCGCGTTGCGCATGTCGCCAGGTCTCTGAGCTAGTTTAGTCAACTTTTGAAATAAAACACATTTAGCCATATTATTCATACACACACAGAGAACATGATTCGATGACATAAGTTGCCTATTTAGATTGTGATTTTTATGTGCTGCAAGCTAAGGGTAAGAAACATGATGTGATTCTAGTCGACTATGTGATGCCCTGTAGCAGAGATCTATATATAATTTATTATTTTTTTTATTAATCATTTACATGTTGAATTTCAAAATTTTTTAAATATTTATAAATCAAATTAAATTATTAACTTAAATTAATAAATTTTATATATCTGTATATATATGCATATATATACAGCTGAATGTTCACAAATTAATTTTTGTTTTAATTTTGTGATTATTTTAAACAAAAACAAATCAATTTATTATTCAGAATGTTGTTAATTTTTTTTCTGATAAACAAATATTAAAATATTTTTAATAATATACATATATAGATTTAAGGAAAGAAAAAAATCCAAAAAATTTTAAACATTTCAAAATTTAATTTAAAATTTATAAAACAATCTAAGAGTTTATTAATAATATTAAGGGACTATATATGTACATCATTTAATAGCAGCTCCATTTACATTTAATTTGTTACTTTCCTTTCCGTTAATTTGAAATTCAAAGTAAAGTCTCATACTAACAGTTACCAAAGCTGTAATACTTTGTATTGTAATTTTAATTACCTACAGAGCTATGTGCGTGCATTCGAAAACTAACCAAAAATTAAAACAACAACAATCAGACAATTAATTCAATTGCTATGCAGGAAATGAACAAAAGTGCGCAGTGTAAACACAAATTAAAGAAAATTAACAGTCGAACAAAAAGGAAACCTGTGCGTGAGACTGATGCAATATGCAGGCATACCCTGTAATCACTCACTATAATGGGTAGACAATCGTTTTACACTTACTACTATTGCTACTGGGTAACTTAGAGTCGTATTTGCTGTTATATGCGGCGCCTTATTGTTTGCAATTTTTGCTGCACACACAATTATAATTATCATCACTCTTGTTGCTTGATGTACAAGTACTTTGTTGTCTAGTGTACATGATTTCATGGCGTTCCATTGTTTTGCATTTTGCAATGTAATACAAAAATCAACAATAACAACAACAACAACGAGGAAAATAATAACAAAGCGTAGTCTATGTAGTCTTCTATTAGTGCCATGGCCACCGCATCGACTACATCAAACGCTAACTGTATTTTTAGAAGTACGCGAATTTGCACATAGTAACATAGACCATAGGAATCCTAAAACACTTGAGTCATCAAAGATTGTAAAGATTTTTTTGGAATTTTTTTTGGTAATTGAAAACTGTTGGGAAATAATTTTAAAAGCAATTTTAATTAGGTTTTAATTTAATTTTTGTCATATTTTGAAACCTATTTCAGTTAAATTTTAACTTAATATTTAGGAAATTTTTTTTTGTATATTTGAAAAATTACTGGTTAATAATTTTCAAAGCGATTTCAGTTAAGTTTCCACATTATTTGCCTAAACCATAGCCTTTTCAAGCTAATTTTCAAAGTAAAAACCTATAAAAGACCTTCATGCAAACCCTTAGCTGCAAAATTTACATTCATAGCCGATCAGCGTTGTTTATAGTTATAGCCCTCTAGAGGGGCACACACACCCATTTTGAGCATTCCATTTGTCAACTATCTGCCGATTGGCCATATCATTTTGTACACATTGTTGATGGCTTTTTCGAGGACAATGCTGTGCCGTAGAGACATTGTAATAGTTCGTGTTTTCTATTTTCCTCTTCCCCCTTGCTTGTTTAACTCATACACACATTCACATCATCATCATCATCATAAGCGTCATCAGCATCAGCATTATCATCATCATCTACATTATCAACTTTCCGGCGTCTGCACGAAACTACGCTGTGTATAGTGGGGGTACATTGAACCTAAAGTTTGTGCCGAAAGTGATTGTCCAACTAAGTTTAAAGATGGAAATAAAAATGAAGATGAGACGTGGAGAAGAAGAGACAGAGAGAGAAGGAAACCTAGCTCAATGGGTTTCTTTTGTATTATGGCATATGCTCATCCTCCAAAACTTCAACATATCTTTTTATATACATATGTATCTTTAAAACATTTTGACCATTTTTAGCATTTGCATTTTCGCCAAAATGATAAACGACTTTGCGTACAAATTGTCAAATTTAATTGACAAAGCTGAGCAAGTTTAAACGTGACTAAAGCCTGGCTTTCTTTCTCTTTCTCCCCCTCTCTCTTTCCATCTCTTTTGCTTGTTTAATATCTATCGTTTATCGATATGAAACGTCAGCAATGATTAATAGAGTGTCCCGAACCGGGGCAAAATCAACAAAGTAAACGGCCTAAAGCGTTTGTAAACAAAAACACAAGAACCGATTCCTAGAATTACGCATATGGCATGAAAAGCTCGGTAAATGAAACCCTTTGCGACACCCTGTACAAATGTTAGGATACACAAAGGGTATTATGAAACAATAGCCATGAAACTCCCTCTCCTGCCTTGCGGAATATATATTCCAAAATCTTGAAAATGCTAAATAAACAGCTAAAGGTACTGTACAGGGTAGCTGCTCGTTCAGCCTCCTGTTCTTTTAATGAACTTTTTACACTTTTTTGCCAGTCTTTTTGGGCTGGTAGAGTGTGCTCTCTTTCTTTTTTTTTTTTTGAACGATGGGTAAACATAAAAATCCATTAATGGCCTAAGCTGAGCGAGAGATCATTTTAACCGGAAGTTTACAAAAGTTGACAGCGATCGTATATTGTTCTGTACACGCCAGTTTTTGTCGCACTATCTTCCCTCTCTTTTTTCGCTCTCTTTTTTCGCACTCTCTCTCTCTCTACGCAGTCAGTCAGGCAGAAAGCACATTGACATATGCCACAGCAGATTCCAGCGAGAAAAAGAGACAGAGAGAGAGAGAGAGGTTTGAAAGGAAGAGGGAGAGCGAAAGGAAAGAGCAGAGGGAAGTCGCATCGATAGGCCTAACCACAAATTGAAGGCCCTTTTTTATGCCCTAACGGCAGATTTAACATAACAAATCGAGGTTCCACTTAAAAATGCCCTTTAAATTCCAAACAAACTGATCAAATGATTAAAAGATCTGATTTTTGGGCCAAACTTTGATTATTTTCTAGGAATACTGTGGATTGTCTTAAAATACTAAAAAAATTAACAATATTTTATTAAAATTGTACTTATTTTCAATTCTACATTATACTCCCATTCGAAAACTAGCATACCCCATTTTGCAGGGTACAAAAAACAAAGTTGAAAACTGAAAAAAAAGCGCAATATGCGAAAGCGGAACCGACGCTTTCGGTAACCTAAGACAACATAAACAACAGAAAAGACAAAACAAAAGCACTTGACTGTAAGATACCCATTACCTAACCATCTACATGTCGATCTAGTCATCACTCGCCTTCTTCCTCTCTCTACATTTTCAAAGAACTAGCCAAAACCCTTCTATTGTATAAATGTTGTAGCTATACCAGCCCATATCACCCATTTGTCAATGCTGCTGGGTATAACAATCAGTTGGGGCCAC
This sequence comes from Zaprionus ghesquierei, assembly GCA_018904095.1. Lineage (NCBI taxonomy): Eukaryota > Metazoa > Arthropoda > Insecta > Diptera > Drosophilidae > Zaprionus > Zaprionus ghesquierei. The sequence continues at coordinate 2,779,009 of JAEIGP010000676.1, forward strand.
ACGAAGAGACAAAGCAGAAAAAAAAGAAGCAGCGCAGCAGTTGCCACACGAAGAGCAAAGCAAGAAGAAGAACAAATGGCACACAAAAGCGCATAAGTTTCCGTTCACCGTTAATTAAAGCCGCAAGACAGTAGCGTGGTTCACAGAGAAAGAGAGAGGTTGCGCGCCGAGAGAGACAGACAGGGGCACACACACTCACTCACACTCACTCACACACACTCACACACGCGCATATTGGGACACATAAATTTGTTAGCGCCTTGACGCAGCTGCATTAGAAACGCGCAGCACGCGCTCTAATCCAGAAAGCCCACTTCAAATGCAACCATGTGGGGTAAACGGGGCATATGTCAAGGGGTAAGGAAGGGGGGGTTTGGGAGTGAGTTGGGGTACAACGCCTATCAAGGTTGCAATTACCCCAATCTGCGTCGGCGGCCCCGCTAACTGTTTGATTAAAGATCATGCAACGCCCGGTTGGCCAAAAAACAAAATCGGAACACACGAGAAATAATGCTAAATGGTGAAGTTTAACGTAACGAAACCTAAATACCCTACAGTAAGGATTCACATCACTTTAGCAAAGAAAATCATAAAAATATACAATTTTAACCTTTTTCGGGTTTTTGTCATAAAAACAGCTAAGCTAAAGAAATGACAGAAATGTATAGAATAAAGCTAAAAAAATCTACAATACTACCCGCAGTTGACCTTCAAAGAAAGCCAAATTTAACGGAAAAAGCCTAAAAGGCAAAACTTAATGATCAGCTAACAAAGTGCATGCACATTCGATTTACATACATATCTGAGATAGATATATCTGATATTTATGTCAAACTAGAAAAGAGTGTGACCCCATTTCAATACTTTATATGTCTCTCTGTTAAAGAATAACTTCTCTTCGTAACGAATCTGATTGATCGGGTGGGCGTGGCAGCGATCATAACCGATTACCCTGGCGCAACTGTCACTTTGCCAAACGCGACGATCGAATAGTTATGCCCGACAGCAGGCGGCAGCAGCTGCAGAGGCCGCAATTTATGTTAAATATCGTAGAAAATCTGCAGAAAGTGAGTGTGAGCAGCATTGCACGTTGAATGTTGCGCGTTGCGCGTTGCACGTTGAACGTTGCATGTTGAACGTTGAGCGTTGAACGTTGAGAGTTGCAGCCGCAAGATGTGTCAGCTGTTGTTGCAGCCACAACAGTTGTTGGTGATACTTGCCACATGGCGTGTGTATGTGCAACATAAGATGGCTTTGCGGCGCTGGCCGCGAGGAGAAATTGTGCCAATTTGCTTGCAACAAAAGGTAAAATTCAAGCTGGCAGGCAGGCAGGAAACCGCAGGCAAAGAGTCTCCGCTTGTCTATGTCGGCATTATTGATGATGACAAAAATGAGTCGTGTGTGTGCCGAGTGTGTGTGCGTGTGTGAGTGTTTGCCTTTCCATGCTTTTCTAAGCGTTGGCGATGCAGCTGCAAAAGCAATTGCCATAAACCTCAGCGTTGCAGCGCACCAAGTTCAACCAAGTTGGCTGATTAAGCGCACGGAAATGGACTGGACCGGCCTGGCCTGGCCTGATCTGGCCTGCCAACTGCCAACTCCAACTACAACTACAGTTCGCTGCACAATATTTATGCCCTGCATTAATTTTTATGTCCAAAGAAAGAGGGAGATAGGGAGAGAGGGTGAAGGAGAGAGGTAGCTAGTTGCAAGGCGAGAGATCGCCAATGACCTTGTGCGTAAATTTTAATCAGCGCATCCTTTAAAATTACCTTCCAGACAGACAGAGAGAGAGGTCTCTCTCCTCAGTCTGACTCATGCCTTCTGGCCTCCAACAACAACACCAGGGTTGACAGGTAAATTATGTACAAGCTATGGTGGATTAAGCATCTTCTACTTACATCCATCCACCTATAGTAAGGTATATCAGTAGCCGTAGGGAATGTCAGGCTGTCAGAAATCCGAGAGTTGTTTTTACACAATTTGATGGACAGATTTGGGTTACGTTTTGCATCTGACAAAGAACGTACTACGGTTGTACACGTTGATAATTTCGCCCCAGACAAAAGGTAGAAAGAAAGTCAGAACGTTTATCATTGTATAATAATTGAGAAGAGAAGCATTATATTTACCCTGTTTATAAAGTAAAATAATTTGAAGAGCTTAAAAAGGGGAGACACGCACAGACAAAATACTTATTGAAATATATGAAAATCCCCCAATATATAGATATAATATATGTATATAAACATATATATATACATACGTATATACACACTGCATGCCTTCACGCGCTGGCCAAGTAAAGGCAAAAATAACAAACGCCCACGGTTTATTTTAACCACAAAAAACAGGCTTATCATCTTCGTCATCACCATCATCATCATCATCGTTATCATCTTCGTCATCATCGTCGTTGGCAAGAACAACGTAATGCTTAACATCTTGTTGGCAGATACACAATATGCGATATGAAAATTAGCAAATTGTTATTTTTATAATTTAATTGAAATGCCAAAAATCAACGAGGCAAAAGTGAAATAAAAGACGTCCAAAGAGCAGAAAGCAAACACAAAAGCTTGTCAAAAACAGCGGCACCCCTTAAGAATTAAGTGCAAGTGGATATTACACACAAGTTAAGCACAATCGACTGCAAGATATCCATGGTTTACTGGGGTAATAAACTTGCAATTTACACTTGTATACCCAATTATGCCGGAATATCTTTACAGTACAGGGTATTAGAGGCTTAAGAGGAGCCTCATAAGCTTGCAAAAATTAGCAAATATTTTACAATATTAAAGTGAACAAAAACTATTTTTTTTTTCAGTTTAAATATTATTTATAAAGTTTTAGTTTTAGTTTTATATTTATACCATTTTTATACCATTGAAAATGGTCAAAAATGGTATACTAAGTTTGTGCAAAGTATGTAACAGGCAGAAGGAGACATGGCAGACCCCATAAAGTATATATATTCTGGCTCAGGATCAACAGCCGAGTCGATTGAGCCATGCCCGTCTGTTTGTCTGTCTGTCTTTCCGTCTGTCTGTATGAACGTCGAGATCTCAGCTATGACAAAAGCTAGAGACACCAAATTTGACATGATGGTTCCTGTATACCATACGCAGATCAAGTTTATTTCAAATTTGGAGTGCCACGCCCACCGCCCACGCAAATCGATAATTTACGAATAATAATGAAAGTATTACAGTTACAGACACTAAATTTGGCATGATGGTCCCTATAAATCATGCGCAGATGAAATTTATTTGAAATTTGAGGTGCCACGCCCACCGCCACCGCAAATCGATCATTTTCGATTATCAGGAGAAGTATTAAAGTTACTGCTTTGGTATGAACATAAATAATTGCAATATAAATCTATTTCCCAAATTACACTCCAATCGAACGATAAACACAGAAGTTATCCATATTTCCGTTTTCCGTACTTCCACTGCTTGTGCCTGTGCTGCGCGTCGTGACGTCATCGTCACGATGCTTCGTTTCAGCCGTAGCGTGTGTAAAGCTATGCAGTTTTCACATGTAGATGGCGCTATTCAAAAATAGATCTAATTTAAACAATAGGTGGCGGATAAACTTGTGCAGCGTTTTTTGATGGAATCAAATGTGTGATAATTTGTTTCGAAACTGGGCGAATGGTATCTTACTGTCGGGCGCGCTCGACTGTAGGTTTCTTTACTTGTTTTAATTAAATAAAATTAATTAATGTTTTAATTTATTAGTTTAAGTTTCAATCGTGGCGACTGCTCATAGTCATAAATAAAGAAATTAAGGTGTTTATAAGAATTTAAGATACATAAAAGGGTATATTTAAGTCGAGCATGTTATAACAACAATTTGGCAAGTTGTTAGGGTCTCACAGTTGCCAGGGCCACTTATTCAAGCTGTGGGTTCTACTTTTGGTAGGCGGCTCTCTGCATTTGCTTTTAGTTTTGCGCACTCATGCGCATTATTCAGTTCATTCATTCAATCGAATCATTCATGCGATTTTACAAGTTTTATTATTATAAACACATAAGTTTAGTTTTTATTTTGGATGCCAAAAAGCATGTTCGATTTCGGAATACATATGTAGTGTATATGCTAGTTATACCAAGGCAAAAAGTATTTGCGGTTTCCGAGCTTGCATTCACATTTTATGAAGCAAATGGGGAGAATAAAGCAAAAGAGTTAAACAAAAACACCGAAATTTAAATCTTTAGCAACTTCTTCAAACGAAATTGGTTTCATACTACAATATGCAAAGATTGACATTATTTTGCCAAGATCTTTAAGGTCTATTTTTTACTCAAAAATTTACGCAATTTAAGCATCTGCGGTCGTCACACACAAGCAAAAGGTGACGAGATAAACGTTTTACCTCAATCCAAACTTAAACCACAATCAAAGACAACAACAACCTTGCCTTGTCAACTTGCATATAAATTTAAATTTGGCCAAGAGAAATAAAAATAAAAAAAGAGAAAAAGAACTGAGCCTGAGACTGCGTAATGAATGAATGACCCGCTTTCTGAACTCTGTCTGCCACAAGCTCTTCACAGAAATATTAACAAGTATGGGTTAAGTAGACTGAACCTTTTCTTTCTGCTGCTTATCAGCTAGATCACACTACCAAAACACTCTCTTGCACTCTCGAGCGACCCACGTGAAATGCAAAAGATCATAAAAATAAAAGCAAAACCAAGATACAAAAAAATGTTTCATGTTGAGCTCGACAAGAAAACATTTCCCTATAAACAAAGAAAAGCCCATGCACAGCTGGTACTTCAACTTATCAAGCAATCTTTCCCTCTCTCTCTCTCCCTTCCCTTCCCTTCCCTTCCCTTCCCCGCACTAATCAGTTAGCTCTCTGTGAACTCATAGAAAACGTCATTAAAAGCATTAAGGCCCAGTTTGAAGGGCTACTGGAAAGGAAAACCGCAGATAGAGAAGTGAAGAAAAATCAAGAAAAATCATTATTATTATTTTTATTATAAAGCGCAAAAGAAAGATGCGTGGGAATTTACATGAGAAAAATTTTGTAATGTTTACCATACTTATGCGCAAAATAGAAAATAAGAAGAAAAAGAAGAAGCAGCAAGATAAAAGAGAGGCAAAGCGTAAACACGACAACGACAACGAAAATGAGGCAGCAAATGAAGTTGAACAATTTTGCTACTGTTTGTCAAGTAGTTTTTATAGAGAGACTGAGTAGTGCCCCCATAGGCAACGGCAGAGGCAGCACAGTCATGAACGTAGAGTAAGTACTAGACATACATATAGATACATATATACATATTTTGTGGTTCGTCATCATCTTCATTGTTATAATCCTACTTTTTCGTTATGCCACAATTGCTATGCCAGCTCTTTCGACCTCCTCTTCGCCTAATCCCAATTCCCTCATTCATTTTCTTGGCCGTGAAATATGCTTTATACATTTTTAAAATATCAATTAGGATTATTGCATAATCTGCTAGCTACCAAGGAAGTTTTGAGTTACAGGTACAAACATGATTTTCTCATGCTGTTGCAAATTAGCACTTCCCAAAGTCTGTACACTGTACACTGTACACTGTCCTAAAAACTCTTTTTGTTACATGTTTAGCAAGTCAACGCAACGAGAAAGAGCCCAAACAGCCCCAAGGTAAATTCCAGGAAAATCCATTCGTTTACTTTAGGGCTTTGTGTTTACATTTAATCATAACTTTGCTAGAATACCCTGTAATGCAAATTAGTTTGGTCTATATTAAGTCAGTTAAATATAGAAGAATTTTATGTAGTTAACTTTGGCTTTTCAGTGCCAAATATGCGTAGCTGTTATAGCTTTAAAAGTTTAATAAAATTATGTAGATATTTTTCAAAAATTTTCAGGGTTACCTTAGTTACTTTACAAAGGTATTTCAAAGGTATTTTTCTAGTGGCATGCCAGAGGATAAAAGGCGCCAAAAACAAATAACAAATTTGGCCCCAAGATGGCATAGAGATTGGCTCAACAAAACAGAACAAGAAAAGGAAACGAAGACGAAGACGACATTATTAACAAGTTGACAAGCGCTATTCAGGCCCAGAATAACCAACCTTTTTTGGGAACTTTTTTGATCAAAACAAATGTTGAAATGTGCGTGTGTATCTGTGTATCTGTGTGTTTGGTTTGAGGGCCCTCTTTAATTGTCAATCAGAAACTGCGGGGTTTATTAAACACACATACACAATTTTTTGGGTCTACGAACTCAAGTTTTGAAGCAACAAGTTAACTTTCCAGACACGTGTCTGTAGTAGTAAAGCAAGACAAAGCAGACGAAATACAGCATATTTTGTTTGTTTATTATGCATATCATAATAGCACCCAATCATAAGGTAAAACTGTCTTTTCCACAACAACATTTAGATGCGCAACTCGTAAATTTATAGAAAGTTATTATGGGAGGGAAGATAGACAGAGAAAAGGAGGGAAACGGGGGGGAAACAGAGGGAAAACAGCTTTTAATGCCTACAAAAATTGACTTGCTGCGCGTTTTATAACTTCTTAATGTGACTTTCTTCTAGTAAAACAAAAAATTTGCCATTGATCTCGATAAACTGATAATATCGTAAATTGTAGTAAAATGTTTTAAGATCAAATTCTAGAAAAAAAAAATCTTGAAAAAGTTTTATAATTAAGGTCGTAGTTACAATATGCAGATAATATCATAAATGATACTTAAATTTGAAAAGATAAAATTCTAAAATATATCGTAGCAATTTTTTTTAAAAAGTGGGTATTAAAATCCTAGAAAACATCTTAAAAACTTCTCTAAAACTTTATTTAGAAAATATTCAATCAGTCTAGATATTCAATTCCCATAGAATTCCTGTCTGCCAAGGCGCGCGCCATAGGATGGAGGAACCCTCGACAGAAACTCACAGATTTAGCACAAATATCTTCGCTGCAAGTTGGTGTCTATGTGTGTGTGTGTGCGTGCGTGTGTGTGTATTATATATAGTTATATAGCAGCTATTTTCATCTAATTTCTTTCATTTCTACTACATGCCTTGCTCTATTTTTGTGGCGCATTTTCAGCGTTCTACAGTTCTACCAAAAAAAAGGAGGAATATAGCATATACTACAATATCGTGTGTTTGTACATACTCGTATGAGGTATATAATGTACATATGTATGTCTCGGAGTATAACTCAATTTTGATCGCGTCGTGGCATTTATTCTCATTTCTTTCATACAGAGGCCTCATTTCATTTAAGAGTTTGTTTTGTTTGTGGTCAAAAAAAATAGCTAGATTCTTGTTGAATCACATGGGAAATGCTTCTTCTTCTTCTTTTTACCATTTTCAGTCTAGAATTTTCATTTTGCAGCACAATAACAACTAATTTAAATCGTACGCTCTATTTAGCTGCTGTTACAAGACTCCATAAATTATATACATATATGTACATATATATGTATAGTGTGTGGGTATATCTTGCTTCTCTTTCTAAATTCTATGCACGTTGCGTGCACTTTGAACTGGCGCTTGGCCGGCCATAAAGTTGATCAAATTGGAAAATGAGGAACTGGAGCGCATTAATGTCGAAAAGTCAATGTGTTGATTTATCGCATGCAATTTCACTTGGCAATTAAACTATTTATACCCTGTAATAATAAAGCAGAGAGGACCGATCAGGCCGGGGACTGAACTGAACAAAGAAAAAGACCTTAAAACATATGGTTATTTTCTTACAATTATTTGAAGCCAACCTAATTGCAACTTTCTTCGATTATAAATCTATAATAAATATACATATATATATATATATTTGTATGCATGTTCGCATACATATATATACACAAATGTATATTCACTTGATATTCACTGCACTTTTATAGTCATAAATTCGCTGGCAATTCGATAAGAAAAAATAGCTGGGAGTGGCCCAAAAGAGGAGAAATTCCCTCGTGCCAGGTTTATCGAAAAACATTTTGTAGAAATCAAACTTACCATAAAAAGGCGTTGTAAGAAAACTTTGCTAAGCCTGAAACGAAAGAAAAAATGTATATTTAGATTACAAAAAGAGTTGAAAAATCTTCGAATCAAATAACATAAAAAATCATGTTCAGGTTCTTTTATTGCATTCATTGACTGAAAAAGAAATAAAAAAATCCAAGAAAATGTACCAGATACAACCTAAGAGCTGGCAACATTTAACAATGTAATTTAAAAGATTTCAATAGACTAAAAATCATCGGGCTTAATATAGTAAAATTTCTTAAAGAGGTTTTATTACCAACAATATAGTAAATATAACCCTTGTAATGCTGTCTTAAGAGCAACCCAATTCAGATAAATACCTACTGAATAATAATTGAAAATAATATTTAGAAACACAATTTTATTTTAGTAACATTGCAAATATTTCTCTTTAAAACGCATTCAATTTGCCTATGACAAACATATTTGCACGTAAAGTGACAGCCAAAATGGCCCAAAAAGCAACCTCATTACCAGGCAGTATACTGCACCTATGTATATACACACCCTATACACCCCCTCGTAATGTTTGGGAGGCAAAAACCCACACATAAAGTGCAGTCGATGTTTTAATCTTTTTCGTAAAAATTCTTCAGCCTCAGCCAGGCAGGACAGGGAACATTAAAAATAGTCATAGAACATTTTGCTAGTATTTCTTATTTATTTTTTGCTGTCAATTTGACAGCTCAAAAAGCAGAGAAACACTCAAAAAATGTATTGATATATACAAAATATGTAAAGAAATTATGCAGGCAGAGTAATAGAATGAGACATGGCATAATGTGTGTTATTGTTGTTGTTGCGATTGAAAGTGTGATAAACAAAGAAACGAGATTAAGAATGATTGAATATGTTGTCCAGGGGCTCATCTCAGCAATTAAAATTGATTAGGAGCTTTTTTTCTTTGCTCGTGTATCGTTTTGTATGCGTTGCCATTCTATTCTCTCAATAGATTCATCACTTTTGGCCGCAGGGCTAAGTTCTTGACAAATACGCAAGACATTAAATAAAATTTGAGTGTATTTTTACAGGGTGTGCAAAGGGTTTTATTGAATTTTCATTCAATAATAGATAGCATTTTCTTTTCATATATATTATATAATTGTATTGTCCTATTCTTATTCAGAGAAGAATATACAATTTCATCATCTTGCTTATTCTTTTTTATTATTTATTTATTATTTATTTTTTTTTTTTTTTTTGAGCATGAAGACCTCCTTGCACATTTGCTGTTTCAATTAAGCAAACTTGCTCATCATTTCGTTTTGCTGTGTGCGAAAATAAACATTTTTATTGGCCGCCTGGCGCCATGGCACAAGAAACGCTTCCGTGGATCACTTAAAATCTTGTATCTTTGTATCTCTTTGCGTTCTCAATTGCCATTCGACGAGGCTTATGTACATATATCTTGAAAGATTTGGCGAGTTAAAGCAATTTATTTCAATTGCCCAACGTTGCCGCAATAAATGCTAATAATTTTGCAATTAAGGCAGTCAAAAATAAATGCAACACACAAGAAGAACAAGTGATTAAAAGTTAGAATAGCTTAGGCACAAATGATGATGATTATGGTAGATCAAACGCAGCTAAATTCACAACTCAAAGGGTCTCTCTTTATACCCTCTTGTAGGGGAGGAAGCCTTTTGGGACCATTTGCATAATTGCCCATCAAGTTTAATGAAGCGTGCCGCGAACGACAATTTGCCACAGACAGAAAACTAAAGCCACCTACGAAGCAAGAAAGTGGGTAAAGGAAGGGGAGTGGCAAAATAGAGAAGAAATTATATTTTTTTATGTATTATTTTATAAATAGTATTGCTTTAATCTAAGATCTAAAAATTTGCCGCGTCTTTAAACAACTGAAGCGATAATAAATCTACATAAAAGTTAAGTAAAAACTTTATTGCCTTAGCCGGAACGTTTATCACAAGTGCCGACAATGGGAAAACTGCTTATCGTAGACAATCTTAAAATACTTTAACAACAAAAAACCCTACCCAGAACACTTACACATTCACTCACTCAGACTCGGCCCATTGTGACAACTTTCTAGCACTAACCCAGTTAAATTGTTCAATGACAGTTACAAAAAAAAAGTTAAGAGGCCTAGACCTTCAGCAAGATACAGATCCAGAGCGAGGGAAGGGAAGTGGAGTAGGAAACGTATACTTTATGGCATTTTGGGCAAACATACATGTATCTATAGTAAGTGTGTTCGGTCATGGCTTTGCTAACACTTTCTTTAAAAATACACATAAAGCTAACATTTCACCAGAAATATGTGCACTATAGAATACATATATATGTGTGTTTGTATGTAACGTAGCTAAATGAAAAGTTAATCAAAGAAGCGTAAAGAAATCGAGAATCAAGCAAGAATGAAATCGGAAAACTGCGTGACAGAATTACTAATTATCTTTGAGTAAACAAAAACAAACCGCAGACACAGACAGCAAAAGAACAACACAATGTGACAGCTTGAAAGTTACAAAAGAAGAAGGAGAAGAAGAGCAAGAAGAACAGCAAGTCAAAAACTAAATAAACCATTGCAAAGTCTGACAAATTTGTAAACAAAGAAACTCGCTGCAGACTATGTAAAACCTCGAGAAGAAGAAGAAAGAACAACATGAAATGTCAAGTGCAGTGCTGGAACTTCTTATATTATTTAGCTTTTTTATGGCGCCTTGCAATTAGCTTGGACTTTTTGCCTTCTCTGATAAGACCCAAGTTATTTATGAAGTCAGCCAAAATACGTAGCACTCAAGAAGTTAACTAAGTTTAAGTCAACTCAAAGTTAATAAGAACATTCCATAATTTTCGAAATCATTTATTGTCGTGATTGCAAACTGATTTCTTCAGTTAAACTCTTTTAACTGATTCATATATTATATAGGTATTCTCTATAGGCATTCCTCTAGAGACAACGCAATTCATTCTTGCATTGCACATTAAGCCATAAAATAAGAGCTTATCAATTGTTGTTGTGGGCTGAGACAATCTTATCGCGCTGATAGTTAGCACAAGTTCAAGTTCCGGCTAAAAGTTTTATGGCTGATAAAAACGGTACACTGAGGGAAATATCTTATATATTTAAGATTAATTATAGCCTGTTTTGAAGTAAAGTCTTTAATATTTCTATACTTTATCCTACACTGCAAAAATGTTTATGCAAATTTTAGACTGTTTTAAACCTTTGTGCTACGAACTTTTCTTTTACTGTAGCGACGCATATAAATAGTCGATGATGGTGTTGTTTAGACTTGACCAAAACGGAAATCGGCTATTAGCTGGAGAAGGCAACAGAAGGGCCACAGCTGTTGACATGTGCCGAGTGTAACGAACTGAGCACCAGTGTTGGAAAAGAGAGGGAGATAGAGCGCGAGCGAGAGAGATCAACTACTAATTGACAGACAAACACGACGCGAGACTGATATCTCCATAGGAGGATGAGTTGGTGCTGAGTTGGGGGCCTGATCAATGGCTGTTCATTCAATTTAGTGTGCAAAGCGTAAACTGATTGTGATCGACGGACAGAAATGGACAGACAGACGAACAGACAGAGGGACGGACAGGCAGACGGACAAACGGACGGACAGACAGACAAACTGACGCGAAGACTGACCACAGATGCAGGCCGTGCCGCTTACTGCGGTGCAGTGAACTTTTGCAGCCGAAGAGAGGCCAACAAACGCGCAACATGGCTAGCAGCAGCTGGAGAAAGAGATAGGGAGAGAGAGAAGAGAAAAGAGAGTGAGAGATAGGGAGAGAGCGTAGACTGGGGAACAAACAGCAGCAAAGACACGCATATGGTCAGCCATGGGTGGGGCAAGGGTAAAAAAGAAGACAAAGAGAAGCAAGAGGGAGCTGAGAAGAAAGAGCAGGGAAGACGGACAAAGAGGGGGCTCCAACTAATAACAAACAACCGGCTTTTTATGCCGCGCAGAGAGCGCCGCAGACTGTGGCGACTTTTGTTTACTTTGTAAGCGACCACGAGGAGATCGCCAGCAATTTTCCTCTTCGTCCTCTTCTTCTTGTTGTTACCCACAAAACTTGTTACTGTTGTTGTTGTTGTGGGGCATGCGCATAAGTCACTACACAAATTGCGCAAATTCCACTTACACACACACACACACACACACACACACACAGATGCTGCGCTGTCAGCAAATCGCATCTGTCGTCACTTTACAACACTGGCCCCGATCAACGCTTGAGGTGAAGGCCGCCACATCGCAACGTAAGCTGCAACAACTAACGACAACGACGCAAACTGGCTGTGCCACACACTCCACACACACACCACACACACTCTTGTTGCAGCATGGCGAATTCACAATAATGCGCATTTTATTAGACTCTTTTTGCCCCCTCCAGGCCACTCCACTGCACGCCCCCTTTGACACTCCCCCTTCCGCTGTGAGTGCATTTTCCGCTCCAACACGATTTTTATTTAAATTTTCCAAAGCGTTGCCCTTTTGCGATTTGTTGTTTGTCAAGTGTGTGTGAATGTGTGCGAGTGTGTGTGCGAGTGTGTGAGTATATTCCAGGAAGGAAATGTTTTTGCATCGCTCGAGGTGTTTGACGTGTGAGAGATTGTGGCATTGGCTTAGGGTTGTCAGGTTTCTCCTGCCCTAAGAAATTTGTGGAATTCCATTTTGAGCAAAAATAGCGCAAACTTCAGATTACCAGACAGACGAAATTGAATATTACAGGGGATTGGGCATGGCATAGTGATGTATAAATTAAAATTTGAGATTTGTTAGGTTTACTGTGGTAACCCTTTTACCCTTGCTCACCCACTGTGCTGTGTGTTGAAAGAGGCCTAAACCTACACTAAAGGCGCAATGTCTAATCAATGCTAGATTTATTACCAAGGAAAGTACAACCAGCTCGACAGTAAGATACCTTGCTCTTGATGCCGATAGACCAACCAAGCAATGAAGAATTCTTGCTTGAATTACATGTGAATAGATGACCGATCTTATTGAAACTTTAGAGTTTCGTTTATATTGTAATCAACAATGTGTATGCCAGAATTAAATCGGATTATCGAATATAAAAATCAAATTATCGATAAAAATAAAGAATACTCGATGTTTACAAGAAGTTTCAGAGAATTCTTTCTTAATTTTCATGACCGATCGAGTTGAAACATTGAAGATAGTTTCATATTATAATCAGCAACATGTATGCCAAAATCGAATCGAATAATCGAATATAAATATCAAAATATTGATAAAAATAAACGATCAAACGACCAATTTGTTGCTTTGCTGCGTAATGATACAACATCATCATCTTCCTCATCATGGACACACCATAAATCATCATCGTCTTGATCATTATTGCGTTTGATCTCTTGAATTTTTCATTTTCCAAACCGCGCATCTATCCACATGGCAAACAATTCAACTGCCATTTATTTTATTTATTACTGCCAAGGCGCCTCTCGTTGCGGGCCTCTTTGCGTGTTCGCTTTAAAACTGGCTTCATGGAAATAAAAGTGAAATTTTCACAGGAGGAGAAAATGATGCAAAATATCACGACGAAGTCGATGTAGTTGTTGTTGCTGTACACAAACGCCTTTCGCATTAGCTTGCTTTGCCACAATATAAACTTATATTATTCGAACGAAATGCATTGCATTTATTATTAATTAATTAATTAAATGAATCAATGAAAAGCTGGCCATGAACATTTTATAAATTTGCAGACAAATTGAGTAAATTGTGGGGAAAATTAATCTACATAAATGGTAAAAAAAAATATATATATTAATAATTATAATAATAATAAAATTTCTTTAACTTCTATCTAAAATATTCTATAGATTGATAGTTATATACGTTATTTATAATGCCCAAAAAGCACAATAAAAATGATTTACTGCCTTTTTAACACGCCTTTCCAATTCACAATTCCCCAAAACTAGAAATCCAAAATTAGCTATACCTCTGTCATACAGTGTCAACTATAATCGGTAATATGAGACCAAAGCTTATGGTCATATGGCTGTGGTTTTCGATTCAACAGGCGATCGGTCACTATAGACGTGGGGTAACACGAGCCCATTTATCAAAAATAAATAATACAAAAAGCTACGAAAAAATTCGACTGAAAAGTGTGCGACAGGCTCGAAAATTATGCGTTAATTAACGTGGAAACCGAAAGATCTTGAAGGTTGGACATGAACTGGGAGACAGAGAGGGAGACGCAGATAGATCTGGTTTAATACGCCTTACACATACATATAAACCGACTTTGACTTGTGACCCCAAACAGAGTTTGACCTTCACAGCGACGGCTGCTGAGGCCAACAGCAGCAACAAAACAACAACAAAATTGTAATTAGGCATCCCATAAAAATAAAGGGGGACCATAAAAAACAGATCGATCACAATGAATACGAATTGTAAATTGCATTTAATTCCCTTTTGCTTAATACGTACAGATAAGCAGCCATATAGAAATAAACAAAAATATATATAAAGTTCTATGAAATAAAATACGTAGCCCTTATCAAAATGCACGAAATGAAACGCTAATTGGAACAACATTGAGCAAACTCGCACGTTGAATACCCTGTTAAATAAACGATCAAAATGCATAAAGAATTCTCGCTCCAGTTCTAGTTCCAGTTCCACTGTAGTTTGCATTTTTTAGTGTTGCATAGTGCATTGCATTTGAAACATTCGCTCTAATTGTCTGAACAATGTTTACTGGACAAACAAACACTCTGGAGCAAAAGTCAACAAGAAATTTAATTGCTACAAAAAGGTAAACAAAGTTCACACAGAGTGCTTCTTCCTCTCCTCCCTAGAAGAGGAGGGCACCTGGAGAGCGCCTAGGGCGTTGTGCCGCTAAACAAATAAGACTGATAACGCCATAGACTATGGTATAGTCTGGCTATGACTGTCGCCTATCTGCTGCTGCCAACAACTGTTGACTTTAATCAAATAATACACTCCATATACGTATGCCCCGTTGCAGGGCACTTGAATTGCATTGAGGCGCAGCTGTAGTACTGTATAGGTGCAATCAGAGAGAGTCCGAGAGTTCTATATATTTGCATAACTGGGCCAGCTGAAATCAAGTTACGCCGCATTGTAGCATTTCATCATTTACTCCCGATAAGGATGCGGGCTCAAGGTGTAAATACATCATAGCGGAAATCAAGCAGCTGTAAATTTGTAACAGGATTCCAGACCCGCAGAGTGGCAATAAATTAATTTGCGACTCAATTACAAATATACGTTTAATGTGGAAACAAAGAGTCGTTCTTTGTGAGGCTACACAGTGTTGTTAATATAAACAAATTCACTCAATAAACTGTAAACAATATGTCACACGAGCTCTACGAACAGAAGATTCACCTAGTATATTTGTATTAAAATCTAACTTTTAACTTTCATTTCAATCAAAAAAGATATAAATTAACTTTTAACTTTTTAGAAGAATTTTCATTTAATTAATTTCTTTCTTTTTAACGTCTTTTAATATATTTAAATGTTTTTCGTACAAAATTCACTTCTTTGTCGATTGATATTATTTGACTTTAAATTAAAAAAAATTAAATAAATAAAATAATTACAATAAATTGAAAAAAATAAAATAAATTTAAAATTTAAAATACTAAAATATTTAAAACAAATAAAAATTTAAATAAATAAAAAAAATTAAGAAATAAAATAAATTAAAAAAATAATAAAATAAATGAAAATCAATTTAAATTAACATAAAATAAAACAAAACAAATCTTAAAGTGTTAAATTTTAAACTAATCCAGGCTCACCTCATAAATCACCTGGTACTTTATCACGCTCACTTTGCTACGCCTTGCGCTTTGGCGCTTTTTATCTTGTGCACATTATCTTGACAGCCTTTTTAACGCTATATCTGGCTTCCTTTTTCACTTCTAACCTCAATATTAGCCATGCAGCGTGCATTAAAAATTTAGCGAAAACCTAACGAGCTGCCACTCCGTGCACACACACACAACTTGTCGCACTGAGTCGGCACAAAACACTGGGCCGAAAATGTAGAAACTGTAACTGAAACTGAGCCGAGACCAGGAGGCAGAACTGATAAGCCGCCCACACGCATTAGCAGGGTATGGCAAAAGGATGCGAACGCAACCATTTTGCATGCCAAAAACTTCGGCTAACCCATTTTAAAGCGAGAGAGCCGCACATAAAGCATGATGCAGCTTGCATACATAACGTTTATATACCCTACGTGCGTTTATATAACACACACATACATAAATATGTATATGTGTATATGTAGGTTCTATATAATATGGGTCACAAGCTGACGACTTTGCAAAGAAAACTTTGCTGCACTCGTTATCCTTCGGGAGCCAACACACCCCAGTTTGAGGCACGACTCCCTCTCCCACTTTCCCACTCTCACGCTACTGCCCTGGCAACAGCTGTTGCAGCAGACACTTAACAGCGCTCTGTTAAGCTGTTGAGGCAGGTACATTATGTATCTGTAGCTGTAAATGCACATGTATCTGTATCTGCAAATGTATCTATACTCTCATTTATATCGGTCAACATTCTTGCGCTTTTCATGCTATACAACACGCCTGTCTGCGAATATTTATGTGTACATATGTACGTATGTATGTTTCATAATTAATGTAATGAATTTCTCATGGGGTCAAAAAGTTTTCCCTCGCATGCGAAATTGTGTTTTCAAGCTGATAAGTAAATTGCAAATGCTTTCAGTTTTCAATTAGTGAGCAGGGGAAATCCTTTAGGAAATTGAAATCACATAACAGGGAGGGGTAAATGAAAATGTTTAGATTGTTGTTGCTGATGTTGGGATTTTCCAATTAAATAAATAAGTTTTATAGATGTAATGGGGATGATTAAATGTGCTGAGGTTTGCAAGAGGAAAAGCATAGCAATATTTGCTCTTTTTAGTATTTATAAAATTTTCCAGAAATATATAAGCTTAGCCCCAGCTTAATATATTGTTATAATACTGAAAATCTATAAATACTCTGCTTCTAATACGTATGTATGCATATATCAGTTTCAGTAGACTCGACTAATACTACTTCTTGGAAGTGCAACGGAAATCTGTAGC
This sequence comes from Zaprionus ghesquierei, assembly GCA_018904095.1. NCBI lineage: Eukaryota > Metazoa > Arthropoda > Insecta > Diptera > Drosophilidae > Zaprionus > Zaprionus ghesquierei. The sequence continues at coordinate 2,796,112 of JAEIGP010000676.1, forward strand.
AATTAATTAAACACTCTAATTCCTTCACGAAAATACATAGATTAAAAATGGTTTAGTAATCAACAGATGCAGCTCCATTCGCTAGTCTCAGGGCCCCTAAAAGACTAATCGTGCTTTAATAATAAGCTGACAGATAAGGCCCTGCATTTTAATTATACAAAGAAACAAACCGAAAACGAACTTGTAAATTAAATGCCGCAACAGACGCCGGTAGCGCCCCCAGATTCGATAGGAACGAGAGATACAAAATTCGAACCCAAAATGAACCAAATAGTTAGCGTATTAAATCAAACAAAAGCCAGAAATCCTAATGACAGCCGATAGGGATAGATTGCTAGCTGCTGCCTTGCTCACACTTTAAGCCTCTTGCGTAGCTACTTTAGGCCCAGTTGAGAGTCACAGCGGAGTTTAAATAGAAATCACCCCCTGCGGCATTTCCGTTCATGTTTCATTCACCGAGTGAGGGCGACTACGACTCGAAACTAATCCCAGGCAAGTGCATTTTCATTTTCCATTTTTCCAGTCTGCGTGTGCGTGTGAAAAATGAAAATGCCTCTATAAAACAGGTAAGTTAATAAGCGAACTCAGCGCGACTGCGACTACACAGGTAAAAAAAACATGAAAAAACAAAGCAAACTTTCCTTAAATCAGAGAGAGTAAAATCTAGACTTTGATTTGGGTTTTCAGCTGCATAGACTATATAGTATTTAATGCACATTTATTGCAATTTGTAACCACTGTAATCAACGATTTGTCACCAGTTACACTTGTATTTCTCCCTGTGTATATTGTCGTGTCGGGTGCGGCGCAGTGGCTCATTCTGAAACAAAAGCATTTCACTAAATTGTCGGCATTGTTTTGGTACCTGGTTGGGATCTGGTGACCATGTCGGCGACAGCAAAAACAACAGACAAAAAAGAGAAAAAAGCCAACAAAAACAATTCGTTTCACGCTACCGACGCTGTCTCATGGCCAAGTTAAAGAGAGACAGGGAGACCAAACCAGGCTAGAAGTACTCAGTCGAACCACCTGTCGAGGGGTCCGTGTCCCTGTTCCTATGAACATATTGTACTAAAATAATTGCACAAGTGTTACTCGGACACAGACAGACAGTCAGACTGGGCCACAGCAACTGGTTCCATGCAAGAATGAGCGAGATAGCGAGAGAAGAAGAGGGGGAATGGGATAAAGAAATACACGTATGGGTGGTAAATTTCATTACGAATTGTCGCAGCTGGGCGCAGCTGCTTTATATTTGGAATAAAGAGTTCTGTGTGGTCGCCCGAACGACTGTTGAAACTTGTACTTGGAGTGCCGGATTTGTATTATGTAACCAGCGACCGATGGGAATTATGACTAGGCAAAAAAAATACATACATAGTATATGGGTGAACAATTGTCATGACAAGCGTTTAGACTGTAGAACAAAGAGTGCGTAACCAATTTCGTTTGACTTGAGATTAAACAATAGCTAGCAAAGAGGGTAGACTACTAAATATAAATAGATAAGTTTCTATGCAGAAAAGCTCATTAAAACTTTAATGCATTCAAAAATTTACTTATTAAATATTATAAACAAATTTATTAATATTTATTTCTGTATCAGTATCACTTTAATTAAAGTCAAATACAAAAGGTCTCACTTTATTTCCAGTAATTCCTGTTCTAATTTATCTTCCCTATTTATTACGCACTCACTCAAGAAATAAGTTACATTTTAAAACTTAAATACCCCCTCAAGAGTATTAACAATTTAAATAGACAATTATGCAGACTTTCAACAATATTGTGAAGCCGAATAAAATGTTTTGTAAAAACGAAAATGAAATGTAGCTGGCGCAGAGTGTGCACACTTTACATGCAAATTACACTCACACACACACATAGATATATACATATATTGTATATGTAAGCGTATGTAATTCTGATTACCTCAGTGTGTTTGCTGAGCTGGCCAAAAGCAGTAAGCAGGCGACTCCAAATGGCCCCAAACAGGCATTGCAAACACTTTCGGCCACAAGCGGCGGCAGCAACAACTCAAAATGGCCATAAAAAATAAGGGGAGAAAAAAATTGAAAATTTCAACTTTGGAAATTATGCGGCAAACAAGTTTCCAAGCATGCAGTTCCCTCCCCCCTCCCTTCACTTGGGGACAACAACTGCAAGTAGGAGAGCAGGGAGTGAGGGGGAGGGGCTGCCGCAAGGCGGCGCCAAATTTCACGTAGCAATTGAAATTGCAACTCGTCGTCGTCGTATCGCGCTGCATAACTCCGGTAGCCAAACCGGGAGGAGGCCGCCCTAAAGAGTTTTCCAGCTACAGCTGCGCCTACACTGCACTACATAATAGCTGGACGACACACACACACACACAAGAGACACGTATTATTTGTCTCTCATTAAGAAGTGGCTTCCGCCTTGGGGCGCGCAAAATTATAAAGATGGGAGAAAACACAGAGAGAGGAGGGAAAAAAGAAAACAATAAGCAAAACAGCAGAAAAGCATAAAAAAGCTAAAAAAAAAGAGACAAGAAAACTCAGCGAAGAGAGGCAAGCGTGAGAGAGAAAAAGGGGAGAGAGCTGCGGAACAAAAAAGTGAATTGATTTTCATGTGTGGCGGAAAAATGTGTGTGTGTTTTGCTTTGGGAAATACTTTTGGATAATTGTGTAATGCTTCCCTACCCCTACCCCTACCCATGCCAAGCATGACCCCTTCTTCTGCCAGAGCAAACACAACCGTCAAGCAATTGTTAAGAGTGGAAAAGGTAGCTAAAGAAAAGCTAAAAACATTGCCAACTGTCAGCTGTCAGCTGCAGGCGGGAGCGATTTATTGTTGTTCTTATTGTGGGTGGAAAGGAATGGTAGAGGTTGAAAAAAAAAACACACACCCAAAACTAATTGAAAGAACATAGAGTCTAGCAATTAGCTTACAATGTGGACCTAAGCCAGTACTGCCAACTTTTCCTAAAGCAAAAAATCTGAACTTAACGAAAGGCAATTAAAATAGAAATTTATTAAACTTAACGAAAGCTAAGAGGCACATTGACGGCAAAAAGTCTAAATGTCATTAAAAAGTGTGTACACACTGTGCGCAAATAGGCAAACTAATTAGCAATTTTCTAGCTAGTTTATTTGATATCAAATTAAAGCAATGCACTATTAACAAAAACAACAATAATATAATCAATAACATAAGTAATAATAATAATACTAACAGATTCATGTCAAAGACGGAACTTTGTGTTAGGTTACGTGCGACTGTAACTCTAGACCACACGCTTGGCTCGGCCCAAGCCTTTCTCTACAGATCGACGCCCTTTGTCAGTTGTCACTGAACAATTGTCACCCTGGCCGAATTGTTGTTGTTGCTGTTGTCGCTTGCAGTTTGCTGTTGCGAAAGTTGCCAGCTCCAAAAGCAAATCAAGCATGAAGCATTTGACTTGTTGTAATAATAAACCGAAGCGAAAAAAAAAATAAAAACAAAAACAAAAGAAATATGCGTCGCCCTGGCGCACAACTAGGCGGCGGCGGCGGCGGCGGCGGCAACCCTGCCGCAGCTGCATTCCGCAATTGCAATCAAATCAACTTTCCAATGATGCAGTTTTTTTTTCTTGCGTTTTCGATTATAATTTAGCTATTTTTTGTATAGTTTATTTTTTGAGTTGTGATTACCTTATTAGCTACAAAAAAACCTGTTCACAACGCGTTGGATGATCATGGGATGATCATATCGAAAATTAATGATCGTTCGCTTAAATGCAACCAGGTATGCGAGTTAGAGGGTATTTACTATTTGTGTGCAAAGTGAAAATATTTTTATGTAAATAGCTGAATAGAAAAACAAAACAAGCGTCGACATTTGCCTTATAAAAACGTGTCAAATTAGAACGTGCAATCTAAATTTTTAAAGTTATCTATAGAAAAGCGCTAAGATAATATCAAACAGGGATATTTATTCAACTTATCATAAAACAAAAGAAAGAACAAGAAGATGGTCAGCAAAGCTAATGAAATTGAGGAAAAAACAACGACCAATACGTCCCCACACTCCGTGGGTTACTATGCCTTAATAATTGCCTGTGGAATTTTTTTGGTTGGGTTATTTCTTTTTGTTTGCTTTTACCTAGCGTTTGGCGGAGGATAAATACATAGATCTAAATAAAGAGTATAACTCTTAGGTGGAGGAATTAAAAGAAGAATTTTCAAATATTGCTTAAAGCTGAAATTCTGAATTTTTTGGAAATCGAGGTTACAACTTTTTTTGCATTTCATTTTGGATTTTTTAACCCTTTCTTGTTAAAGCAAAAATATGAATTTTAAAATTTTTTGAAAATAAAAAACAGCTATTTTTTCTTAGAATAGTTGACAATACTGCACTTGCTGGATGTAAATTAAGTGGTAAAGTTATATGTTCATATATTGATTTAATTAGCATTTAAATTGATACTGGTATGATTTGGACTTAGACATTTTATATATAATACGATATAATTGGTTTCATTGCACTTTCGTGAAAAAGAGCTCAAGTCGGCAAATTGAAAAACTTAACGAAACTTACCATGCAAATGTGAAACTCTTAAGCTTTCAGTAGGTTTTGTTGTTGTTGCTTTATGATCTTTAGCTTTGCTGTCTTAGTATAATTAGTCCAATTCGATTTTATGTTGTGCGTCAGTAAATTTGAAAATTTTGAATAATATCTAATTTTTGTTGTTGATGATGTTGATTACGCTCTATACGTAAATTTATGTGCACAAAAATGAGATGTATTAGAAAGAACGTACACAAACACACACACACACACAGATGAGAAAACAACATGCACACACAGGTACAAACACGTTCCTAAGCCGTTATGCATATGTGTGTGTGTGAATGTTGTGCTGCCAGTGTGTGTGTGTGCGCGATTAGAACCGTTGTTGTTGTATGGCTATGGCTGCTGCCTTAACTGTCGTCGTCGTCGACGTCTTGAGCTGTTGTTATTTTTGTTATTGTTGTTGTTGCTGTTCTAAACAGGTATTAGATGAGAACGAGGTTATATGTAACTCAAGCAGAAGAGGAGGCACACACACACACACAATTAACAAATGTAACATTTTGTCGTTTCACATATGCAACAATTGCAGTGAGATTTTTAAATAATTATAATTATTCACACATTAAGCGAGTTAAAATAAGGTATACAACGGAACAAGCACACACACACGCACACACAGCATGCACTCACACAGAGAAAAGCACGCACGCACGCACTCAACCAAACATCCAAAAACAACACTCTCTCACACTCACACACACACACGTAAAACACGGCGCGCTAAATCCACGAATTTTCCTCTGCAACAGCAGCAACACAGGTGTGTTTTATTATTATTAATAAAAGTGTATGTATTTATGTACGTGTGCACTGCAAAAATAATAATAAACATCAATTCCAGAGTGTGTATGTCTGGCAGCCGGGCAGAAGTAAGTGGCGCACGAATTTAATTTATAAATAGATTTTATATTCATTTACGCTTTTGTTTCTTACATTTATCTGTATAGACACACACATTATTTGTTGTGTATATATCAACAATACATATTCGAAATCATCACTTTTCTAAGCTTTCAAACTTCGCAAACCGCACAACCGACGAACCGACGACCGCACGCTTCGACGACAAGTTTTACAATAACAAACGAAATAACAGCGAGCTGTTAAGGTACGAGAGTAAACAACAGCAGCTAGAAATAACATTAATTGTCTCTGCTCTTTTGCAGCTTTTGTTTTGTTAGCAGCGCGAGCAAATGCCGTTATTGGGCGATTTCTGAAAAAGCCCATTTACTTATTTTTTTAAGTTAATAAAACATTCATAAACATAAAATGTAAATGTTTTGTTTAAATACGTATTAAAAATACGTTAACTTGGCCTTAAATTCGTTTACAGTGCTCAAAAGAACTGTTATGTTAAACGAAGCTAGTTCAACTGTTAGCCATTAGCTCCGAACTCATTAATGTTAACTACATACAGTGCTGCCAACTTGTGAGAAACTTAGGCTCTAAAAACAAGGCCAAACAGCTGAGCGTCTAAGCTCGAAAGCTTTTATTGTTTATTTATGCGTATTTGACTAAATGTATCAATTAAAATAGGGAGTAATTAATTATATCATAATATCTGATAAATCTCATCAAATTACATATAGAGATTCATTATAAAAATATCCAAATGGTTAATTATTTAATCCTTTAGCGCCCGCAAGTCCGGATAGAGTGCGCCAGCGTTTATATAATGAGATTCAGGTTTACGCAAATCGCGTTTGTAGTCGATGACAACAGCTTCCCCAGTTTTCTTGACCAGCTTCTTGGCCAAACCCTTGGGCGTTATATAGTTAACATTTTGGCTTATAACAAATGCATTACCCACTGTATCAAAAGTGCCGCAAGCCAAATTTCCCGCCGGAGCGCCATATCTGATGAGAAAAAACAAAAAAGAAAAGTCTTGCAGTGAAAAAACAAAGAAGCTAACTATATTCTCACTTGTGCTCGATGATCTTAACGGAGTTCTGGCTGAGATGTGTGCCCAAAATCTTGGCCGACGTTTCGAGACCATCGAAGACCGTAGTGAAACCCTCAACAGCGCCGGCAGCAATAGTCATGGCGCCCTCTATAGCACTATCCGCCTGGGTACTGTCATAGCCCACACGCTGCAGCAGCTTGGAACCCTGTGTCTGGACATGCGGTGCCAGGTAACCGCCGACGGCAACGGCAGCTGTGCCCACCTTGCCGGCAATCCAACCGGTTACGCCGGCTGCCGCATTGGTAACCTTCTGGGCCACCTCCACACTCGTCTGCACCGACGCAGGCACCTGAGCCGGTGCATCCGGGGCAGCTGGTGTTATTTTCGACATCAAATAAGGTGTCGAACGCATCATTAGGCCACCAGTTTTCTCCGCACCCTTCACCAGATTACGGGCTATGAAATCCGCTGCACACACAATGTGTCTGGATACTTGCTCCGAACTGGAGCCTGGTGCCGCAGCACGTTGTGTGCGCGGCGATTGTAGCTCCTCCACTTTGTCCGCCAGCACAGCCTCGAGCAAATCGAGAAAGAATTGTTGTAAATCGGCATATTGCTCCTCCTCGGTTTCCCCGGCGCTTGTGCTCAGCGGACGTTGTGCCTTCACTAGCATCAGGCCAAAGGCATTGCCTGGTTGCTGGCATTCCATGTCAGGCAAAATAATGGCGTCATATTCGGTGCGATAGCAAGTCGATACGTTGGGTATCAAAGGATATAGCCAGATCGTCTGACCGGAATCTGGTGCACTAGCCTGCTCCTGCTGCTGCTGTGCCATGTCACATTGTATGAAGTAAGTTCCATTTAGATAACTCCATTTGCCGCCCACTGTGCACATAATTAGGGACATTTTCGTATTGCCCGACACAGTGTGCACCTGCCCGCTCGCTTCAATTCTGTAGAGCTTGACTTGCGCCTGGAATAATTCATCTAGCTGCGCCGAAGCCTCCGTGCTGGCCAGAAGTTCACGCATTCCGTTTGCCAGCTCCCTGTAGGTCTTCGGGCGACCTGCTCCGCTGCCATTGGCAATGTCATAGAATGTAGATGGGTTCTCGGCGAGCAATGGTCTTTTGCTCGGGGATTGACCGTCGATCTGCTCCTCTTGCGCCTCAACAGCGCCCTCATCAATTAGCGATACTTTGGCGCGCAGCACCTTAAGGCGATAGCCAACCTCGGTCTTAGCGCTCTTTAGTCTCTGGATAAGCGCACACGCATCATTCCACTCCATCTCCACTGGCTCAATGTCATCCGGCAACCCAACGGGAATGGCAAATGTAGCCTCAATTTTCTGCACCGCTTCTTCATAGGCCTTTATGGCGGCCACCTGCTCCTCCGCTTCCTCATGCTCAATAGCCTGCTCCACCTGACGCATGGACGCCTTGTATGACTCCTTGATGCTGTCGTAGGCCGCCAAGAACTCTGTTTCGGTCGACATGGCACTAAGAAACTGTAAGGGAAAGGAAGGTGAGAGAGATAAACATAAAGCATAAATTATAGAAATTTTTATTATTCGTAATAAATATTGAATTAAAGATTTAATTAAAAACCCACGTCCTGATAGAGCTCCATGTTGCGCTTGCACTGAGTGAACAGCCAAAACTGTCTACATTACGCATTTGGTTTGTGCGTCAGCAGCAACATTGACGCCATCCCAACATAGCATCATGAAATTGCATTACCCACCCCACTGTAGCCGCCTTATTTCATCCACCCACCCACTTGTTGGTCTCAGCTTACAACGCTTCTTTCTGCTCCTCTTCGCCCTCGTCAATGACTCCCTTTCCACTCCCCCTTTTCGCCTAACACCCAAAACGGAAGCTGACTAATCATACGATTTGCGTCGGTTTTGCCCCTTGCATTATCTTCTCTTTCTATAAATATTTCTCTTTGCACTTTGATTTCACAACAAATACACTATACCTGCCCTTACCTTTTCAATTGGGACGCGTGCAGCTGCTGTTTTATTTTACACTTGTCTTCTTTTTCTATTAATTACATTGTCCAATTTGATTATGGTTTTCTTGCTTGTTGCCGCAAGAAAATACAATTTTCTTTTAACAGCGCGTTCCGTTTTGTTTTGATTGTTGTTGTTTTTACACTAGGTCGCTGTTATCTTTACACTAGACCATTCCTAGACCTGCAACCTCTGCTATTAACAGCTGTTATGTTACATGCTCTCATGAGACGTTGCTTAACACTGCTTTAAAGCTGTTTTTATAAATTCAGAACAAAAGGCAAGATAATTTAATTTAAAATATACCGAAAACTGGATCAATCAATCTTTTGTGAATTGGTAATTGTTGTTTTAGAAAAAAAATATTTTAGCAGACAAAATCTTCACTTCTCCTGTTGATACCGTAATTGTGAATTTTGAAATATTTTAGCAGACAAAATCCTTATCAGCTGTTCTCCTGTAGATACCGTCAATGCCTAGAAGTAGGCAACACAATATTTACAGTTTTAATTCATGCGGGCTTCGAATCACGATAGTTGAGTGCGCGGAACAGAGCAGAAAGTTTTTCCACTAAGGACCTTTAAAAACAGCCAGTTTTGACGGGAAAAAGCTGACTTGACAACACACAATTGTTTTAAAAATTGCGCTATTTGTGGCCCAGCCGATAAGATTTAGCCCCGCTCGAAACCAAAACAATGCAGTTTCAGAAAAGTATAAGCTTGATTTATTTAAATTATATTTATTCAATCACACTCAACATAGCAAACGAAATTAATGCTGTATTTAGTTTGTTTCTTTCCTTTTGATGATATCATTAATGTTGTTTCCAATTTTGTTTTACCACTATTCTTTTTTTCAAATATTTTATCAGCTAGTAGAAATCGTTTGGTAGTCAATATAGACAAAAAATAAGAAAGAAAATTTTCTATAAATGATATTAGTTAACGCTATAGCTATTGCAATTTTAATGTTAAAGTTTCACTTTTATTTAATAAGTAGAAAAACTGATTATATTAACCGATAAGATTTTGCAACGATACGAGCTCCGACACGCTCACAAAATGGGAGAAGAAGAAAGAATTAAACAAAGAAAACAAATTGTATAGGCAATGATAAAAGGGCCTGGCCGTAAGTCGTTCCTCTTCAATTAATATTTATGTTAAATATGCCTAATTTGCTGGAAAACAATGCGGCGGCGGCGGCGTCGGCTGATAGAACGTAATACATAGCAAGTGTTCCTTGTGTTTTTTTTTTCTTTGAAAATTACAACTATGTATTTATGTTGTGAAAATTAATAATATTAATATTTTTAATATTAGCATTTATGTATATTTATATGTATAAATTATAGTTACAGCTACAGCTTAAACTGAATTTTGGAGTGTTTTAGTGTTATTTGCTTTTCATTCATTCATTCATCATCCGATCCCATCCAGACGTCGTTGGACTCTTAATGCGATACGATACGATATATTTGATTTATATGTATATATATAAAACTTCAGTTTAAACTGCAGTTAACTACAGCCGGATGTTGATGTTGCGATTCTTGTTGGTGTTGTTGTTGTTGTTGTTGGTGATGGTGTTCTACTCCCACTTGTTTTATTGTTGTTTTTGCTGTTGTTGATTTCATGCATAAATGACGAATTGCTTGTGGCTGTGGTTTAAAAAGTAACATCTTATGCCCTTGTTGTAGTTGTTGTAATTGTTGTTGTTGCTGCTGATCTTACTGCTGTTCTGGCTGTTGTTGCGGGGGGCTGCTGCTGCTGCTTGGGGCGGTCACTGACAGCACTGTTTGCGTACATCGGCTGTAACAGTCGGCTTCACATCGATGGGCTCCACATTCGAGGGACGAATAACATCACCTTCGGGCGGGTCTCTGATTTGTTTCTGCGAAACAATGCGATAGATCTCTGCAAAAAGAAAAACCATTCATTTTTTAATAATATATTGTATATACATATTTTATAATCTAGCAGACCTACCTGTGAGTATATTTTGGAATGCGGTTTCAACGTTCGTCGAGTCGAGGGCCGATGTTTCTATGAAACTCAAACCATTGCGCTCCGCGAACAACCTCGCCTCATCCGTCGGCACCGAACGCAAATGTCTCAAATCGGACTTATTACCCACCAACATAATGACAATATTCTGATCGGCATGATCGCGCAACTCCCGCAGCCATCGCTCAACATTTTCGTATGTCAAATGCTTGGCAATGTCGTAGACAAGCAGTGCTCCGACAGCACCACGATAATATGCAGAGGTAATGGCCCGATACCGCTCCTGCCCGGCCGTATCCCATATTTGCGCCTTAATTGTTTTACCATCGACCTAGTTAAAAGTGAAAAAAAAAATATTAATAATTCACAATTCCGGGAATTATGCACAGTTTTGGTTGTCAAGTCGAATTGTTGCACTTTATCAGTCCATATGGGAACCAATCCGCCGCAGGAGTTGGGCCCATACTCACCTCTATGCTGCGCGTTGCAAACTCCACGCCAATTGTCGACTTGGACTCTAAATTGAATTCATTGCGCGTGAAACGTGACAGCAGATTACTTTTACCTACGCCAGAGTCACCGATAAGCACAACTGCAAAGAAACATATTCAGAAAGGCATTAGAAACTGTCTACGAATATATGATATAATATGAAATATATGTGCTGTTTATATGTATATAGGCTTGACTCTTGTCTAGCAGTTGCATAATTGGGGCACCGCCTGCGACTGAATGCGGCTTGTGCCTTGGGTGTGTGTTCTTCTCTCTGTCAGTTATTGGCAAAATGAGAGAAGGGAGCAGCATGCCTCAAGGTCAGCAGGCGCAAAAAATTGGCTCATGCTATGCTTTTGGGGAGAAATTTAGTGCGATGACAGCCATAAAAACGAACGTTTTATGGACATAGGAACACGAACTTGCAACAAATTATGGCCTATATAGAAATTTAAAATATTTATGTAATGAGCGACATGATTATGTTTCTAAAAAAAATTTTAATTAATTGCACTCTTTTTGATAATGTTATGTTTATTGACCTGTTATAACCCACCCTCACTCTGTAATCAATTTGAATGCAAGAAAAAATTCCTTCCATTTCATATCAGTTGGCTGGCTGTTATATTATCACCTCTGTTAGTTTTACTTTTTGACACCTTTTTGGGTTTGTTTATCAGGCATGCGACAATATAACGATAGCTCTTTCGCTCTCTCTCTCTCTCTCTCTGACAGAGTTATCAGCTTTGCGTTTGATTGCTTGACAGCAGCTTGCGTATAACGTGTGAACGTGAATCATTACGTAGTTCTCTCTCGTCTCTAAATTCCTTAACGATCTTATTATGTTCTATTTACAAATTACACCTAATTCTAGCGGAAGTGGTTTGTCTTAGGTCTTGCCTCCTCTCTTTATATAATATATATATATATATATGCTTAACATTAACTGTCGAACAGTGAATTATACAACTTGAATTCTTGTCATTTTTTTTTGCTTAGTGATTAAGCACGCTTATCGTTTTGCCTTTTGAGTCACATTCTCCCCAAATATGACGATTTCATGGCTTGCATACATATTTTAGTTCAATTGAAGCGAGATTCCATCACAGAAATTAAAGTTTCCGCCGATAACCCGTCTGAGATTCATTTCTATTACAAACACACATAACACAAACGCGCAGATATACAATACAAAATGAATCAACGGAGCTGGGCTTGGGTGGAAATCTTAAAGCGCAATAATTTATACAAAGAAGCGCTCTCGCATGCAAACGAGAGAACAAAGAGAAAATTGAGAATTGGTGACCCCAAAATACCTCTAAACTCAACTACAAATACAACAACAACATACTTGAGACTCTGACTGACAAACAAAGAAACTATGTACAGAGACCTAAATGTGGGGCGGTGGGAAATTCTTGTGTGCCCGCATTGGGGTTGAAAAATATTGAATTTGTGGATCATGTTCAAAAAAATATCTGATCTTGCTGCACTGTGCAAACGAGGGCTGAAGTTGCTGTAATGACAACAACAAGTTGTAGTGCTCATTATGAGAGAGTGAGCAAATGAGAGAGAGAGCGCGGCAGTGAGAGTAAGCGAGTGCTACAGCAGAGAGCAATAACGGACAACAACAACAACAGCTAAACGAAATAAACATATGCAAAAGAAATTGAAAAAACTTCTATTTCTACGTCGATATAAAGATATAGATGAGTGTAAAAATAACAGCTACACACATAAGTAACCCCTGCTAATATCAATAATAATATTAATGACTGTAAATCTAATCTGAGTAACAACCAAAACCGCTTGCTTATATCATGAATTATTATTACGATTTATGCAACGTGTCACGCTGGCTGCTGTTGCTGGCAAAAGAAAGAACGGCAATGGGAACGCAATGACAAAACTGACGGCAGTTAACGGCAAAGTAGTTACGCGTGTGATGGCACTTTGAGGGGCGGGGTGCATGTAGGAGGCCAAAGACGCCTAACCAGAGAGTAGAAGAGAGAGAGAGAGAGAAAGAGAGCAAGCGAGGGAGCGAAAGCCGGAGCCAGAGTGAAAAGGGCAAACGGGCAAACGGGCAGCTACACAGCAACAACAACAATGCGAATGCGAATGCGAATGCAGCAATACAGCGCCAGGGGGCGTATTTGGTGATATTTTAAATAGTTAAAAAATCATATGGGTTTTTGGTGAAAACATATGTGCATAATTACAAATGTTTATGAGTATGTGTGTGTACGTAGTATGTCTCGACTATGTCTGCATTTGTTATTCCAATTAGTTTCAATTAGTGGCATTGAACCACTGCGTCATTATGGCCGCCACCGCCGCATCAGCAGTGAAATTGAAATCGCCAGCGAACGAACGGTGGCCATAGATTGCTCCTGCTGCTGCTCAAAGTTCCCATGTTGCACAAGCCCGTTACTTCGTCACCGGCTAGCCCATAATTAATTGCTACACACACGAATTCGTAAAGTCATGTTCATAATTTACCTTTGAAAAGATAATCGTATTCGTCTTCCCTTGCACCCATTTTTGTTGTGTTTTTTTAATGTTGTGCTCCTCCTGGTGCTTCAACCGATTGGGATTCGTGTGTGTGTGTGTGTCTGTGTGTCCGTGTAATGTAAAATCCAATAATCCTTGCGCGCCGCTGTTTCTTTATGCGTTTTCTTTTTGTTCGTGTATTTTGCTCTCACACTTTGTACACTTTGTATTTGTAGTTGTAGTCGGGACAATATAAAGAAAAGAAAGAATTTGATCAATTTAATGGGAGTATAGGCGTTGTTTTAACACTTTTACATGCTTCACGCAGGGCACCCTTTCACTAACAAATAGTGTCAGAAAAATTTGCCACTTTCGATGGCTTTTTATTGCATTTATTTATAATTTTCTTTCTCGCGACACACACTCACTTAGACTTAGTCACTCCCAATATATTCAACGAAGCGAAGTTGGCTGCGGCATGTATGGCAATTCGAGTGACAGCGAAAAGTACTCGATACTTCGAGATACACTCATGAACGCCATGTTGATGACGTCAACGTTGACTATTGCCGTTAAAAATTAAAAAACCGAAGAGTTCAAATATCAATAAGCAAGTTAATTAAACAAATTTCTATTATAAATGCGTATAAAATTTGTGTTTTTAATTCCTATATAAAGCAAACGTATAAAATCAATAGTTTAAGTATATACTGCAATTAATACTAATGGTAGCTTTTTGTTCTGCTAATGAATATAAACTTTTGATCTTAATGTACTTATAGCACTTTGAAATACGTTTTAAAGTCGCGCACGCTGCAATGCTATCGCCGGATAGATAAGTAAAATGCCGCCAACGATATAGGTGATTTTTGAGCCCACACACCAAAAGGCTGTAAAAGAAATTAACGAAATGTTCAATGAAACTTGTTATATTTTAATGCAATATTAGTTTAACTTACCTATAGATCCCACAACTGGACCTAGAGCACGTGCCAGAGCACCCAATGACCGGAAGATGCCTAATACCGAACCCTTTTGATCATCGTTGCCATACTTGGACACCAAGGTGGTCAGACAGGTGACAGCAAACGCTGTAGAGATTGCGAATAATATCATGCCGGCATAGAGCATCGCACTGCTCTCGGCCAGGCCAACGAGTATAAATGCTGGTACTATTAAATACAGACTAAATATAGCATAGCTTTTGATCTTCGCCTCGGGGAGACGACGAACCACCGAGCCCTGCAGTAGTGTCATCACGAGACCCGTTGTTAAAAACATTCTGGCCTGGTCCATAGAGGTGTAACCGAATTTATGATACATTAAAAATGTTACGGTGAATTCCAAGCCCGAGTAAAGGAATAAATAGAGAAAGTAAATGGCTCCAATTTTACGCAGAGCGTGGATATCCTTTCTTCCCACATTTTTGATGGCAGCAAATCTGTAAAATAAATTTAAAAAGAGTTAGTTTAGTAAATGGAGTATTTAGGAATATGTGATATGCCGATCTTATTCGGCTTATTTACAGCTTGCAAGAGGATATAAAGACATCTGTGAGTTGCAAGTGTTTTATCAAATTTATTATACCCTCTGCAAGGGTATAAATTTCTAAATAAATTTGGAAACACAAGTATTTAGTTTCGATTAAGTTCCATGCGATTAAAGCATTAAACTAGCACAATGGTTAGATTATGTTAACGCACTTGAGAAATCGTTAGTCATAGCATATGTACAACTAAGTTTCCTCTTTGGCAAAGCAAAGAACCACGCTCACTGATAAGACCAAATCAAACGAATCCACAACAGAAACGTGCCAACATGCCGGCAAGATAGCGTCAAAAGCAACCAAAGATACAACAATAACAACAAACGACTTCAAACCTGTTGGACTTCAGCGTAAACAATAGCTTACAAAGTCACATGACTGGTTTGCCGGATACGCTAATTAAATCTAGAAGACACTCACCTAAATATAGACGAGACGTTAAGCAGTTGCAATCCGTAAGACAGGGCCGATGAAATTTCACGAGCGCGTTTCTCCTGCAAATGAAAGAGAAATTTATTTCAGGCATATATAAATCTGAGTCTTGCGGAGACGCACCTTGGGCAGGGTTTCACGCAAACAGAAGATCAGGAGCAGGACATCGCCTAGCGCCAGACCCAGCGCCAGCAGTGATGGTAGCACAAACCAGGCACCCCCGCTGGCCGATTTATTCGAGAATATAGCAAACATGGCGCCAATCATGGGACCCACAATGAAGCCCAGCGAAAAGGCAACGCCCACAAGTGCCATGCCGCGTCCACGATTGCGTACACTGGACACATCCGTGATGACGCTCATGCAGAGGGATATGTTGCCCTTGCTGATGCCGCCCACGACGCGGGCAAGCACAAACAATGCGAAGTTACTGGAGCAGGCCCAGATGAGATACGAGAGCGCAATACCCGACTGAAAGCAAAGGCATATTGATTATGGAATCATGATAATATATGTATAGCTACGACTCACAGTGCACAGCAGCAAGACAGGCTTGCGGCCGTAATAGTCCGAGAGACTGCCAACTATGGGACTGGCAAGGAATTGTAGAAAACTAAACATGGATCCAAGAAATCCACCAAAGAGCACCGATAGATAACGATCCGGTGCTCCCAGCAGCTGCTGGAACCAGCGGACGCGCAGTGTAAGCGCTGCATAGAGACCGGAACTATCGTTGATACGATAATATTCCAACAAAGATGGCAGCAGTGGCAAAATAATAGTAAATGCCAACAAATCAAACAATAGCGATAGAAATATTATATAGATCATCGGATCACTTTTCTCTTTTCCCACAGCAGCTTTCGCATTGCTATTGTTTTTGTTGCTGCTCTGTAGTTCATCATCCGTCGCGCTGCTGCTTGTTGTTCTTATTGTTGTGTCTGGGCGATTTCGTATAGTGGCCATATTGATAAACGTGAATTGCATGCGTGTACATAAATTTATGCTTCTTATTTCCTATTGCTGGAGCTGACGACGCGACGGTGACCACATTACTGTTTATACGCCCGTCCAACCACTTGGCTCAAAACAAAAAGCTGTCGGTGCGCCAAGTAACCGCTTCCCAAGCAAAAGAAGTGAAAGTCAAATGTAGTCTACAACGTTAAGTTTGTATGATGGAAAATTCTAGCATGCAAACCTATGCAAATAACAAAGTTCGCTTTTGTATTGCTCTTTTCATAAGATTATAAAATTTACATTTGTTAAAGTGTTCACAAAAATTTGTAATAAACATTGAGCAACAATCTAATTTAAATCCCAATCCAACAGGTTGTATTGAGTATGTATCGTGTGTGGGCAACCAACAAACACATCAAATCAGCTGATTGGTATCGATTCGGTGCTGGCAAATGTTTTTATGCGAACAGCTGGATGCATACATTTTTCAACACTTTACAAACTACCGCAACTAAAAGAAGACTTTGGCCGTTTTTAATAACAATAAAGTGCAATAAATAAAGCCTAAGGCTAATTTAAAAATGTCCAAAGTGACGGTACAAGACATAGAGGCCGTAGACGATTATTGGGGGCCAACATTCCGCTCGATACTCGAAGGTAAGTGCTGTCCTTGCTGCGTCATCAACAACTAACAACGCCCACCCACAACAAAATATAGGAAACAATACCAAATCGATCAGTGAGCAATTGGATCAGCGCATACGCAGCCACGACAAAGAAATAGAGCGAATATGCAATTTGTATTATCAGGGTTTCATTGATTCCATACAGGAGCTGTTGCAGGTGCGCACCCAGGCAAAGCAGCTGCACGATGAGGTTCATTCGCTGGATACTTCGTTGCGCACCATAAGCGCCTCCCTTATACAGCAGGGGAATGAGCTGGTTCGTGCGCGTCAAATTGAATCGAATTTAGCCAAGGCCATTGAGGCGCTCAAATCCTGTTTGCCAGCATTGGAATGCTATATGAAGTTTACGCAGCAAGCGAAGAATAAACAATACTATCAGGCATTGCGAACGTTGGAGACTCTGGAGACGGAGCATTTGTCACGACTGCAGCGTCATAATTATCGCTTCGCCACGCAAATGCAGACGCAGATACCTATCATTAAAGAGAATATTCGGCATTCGGCAGCCGCTGATTTTCGAGAGTTCCTGGAGAACATACGTAAATTCTCGCCACGCATTGGGGAGCTGGCCATTACGCACACCAAGGAGCTGCAAAAGCGTGACATCAACGCCATTATACAGGAGCACAAGCAGCAGCAAAGTAACAGCGCAGCAGAAGGAGCTGGCGATGATGATGGCAGCAATGTTAGTGCGCAGGATTTGCTGGATTTCTCACCCATCTATCGTTGCCTGCATATTTACATGGTGTTGGGTCAGAGAGAATACTTTGAGAAAGATTATCGCCAGCAGCGCAGGGATCAATCCAAACTGGTATTACAGCCGCCGCCAAATATGCATGATAATTTGGAAGCCTATAAGACATATATATGCGCAATTGTTGGATTCTTTGTGGTCGAGGATCATGTAAAGAATACAGCAGGCGATGTGGTCACCAGCAGTTATCTCGAAGAGCTCTGGTCTAGCTCGCTGACCAAGTTCGTCAATGAAATCAGTATGAGCTCATCATCGTGCACCGATCCCAATATACTGTTGCGTATCAAGAACCTTATTATGCTCTCGATCAACACATTCAAATGCTATGGTTATACGGTGCAAATCCTGTGGGAACTACTGCACGACATGCGGGATCACTACAACGAGGTAAGTGAAACGCTCAGTTAATTCAATTTTGATTACACACTAAAACTCCAAACTTGTTTTACAGGTGCTGCTACAACGCTGGGTGCATGTGTTCCGCGAGATTCTCGATAAGGAACAATTTGTACCAATGGTTGTGGAGAACGCAGAGGAATATGAATGCATCATCGAGCGATTTCCCTTTCACTCGGAGCAGCTGGAAAATGCACCGTTTCCCAAGCATTTTCCATTCTCTCGCATGGTGCCCGAGGTCTACCATCAGGCCAAGGAGTTTATGTACGCCTGCATGAAGTTTGCCGAGGAACTGACCCTCTCACCCAACGAGGTGGCCGCTATGGTGCGTAAGGCCGCCAATTTACTGCTCACACGCAGTTTCAGTGGTTGCCTCTCTGTGGTCTTTCGTCAGCCCAGCATTACGCTTGTCCAGCTTATACAGATCATCATTGATACACAGTATCTGGACAAAGCAGGACCATTCCTTGATGAGTTTGTCTGCCACATGACAAATACGGAACGAAGCATTTCACAGACACCATCAGCCATGTTTCATGTCGCCAGACAAGATGCCGAAAAGCAGGTGGCAGTGCGTATATGCTTTAAGATTGATGAATTCTTCGAGCTTAGCGCCTATGATTGGCTGCTCGTGGAGCCACCAGGCATTGCGTCCGCCTTTATTACGGACATGATTTCCTACTTGAAGAGCACCTTTGATAACTTCTCATACAAACTTCCCCACATTGCCCAGGCAGCATGCCGTCGCACCTGCGAGCATATTGCCGATAAGATTTATTCCATATTGTATGACGAGGAGGTTAAACAGATCTCAACAGGTGCTCTCACTCAGATCAATTTGGATCTAATGCAGTGCGAGTTCTTCGCCGCCTCCGAGCCGGTGCCCGGACTGCGTGAAGGAGAACTAAGCAAATACTTTCAACGCAATCGCCAGCTACTCGATCTTCTGATACTCGAGGAGTGGAGCACGTATTTCCATGATTATGGCAAACAGGAGAATCGCTACCATCTGGTACAGCCGCAGTCTATAATTGTCATACTGGAGAAAATACGCGAGGCAGACAAGAAGCCGATTTTCTCACTTGTACGCAAAAACGACAAGAAGAAGCTGCTGGAAACGGTACTCAAACAGCTAAAGCACATTGCCGAGCGTCAAAGTTAGCCTTAGAATACGTATTTAATAGGATACTACTTAATCATTACAGTGTAAGACTCGGCTTAGCATGAGTACCCTTTATTTTTCTGCCTAATTTAAAAGAATTGTAAATTGTATTCATGAAATAAACAAATTTCAAACAAACAAATAAAATAACACGCAAATCATTTAGGCTTTTACATTTGAAAATATTTCTTAAAATTTGTTGTAAACTAAATGGGTTTATAGCTGCCAAGTATCAATTTATTAAATGTGTTCTTTTTCATTTTGAAATGTATACTTTCCTTACATTACCAGTTTGTATTAAATTTGACTGCATTATCGAACCATTTCTATTGCACTCTGTTTTTGAATTATTTTATTTGATTTTTCGGAAATTCTCGCATTGCTTAATGGAACTATTTTCCGTTTGGAAGTAATTGTAGCTTTCATTTATCTCGTTATCTCGTTTGAATGATGTAAAATTGTATTTGGAATTTTGAATTGCATCGTATATGTACATAAAAAGCGTATTATTTTAACGACCAGCTTTAAAAAACAAACGAAAAAAATAAAAACAAACACACTAACATAAGAGAACGGAAAAGGAGCTAATAACAAATTGTATATATAATATATATGTATGTATATGTTTCATTACGTGTTTGTGTGTGTGTGGGATTGTGTTTTAGATTAGATTCTGCAAAGTTGTAAACTAATTTCTATGTTACGTATCGTATATTATGCATCATTTCGGTTTGCTTTTGTGTCAACTCTTCGTCTCTAGATGCTTGGGCGCATCCGCATATGTGAACTTCAAGCGAAACGCCTCGGCGAGCAGCACATTGATTTGGCGATCGGACCAATTATGGGTTGGCAGATTTTGTAGCAACAACATGAGACCCTAAGGAAGCAACAATATTTGAAATGCATAGAATATACGAGTATATAATGTGGGAGAGACGCACCTGAAAATCAGTCTGTTGCATCAGCTGCTCTTTCCAGTGCAAAAGAAATGCCGCACACACATACAGATGAAAGAGCGCAAAGCCATCGGATTCGGCTAGATATGTGTCCCACAGTCGAATTGTGCAATGCAGGGGCAGTTCGCGTGTCAGCAGATTGTTCATCCAACGAAATGAGAATTGCAAATAGTCGACGCCATGCGCCTGTAGATGACGATGCAGATTGACTGAAAAAAAGACAGATTTATTATTAAATAATACTATATGGAAAATGAGATCAATTAAATGGACAAAGCTTGATGTGTAATTTGCATAACAACTGCAAATTTCAGACAGAATCATTATTAAGTCTATCAAGATTTATACTAGCTAGATAGTTAATAATACCCACCGTCTATGCGTTGTATAAGATCCTTGAGTTGGTTCACCTTCTCCTGTATGCCCAGCTGTGCAAATATGTAATTATCCTGTATGCAGTCAAGAAATTTGGATAAACACCAAAATGAATCTGCCTCGATTATATTGCGCGTCTCTTCGGCCAACTGCGCCATGTCATATTTCTCTAGATCAGTGTCGGGCGAGAGCACTTCCTGCAGAAAGACAATGAAGAAGGGCGTAACCAAATCGTTGATACCCTGCACATAGCCAGAGGCGGGATGACGTATGGCCCAGATGAAGAGCACCCGTTCAAACATCTCCTGTACGAGCTTTTGCTGGAAGAGGGGTATTTGTGGATTCATGCGCGGCACATCGATATGTATCTGACGATAAGTGTCCTGCTGCGTCTCATCCTGACTGTCTACACGGAAATAGTTATGTCGCAGATCCTGATATCCTTGCCGTTTACTTTCCAGCACAGCGTTACGACGCTCGCCCGATGGCGGCAAATATTTTGATAGCAAACGCCAGCTGACAGCACGCATCTATCGAAGAGGTAGTAAAAGAATAAGGTTATTGACGACGTTGTAGGGTGTGTCTACGTCGAGCCCTCACCTTACGCGGCACACCCGACCAACTGAGTTTTTTAAGTGCCGCCAAATCGAGCTGCGGCGAGTTGAGCAACAATTGAAATTTTTCTATTTTCGTCTCATATTCACCATCCTGTGAGTTCGAACTGATCTTCTGCAGCTGTGGTCGTCCTGGATAGTTGCGCAGTCGAGATCTAATAGAAAAACAAAATAAGTTAGATAGGATTTGTAAAGAGAGTACGATGCACTCCGAAAAGGTAAATCTCCATAAAACGGCTGATAAGCGTTAAATTAAATTTAACGCGGAAAACATGTAACGAGTTCTTAAGTATGCTTGAAATTTCTGAAATGTTTACACAACTGCGAAGGCTACTGACGCGACGCACACACACACACACCAAGGTAGGCCAAGGCTCGCACCTGTTTTCGTTACTGTCATGCGAAGATCTACGCTCTTCCTTGATATCTTCCACCGGTAAATCCGCATTCTGACTGTGGTTTGTCTCTGATTGACTCTCGCAAGGTATGACGTGGTTTTGATTGCTACGTGAATGCGTTTCGATGACATTAAGTGCAACCGTTTGTGACACTTGACGTGAAATGCGAGCAGTATCTGCAAGTTATGTCAATGAATACGGAGATGTTAACTAGTTATTCTGGATTTGTTATACGTATCTGCATTAATTTGTTTACCCCCAACTGCCGCCGCCGCTGCAGCTTCTGTGCTGCTTATAATGCAGAACTCATCATCGCCTGTATCCCAGGCATCGCTCACCGACTGTTGATAATCACGAAAGGTGGATACCATGCCGCTGCCGCTGCCGTTGCCACGATCGCGCTGCTCTGCTGCGAAAGTGGCTGATTTTGGGTCGTGAAAATCGCGTTTCGGACTCGGCCGTCCGGGCACTACGCGGCCGCTGTTCTTCCAAAATGACGTTGAATTTGTTATTATGCTCGATGGTGATTTCGCTCCAGTTGCTGCACAATATGTCGCCGCAATTAATTCGCTCGGACTTGTGGTTATTGCAGCTATTTTGGTTTTTTCTTCGGTTTGTCCTACATTATTGTCCATAATAAATATCGAAGTCCGATGTCAGTGTCAGCGTCATTGCATCTGCGACAATGTGGCCGACTCGCTGCGATTAATAAATAACAATAGTTAGCGCATAACGTTAATTTCATCACTAGTTTTCTATGCATTGATCTGGTCTCACTGTTTGCCAAACAGTGCATGCTTTTTCAATGTTATCCAGCACTAAAAAGTGTTCAGAGACAAAATAGTCATCATTCGAGTTACAGCTGTTAAGCTTTCAGGAGGCAGTGACTGTCGATTCTTCTGAATTTTGTGTTTTGTGGACAAGCAATTAAATTGCAACTTAAGTATATTAAACAATTATAAGTTAAAGGTTAACATACAATTCTATATGTACTGTAATATTTTTAATTATTCTGGTAAATAGTTTACTATGATTTTGTCGACTCATTGCGATGATTGTGATCAGCAGCCCGTGATAAACAAAATTGAAACATTTCGACAGTTTTGGCCCATTGGTCACACTGCGCACATGAAACCAGTGTTATTCTGAGATTGATAAGAAGAACAAATTTCATTATTTTTTGTAAAATTGCGCATTAAACTATGCGCCTAACACAATTGCACACCTGAATAGTGCCAGCAACCAAAATATGCAAAAGCAGGAAGAGATCACAACGCGCCTGAAGACGATCTTCGACCTATTTCTACGCGACAACTTTAGAACCACCGACAATGTTTACTTTGAAAAGCTCCTATCACACCTGCAGGCCAAGGGTAAGTGTGGGTGTGCATGCGCAAGTGTGCGTGTGCGTGCAACAGGCGGCATTTTCTAACTGTTTATCTCGACTGCATACAGAAAACGACTTTGTGCTGCAGGCACCATTCGTTGTGGAATGGGTAGACAAGTGTCTCACGCTGGTCAGCGAGGACATCAACAAGGTCCATCCAAAGGTGATATCATTCATGTTAAATCTGATAAGTTTTATGACCTCCAATGAGTGGATGCTTATACGACTGCGTGAGATGGACATAATGCACAGGTAAGCTCAAATTTTCTGGTTATATATTCAGTCTGCATAATTTAATTAACTTCTTTAATCTAGAGTCGTCTACTTTCTGCAGGCTCATGAGAGTCAGCTAAGTCCATCGATAAAGCTGAGTGGCATACGCGTTATGAAGGCTACCACGAAATATAGCATGGGTTTGTTCTTTCAGCGCATGAAGCGCACCTGGACACTGCTCATTCAGTATAGCAACAATGAGCATACGCTCTATGTGGTGCGTGAGGCAAGGCAATTGCTGTACGAGATGCTTTATAAGTTCTGTGACAAGATGCAGGATGAAGCTGTCACACTTGAAATACTGGGAGAGATTATGAAACCGATACACGACAATGTCTATATAACGGAACATAGGAATGATGCCAATGAACAGGCAGGAGAGGAGCACATACATGTTAGCGTGGATGATAATGAACTACTGCATAAGATCTCATCCACGGTGGATTTGCTCTGTTATATACTGCAACAGACGCTGGTGCGTGAGGAGCGTACACGCATTGTTGCACTGCTGCGAGATCATCATAATATAGAATTAAACATTTGGAAGCTAGTTGAAATGACGCACAACATATACTTCACGGAAAAGATGCTAAATACGTTGTGCAGCTATCACTTTGCTCTGCTCGTACATGAGAAAATCCTTAATCCCGCCTGTACAGAGCCACCGGAACAATTTACCGAATTTGGGCTGTCCTTCTTCAACCTTATGAAGTTCTGTATACAGCGCGTGGATGGCATTAATTTCGTTAAAATGGCCGAATTGCATCATATACTCTGGAAGAAGCTGGGCACACGTGCACCCAAGGAAATTATCATACAGGACGAGCGTGTCGCTTTCGAAAATCAATTGATTTGCTTTCATCTGCTGCCGCTGCTCTTTTCCATGAAGTTTGCCATGAAAATGGCCGATGAAAGCAAGAGCGAACTCTTTGATACGTATATAATGAAGCTATTGGTTATGTCATGCGAGCAAACGTTGCGTTTGTGCTATAGTTTGCGTGATGCATTCATAACGCCCGAGGGAAACGCCAATGGGAATTTGTTTACACCGGAATTGGCCAGAAAAAGTGTACACAGCATTCTCTCGCTAGTGCATGTCATAGATCGCGAACAGGCAATTACAGTGTGCCAAGCGCTGCTCTATGCTTTGCGTGAGGTTGTCGCTCTAAGCGGTGCCCACAAGACTATGGATCCAGAAGATTGCCACGGCGCTAACGCAACTAGTAATAACTACTTTGATATCTATCCACGTGGCGCCGAAGCCATTGTCAATGATCCTCGTGTCCTACATTCGGTAATTGTGGGTCTGCGCACCTTCATCGAACGTTTTAAGATTACGTGGAAAGAATCGGTGGAGACCATTGGTCTGGTCAACTGTTTGGCGTATGTGCTGGAAAATTGCAACATGGATGCGACTGTAGGTTGATCAATTGTGAAATATAATATAATATATCCTGTTATATTTGTACATGTATCTTTGTCTTTTAGTGCACAGTGCAGGCACTGAAGCTTGTCCAGCTAGCTGTGGAGCACTTCCTTTCGCCCAATATGGCTTTGCTTGTGGATAATCTACAGGGCTCGGCTTTGGTTTGCCTGGGTCCCATCATTGTGTCACGTATGCATGATACGGCTTGGGAAGTACGCGACTCGGCGCTAGAGTTGGCCACATCCATCGCCTGCATTTCGAGAATTAGTGGGTAACCATAGAACTCTGTTTCTCCAGTTTAATAATAATGCTTTCCTTCTAGAATTTCCTGCATTCCAACGTTTTCTTATCGATACGAAAATCCCACCGATTGTCTATGAAATGGCAAAGCATGATGGCGAGCCATATGTGCGTGCCTCCGCCTACAAATGTCTCACCAAGATGGTGTCCATCAATACACTGTGGGAGAACAGTCTCAGTCAGCTAGATCTGGTGGTAAGCTATGGGAAATTTTTAAACATAACCTAAGTACATTACCTACTACTACATACATATAACAAATGTATTACAGGATCACCTGCTATACGTATTATATCGCGAAAACGAAGATATTGTACGTTCTGAGGCAATAATGACGCTGAGCAAGATCTACGATCATCGCAAAATACCGAGTAAATACAAGAACACGCTCTTTTCCACTCTCAACTATTGTGTCGTTGGTGACCATCATTGGGAGGTGAAGGTAAATGCGTTGTGTTTTTGGAAAATGGAATTTCATCGTCAATTGAAAAATCAAGGCATGATCGATGGCGTCTTTCCAAGCGTTACATTCTCTAAGGAGCACAAAAAAATCGTAACTCTAACGGAACGAGAGGTTAAGCTGCGTTTAGCCAAAGTTTTTGCCGAGGTTCAGCAATACGGATACTATGGAGTTATACTCAGATGTTTGAGGGATGAATATGCCATTGAGGTGCTCAATTTGATTGTCACAGGCATCAAGGCAATGAATAGTAAACTAAACGAATATGATTTCGAGATCATACTCAGTGATATTGAGACCCTGTCGCCGTCGATCACTAACGATCATCCCAACTTTTCCAATACATCGACGGAGTCAATTGTAGTGGATGCCGATGATGTGGATGAAGATGCAACGTCAGCTATAAATGCAAGTCAAGCTGAAGTTGTCATTGAAGCCATATTAGACTCGCAAGATCTGCAACTTTTGGAGAAGACGTTCGAGTCGCAGATGCAAATCAATGAGGATGACACACAGAAACGACATATAGATGAATTTTATTATAAACAATTCGCTGTACCCGTTCGCAAATGGAGAGAGGAGGTTGCCAAGTTCGATTTGGATAAAATGGTCGCGCAAAAGGAGGAGTGGTTCGATTGCAAGGACAACCTGGTCTGCCTTCTCGATGACATTCTGAATGCCATCAAACGCGATTCTGATGATGTCATTTCCGATTGTTATTGATGTAATTTCGTATATTAAGCTAAACATATATATTTTCTTATGAATTAAAAGCCATTTTTCTCATACATTTCATCTAAATAACGAGAGTGGTTTGTGTAGTCTGTGAATTTTTGAATAAATATATTTTTTGCAAATATGCATTTAGTTTTGAACTTTCCTTGCCGGCAATAAGCACAATAACAAAGCCGATTCCAGTGTTGCCAGGTCAAGGTTTTCTTGAAAAAAACCAGCTGTTTTCAATTTTTAATTGCGGGTTTTTAATTTTAAACAGTGGTAAACGTAGGATCTAGCTTTTTGTTATAGCAAATACAATGCCATAATAAAAAATACCAAAACAAAGAACCTTATTGTTTACTTATAGGAAATCTTTAACACCGTCTGTAAACTGCACTGTTAAGAAACAACAGAACGATTACAACTAACAGTGGTTTAACAGAACATAACGAGCCACAGTGAATTTACAGCACAACTATCGTGATTTGCACGAGTCCATCTCAAATTTACGTATTTCGATCCCAACTTAATGCGGCCACACTATTTGACAGTTCGTTAGTCATGGTGGAAAATTCGAGTAGAGCGTACCTATGCGCAAGAATAAGCAAGGAAGAAGAAAGTTGAATATTGATTAAAATTTCTGCAAAAAATATATATATGTAATTATATATTGTAAATGTCTTTAATTTAAGTGATATAAATCAAATATTTGTGTAACGTTTAATATTTTAATACACGTCAAAGTACAACGAGTGAAGCAAATCGCACACAAAGAAAAACAAGAAGCAAAAGCACCAACTACAATACAAAAAACGCAAAGCAAAACTTTTCTTGTGTGTGGCACATCGAGCAGATTGTGCCTATGGTCGTCGTCGTGTACTTTGCAATAAAAAAAAAAAAATTGCAAAACAAAACAACGTTAAACAAAAAAGAATCAGTTAATAGTGTGATTTTTTGAGCCTTTGTCTGTAAGTGTGGGGAGAAAGCTTTAAGCGGAATCCCTTTAAGCAAACATCCCGTCGCCATTTTGAAAGTGATTTTACATACATACAAATACAAATATATACGTACATAACCATCAGAAAAAATCAACAGCAAACAATCCCTATAGTATAACAATACAATCGCAAAATTTAATTGAACTGGCAACAGTGAAAACAAGGCAACTCTTAGTATAAATGCAAATAAATTGTAATAATCAGTATAACAAAGTGGCAAAGAAAAACCCCCCGCAGCTGCAGAGCAATCAATAACTGCGACATATATACAGTCGTCTTCTTCACTCCCATACCGCAACTACTAAAAAACCAGCGCGTGTGCGAGCGAGCAGAAAAATCAGCAGCAGCGCCACACCAACAACATTGGTGTGAAAAAGGTTTACAACTCAAAGTAAGTCGCAATTGCATTGGTATTGTGTATGTGAGTGTTCGAGTGTGTGTGTTGATTCATTAATTCAGGTATACACGTTTTGACGTCGTTACAGGCGCGTCTCAGTAACGTTATTATAGATAAACGGCAACAGGGTATCAATAACATGTCTGTGCAGGAATGTGTTTGTGTGTGTATGTGTATGTGTATACGGCAAATAGGAAAGCTAAAGTCTCGAGAAAACAAACTTTTTGCGATGTGGCAACACTTCACCGTTTTCAAATTGGACAACATGAATGTATTGAAGGATGAATGTATTTAGATTTATTAATTATCAGTTATCGAAAGTAATCCTGCTTGTTAAGTTTTTTTACGGACTC
Source organism: Zaprionus ghesquierei (assembly GCA_018904095.1). Classification (NCBI taxonomy): domain Eukaryota; kingdom Metazoa; phylum Arthropoda; class Insecta; order Diptera; family Drosophilidae; genus Zaprionus; species Zaprionus ghesquierei. Next base: position 2,824,188 of record JAEIGP010000676.1, read on the forward strand.
ATCAATTATATTTGTAGTTTAACCATATGTGATTCAACCATTGCATAGTCTGATCGGGATTTAAGAAATTTCCTATTGTTCATGCAATTGAAGCGTACACATATCAAACATGCGCACTCACACATTCATACGCACTAACCTACATGCATACATGAATATATTTGCATGTGGTTCTCCCATTTCTTTTTGTTTTTGGCACACTAGAAATAAACATATGTGCATATTTGTGTGCACCCGTTACAGTTACATTTTGTATACACGTACGTTTGACACCCTTTTGCCCACTGTGCTAAGCGCTTTTTGTTTGTTTTCTTTCTTTCTATTTTCACCTACACCACAAAACAGGACCCGGTCCCGGCTTGGATGACAGCTACGATAGCAGCAAATAAGGCAACAGAAAAAGAACATAAAGTAAGAAGAGAAATTTGGAATTTAGAGCTAAGGAGGAGAATAGCCTAACAAAAGAAGAGATAAATCAACAGACTGATAAACAATACATAAAGTTTAACTATATAAACGTACATCTATAAATAAATATATAAACTAAATCTGTACATAAAAACGAGACACAAACCGAACGCGCTGCACGACAACAACAAAAGAAGAAGAAAGCAAGAAGAGCAAAGATCACACTACCGTGAGCAGCAGTCCGTGCATCGTCGTCGTCGAGAGACAGTGATAGAGCGAGAAAGGTGTGGCGAGACGAAGAGAGCAGCAGCAGCAAGCGACGCGCGCAGTAGCAAGTTCGGTTTGTTATCGATAATAAGAAAAACAATATAAAGAATTTGATTTTAAGTGCGTGTGATATTTAACGTTAAGCATTAATTTAGCGAATAACCAAAAACAAAAAAAAGGCAAAAAGCAGAAATTTTAACAAAGCAGTTTGAAGAAGATCGTGAGATCGAAGGGCAAAGAGAAGAGAGAAAGAGAGAGCACGCGCGCATTTGGGTAAAGCTCAGTTTAGATTGAAAAAAGCTTTGGCAGAGAAAGCGACGAAAGCAAAGAAATTACTATGACATACTCGCACAATAGCGTTAGAAACAACATTAAAATGACAACAGCATCAGCAACAAAGTCCATACGCTTGAAAAAGGGCGCAACTACCCCACCCCCGGCAGCCCCAGCCACAGCATCATCGGCTACATCAACGCCAACATCAACAATAGATTCTACAACAACAACAATAGCAACAACACCAACAACGCCACCCTTGGTAACTGCACATTCCAACAGTATTGCCAGCAGTACAAACTTTAACAACAACACCAACAACAGCAATCAGCACTTCCAAGCTTTAAGCAGCACCTCGCCCACGCATTGTGCCCCCAGCACCCCGAACAATCGCATTCAGCGGCTGCAGCAATCCCAATCGGCTGGCGCTAATCAACAACAGCAGCAGCAGCAACGCACTCGCCAGCATCGACAGTCGCCCCAGCAGATGGGCGGCGGTGGTTTCTTTTTTGCCAACAATTCGCGGCGAAATGGCGGCGGCGGCGGAGGACGCTCGCCGCAGGCAACGGCAGCAGCAGGAGGAGGAGCATTGATCCGCCAATCGCCGGCAACCATTTTGGGTGGTGGCTTCTCGCCATCATCAGCAGCATCGACAGCTGCGGCTGTGGCAGCAGCCGGTGGAGGTGGTTCGGCACGCAAACATCGCAGAAGTCCAACAATTGTTGGTACAGCAGTGGCAGCCGGTACAGGAGGAGCAGCAGCAGCAGTAGGGGCAGTCGCGGCAGCAAGTGTTACCAGTTTTGGTGTGGGCGGCAAGATCTCGCCACAACACCCACTCATACCCACCGCATTGACGCATTTTGCGGGTAGCAAGTGTTTCGACGCACCGGCACCGACAGCATTGCCCAAGCCGCCACAGCATTGGACATCGCTGACAAAGTCGGAGGAGAAGCTTGTGGCCAGCAGCGCTGGCCCAGCGCTGCATAGTCTATTGCGCGGCGGCGAGCGATGCAGTGCATCCAAATTGTATCATCATGGCGGACATGGCGCCGGCTATGTGGTCAAGTCATCCAAGCGGAATCTCCTCGATGACTTCGATACGCACAATCTCAAGTTGTTGCTCAATGTGCACTCGTAACGCAGGCGAATGAAGTAAAAACCAAAACAACAACAACTACAGTAACCGATGCAATGTGGCCAACTGTGAACGAATGAAGGACCCTGTCAATGACTTGCAACAAAAAAGGGAAAACAAAAAACAAGTATACAAAAATCAAAAATATAAAAATTGTAAAACCTACAAACAAAAAAAAAACGAAAAAAAACCAACTTTAAAACAAATCATTTAAACTGAAAATTTGAACTTTTTTAAACAAAAAAAGAAACACAATAATTTAAAAACAAAAAAAAAAATGAGTAAATGTTTGTGATCTCAAATGTATCATAAAACAGCGACGAAATTGAGAAGCTAAAAAACAAAAAAACGAAACGAAAAAAATGCAAAACTCTTAAGAAAAGTAAACAAATGGAAACAACAACAACATCAAAAAAACACCACAGTCCTACAACAACAACAACGACACAGATACAAGATACACAACCAAAAAGATGCAAAATTCCCCGAACAACAAGAAGAAGAGAGAGGAGAGAGTATTCTGCTATTAACTTCAATATGCAAACTTTGAAAGAGGCCAATCGACGAACCAACTGAGCAAAGAAAACCGAAGTAGAGAAGGAGGAGTAGACAGAGACGGACGCTTGGCTAGAAAGAATTGAGAACAGAAAACGCTCTATATGTATGTATAACGGATACTTCACAACTGAACATTGTTTTATAAACGTGATACGCAAATAGACTTGAAAATGTAATTAATAAGTAAAATTATAAATTATATAAATATGTATGATGTATTTATGAGTAATTACAAGTAAAACAAGACGCTAGAAGCGCTACATAAGTACAGCTTATGTTTACTTATATATTCCCCAAGCGGACAAAATGTGCAACGTACCTTAAAACACACACAAAACAAAACAACAAAAAAAAACAAAAAAAAAAAAAAATTACTGTTGAGATGATATAAAAAAGGCACAGCAAAGGAAGAGAGAGAAGGAGAGGAGAATTTAATTTAAAACAAAATACTTGAAATAATAAAAACAAAAATTGATAATAATAATAATAACAACTAATAATACCACCCACCAAATCACAAAAGACTAATTCAACTAACAAAAAGAAAGAAAAGAGAACTCAACGACAAACTCAACGCTGCGAAAAAAGAGAAAAAGCAGCGCAAAATGCATTCAACTTGCCTAAAAGAGAAAAAACCTTAAAATATTTAACTGAAACTCAACGGCCTCTCTACCTTAAGATATCACATAATACCATAAAAGAAACACCGATACACACACACACACGCCCATAGAGAACATCATACATACGAAACTTAATTAATAGCATAACTTCCATTATTTTTAGTTTTTAAAACTTTTTGTAAAAATGAGTTAAATTTACAAATTACAACAAAAATGGCTTTAAATTCGAACTAAAAGAAAATACATTCTTGAATTGTAAATACTATAAAAAAGTAAACAAAAAATAAAATATTTCAAAAATTAAGAAAGAGAATTCTTTGTTAAGGTCCCCCGCCGCAAAGACAGGCGCAAACATTTTATTTTATATATTACAAAATAAACATGAAGTTTTTGCGCCCTCTCCTAGCGAGAGACCTGAAATTGAAAGCAAATTCTGAAGCTAATTTGTAAAAAAAAAAAAAAAAAAGAAAACAATTTATAATTGTGAAACTTTGTTGCAATTTTTTCCCCAACCGAATGCAAACAACCCCAAAAAGAAAACGCTTTATGTGTAATACGATACAAGATACGAAGGTGATGATAATAAGAGGATAAAGTTAGAGAAAGGAAAAGAGAGCATGAGAGGAAAGGGTTAAAGTAAATGAAAAACGAACAGGAGGGGGAAAACCTACTACTACTTTTTATGTGAAACTATTCGTTGATGCTCATATATTAAAAATAATAACAAATGTAAAACAAAACAAAAAAAAAAACACAAAAACAAACTAAAAAAAAAAAAGAAACACTTGAACCCAGTACCTTATTTTCATTATTAGCATTTAATATTAATTGTTAATGATTAATATGTATGTAAATTATTTAAGCAAGCTACTATCCCCCCCCAAACCCCTTCCTACCTACCTATCTATCCCCCTTACAACCTATCCAAAGTTATTGTATTTTGCGTAAGAAGAAGAACAACAACAATCATATGCGCAGCGTGAGTTTTGTTGTTATTTGTTGTCTAATTTTTTTCTTTTTAGCCATGTGAATTGGCCTCTCGCGTGATAAGCCAAAAATGATAAAAAAAAAAAAAAAAATGAAAAGAGATGAGAAACAGAAACCGAAACCGAAAGGGAAACCCAAGCACAATTTGAGTTGATATATATATATTGTTTTAACTTCCTGCTACAGCTAAATTATACAAAACATACAATTGATACAGATCATTGATCATTATGCATAATCTCATGATGATCGTGATGTTAGTTTTTAATGTTGAAAAGCCAAAAAAGTCATGCACTACTGTTTAGGTTTACTTGAGAGCAAGTTGTCATATATTGGTAGCTTTAAAGCTTGTATCCTTCAAGTTACTACACACACACACACATACCCCATGTAACATACACACACACACACACACACAGAAACATTTGTACACTATACTACTAAGAGTATTTTACGATGATACAGTTCGAGCAGTGCTCGACACTAGCCAACAAAAGAGAAAAGGAGGAGAGAAGGAGAAGCGAGTGGGGAGAAGCAGCTTATCCCGTACACGCAGAAGAACTCGAGAGTTACTTGTCGCGCAGAATTTTGCATTTTTTTAAGAGTGTAAGCTAAAAATAATAAACAAAAAAAAACAAACATTTGTTACTGGACGTCAATTTAAGTAAAAAGGGAGAAGAGAAGAGAATAGAAAAAACCAAAAGCAAAAACCTTATAAATGATACAAAATACAAATATTATAATACTGAAGAACCCGAACCAAAATGGCGCACATAATACCAATCAATAGTAATTATAATAATGATGATTATTCTATCAATACTTTTTCACTTACCTTCGAGTCCATCAGCTGCGTGTTTGGCTTTGGTAACTTTTTAACAACAACAAAAAACACCAGTCAGTACAAATTAATTTCCATTTTAAAGTTTATAGACTCGGGGCCATTCGCAAGAGCCAGCGCCCCAGCGCAAGGTCCGCACACGCAGCCCCGATTCGAAGATAAATGAAAAAGAAAAAGAAGAAACAATACAAAAAGTAAAGCTACATAAAAAGTACAGCAGAAAAGAGAATGAAACAAAGCGCTTTAAATCAGATACACATATTCTTTAAAATATATATACATATATATTTTGTTAGTTGTTTCTCATTAAATGACGATTTCAATTGTATAACAGCGAGATGAGATAATATTGTATTGAAGTTCGAATATTATTTTTACCCCTTTTAAGCAGAGATTTTTGTCGGTCTTACTATATATATATATATATATGTATATAAATATATATGTATATTTGTAATTTTTTAATTTCCCCATTGATCTAATTTACAATTTAATTTGCAATCATTTGTGATACTTTGCTATATAATTTTAAATCCGGTTTATAAATGTATTTTACAAATTTAAAACCTAATCCAACTCTAAAGAAAAAATAAACCCAACACAATTTACCGTTAATGGACCACAAGAACAACATGCAATTTGAATTTGTAAAAAACCGAATTGAAGTTTGTGAATAACAACAACGACGAAATATGAAAAAATTTGTAAAAGCAATATTGAAATTGTGTTATAGAATCAAGTCAACTTGTAACAACTTGAGATATAAAAAGAAAACAAAAAGAGGAAAACGAGAAACCCAACAACAACCATAAAAAACAATAGAAAAAAAATAAACAATTGTACATGGCTTTCGTAAAGAAATTTATTGAAGCTTTGTATAATTAACCAAAAAAAAAAACCACCTACGTTTGCGTTTTTATTTCGTTCTCCACATTTTTAGCCTTCCCCGTCCTCGCCTTGAATCCGCTGTCCCCCTTTACACAGCTTATCGGTCTACAATAGCGCGCATACCGCATGCAAGAGCGACCGCATGGCATCCACATGTGTTCCACAAGAACACACACATAGTTGGGTGTGTCTGGCTTCGGCCTGGAAGGCGGTTTCCAATAGCACATGGATACGCAATATGCAGTTAACGAGAGCTACACAAATCTATGTGTGTGTCTATGTGTCTATGTAAGCGCAGCTACAGATTCATTTACAGCGAACAGAAAATACCCTGGCAGCAACGAAGAAAGTGTGGATTCCACGTGCTCTCTCTCTCTCTCCGCACACACACACAAGAATGCATTTTAAAAATACTTTTGCCATTAATTGGCAATTTTCATACCATTTATATCAATTGTTAAATAAAAGTAATCTTTATTGTCGTTATAAAAAAATCGCACAATTGACATGATCAGCAGAAAATGGTAAGAAAAACAGAATCGGTAAACAGATAAGCAAATCGAAACATTTTCTATGCCTTCCCCATCCGCTCCGAATTTAAGCACTCTACGCCCTCCCCCACCCCAACCCCAAAATTGTATGAACAAAGAGATTAAGCAATTTTCAGTATGTGCGTAAAGCGGATGCGACGTCAAAACAACTGAGGTTATGCAAAGACCCGCGGACATGGGTAATACCCCCTTCTCTGCTCAGTGTCATCCAATACAAAGAGAAGCACCTCGCTGCCAAAGAAATAACTGGTCTGCATTCGATAGAAATACATACATATGTATATATGTGTCTACATAAATATTTATTAGGCATGACTCACTTCACACGGTTTCTACGAAAAAAAACAAGTATTATCTGGCACAGTTGGGCTTAAATGTATGCTCACACATGCCTGGAAACGGGTAGACGCTTGTGGTGTTTTCTCGTCGTCGTCGTCTCTTGTGACAAAGACGCACCAAAAATCACAGATGGAAACAAAAACTGTAAACGTGCCTCGTATCACCTTCGCCATACACGCTGCGGCCCCACCGCCTCGTCGAGCTGGAAAGAGACCATAGAGAAAAAGAAGAAGCAAAAAGAGAAGTGATCGTTTCAAAGTTTTTTTTATATTAAACGCTGTCGCGAAATAAAACTGGATTTAAGCAGACAAGGCAAACAAAGAGAAGTTTTGCAACACTAACACACATGTTTGTATGTATAAATTTCCAGCTAAACTACTCTAAAGCGAACTGTTATACAGTTATATACCAACATATCAAGTAGATATTTGCCAATTTCTAGCGTAGATGTGAGTGCATGTGTGCATAGGCTTACAAATTTAAATTTGTTTACGTACTAAAAGGCCCAAAACATACACACAGCATATACATACATACTTACACATGTATATACACAAATTCATTTGTCAAATTTATTTCAAGTTGCTGAATCATTCCACGCGAAAAAACAACGCCAAGCAACAAGCTAATTTCATGCCTTTTGGAAACGACAATACTATGTACATGTGTATGTATGTCTTACATATTAAGTATACATGTACGTATGTATTTCTTATAAAATTTGATGAAATCGATTTGTAAATATCTTTATGTATATATTTTGCACGCACTGTTGATATATGTATATGTGTATGTGTATGTGTATGTATACGCTTTATTGTTTTCTGGCCTATGCCCATGTTGAGGTTTTTTTTGGGAAAACAAAACAAATTTACACTCGAGGACAATACAATAGGTATGCAAAGTCTAGCGCCAAAATGTATTTTACTTTCAAGTGTGACTATTTATATGCAATTCGATTCAATCAACACATTTACATTACAAACATATGTATGCACATAAGTAGATACCTTGTCCTGTGCCTATTAGAAATTTTTAGCAATCTTTTGGTTTCTCCGTCACTTGAAAATTGAGGTTATAAATATATGTAAGGTTTATAATAAAGGAGTATTTTGTTTTTTTCTCTTAAAAGAAGGGGAAATTTTGCTGTAATTTATTAAAACAGCATCATTTTTATTAAATTACCTGTGGTTTGGGCAGGTAGAAAGGACTTTTGTTGCCTTGTGTATGTCCACATATGTACCTCAACATATATGAGTCTGTAAAAACGCAAATGATTTGCAGACCACCCTCTCGATTAACAAATTAAATACATACATATTATACATGTATGTATGTATGTACATTTGCACATGCATTCATACATCCACACACACTCAACTGTATGTAGGCTATTTCAAAGCAAACGCGTAAACAATTTCATTTCTGTTTTGTTTTTCTGCCATTCTTCTTTTATGGTGCTGTGCTTGCGATAATTGCAATCAACAAGCAACCGTGCAGACCGTGCGGCGCGGTGGAGAGGCAAGGGGGGCAACGCAAGAAAACACTTCTCTATACATATATATGTGGGCATGTACATACGTACGTGTGTATGTATGCATGTGTGTATGTACATGTTCAAGGCATAGACAACTCGTCGTTGACGTTGGCTCGGCAAATGTTTGCGTATCGCTCGCGCTCTTTCCAACTAATGCTGCCTGCCTTCCTGCCTCTTTGCCCGATGCTTGGCCACCTACCGCGGACTCCATCGACGCGTTGAGAAAGAAAAGAGGCAAAAAAACACTATAGCTGAAACCAACAACAACCACACGAGAGCAGAGCTGAGCGAGGCGTTCGCGTATAAGATACATACATACAAATATACATGTACTTACATACATATACGAACTCACGCACTTACGTTTATTTTTGTAAGTGCGTAAGCTTGTGCGTATGTTTCTATGCCTGCGTAGTACCTCAGACACGCACACACACGTATGTCTTACAAGCTTAGCGCATTGGTCTCTGCCGACCTGAAGCGGAGTGTGTTATTATTGTATGTGTTTACACACACATGTATATGTATAACGTATTTACATTCTACCCATACATACGTACGTATGTATGTATCTACGTAGGCTTGTGCGTTGCGTTAAAACGTGCGACATACGCAAAAGCTGAAAAATATAAAAATAATTTTGAATACAAAATGGAAATAAACATATATACATACGTGTTTGTGTTTGCGTGTGTGTACATATCTCGGTTTGTGCGTACGTGAGTGTGTGTGTGTGTGCCAGCGGCTTTTCAAGCTATGGAATAATTTATTTTTACTGCGCAATTTCTACTATTGATTCCCAGTTGCTGTTATTTTTGCGTTTTGTTGCTGTCGTTGTTTTTTTTACTTTTCGTTTCAGCGCTGCCAGCGTCGCAGTCGACGTATGTAGCTGTTCGAGTTTTGATACAAAAGCTACAAATAAACTCGGTTAGGTGTGTGGGCATATGTGTTTACATAGTAAGGCATAGAAAGTTTTGATCGAGTTTCACGTGCATCTATTTGTACGTATGTACAAATGTACATACACATGTGCATGTGCTTACTTTTATTCGGAACGTTATTATTGCACACCTTCACGTTTCTAATGTAATCAGCACATATACTCGAAACGTCAGACTAATCGAAACGTATGTATCTTATAATAGACACGAGCAGATGGGAACACACTGTGAGAAATTGAAATGCACAAAGCAATTAAGCAGGGGCAACGAGAGGTGTACTTGAGAATAGACCCCAATAATTGATGCATGCGGGTTCATACATACATACACACATATGTATGTACAGGCTTTAGTTTTAAAGCATATACCCGGCACTTGTGTTTACATATGTACATACATATGTATGTACATGTATTTATGTAAATATTCAAACACATATATGATCACGAAGACTTCTTGTGGCCTACGTGACTGTCGACAGCTTAAGTAAAGCTTCATAATCGCAATCGAAATATATGCATATGTACATATATTAATACGTACGTACATTAGTACGTACATGCACTTTTACTTGTACTTTTGTTTACATCTATGTATGCATGTACGTATGTCAAATATGCGTGTATGCATGGATGTGTGTATCGTTGCATTTGCAAGTGTGTCTTTTGGTACAACGAACTATTGGTTAGCTAGTGCAGGCACTTCTTACTAAAAAACTATCGAAACTTAATCGCTAGTAATTTGTGAATGTATCAGGGAAGTTTGAGTACAAGGAGTTAATCGACAAACCTGCGATAGTTAACCAATTGGATACATTTTAGTATGCATAGATTATGTTTATAATAATACAAATATTAATATAGTATAGGTATGTGACATATGTATGTTAAGTCAAGGGGCTAATGAGCTATCTTTTAAGGTCAGGTAGGGCAACTGTTTTAAAAGAAGGCCAATTTTAAAGTTTGTAGCTCGTGTGAATTGAATAAATACTTTTTTATAAATATATATGTATATATTGTACACATGTACACAAAAAACTAGCATGAAATAAAATAACTTAATACTTAGTAAACTAAAAAGATATCATTAAGCAGTTTGTCAAAACATTTCCTTGGAATACTATATACAAACAATTATACAGATAAATTCAAATAATTCCTCTAATGAATATATGTACAATCATACGTTTAAATAAATGTATGTATGTATGTGAAATATGTACGTAAAAACTTGTAGAGTATTTTTATTGTTACTGATAACGCTTTGGCGTAATCTCTTATTATTTTTAAATTTAAATAGTATAAAAAGACAAGTGTAATTACTTTCGTCAGTGAGCGTGCGTGTGTGTGTTTGTGACGCTTGTGAACATATTTACTCACAAACAAATGCATACAATGCGGGACACTTGAATAGGTTAACTGAGCATATTCAAGAATGAAAATCTATTTTGACTGATTTTTTCTATAAAATATTTATTGATAATCAATAATAATTTTTAAACACGTGCTTAGCTGCATAAACATTTGTATTAGCACTTGTTATATAGCAGAGTTCAGAGTGAAAAATATTTGGAACACCGAACCGGTGAAGCTCAAGATCATTTGTTAACCTTAGGCCTTAGGTAAAATATACCGGTTTAATTCAATAATTCAGAACAGTTGTGGGGTAAGTTGATACATTAATATTCAATAAAGATTTGTTAATTAACAAATTGAAGGTAAAATATATAGGTTAAGTTAGTGCATTTTAAATGCTTTACGAAAATGGATTGATCATGATTTCTGGAACTGCAATTACCGCTTATAAAACACCCATGGAATACTATGACAAGACGACCCACGTGACTTGCCGATTGTCTGGGAAAGTTCACGAGCGGCGATGCGACCCCAACGGGCAGCAGCCTGCCGCCTGTCATTCATTGAGTAGTAGAAATCTCTTATCAATCGGCGTGATAAGCTGAGTTCCCTGATTTTGAGTATGGTGTGATCGATCTGCCTGCCACGGGCCTGAGCGTCTCAGAGATCAGTTGAACTTATTCCAGCTACATTGCAAGATGTCGTCAGCTTTGCTACTTGTCTTCGTCGGAGTCTTTGTGGGAATTATGCAGAGTTCCTTAAGTCAGGTAAGCTATCATTTACTGCTGCGATAGAGAAAGATGATCCTAAATTATCAACTTCCATTTTAAGGCTAACGTTATCTTTCACTTCTCGCTGGATTTTCATGTAAAGCAACCGACGAACGATTCCATCGAGCCGATCAATCAGACCATCTCAATAGTGGACAATCGAGTGTATCTGCAGGACAATTACCTAGAAAACCTGACCAACTGGCCAGAGCGGGCGCAGTATAACGAAGCGGCATTGAGGCATCTGGTGGCCACCAAACGTGCAGTGCAGCAACTCAACCAGGAGCTAACGCCGCTAGTGGGACGCAGCAACGAGTTGGCCAAGCTGCTAAAACGCACCCTGCGCTATGTCAATGCAGTGGACGCCCAGCTGGAGCAGAGCTCGCCCGAGTTGGGTGACCTGATCGAACAGTTGCGCAAATATGTGCAACTTGTGCAAGATCTGAGCACGCCATCACCTCGCCAAGGCGGTTCGCGTACACTGGAATTTGTGCTGCTCAAACTAGCAATGGAGAAGTATCAATTGCTCTCCACGCAGCAGGAGGTCGTCGCTTGGCTGCAGCAGGCTGACGAGGCATGGACGCGATACCAGAATACACAGGTTGTGCTCGCCGAGAGTTGAGACCGCATAGATAAATGCAGATTTAGTTTAAGCATTTAAGTAATACATAAATACTACGTAGAACCTAAGTGAAAGAAAAATAAGAAGAATTTGGAAAAAACTAAAAAAGAAGGATTTCCTGTCGCATTGCACTGCCAGGCTTGGCATCGATACAGGTATGTCTGACAGGCGGGATGCGTGCGTGCGATGTGGCATTCAACTGACCCAAATCTCCTAGGGCCGGTTATGGTTGTTGTTGGGAAATACGTTACGCACGCTGTGAACACGTTACGAGTGGATTCAGGTAGCCGCTAGACAAAGCAAGCGACGCGTGAACCGATCAACTGAACGAAAGCAGGAACGATCGAGAAGCAGCTGCCACAGCCGGCACTAATGTTGTGCAGCGCACCCCGACAGGGTCCCAGCCTGTGCCCCATCCACTTTGATGGTCCTGAAATTCTTGAAACTCGAAACTACCACAACAACCCTGCATACAATAAAAATACCATGTATACATACACATATATATATATATATTATATATATATTGCATGTGTGTGTTGTGCGGGTACATACTTAAATGTATATTTTCTATATAGGATTGCCTTCTTATCTGAAATATGTGTAACCACGAGCACTTGGTACGTGAGCCTGTTCACGGTTTACTCTTACCTTCAATTATGCTGTCAATAAGAACCACTTCCATATAAGCATGTAGAAACACACATATGTATGTATGCAAAGTACTTACACACACGCACATAGCATATACAATTCCTGCTGAATTGTACAGGTCAGCAGCTTTTTATAACAATAAGAAAATAAAATATACGTTGAATGTATTAATTTATACGCTTAAGAACTTAATATATACATTTTTATAAGCAGGGATCTTGGGATTACATCTATAGGGGTGGAAATAAAACAATAACCTTATTTGATCAACGTCTAACAAAATATGAGGGCAACGGAAACGCAAAAAATAGGGTTGAAAGACTGAGAACGACAAACAAATTGTGAATTTGCTGTAAAATAAAACTTCAATTCATTTATTTTCAATTTGTTGAAGCATTTGGCATCATTTGCATTTCTTTTAAAGCACGATTGCAGCGCCAAATTGATCGATATACGTACTAATATCGCATGCGCATGTTCATTCGATACTCCTATCGATATAATTAAAAATAACATACTGCCATTTCAAGCGCATGTTTCGTGTTTAAAAACAGCCTGTTTTATGATTTAAATTGGTTAAACAATTTTAATTTATGCTTTTGATTTGATTTCTTTATTTTAAATTATATATATATGCTAAAGTATGCATTTTGATTATTGTTTCTCAAATGGGCAGCATTCGCCCCATTTGCAACCAGGGCTGCATGCTGCCATTTGTGTTGTCGTTTTATATTTTTGTAAATTCAGTCACATTACATAAAATGTAATACTAATTTTCTATTATGCACAAAATTTAAAGCTGTTTCATAACCGAAACTGTTAAACTTCAATGCGCGGGCCTAAAGTTCCAAAGTATTTTAAGGACTTCAATTTTAAACTCGAGTTTTTGATCGCTGCTCATGCGTTGCATATCCGGCTTGATGCTATCGAAAAACGCCTGATCAGGATCTGGAGGATCTGCGCTAACGGCTGTTGTTTGAGCAGTGGCCAAGGAACTTGTGGGGGCTGTGCCTGCGCTGTTTAGGTCTAGCGCAATATTGCTGGAGTTGCCATCGCACTTCGGGTTGTGTAACGTGGAGCCGGCATTTGTGCTGCTGCTGCTGTTCAATGTGTCCAGCATTGTGTGCAGACCGTCCTCGGATAACAAAGTGGCATTATGTTGCTGCTGCTCTGGCTCGGGTTCGGGTTCGGCCACTTGGCTGTGATGTGTGTCCGATTCCCTGCGATGGCGCTTAGTCGGTGATCGTAGTGTGCGAAGTTGCTTGCGTTTTGTCGGGCTCCTCTCGGGCACCTCCTTTGGCTCCGTCTGCTGCTCCACATCTTCGGCTTTGACTTCCAAAAGAAAACTTAGTTCCTTTTCGTATATGTACGAGGCACGAGCGATCTCTTCGCCGCTCTGGCGTAGCCGATTCACTCGCAAATAACTGTCGCGTGTGTTTTTCCAACGTTTTAGCAAGGTTTTTGCTGTGAAATGGAATAGAAAAGACGGAGAAGTTGAAACCCCACACAGCATACTGTCCTACTCACTTATCTCCTGCTTTTCCGCGCTATTTGCCAACTCGAAATTCTTGCACAGCTGTTGGCCAATTTGCTGCCAGGCCTGATCGCGCAACTCCCGATTGTGGAAGTTCTTGTGTTCTCGATCCCAGATAATGTGATGCTTCTTGACGGCATCAATAAAATCGTACATGGAGTAGCGCAGGTTAATTCCGGCGGTTTTCAGCACTTTATGGTTGCCCATTGCAATAATAGCAATCGCTTTGCCGCGTTTGTTCGGGTGTGTGTGTGTGTGTCTGTTTGTGCGTGTTTCTCACGCCCTTCTGTTTGTGTGCGTTTGCGTGAGAAAAACGCGCGCGTAAACAACGTGCTGACAACAAAAACAGCTATGAACTGACGCGTGCCGCGTGCGAAAAACGCTAGCGAAGCGCACGGCAGTCGCTAACAGAGTTGCCAGATTGATGCAATAAGGAATTGTTTACATTTATGTGTAACAATTGAAAATATTTTGCATTTCAACAGGTGGGAGAAAGTGGGATATGCCTTATTTACTATAACTTTTAATAGTTTCTAGTTTGGATAAGAGCCAAATATTTATAAATAGTATTAATTTAATATTTCTCTTTTTACATATAGAATTACTAAAAGCGTTAAAATTGCTTGATTTTAAATATAGTTAATATAATTTCACGCGTTGAAAAGTTTTGAAAAATTGCGACTGCTTTCAAAAACTGATTAATTTGTTGTTTTTTTTTAAACTAATATTGCGCGCATAGAGAGCCAAAGAAAAACCCAAGTTGCCAGACAACCTAAATTGAAACAATTTCGCTTGTGTTATGAAAATGTTTTATTTTATTTTTATTAGACATAGGCATAGGTCAGTTATTGTTTAAGTTGTTCAATCGAAGCGCAACAAAGAAGCCTGCGTTTTATGACCCGTAATACATGTGAGAACTAGTGTGTGGGTGTGTGTTAATTTAAAGAGAGAAAAAATGCAAGTGAAACGTTTGTGAAACGTAATGAGTGTGTGTTTGTGTGTGTATTTTGTTGATGTTTAAGTGTTACTGTTGGTGTTGCTTTACACTTGTAATAAATGTAGTATAATTATTATTTTTTTACATGGGCCTGCCCATACCGCGACCCATTCCCATGCCGCCACCAGCCATCGGCGGCTCGCCAGCCTTGGGGCTCTTTATTGTCTCGTCTACAGACAGAATCATGCAAGCGGCTTCGGCGGCGGCAGTTAGCGCATTGATCTTGATAATCGATGGCTCCCAAACGCACTGCTCGAAGTTATCGGAAATGTCCTCCTTGGTGATATCAACGCCAAACCATTGGCCGCCTTAAAGAAAAGAGAAAGGAAAAAAATCAATATTTATAGAATAAAGTGATTACAGAGTTGAAAAACAGGCTTTCAGTATTATTTTCAAATAAATCGTGACACAAAGCGGGCGCGCCATGCACGCACATCTCTAGCAAACAATTGCAACTTTCAACTTGCTGGCAACTCCATGAAAAAGTGCCCGCGCATAAGACAAAGCAACAAATATGCACGCACTGCCAGTGGGTGCGAAAGAGCACACACTATGGCACCAACGTTGGCGAACGAAAGAGCTGCCAAGACAAACACGCGCTAGCCGAAAAAGAGAGAAGTTCAATACAGAACATAAGTTTTTCTTTTAACTGAGAAAATACAATAAAAAATAGATAAGTTCGTAAAAGTTGTTGGATTTTAATTGCATATGAAAATGTCCTCGTCGGGACGCAAGCGAAAGCAACAACTGAGGCCGCGTCAGGATGTGCACAAGTCGCCGGCAAAGCGGCAGAATGTCGACACAACACAAATGGAGCCCCTGCCCTTGAGCAGCAGCTATCCGTTGGCCGACTACGATTGTGTGGATATCAAACCCGATCTAACTGAGCTGCAGCTGCAGCTGGCGGTGACCAAGGAAAAGGAAGTCGGGGGCGCTGGCGCTGCTGCAACAAAAACAACAAATGTCGAGGACATCAAGTGCGAACTGGAGTTGGATTTGCAGCAAAGTGATTCCGAAGAGGATGGCTATTCGGAAATTAACCTAACTCCGCGCGAAGTTTTCTGTGAGGGTAAGATTCGGTCATCTTTAGCTATATAATTTGTATAACCATACGGTGTTCCTCCGTAGATGAAGATGATGACTATGATGCCGATTGGACTGTGCAGCTGGCATCGCCGCGGCTCATCTTTAAATTCAATACGCCTGCACAGCCCACTGGTCTGAAGACTATACGCAAATATGTGTGTCCATTGTATTACTTCAACACGTTGCTCGGTGTACGGCAACAGTTCTTTGCCCAACTGGCGCTGGGTTGCAATAGACGCAACGTGACACTGGGTGCCACAGCTGAGGAGTTGGAAACCTTTGTGGGGCTCTGCTTGTTGTTGAGTGATGTGAAGCTGGCCGAATTGAGTGACTTTTGGAGCGACAATATGTTCCATGGATTTGTTGGATTTGGAAAGAAAATGCCACAACAAAGATTTCACGAACTGCTGCAGTCTCTGAGTTTCGATGCGCTCGATCCGAATGTGGGCAGTGTCAACAATGCTGGAGGAGATGCTGGCAAATTGGTCAACTTTTTCAATGTACGCATGGCTGAAATCTATGCCTGTGGACAACCGTTGGTCTTGAACGACCCCATCATTCAATGGAAGGGAAAGTTTAGTTTTCAAAACGAATTACCACAGAGACATCGTTGCAATGCGGTCATGCTGCACATGCTCAGCGAACAGAGTGGGCTAATAGTACGCATCCTTCCTGAAATTGTGGATCAACAGCAACTGGCAAGGAATTCACGGCAGCTGGTGGTGCAACGCACCGAGCTGGCAGTGCAATTGCTTCAGGAGCATCTGCATCGTGGACATAGCGTCTATGCGTGCAAATACTATGGCAGCTATGGACTGGCGCATGTGCTTGCCAAGCGTCGCACCTACTGCAGCGGGCTGTTGGACAGGAATCGCTATGGCAACAGTAAGGCATTGGTGCATCAACAGTTAGCACCGAATAGCATTGCCACCCGCTATGCCACACCCCTGATGATGGCCAAGTGGCGGCGGCGCGAGAAATGTGTCTATTTCTATAGCTCCGATTGCTTGGCTATCTATGCCAAGGAGATGTCAATGCAGAAGATCAATGCCAAGCCCAAGCTTATACAACAATTGGATTTCCTATTGAGATCCCCACAATCGACGCGACAACAGTTAATAAGCTATCAGCCCAGTTGCGGTGGCATGCAACGGCAACAACAGCTTATTGTCTATCTGCTCAACATGATCGTCTTCAATGCGCATCAGCTCTATCTGAGCAATGCACAACCGACACGCGGATTTCCCAGCAATCTAATCAAGCCAAAAACCTATGCGGAATATCGTGTGGCCATTATCAAATCGCTGCTCAAGGAGGATGAAGTGCCGCCGGCAGTAGCTGTTCCTGCACAAGCACAACAGCAAGTGGACGCAGTGTCACCTGGTGCTGCTGCAGCTACAGTTAGCAAGCGAAATGACACACACAAGTCCAAGCAATCTACTGCAGGAGGCATACGACCTATTCCGGAGTCAAAGCTCAAGGAACCCATGCACGAGCTGATCACAATACAGCAGGACAAGACAGCAAAGCCATTGCGTAAGAATTGTCTTCATTGCAACAAGGGTGGCATGTTGCAATTCACCAAATACATGTGCAACCTGTGCCCCAATAACCCAGGTCTATGTCAGGACCCGTGCTTTAAACTGTGGCACGAACGACTCAAGGACGAGAATCTGGCTAATATATCCAACTAAACGTCAAGCTAAACAATAAAACTATTTCAAAAATGAACTAAAGGACTTTGAATTATGGTCAAGATATTCCCAGAGTTAGAGTATGCCAGTTCAGGGTATAATAAGCAGGGGAACATATCTGCAGACACTCACCTTGGGCATGCTTCTGGCGCAGCTTGTTGAGAATGTTTGTTGCATCGAAACCGGCATTGTCGCACAGCTGACGCGGTATGATCTCCAGACCCTTGGCAATTGAAGCAATCAGTAGCTGCTCCTTGCCGGCAATGGTGCGCGAATAGTCGCGCAGCACCTTGGACAGTTCCATTTCGATGGCACCGCCGCCGGCAACAACTGAATCATGTTTAATTGTACGACGCACAATCATAATGGCATCGTGCAGTGAACGCTCGGTCTCTTCCAGGAACTGTTCGGCACCGCCGCGCAGAATCAGTGTGCTGGTCTTGGCATTCGGACAGCCTGCAAAGCGAGTATCATCATTAATATAATTGTGGGAGAGAAATTTATTAGACTAACGCACCTTGGAATAGATTGAAACGTTCGCCACCCACTTGGGTCTCCTCGAAGCGTTCGCACTTGCCCAACACGCTGGCATTGATGTCATTAGCTGTGGTCATGACGGCACCACCGCACGCCTTCATTGTGCGCTTGAGATCCTCGTCGGGAACACGGCCAGCGCAGAATATGTCGCGATCAGCGAAATATTGTGTGGCCACATCGCCAATGGGCAGCTTGGAGAGCACTACATTGGCACCGGATTCATGAATTTTGGCCAATTTGTTGTACAGAATTTGCCATTCGGCATCGACGACCTTCTGGTACTCCTTCACATTGTCCACACGAATCTCGGCATTGTCGCGTTCAGCCTTCAGTTCCAGTTCAATGTTCAGCAAGGCAATTTTGCAGTTGGCATACGATTTGGGTGCCATCTCGAAGCCGGCATATGAGAAGGTCTTCTTAAATGCAACGCCAGAAATCAATTGGGATTCCTCCAGCGAACCCCCGGCAACCTTCTTGATGCCAATCATGTTCAACGGCAGCAGCTCATCTAGCGAGAGCACAGCTTCGACAACAATCTTGGAGAAGAAATCTCTCTGCTGATGTATCAGCTTGGAGGACATTGCTGTCGCAGCGCATTTCTCGAGCAGAGTACGCTGTTCCTCCTTCGACTGCTTCTCAATGCGCACGGCCATCTCGTTGATCTTGTCCATACACAGCTGCAGTGCCTTACGTATGGCCTTAATCACAATACGCGGATGCACGCCCTCCTCGACGAAGGGTTTAACCTGCTTGAGGAATTCCCCAGCCAGCAGTACGACCGATGTGGTGCCATCGCCCACCTAGATTACGAATTAAGTGAGTTAAAAGTGACTGAGGAAGGATTTAGCATAGGAACTCACCTCGGCGTCCTGTGACTTGGCAATGTCTACCAATGTTTTAGCTGCTGGATGTATAATCTCTAGCAGTTTCATGATTGTAGCACCATCATTCGATATGGTCGCCTTGCCCTGCGCATCCACAATCAGTTTGTCCATGCCGCGCGGACCCAGAGTGGTGCGCACTGCATCAACAATCGATTGGCAGGCATTGATGTTCGACACCAGCTGTGGCTTGCCCTGCGACGTGTCGGTGCCTTCCTTGAGGAGCACAATTTGCGGCTGCTGCAATGGTTACAAATCAAGATACCCAAGAAATTAGTCAGCCGTTTAGTAGTTTGACTGCTTCAAGATGTCGGTTTTTTTGCGAGAAGCTTCTTTGAAGGTTATGTTTGGGTGCCGCATGATGCACAGTTGCAATGGAATGCATCTTTGGATAACTTGTTGAATATGTACTTAAATCGGTTAACATTTTCAGAAATTACTTAATTATTTAAATAAATGATTTAATCACGAGGTGCACATGGTGTTAAAACCCCAATATTTTATTTACATGAATTACTTAGTATTCGCGTTTGATTATGTGTTCATAATTAAATTTACACATTTACTAACCATATTTAAGTGATGGTATTTGCCGTTAGACGTTAATATTAGCTAAAACAATCAATTTTGGTAGCAGACAGGCGGCAATATGATTTTCTTTCACGTTTTCCGCAATGAGTAAGCGGCAGGCTGTAAGTTATCGATAACGCTATCGGTAATATCGCAGGGTTGCATATGCTCAAATATCGTATGATGCAATGCGATACTATTCCACTCAAGTATCGTATGCTTTGCGAAGTTAATAATATTTGCCGGGAAAAGCTTGGTTTTTAAATATCGATGGCTACAATAGAATTAGCTCGATGGCAGTAAATAATTAACTTTGATTAAATTGGCACACCTTTTATGTGTTTATAAGTTACATTAATAGTAGATAGCGCTTAATTATCATTAAGATCAAGTTTTTTTTTGTTTTAATTATCGATATCATTATTTACGTATAGAAATGTCCGTTACAAAAACTGCATAAGAGTGAAAGTGAAATGTGATTATCAGAAAATTTGCATTATATTGTTTGGTAACTCCTAGTTATACCGTCGCACTTTTTATCCATTTATAGAAATTAGTGTCGAAAGCAGATCCACCTATTTGTCCTCTTTTATTCGAAACTTCAAATATAGATATATTATTCTATCTATTTATATAAATTTGGCGATGTTCCACTCGCTGCACACACATAGGCCGTATGTAAATTCCATTTTCGAATTTCTTGCGTGCTGTTTCAGTTTGTTCCGATCGCTCAACTTGAGTGAGTTGTTTTGTTCGAGCAGCGGGGCTATATAGAACTTATATAGCCAATTTAAAGCTAATTATCACAGCATGCACAAATAGTTTCAACTGAATCTAATTCGGTAATGTGGCATCGGAACTTTAGCGATAGAAAAGATGTCAAATGAGTTGCGAGGCACAAGACTTAAGTGATTACGAAACTATGAACTGTGCAGGACTTGGATAACGAAATGAATACAATATTTATGCATATACATACGTAAAAAGGAGTAAGTATGTATATTGATAGTCGAAGTGTTTTATGTGATAGTTTTTGGGCTCGGCTATGTTTAGAAGTATTTATGTGAAATCTTAGGCCGTCCTAATTGTGTCCATCATTCATCGTGTCGTTAAGTCGTTGTCATAAATTTGTATATCATTTGTAAAGCTTCAGCTGTCGGCAGCTTGTTTCTCCTGCTTTATACCCATTCATTCGGCCTTTGCTCAAAGAGAGTGCAGTGGGAGAAGACGGTTTGTTTTTGTTATGAATGCAGTCAAAACAAATGCTCAAGATTCATTCAATTTGCCGCCGTCGCTTCCGGCAGCGTCTTTTCCCGTTCAGAAATTTCTTTCGAACACGCAAAGCTTTCCACCCTCCTCGATGCGGTCGGCAATTGACCCCAACCCGAGCAACCAAGAATGCATCAATAAAATGCCAAAGCTTTCTTTCAATTAAGTGGAGCAAGCGAATCGGGGAAAAGCACAAGAAAGCTCACGACGTGAGGTTAGTCAATCGGTGTCCGACCGAAACGAAAGATCTCCTCTCCGCTAAACGAAATCGCATACTTATAGTAAATAGTTTAATTTGTATTCAATTGTTATTATAATTATTAATTAACTGCGCTAACGATACAAAAATATTTCTCGACGAACTTTAGCAGTAGCCGAAATATTGCCGACCATATATTGAAAAGCTACGTGTTACAATTGCGAAAAGCGCGTGTGTTGAAATCGAAGAAATATTTGGAAATATTTTGAAATATTTGTGGAAACAATTACTGTATGTATATAGATTGGAAACAGTTCTTAAGTGATACTACAAAAAGAAAAAAATTAACATAGTACACACAAATTGACGTCACTGCAGACACAGTACACTGCAAGAAATGAAATAGTTAAAACAAACAAGCAAACCAAAAATAAGTAAACTGTTTACATTACGAAATCGAGAGTGGAGTGAGAAAGGAAGAGATAAAACGAGGGAAAAACAATTTTCTCATGTAAATTACGACGCATGCCAAACTTTGTTCTAGTTCTAGCAAAGTGTATCCAAGGTTTTTACTGCTAATGGTGCGTATACAAGATCTTGCACCATGAATCACATTATAGACACATTTTGAACGACTCATCGTTTTCACATAATTTTTCTCTCGTTGAAAATCGAAAACTGTTTCATTTCAAATCTGGCAAGAAATGTGGCAAATTTCTCATGTTTTATTTTTTTCTTTTCACATTTATATCGTTTTTTGTTTTCTTTTTGTGGTTGTGCGAAAGATGTTGTGGGCGAAGTAGCGAAAGGCAAGCCTCGTGATGTCACCATGTCGTGCTACAACACTTTATTAAAACTTAACTCGGTCGGGGGCCCCTAAATTAATTTAATTAAATGTGCAACACGAGCTCTATGAATTTACTTCTGTGCGTTATCTGTTTGTTCGCATTATATTAAGTTCTACAAATCAAATTCCAATCGTAGCCGCCTATATAAAGTGCATGCCTATCTCGTGTACATAAATATACTTTATAATGTATATATAGAGAGATCGGCGGCCTTGATAAAGATGATCTGGCGGAAATTCGTGAGAGCAACAGATTTATATGAGCTCGCGGGGCCCTCGACAAGCGTGTACTCTCAGCATGTTTTCTGTGTGTAGTGTATGCTCTATAAGCAAGGTATGAGATAGGAATTCTCACAGAAGTTCCGTTTACCTAGATTATATTTTGAAATTAAAGAATTTAAATGAGAAAATAATATAAAAGTAGCTGATAGGAATGACGTTATTGGAAAATGTGTTAGACACCTTGACAGATACTAACAATAAAATATAATTTCGAAATAAACTTTCATAGGATCAAATTATTCCCGTACTGGAGTTACACATTTTAAAGCATAAACAAAGTATACAAGTATTAAGTATTTATTATTACTAAAAACCTGCAGAATATTGTATATCTTTCATTCGATGGTCATTATTGCGATATATACAGATCTCCTTTTTTGTTATTAAGCGGATGCCCGAACAATGTAAAGCATTTTTGTTACTGTTCGCGGTGATGGGCACATCATAAAATACGATATTCATGCGTGCAAAGACCACAATCCATGCTAAATGATATACATGGTATACATGGTACATGGTACATGGTACAGCCCCAATGGGGAGTGCTATGTATGTGTAGGTGAGTGTGAGTACAATAATATTATTGCAAAGGCGCGCCGCTTGACGTCATGCTGAAATAAAACTAACAAAGTAACACTAACTAAATAGTTGATGTATTGCACAAGCAAATGTGTGTGTATGTGTGTGTGTGTATGTGCGATTGCGTATGTGCCACATTTTGTTGCAAAGAAAAGCTCGCACTTGCTGTACAAATCAATAAAAGGGGGAAGAACTTGTTGATAGAATGCAACGAGTAGTAGAAGAAGCCAGTCAAATGCCGAGGCAAAAGATAAACAAAATGTACCACTTAAAATATAATAAAAATAACTTATTGCTTTAGTATATTGCACAAATGATCTATGTACATATATATAAAATGATGTTCCCCTCTTTCAGATAAACCCTGAATGAACTCAGTGGCTGCGACATTGATATTTCCAATGAATAAAGTGAGATATAGCGAGACTTTCGGTTAGGTCGGACCACACCGCATATGCAACTTTATAGAAATAAATAAAAAAAAAAAACAATAACGACGGCTATATTTTTATATAGAACATATATGAAAATTCTATTAAAATGGCTGAAAAAACAAAAACGACCTCTAGCAAAGGATTCAATGAGAAAATCGCACATACACCCAATATTTTGACCCCACACAATGGGGCAGCGGTGCGTAAAATTATGGAACACGATACGATGTCCAAGACGAAACAAGGCTTCCAGCCAGAGATACATAGGCACGAGCGAGAAGACTGGCAGACGCTGGTCCAGAGTAAAAATCAATTGAAACGCAAAAAGAAATTGAGCGCATCGCTCACATCGGTTGGGGATACCGTTAATCAGGAGAAGCGCACACGCATTGAGGGAATACACCTCAATATAAAATCGCGCAATAAAGACAATAATAACGGTGCAAATGAGATTGTTGCAAAGGCGGCTGCAAAACAGCAGCAGTCACAGCAACAACAACAACAAAAACAACAACAGTCGCCAAACAAAATCGAACGTCCCGTTATAATCGGGGGCGTTAATGTGCTCACAGCGGCACCACAGCGCTTTAAACGCAAGCTCCAGGAGAATGTGGACACCATACAGAAGCTTAACGCACTTGCAGAGCAGCTGCGTTTGGAGGTTAATGAGGTAAGATCAAAATTCTAACTTGTTTAAATATTTGTTTTCTAAATATATATATATTTTTTTATTTTAACAGCTAAAGTCTAGCTTGTTAACTGAACGCAGTGCAGTGCGTGCTCTAAGGTAAGCAAATAATTTGTTAATATTTTGCTAATCAATTAAAGTGTCGAATTAGTTTATTTAAATTTATAAATATTTGAATTTAACAAGTAAGAACGGCTACAGTCAAGTGTTGACTGTATAAGACCATGGATTTTTTATGATTTTGAAAAAATTCAGATTGGGAAAACTGTTATTAAACGTGTTTTTCAAAGAAATATAATAAACAACACATATAACTTTCAGTTAGACGCCGAAGCAGTCCAAGCAGTTGCAAAAAAACACTGCTTGAAAAAAACACTGCTTGCTTGCTTGCAGTGGGCGCAGTGCAAATCTATTTGATCGGAACCAAATTTTCAGCGATCGTTTAGGTGGTGATAGTTATCATATACACCAAAACTGAGTACTGTAGCTTTATTATTGGGCTTGCTATACGGTTTATCGATTTGCGGGGGCGGAAGTAGGCGTGGCCCAAACTTTAATAACAATTTTATAGCGCATGATTTTCATAAGTGTTGTACCAATTTGGTGGCTCTAGCCTTTAGTTTCTGAGATATAGGCGCTTGCTATACGGTTTATCGATTTGCGGGGGCGGAAGTAGGCGTGGCCCAAACTTTAATAGGAATTTTACAGTATTTTTTTAAAGTCCATGGTCGAAAAACTGCTACTTTGGAAGAATCATTCCTTGCAAGTGTCACGAACTTTGTTTTGCTTTCCTTGCAGGGCACAAAACGATGCCGATAGCCGCAAATGGCGCAACGATGTGAAAAAACTGCAGCAGACGCTGGAGTCGACTAAGAAATCGAATGCGAATGCGAATGCGAATGTAAAGAAACCCAACGAGCTGGCCGTGGAGGCTGGCAATAGTCACGTGGCCGCCGATGGCCTAATCAACCATGAAATCCAAAGACTGACAAATGAAATTGCCGTGCTGAAGGAAGCGAATAGAACCAAAGAGGAGAAGACCCAGGTAATTAGTAGCGCGCTGATCATTATTGATGCATGTGCGTTAAGTTATGTACTAGATAAAGTGTACTGTGTACAGTAAAACCTTGCTAAAGAGCACGCATTAAACAATAATAACATGTAGTTAGCTCTCTAGCCAGGTTCCACTGCAGCTGTTCAGTTTGCATGCTCGCCCGCCTAGCGCTTGCGCTTTGTTATGGCCCAGTTATGTGCCAGCAGCTCCCAGCAGAACGCCACGGAAGCCAGGGCAACTCCAATGGCCCAGAGAACGAAGACGGCATGAAAGTGCTCTAGTTTGAGCACGACCGGGTCGTCGTTATTGCTGCGCCGATGATGATGCACCTTGGTGCCGGACTTAATGAACGCCGCGTTCATAATGCGATCCCAATAGCGCTCGAAGCCGTATTCGTAAGCGTCCCGTATTAGCCTATTGAGAAAGCCCAAATAGGGTGAACCATACGGCACCGTGTAGACCGCATGAAAGGGCACAAGGCAGCTGTTCATTAGATGGAACAGCGGTCGTCCCTGGCATATGTGCTGGCGTGCGTTCACCTGAAACGAGGCAATGTGATATTTCTCCAGGTAGGAAAACGACCGATCGTTTTGTTCAAAATGTTTCGATAGTACCGCATCCGGAACCTCCCGCATAAGTTGCCGTATGCGTGCCTCATGCTCATGCCCGACGCTCAGAAAGTTCTGTATGTGCCGTATGTGACGCGGACGAATGAGTATCTTATACGGCGAATTGGCCAACTCACGTAGATTATTGATGTCCGGGAGAGATTTGCGATAGACCAACATGCTAGTCAGATTGCACTTGAAGGCGTTGCCGATCAACATGCCAAAGTACAGCCAAAAGACGAGCAACAAGCGGAATGAGCTGTATCGCGGTATGTGCCATAAGGGTTGCGATAAACTGCCCGCAATCAGATTCAGTGTTATGCCGCGACGTTGGCCGTGCAACAGCAGCTGGCTAAAGAAATTCGTTACCAACAGACTGAGCAGTATGAAGAACCAAACCCATTGGCCAAACGAGCGAAAGAGATTCCAGAATAGCGTCTCCGACTCCGCTTTGGGCACAATTACACACAGATCGTCGCGCTTATGCGATATAGTCGGCTCCACGCGTTTCCCGAAAGTTTCCGGTGACAGAAAACGTATGTTCATGGCCATGTCATCGTATTCATTAGAAATCTCCAGGGCACAAATATCCGTCGAGAGATTATGTTTGCTGTAGGATAACGGTTGTGTGATAACACGCGTGGCATTCAGACGCTGCGCTACATAACCGGTGAGCAGACCATCTGTACCCAAGATCTCGCCATTTGGGCCGTAGAAGGCACGCACATCGTCCATATAGAGACACATGCGAAGAGGCTTTCGCTGCATATTCGGAATGGTCGTTGGAAAGAGTTGCGCCAGCGTTGGCAACTCATCCGGCTCCGGTAGCAGGGGTAAGGGTAGCAGGAAATCATTGGTAAAGGGATTATAACGGTATACATTCAAACGATTATCGCGCCAGAAGATGATGACAATATTTAATAACCAAATTGTCCAGAACTGTCTGAAACTGGCGCGCAACCAGTCCAGGGAAATGTTTCTCGCATCCCGCACCAAAAGAATCACGTGCGATAGGTGCTTCGCAGCGGACTTCTTATTGATCAGTGACAACTTCAGGGGCTCCGAAATGTCCCGTATTATCATGACCATGTACATAAGTATGCCATCATCTCGCACAGATTCCAGCGGACGAGCTTTTTTCCTGGGAGGGAGAAAGAGAACCAAAGCAAAAGAGGAAACAACAATGAAAACTTACGGAAAAGACGAAGAACACATAGGGATAACAATGGTTATACCTTTCTTTAACTGACCTGAGGGATATATAGGATATATCGCATTTGGTAACGAGTCGCAGTATTTCACCCGAATGATCATGTGTTGGTCGATTCTCGAAGTACACAAAAAGCACCTTGATGTGAGCACGACACAAGATCTTGCTAACCTCGAGCATTAGATCGGAATCGCGACTACTCTCCACCGGTATAGTAATACCATTTTGAGCATATGAAAAACGCAGAAACACGGATAGGAAAAGCCAACCAAGAACAGAAGACGACATCCTCTGCGAAGGACTTTCACCAACTATAGCTGACATCGACGCAAAGCTTTGTTTTTATACCATACCCGTTGGTGTATAATCCTACTAATTCCATTAATGTTGCGGCCCCATCTCTGACAGGGAGTAAATATTGTTTTTGCGATTGTTTTGTTATGTGTGTCTCGTTTGCCTAATGGAAAAATGCAGCTAAGTGCAACACTAACAGCTACCACGCTTTAGCCCCCGCTCCCCGTTGATGACGATTGTCATTTACTATAGTTGGAAACCTGAAAATGTATCCACATTCGTAGAAATATCTTACAAAATGCTGAATGCGTAATGTGATTTCTTGCAGATCATTGGGCAGGCTGACAGACAGAAGGCAGCTGATATGCGCCAATTGAAAACTGCATATGAAAACCGATTGACTCAGATACAAAAGTCAGCCAAAATTGAAATAACACGTTTGGTAAGTTACGCACAATTCGGTTCAGTGAGGAACCCCACAACCTGTACGCGTTTTGTTGTCGTAGAAGCGGACGGGCAACTTTTTAACATACCATACCACACGTACACACAATATTTTACTTATATACAGAGAGACAAGTATATTTCGTAGCCTCTTAACTAGGTCTCGAGATATGACAAAAGGCAATGGAACGTAACTTTGCAGAGTAAAAATCAATTTGTGGTATTTCTTTTTGTCTTACAGCTAGAGGAAATTAAAACCAAAGAGCGTAATATAGGACAACTCAAGAAGGACTTGCAGACATTGCAAAATGGCAGGAGAACCAGTGAAGCCAAAACGAAACCCAAAACGAACGAATCAAGCCAAAAGCTTGCAAAGAAGCCCAATACGAAAGATACTACAACACAAACAACAACAACAACAACAACAACAATACCAACAATAACAATAGCAACAAAAGCTAAAAACGAAACAGACACAACTGAAGAAGAAGATACTATACCACCAAATCCCCTAAACCTGGCTCAAGTTACAAGTGAGGTGAGTTGTAAACAGACCTTTCTACACCCTTTTTGCCTTAACTATGAACTAAATGTATAAGTTTAAAGGGTTTGGGGTTGGATTAATCCGTGCATCATTTCATTGACCCTTGACTTTTATCTAAGTATACAAGTTTAAAGGGTTAGGGTTGGATTGATCTGTTAATCATTTCATTTACCTTTGACTAAGATTTAAGTAGAGCAAGTTTAAAAAATTTGGGATTGGATGAATCCGTTAACTTGGGGCTATTATAAGATCTTTATATGATCATAATTTATTTATTATGATATACCAAATTAAAAGAGTATACGGTGTGGATAAGATGATTCTTTAAACTATTTAACAGTTCAGCCTTTAAAATACCAAATATTTTTACTGTATAACCTCCAAAAATGAAATGTTTCTCAGCAACAATGATGACTCGAGTCTAGAGTATTAAGATGAATCAATGTTTATATTTAATTAGCGTGAGTTAGAAAAAACATAAAAAAGAGCTACAATAGTTTGAGTAAGCATTACTTAAAGCCAAATTAGCAAAACTAGCTACATAATTAATAGCTAAGTACTTGGTTTTATCTTGATTGTACATCAATTAATGACTAAGTACTTGGTTTTATCTTGATAGTAGTTGGCAGATCTCTACTTCATTTCCACTTCCCGTTGAGCCTATGACTTGAAGAAAAGCCCATTTCCATTGCCATTTCCAATTTCCGTTTTAAGCTCGTGTCATTTTGGCCTTCTTTTTCCACTGACTTTGGCCAGACCAGGCAGGCACTTGAACTTGTCCCAAGTACGAAGCGGTTGAAAAAGGCAGACAGGTTAAATCACAGGTTAAGCGCTCATAAAGATCTCATCTACAGTACGTAGCAACAAACATCTGTCCTGCCTTTGTATGTAACTCAAATTGTACCATTGTATCGCTATCGCTGCTGCTGCTGCTGCTGCTGCTGCGCTGCGCTGCTCTTGCTGCTGCGGTTATGCACTATTGGCATGATCTATGATATAATTTTGCGTTAGTTATGAGAACGGCGAAGACAACAATCACCATCGCCATCGACATCGACATCGACATCGCTGTCGCCGCCGACTTCGCCGTCGACGCGTCGCGCGATAAAAACCTGCTGCGAAACGTGAGACAGATAACGAACGAACAAAAGCAAAAAAGAAAAAAACACACCACGCTGCAAGCGAACTGCAGCGCAAGTGTCGCAACGAGCGATCGAACGTGCAAGTGAGAGAGAGAGAGAGAGAGAGAGCGCGGGAGTCAGGGCGCAGAGAGAGCGCGCGCAGGGAGAGTGAGCGTACGCCTGCAGAAGCCGGTTTTGGCGCAGGCAAAGGCAAAGGCACAGGCACGCATGCAAGCATAAACCACCACCAGCACGAGCAACAACAACATAACGCATTCACTCACTCACACTTACTTTCTCTTACCTGCGATGAGAGTGAAGAGCGCAAACGCCGCTGCCTCTGTCGCGTCGCAGCTAAAGTCGTAGCTCACATCGAGCGCATGAATGAGGCCTAAGCGACGCCGCAGCCGGCAGCGATGTTTGGTTGAGTTGAGTTGAGTTTTAGTTTGGTTTCAGTTCGCGGGCATCGCAGGTGCGCCTGTTCCCCGTTCGTGTTTTGAGTGCGTCGGTCGCAGTCGCTGTCGTTGTTTTTGTCGCCGCCGCGCAGCAGCCAAGTGTCAAGTGTATGCGAGAGAGTTTTATTTCTGTTCTGTCTAAATATATAATTGTAAAAACTCACATGCAGCGCAAATGCGAATATGCAATCAAAAAAGGTCTCATGCCAAATGTCAAATGGGTTCAACAATGTGCCATAATTAGGTGAAATTTGTTGTTGTTTCTTCTGTTGTTGTTGTTGCTGTGCTGTGTGCTTTCAAAAGAGCCGCAAATGAAAAGTGAACCAAAGCCCTCTATACACACAAGTGCATGCCGAAATCGACCACAAACAAAACAGACAAAAAATACAACAACAAAAATGAAAAAAAACCTTTGTATAATGCAGCATATCAATGGATACATACAACAATCGCTCGAGTTGTTGTTGTTGTTGTTGGGGCTGTTGTTGCTACCTTTGATTCCAAAGACAGCAGCAACATTGAAGCAGCCATAGATACAAACATACATATTTACAGTTTGTCTTTCACTTTTCCTATTGTTTTGCAAAACTGTTAAGTTTAACGCACCGTGGGCAGCGAGCTAGCTACAGTGGGCTGGGGCCACACCAAAGCAGGGCGGGCGCGGAGAAGATACTCATAATTTCACCAAATTTGCAGTACAGATTAGCAAAGCGGGCAAATAGAATTACGGTTAGGGGCTATGATTGACTAGGGCATACCCTGTACTTTTATATTGATTAAATTTAAAACTGATTTTGAATTTTGTGTGTTATATAAATTGCAGAAGGAGATCTTGTAATAGGATTTACGGCTTAGTCATTCAAGGTTTAACTTTTAATGGAGTTGTAAAATTTTCTATACCATATAGGGACACCCAGTTTACTTATTACGCATTATTTCTTGCTCCTTTCATCGTTAAAATATTCTAGAAATTTCTGTACTATATAGTGCTCCTTCAGTTCTCTTCCTTTCTTCTAGGGTATTTCAAAGGTATATAAACTGACAACAAATTAATTGTCTATGGATCATTCCGTTCCGTTACGTTCCAGTGATTGAATTCAATTTTACAGTTCATTAATCGCACCCGCCGAACGTTATTGCTATTGTTGTCTTGCTTTGCTTATCGATATGTATTCAGAGTAATCCGATTGTTATCGAAGCATGACATGCTTGTTAGATTGCAGCAGTTTAACTGTTTTTCACACACACAGTTCTGCTCAAGTAGTCAAGCTCGTCTTATCGAAGAAGTTCAGTTTGCATAGTGCGAGTGCAGCATCAACAACAACAACAACAACTGCGGAACCATGTCATCTAACAACAAATACAACAAGCAATGGCATCGATAAATAAATGTGTGTGTGTGTGTGTGTGGAGTGTGTGTGCACCTCCAATTGGGGTCAGTGAAAAGCGTTTTTAAATGTTAACGCTATTTTAAATACGATTTGTTGTTGTTACACACCAACAACATACACACTCGCACACACACGCACGCACACATGCACGCACTGCCTAGCCACACACTGCAAAATTTGTGGCCATCTTCATCGTCATCGTCATCGTCAAACGACAGTAAAAGCGAAGCCCCCCAAATAGAAGATGATCATTCCGCGACTCTCTACAGATAATAATGACGTTGATTATAATGATGATGGTGATGATGATGCTGAGATGATGTTGCTAAAAAAAAAAAAAAAGATGGTCCAAGTTTCCAATATGCAAAGTAACCACAACACATACTAGACAAAAAAAAAGAGGAAAAAAAGCTAAACGGGGTGTGTGAAATGTGAACCAAATGCAAATTTGCTGGGAATCGCGTTTTTCACTCTTAACTTCTCTTCAAAAAAAAAAAAAAACCAAGTGTGTCTCCATAAATTTCAATGTTTTATTACAATCATATATAGTGAAAATATCACGGTGAAACCGATGCAGAAACAAGAAAGTAGAAAAAAACTCATGAAATTTCTTGATAAATTAATGTAAGTGAATGTATAATGAAATAGTTTCCGATTCAAAATCAGAGGATCTACAGAGGCGTAACAATGGATTACTATTACGAGCTGGGAGATGTTAAGGTAAAAGAATACAAAATTAACACTGCAATTAAGAAATTATATTCTGATTTGAAAATGACTGATGTGTCGAGAACACAATCCTGCTTATTTATTCTATTGTTAACTCTCGTTACTCACGGCACTCATTACACATGGCTTCAATACAATGGCTATAGAGCTACTATAAAACCGAACAGTGTGTCAAGTGCAATTTGCAGTGCCTACGATGATGAAGTTTCTTTGTAGATTAGCGTTTGTGGCGCCTAACATACAAAGATTCTATTTTAAATTGAGAATATCTACATGATACTCGAAAGAATAGTATAGTATAGTTGACCCTATTGTCTAGCCTCTTTTTAGACCATGGATTTTAAAAAAATACATGGTGTATTGTGTTTATCAAAATGAGCGTAACAGGCAGAAGGATGCATCTGCGATCCCATAAAGTGTATAAATTCTTGCTCAGGATCACTAGCTGAGTCGATTAAGCCATGTCTGTCTGTCCGTCTGTCCGTCTGTATGAACGCTTATATTTCAGAAACTAAAAGAGCAAGAACCACCAAATTTGTTGACAACACTTATGTGAATCATACGCTGTAAAATTTGTATAAAAATTTGGGCCACGCCTAGTTCCGTCCCCGCAAATCGATAAACCGTATAGCAAGCGCCTATATCTCAGAAACTAATCAAGCTAGAGCCACCAAATTTGGTGACAACACTTATGTGAATCATACGCTGTAAAATTTTAAATAAAATTTGGGCCACGCCTACTTCCGCCCCCGTAAATCGATAAACCGTATAGCAAGCGCAATAATAAAGCTACAGCATTTAGTTTTGGTGTGTATGATAACTATCACCACCTAAACGATCGCTGAAAATTTGGTTCCGATCGGATAATGAACATAAAAGTTATTCAACGTTTCAAATAGATTTGCACTGCGCCCACTGCAAGCAATCAAGCAGTGGTTTTTCCAAGCAGTGTTTTTTGCAACTGCTTGGACTGCTTGGCGTCTAACTGAAAACTATATTGTTTGTTTATTATTTTTCTTTGAAAAACACGTTTTCAAACAGTTTTTTTAATCTGAATTTTTTCATAATCTTTAGAAATCCATGGTCTTATACAGTCAACACTTGACTGTAGCCGTTCTTACTTGTTTAGTTAATACTTTATACTAGAAGTATAACATTCTTGTAGGTAAAACATACTTGATGCTCTTCCTTATATTACAATAAAATGCTGAAACATATATTGCTTTTTTGATACCTGCTTCTTATAGAATAGAAGATTTCTATATCTTTAAACCAACCGAAAATGTATGTAACAGGCAGTAGGAAACATCTTTGACCCCATATTCTTGCTCAGAATTAACAGCCGAATTGCTATTGCCATGTCCGTCTGTCCTTTTGTCTGTCCGTTCGTGTGAATACCTAGACCTCAGCTATTATAAAAGCTAGGACTATCAAATTAAGTGGCAATATGTGTCATTAGATCATTAGTTAATTAGCCCAACAAGTTTGTTTAAGAATTTGACCCCGCCCACTTACGCCTTTTAAATCGAAAAAATCAAATTGCAGGCGCAATTTTTGAGTTACATTTTTTTTTTTTTGGTTTCTTTATATAACAGTTATTACCAGGCAAACAATATTTTGTAAACCATCGAACAAAACCTTTTTTCTTGATTACTTGTAAATATTTTTTCATTAATTTTTTTTACTTTGCTGATTTTGTTTAATGAACTTAAACTTTGTTTAGTTTACTGAATTAAACGACCTCCATAGCCATTCAAAAATTATTTACACTAGCAACATAGTCTTCTAGCTTTAATTCAACTATTGTTCCATTACCGAAATCATTTCTGTTTACTTTCACTAATAAACCAGCAAAGCTTCCTCCTCCATGGTCACTATTATAGTGTGTGCCCAAATCAAGTTCCCTTCCCTCATTACCTCCCTCCCGTCCCCTGCAATTTAAATTCACTCGACTGCAAAGCCAAGTTGAATTCGACTTGGTCGTAAAACATTTTTGCCTTGTAATCGGCAAACCAATGTTGACTTTGCTCAATGAACTTTCCTGGTCCGTTTGCTAGGCAAAAACCGCTATCTCAATATCTCTATTATACTCATGGAGTATACATGGTATACTATAGTCAAATAAAGTGTTTATTTAGTTTTTATTTGAACAAAATTGTGAACAAAAACTTGGGCAATAAGCTTCTGCTTTTTTTGTACATATGCTCCCAACCAGGGTTGACGTATGATTATGTGATTAATAACATTTTGGCGCGCAGTTGACAGGTGAAAGAGCAGAAGAAAAAGAGAGAGAGAGAGAGGGGCAAAGAGTGGGAGAGAGAGATAGAGAGAGAGGGCGAGAGAAATTAACGCTGTTGTTTTTTGGAAAGGAAAGGCAGACAAACTGGCAGACAGACCACAGACAAACCAATGCATTAACCATACACATACACATAACTATACGCAGAGATACCCGATATCAAGGCGAATTAATGACCATCGTGTCAACAATATACCTTGTCCATTCATTAGTTCAATTAGCCTGTTTAAGCCGATGGCTTTGGCTGTCTCTCGCCAACGTTGACGATCCACCGATTGGCTTGGCTTGGGTTGGGTTCGCTGCGGTTCCGAGCGATAAACAATATAATTCATTAGCGCATATACATGAAAAATAAAACTTTCGCTTTCGCAAGATCAAATCGAATCGAATATCGGCAATGCACAAGAGCAGCAGACGTTTCAAAGAGCAAACCTGTATTACAATGCCAAATGCAAATATACATACAGTTATGGTAGAAATACACATACATATAGACAGACAGTTGGACAGACAGATAGCTAGATAGATGTGTATATTATATATAGAGTTTACTATATATGTTTGGCCATAAAGCATCGCTGGCTGCTGCTGCTGGCTGCGACACGTAATCATGCAACGGGAGGGAGTCGAACCCGGAACGTGGCACGTTGCCGTTGCCGTTGCCATTGCCGTTGCAGAGAGCCCAAAAACTGCAGCCGACTGGGCCGAGTCGATCGAGTGAAACCTGTCCGCCGTATGGCAGAAAGGAAAATCATTTCACACAAACAATCACTGCGGCCTGTGGCTTGTGCAAACAAACCGATGTTGAGACAACATAAATACACACATACGTAAACACACATACGTAAACACACACACTCCAACAAACACAACACACAAAACCAAACACTTGTCCGTCCATGCGATATGGATAGACCTGCCTGCCTGTCCGTCCGTCCGTCCGTCTGTCCGCCTGTCCGCCTGTCCGCCTGTACACATGTCCGTCTATAGCACAGCGAAGTTGGAAGTTGTCGACAGATTTACACACAATCGCTTGAAACTTATCTCGCGGCATTGCAAGTCAACGATGCGTCGCACAGTGCGCTGTAGCCGGCGGAAAACCTTTATGATGTATATGTATGTATATATACATCATAATTATCCCAGGGAAATCAGGGAACACAATTAGAAAATTTATTCTAATTGAGATTTTTATCTTTGTTGGCGAAGTCACACAGAGACTTTAGTTTGACACTATAGTGGCTGCTTCAGTTTCATTATAATATGCGCATAAAAGTTGAAGTTATTTCAAGTAAAATAATATTTCTTTTAAACTATGTAAACTAAGTACGAAATATTATATAAATACTAAAAAAGTAATTAGCAACTTTTATTGTTAAAAAAGTAAGGGTTAAATTTAATTTTTTAACTAAAATTTTCCTACACAGATTTGGAACGTCGTTTGAAGAGTTTAAAGTTCAGTAAAGCTTCTGTAAATGATTTAAAATAATTTTTTCTGTAAAGTAAAGTTATCCGAAAGACTAAGAAAGTTTTCCGCCGACTAAGACTAAGACTTTACGAACAATATTTCATTTTTTTACAATTAGAATATTATGTTCCCCAAAACTCGAGCACTTGCTCCACTGTGCCGCACGGCATTAGGCGTAATTTGCATGATGCCATCATCATCATCGAAGTCGCTTTGGTGCATCGCTCGTTTCGAGATAAAGTCATCAAATTTAAAAAAAAACCCCTCCGTAATGCCGATCCGAATTCGTGTTCGCTTTAGCCAAGTGGGCACTTGCTTAATTTACCAAGCACGTTGATCTGCCGATGTCGGGGATTGTTGGGAGTTCGTTAACTTACGTTGCGCCGTTACGCAAAATGTTCTCTTTGAATTTATTGAAGAAATTACCATAACAGTTACCCGACGTTGATAGGAGACGACTACGACGTT
This sequence comes from Zaprionus ghesquierei, assembly GCA_018904095.1. Lineage (NCBI taxonomy): Eukaryota > Metazoa > Arthropoda > Insecta > Diptera > Drosophilidae > Zaprionus > Zaprionus ghesquierei. Next base: position 2,860,622 of record JAEIGP010000676.1, read on the forward strand.
TCGATATACGTTTCGACGTGCAGGCATTCAAGCACAACGATAACTCCATTTGAGGTTTGGTACTTGTTGGTGAATTGCTGGATTTGGAACCCCTTTGGGTGGCAGGGGATAGTTAGGGCCACCCGACCTGCTTAGGTATTCATAGCTCTCTTGTGAAACGATACGATACGAAACGCAACGAACGAAACCGAACAAAGCGATATATAGTATATATAAGAGTCGATTGCTCATTGCATTGGGCCATTTGTATACCCTTTCGAGAGGGTATATGCGTATTGCTCAGAAGTATGTAGCGTCCGAGAAAGACCTTTTTGAACCCATGTAGTATTTACTTATTAACCAATGTAAATTTTATTGTGTTATTAGTCTTTGTGGCTTTCAATAGGTACATTGTGTGTTGGTGTATGTCTGTGTCTGTGTGTGTGTGTAAGGCAATAAGCATAGCTGATATCTATAATGTCTTCGTAGTGTCGCTATCAACTGAAATTTCTCTTACGCAAACTTGGCAGATTGTTTTTATTTGATTACGTCGCATAGGTGGCAGAAGAATTTAAATAAAAATGTGTGTAACATGCTTGTAACAGTATTTCGCAATAGGACGAAGGGTGTCTTACTTTCGGGAGCGTTTGACTATAGCTTGTGTTACTTGTTTATGTATGAAAAGTTGTATTGGTTTTCACGATATTAAAGTTTTAAACTCTATTGCTTTAAGTACAATCTACTAGGGTATTAAATCGTCGTGTATGCCTTAAGTAATATTTCTTTGTTGTATTTTAATTTTGGTTTTTGGGCGTACCCCACCTCATTTCACAATTGATTAATGATTTCACTGGCGCATTTCAATTTTCATTATGTTGGAACGTCAAACGTCGCAAATTAGCATAATGCCTTCCAATATGCGTATAACATGACCATTATGGGTGTTATATAAAAACCAACCAACCGCCGAAGGGGTGGGGGAAAACTGAAGGAAATTGAAATTGACATGAAAGTGAAAAAACAGAAAAACACAGAGTCAGAGAGAGAGAGAGAGAGAGAGAGAGAGAGACTTATAGAAATAGGCGTGCTTGATTGGAAAGTGATTTGAGTTTTGATTTGTCTGCGCTGCACGGGTCAATTAGGCCCGATAGCCAGCACTAACTATGATATTCATGCGGGAAACAGGAGAATGGAAGAGAGGTGGAGAAGGGGAGACACGCTCGTGACCGTGAAATTCGTGACATGCTCCCAAAGATACCACACAGCGAATGGGGCGAATGGCGTGAATGTACCCAAAATGTTTGGTGTATTTATGTGTAGCTAAACTTGCGTGTAGCTTGTGATTTAAAGGAATCACGATATACTATATACATATGTACGATATATGATATGCACAACTACACATACGTGGTAAAACTGTAAAACAAGATACAGTGGGCTAAATGCCTTATAAAGTGAAGCATATCACATTTTAATTGGTTGCTTTATGTTGAAAGTTTTCATGACTAGTTAATTTGTTATGAATACTTGTAAAGCGATTAAGTTGGGTCTAATGTGCATAGTTAAGAGTTTAGTATGCTCCATTAAAAGCTTTTCTTAAATTCCAGAAAACTTAGTCAACAACTTAGAAGAAAACAAGATAATAAAATGTTAGTTTTCTTTAAAGTATGCGACAAATTCTTAAAATATTCTAAAGATTTCTCGAAAAGTTTCCAATTTTCTATCAAGTAACTGCAAATTGGGTGAATAAAGGTCCAAAATGGAATCTATGAATCTATCAGTTAATAAAGACAGATCTATAATGGAAATTGGTTCCGTGTTGACATAGTTTGTTTGAAAAGCAATATCATTTCAAGACTTGTAGATCATACAACCCAAAAGATACGGTCAAATGTTTGTTACATTATTCGCCGCATAACAATGCTCTTCATAACAATAGATACACACTATGTATAGAACTCTCTACAGCGGGTCAATAACCTGTTCAGGCAAGCAGTCTATAACAATGAATTGGCAATTTTCTTTGGCTCTTTGGAGCATTTTGGGGCAAGAAATCAAGTCATAACTGTGCATTGCCGACAGCGGAACGTGTGTTCGACGCGTCGCACTTGTTGCACGCTTCTACCCGGCATGTCCGAGAGAGTCTTTTGTTATTTTGTTATGTGGCCAAACTGACCGAAACCGCAATTCTCTTCTCATCCATCTCTCTTAGATAACCCAACTCAAGAATATTGAGCTAATCAACAATACGAAGAATGTGCATAAATCAACGCTTGAAATGCGTACAACAAAAACAAAGCAACATAAAGAGAAGAACGACGATGGACAAGTTGAAGAAATCATGAGGAGAGGAGAGGGAACTGTATCCACAACAACAACAACAGCAGCATGGATGGAAACACTGCTAGCAAACAGTACAACAACAGCAAAGCCAAGTACAGTGGAATACAGAACAAAGGTGAGTAGACAAAGCATCGAATCGGAGGTTCTAAGCCCTCTATTACGTATGTACGAGGGTCGTTTGATAAGTCCGTGACTTTTTGAATAAAATATATTTTTTTCGTCAAAGAAGCGTTTTATTTCTCAACATAATCTCCTTTTAGCTCTATACATTTAGTCCAGCGTTTTTCCAATTTTTTTATTCCTTCCAAATAATAGGTTTTCTCAAGGCCCTCAAAATAGTCGTTTGTTTCTGTGATGACCTCTTCATTTGACCCGAATCTCTTACCGCCGAGCCATTTCTTCATGTTTGGAAACAAAAAATAGTCACAGGGGGCTAAATCTGGAGAATATGCTGGATGGGGTAGCAGTTCGTAGCCCAATTTATGAAATTTTGCCATGCTGACTACACACGTGTGCACCCGTGCATTGTCCTGATGGAACAGCACTTTTTTTTCGCCAAATGCGGTCGTTTCTGCTTCAAATCAATATCGAATCTGTCCAAAAGCTCTGAATAATATTCGCCGGTGATCGTTTTACCCTTTTCAAGGTAATCGATGTGAATGATACCTTGTGCATCCCAAAAAACTGTGGCCATGACCTTGTTGGCCGACAGACCCACCTTGGCCTTCTTTGGTGCACGTTCACCCGGAGAAACCCACTGTCTTGATTGTTCTTTGTTTTGGTGTGGTGTGGTGGATCCATGTTTCGTCTACGGTAACGAAACGGCGCAAAAATTCGTTTGGATTGCGGTTGAACATCGCCAAACACTCCTTTGAAATGGTCACACGGTTGCGCTTATGGTCGTGTGTGAGCAATCGCGGCACCCATCGCGCGGAAAGCTTTTTCATGTCCAAATATTCATGTAAAATGTGATGTACCCGTTCAGTTGAGATGCCTACAGCCTCAGCTACCTCACGCACTTTCATTCTCCGATCATCCAATATCATTCCATGGATTTTGTCGACGATTTCTGGCATGACGACCTCTTTTGGGCGACCTGAACGTTCGGCATCACTTGTACTGGTACGACCACAACGGAACTCAGTAAACCATTTCTTAACCATTGAAATTGATGGTGCAGAGTCCCCATAATATTTATCAAGTCTTTCCTTGGTTTCGGTGATGGATTTTTTACGCGAAAAAATAATGCTTAATTAGCACACGAAATTCACTTTTTTCCATTTTCGTTAAAATTCACGAGATCGTCTGCTTTCAATGCCTATAAAACGCAAACCAAAAAACGCAGCTTTCTCAAAATTTTACAGTCAGCTGTTAATCGATAACTGCTGACAGGAGCAGTGTTGTATTTAGAGCAGGTGCGCGGCAAATACAAAAAGTCACGGTCTTATCAAACGACCCTCGTACTATATATCCAATCGATTGTTAAGTAGCTTGCATATATGTACCATACATATATCTTCGAATCGTTTCCACTGTCAATAAAATTACAATTTTTAATGCTTTGGTAGCTCTTAAACACTTAAGCTCTTAAGCCGCACAATCTGAAAACTTGTTTGTTTTCCAGTTTCAGTTTGGCAACAAATTATGCAACTAATTTCGAAAAAGTGTCAATCTAAGAGTTGTTCATTTTTGAAAAGCCTGACAGATTTAATAGGATTTTCTCACGCTAAAAGATTGACTTGGTTCTCTAATTAGGTTTTCTCACGCTTTAAGATTTAGTATATTCTTCTAACATTAAAAACTGTATAAAGGGGTAACCCAAGTTAGTGAAAATGTGTAAAGCATATAAAAGGAGGCGTGGAAAATCGCACAAATTGTATATTAAAGGTGCACCCCTCTGGTTTGGCATATGTACATATATTAAGGCTATTCTGAATACTGATATAGGGGGAACTTTACTTACAAATAGTTTAAAATATAAATGAAACTGATTTGAGATATATGTTGATTTCTATCAATATAAGCTATCAATCTATCAATCTTTAAATCTATCAATCTATGAATCTGGCAATCTATCAATCTATCATTCTTTAAATCTATCAATCTATCGATCTATCAATCCATCAAACTATCAATCTATCAATCTATCAATCTATCAATCTATCAATCTATCAATCTATCAATCTATCAATCTATCAATCTATCAATCTATCAATCTATCAATCTATCAATCTATTAATCTATCAATCTATGAATCTATCAATCTATGAATCTATGAATCTATCAATCTATCAATCTTTAAATCTATCAATCTATCAATCTATCAATCTATTAATCTATCAATCTATCAATCTATCAATCTATCAATATATCAATATATCAATCTATCAATCTATCAATCTATCAATCTATCAATCTATCAATCTATCAATCTATCAATCTATCAATCTATCAATCTATCAATCTATCAATCTATCAATCTATCAATCTATCAATCTATCAATCTATCAATCTATCAATCTATCAATCTATCAATCTATCAATCTATCAATCTATCAATCTATCAATCTATCAATCTATCAATCTATCAATCTATCAATCTATCAATCTATCAATCTATCAATCTATCAATCTATCAATCTATCAATCTATCAATCTATCAATCTATCAATCTATCAATCTATCAATCTATCAATCTATCAATCTATCAATCTATCAATCTATCAATCTATCAATCTATCACTCATTTGATCAATATATTAATGTAATTAAATATTTCAGGACAACAATTCGGACACAGACTCAGCGCTATCCTCGGCCCCGCCCTCGATCAGTCCACAGCCTCCCTCAAGTGGCGCCGACAGCGGTGTCATGTGGCAAGCGGTAAGTGCAGCTGCATCACAACAACAACAACCAACAACAACAACTATAACTGAATACGACTCTCTTTTGCAGCTGCAGGATCTAGACAAGCTGCAAAAGGAAGTGGAAATCTACCACAAGGAGAACGAACGCCTGCAGAGCGAGCTGCAGCTGATGAAGCAAGAATTGCTAAGCACCGAGAAGGCAGCGCTGTCGGCAAGCGGCAGCAGCAAGTCGCATATCAACGAGCTTCTGCAACGCATCAAAGAACTGGAGGAGCAACAGCTGCAGCTGAGCGGCGAAGCCGACGAACTGCGCGAGCAGAATGAACTGCTCGAGTTTCGCATACTCGAGCTAGAGGATGATAAGGTAAACTCACTCACTCATACAGGTAGACGCACTCAGACTGAAAGTGACTCAAAGCCAGTTTGGCAAAGCACTCAAAAAGTGACTCAAGCAAAGCGCGCGCTTGCTGCGCGTTTATGAATGAATCGTGTGTTGAGTAGCGTAGCTACCCGTGTAGGTGTATGTATGTGTTTGTGACTGAGTGAGTGTGTGTGTGTGTGTGACTGAGTGAGTGCGCGTGTTTGCTTGTTTGTATTTGTGTGGCACACAGCTGCCTCAGCTGCACGAGTCGTGCCCAAGACAATGCTTCAGTTTTGTTTGGCGTCTTCGACAGTGCGGAAATTGTTTTGATTGTTCAACGGCAAACGGTAATTTCAATTTCCATATCAATTTTCCAACTGAATCTGTTTTACTGGAGCAGCAGCCGCAGCAAATTATTTGTATTTTCTTAGTGATAATACACTCGTTATATACCCGTATAAAGTGCAAGTAATTATGTATATGCAGGCTGGCAATTATGTATGATGTGTTGACCAAGTTAACTGGCCCAGTCAATTCCAATCTCAAGGCGAATCTATTTCCAATAGTTTCAAGTGGTTTTAGCCAAATTCGTAGAATCTATTTTGTGTTCATAACATATAAGGGCTTGTGCCCCTTTTTAGTGACGCTTTTGAAGTCAACGCGTTTTGACAGCAAATATTACTCATACGTCGCTTTGTTGTTGACTCCCCACACCTTTTTAAAATGTGTATGTGTGTGGCATTTATTGTTGTTGTTGTTGCTGTGTTTGCTTGATTTTCAGAGCCGAACGAGAGCCTGGCAAAGTCGTTCAGCTTGAAAATCCAATTCGTTCGCTTAATTGCAATGGCCCAAAGTAATAACAACAACAATAACAATCTATGCGCGAGTACAAGTAGATACAATGTGTATAGGTATGTACTCTATGCTCTACCAAGTGAGCTGGTATGGGGTAAAGTGAAAATGAAGCATCCAAGAAGCATCGTTAGCCAGCGATGCATTAAGCGAATGCTAATCAAAGCGCGGCGCCTTGTGTTAATTTAAACAGCACAACAATAACTGTAATTAATAAACAAATGTTTGCATTGCATTGCAGACATGAGTTGCATCTGTTTTTCTAGAGTTTGTTTTCTTTTTGTTTAACTTAACTTGTAACTAACCCTTTGCTTATTCCTCCCACAGATGGACGGCACCTGCGAGGATCATTGTCAGCGCTTAGAGAATCTGCTGCGAAAGAGCACCATCGGTGGACAACTGGAGGATAAGGATAAAAGGTGCCTGCAACAGCTGCTGCAGTGCGTGCAACAGCTCGATCTGGACGCCATGGCCGAGTACGATAGTTGGCAGTCCGCGGTGCGTATGGATAGACAAACAAGGAGCTTGTTATTAACCCAGAAGGAGTATCGGAAGAACTAGATAGACAAAGAAACTATATTGTACTGTTTTCATTATATGAATTAAGAGTTTATTTGCAGAAATGAACTTGGATAGATATATAGGATCATAGTTGCAATAGATTTGGTGTCTAGTTAGAAGATCTTCGGCAGTATCAATAAAATTAGTCTACTATACATTTTGTCAAGCAGACAGATCAAAGTAGTAGTAGAGACCCATTAAGACTTTTGAATTATATTATACTGTTTGAATTATTATTAGATTTAAGAACTCCATTACCCCAGAGATCTTATTGTGCTAGGCCAACTATAGATAGAACAGAATCATAAGATATATGTATCTCAACTTCAGACATGATTCGTTTGTAAGATCCATTCGATCTACACATCTACTCCACAGGAAACCCCAGTCAATCAGTCAGTCAACTAGTTAAAAGTCGTAACGAAAACGATTTTAATTCGAATTTTAATTGCATTAGGAAAACAGAAAGGCATTTTGATACCTTGCCAAGCAGGGAAAGAACAAGAGAAGCCTCAAAATCAATTCAAGTTGTCATTTCATTTCTAATTTTGTGCCTCTTGCCCTTTTCTCCATAGACCAAGTTGGAACCGCGTGTGAGGCAGAGCAATCAGAGTCGCATTGTTGCCACTGTGCAGCCGTATACCAACAGTGCCACGCCCAGTGCGCCTACAACGCCCAGCAAGCGAGCGTGTCACAGCTCGTGGCAGACAACAAGCCTGAGCGAGAGCGGTGTCTTTGTCGAGTGCGATCTGCTGTCGACGCACACTGACACCGAAACTGAAACGGAAAGATTACCCCAATCGTTGCCCGCCATCGCCATCACATCCACATCCACATCCACACTCGCATCCCCATCTGCAATACTATCAGGAGCGTCTGGTGCAGCTGGAGGGGAAGCTACTGGTGTACGAGAGTAGCGGCGAGGCGCAAGCAAAGCATCTGGCAGAGCGTTTGCAACGGGAGCTGCAATTGAATAAGCAAGTGAAGGAGCTAATCGAGCGTGTCGAGCTGCTAGTGGAGCAGAACGCATTGCTGGACGAGGCCAAGTGCGAGTTTGAGGAGGCGGAGAACGATACACGCCTCCATCTGCAGCGCAACGAGGAGGAGCTGGAGATATTGCGACAGCGAAACGTTGAATTGGAATTCAGCAAGGACGCACTGGGCGCCAAGTATCGTGATTGCCGCGCAGAGTGTCTGATCTTGCGCGAGGATCTGGGCGCTGCTGAGACCCAGTTGGAGCATCTGCAGGCGGAGCGGCAACGTGCCAAGCAACAATTGGATAGCTTGCGACGTTCTCTGCCGCTGCTGCTCATCTGTCGCCTGCTGGCGTTGGCTAGAACGAGAGCAGGCTCAAGAAACATGGGCAATGAGCAGTCCAACTATGTGGACGGGGACCGCCATACTGGCGGTGCAACTGGGGGCAAGCGCTGTGCTGCAGGTCCCTGCAAGTTAGAGCCTGGTCAGGGCGGCACTAGTCCACGCGAGGTTGCATACCTCAAGGAGGAGGTAAAGAGTTTGCGCTGCTCCCTGCAAGATCTGAACACGCGGCATTATGAGGCCATGGAAACCGCCGACTCGCATTGGGTGGAACTGGAGCGTGAGTACAAGGCACGCGAGGATGCGTACCGCGCCAAGGAGGTGTGCCTAAAGCAGAAGATCTGCAAGCTGCAGGAATGTCTGCGCGAAGATTCTCGTGCTGCGGCCGAGAAGATTCAGCAGCTGGAAGAGACTGAACATGGACTTAAGTGTTGCCTGGTGCGGCTTACCAAGGAGCATCGCGACCTCATTGAACAGAATCGCGCCATGGAAAGGGAAGTGGAGGCGCGATCGACACAACAAAAACTGGCGGACGAGCGTTTGGGTCCCCTTGGCGAAGAGCTGGAGTCGGAGAAACGACGCAGTCAGGCTCTTATCGATGATCTCGCATTCACCAAGAAGCTGCAGCAGAGCATGGAGGAGCAACTAAAGGCAGAAACCGATTGCCTGCGCCAACAGATCTATGACCTCAAGAAGGAACTGATGCACATCGAGGTGACCAATGGGGAGCTGCGCGAGGAGGTCTGCACGCTGGAGAACAAAATCAGCGAGCTAGAGTCAAAGCTAAAGCAGAGCTTGGATCATGCCTCCTGCCTGGAGGATGAGCTGCGCACCAAGGACGAACAGATTGAGGTTATGGAGCGCAAGCTAGGCGTCTGCCCCGAGGGACACAGTCTCGCCGACGAGCTCTACGATAGTCCGGAGAAACGTGCCAAACGCGAAGAGATCGCCGATCTGGAGACAGCCAGTCAGGGTCTTGGCTGTGCCCTACGGAATCTAGAGGTAAGCTTGTGGCGGAGTCGACTAGTAGTCCTTTTGTCGTGGTACTCTATCTAATCTCCAAGTGGAAGATTCCTTACATCTAAATATTCATTCTCTTTACTTCTTCTTCTCCCTCTCCAGCGACGTGAACAAGAGCTGCCAACGCACAAGGACTTCCAGACGATCGCGTGCAGTGTGAAGCAATTGGCGGATGCGATACTATCAGCACAGAAGCCAGAGGTGAGTGTGAAGAAATGCAAATGCACGGGAATGAAGGGTGCGGAAGCGGAAGATGAGGGCTCGCCTCGACCTGAAGGTGAAGGTGAAATTGAATGTGCTTGTGCAAATGCTGGAGAGCCAAAGGATATTGATGAGTGCCAAAAAGGTGAAGCAGTGGAATCCTGTTGCGCTAGGAAATCTGCTGGTCAGTCGGAGGCTGATGAACAAATTGACAAGACTCTCCTTTTGTCTGAGGATCGTTTCAAGGGTGGCTCTGTGGCCCGAGGCGGCACTCTGGTTGAGGGCATGTCTATGCTGGGCCGGAAGCTACGCAAACAGCTTAAGATCCTAACGAGTTTGATTTACCGCGAGCAGTTGGTGGAGTCTCAATTGAGCGAGTCCAAGCAGGTACTGGCCGAGCAGAGTTCACGACTGAGTCCGAAGTCGAGTTCGAGGCTGGGTTCGAAGTCGAGTCCTTCCATCAGCTTAAGCATGAAACGTAGCCCGATTCGTAGCGTGGAGCTAAGCTCTAGGCCGACTCCGGCGACCAGTCTGAAATCATCTCCGCGTATCAGCTTCAAATCGAGCACAAGGCAAAGCTCAGAGCAAATGCCAACGATGCGTAGCCTTCGCTCGAGCACAGGGCAGCCACATGAAACTAGCGAAAGAGCTCTGGTTCCCTGGTGCAGTACCCTCAAACGGGAGCAGCAACAGCAGCAGTATCCGCTACTTCGACGTCGTCATCAGTGCAAACGCTTCATCAGTCGCCGCATTTATCGCACTCGCGTACGGATCAGTGGTGCCACCAATCGACCTATTGAGTTGCTGCCCCTTATACGTCGCAAGAAAAGCTGCGCCGCCTTCCATTCGATGTCGTCCTTGTACACGGTGCACACAGATCGCTCGACAATGGAGACACAATCACAATACGCAAGTGTTGTCGATGTACAATGGGAGCAGGCGCATCTTAAGGAGCTAATACAGTGGCACAATCAACTGGTGCAGGCATCGATCTTGACGCACGATGAAGAGCAGCAGACAGATGCGCTGTGGGGCACACAGGATTGTGCCATACAGGCCGAGAATGTGGGCGTCGAGTCGCGTCTGCTGCTGCTACCGGCGCGTACACGTGCCTTCATCGAGCTGCTGCAGGAGAAGATTGTCGATGACGGCAGCTTCAGTATAGATGTATTTCGATCTCGGGTCCTACAGCTCTGGGAGGGCAGCGAAGAATTTCGTGAGCATATCGAACTGCTGCAGGATCTCAATGCCGCTGGGTCTTCCAATCTGACCGTTAGCTATGATATATTTGTTGCGGTACTGGGCTGTGTACGTGCCTTGAAGTTGGCCCTGAAGCCCTGCTCGTCACCGGTACTGCTGCAGCTGGAGGAACGAATCAATGAGCGGCTAATTAATTATCATCATCGCAAAGTCGAGTCGGAATTCTATTGTACCATTTATTTGCCTGTGGAGCGACGAAATCCACCCAAATTGTTTGCTGGAAACAAGGAGCAAGGGGCATAACAGGCGACGAGTTTCTGATTTATCTCACAACAATCCCCCTTCCTACTCTATCCCCAACCCGTTTTCAGTTACGTTTACAGCAAAAAGTCATTTCAGTTGGGTTACACTTTCCTATTTCGTCACATCATAAGATTTTCCAAATTGTGTGTAAATAAATAAAGCAAATAATAATTAAAAACACAACAACAACAGGACATAATGGAGAGTAAATTCGAAGATTTTTTCTACGATTGCCGCAGTGATGGCGATGCCGATATCGAAGCGGCATATCCCAATGACATCGAAGCTGCATATCCAACACATATTGTGGCTGAACGCTCTTTGCATTCCGCAGCAGCTAAACGCCCTGCAGCAGGTTTCCCTGCGCGCCTCACAGCAGGATACCCCATGGACCGCAGGATGGCGGCAGAGGTACCTGCTTATTCGCAGGGAGCTGCTGGATTGCTCCTGGACATCGAGGCTGCTACCTTTTCAAGGGACATTGAAGCCGCTGCTCCCTTACCAAGGGATGTCGAGGCCGCTTTCTTTACTAGGGACGAGGTTGAGACAAATAGCTCAACCAGTTACTTCGACGCTACTGCTGGCATACCGAGGAATATTGAAGCTGTCAACTTACCCAGCGATATTGAAGTCGCTTCCTTGCCCCGGGAAATAGTGGCTGCCGCCTTTGCTGGGGACATCGAGTCTACGTTTCCCTTCAATGCGGTTGCGCCATTTCATGCTAAATTTGGTGGCAAAGTCAATGCCAATGTGAATTTGAAGAAAATCGAACCCAGCGTTAAGGATGCTTGGAAGATACACGAAACCCTGGAACGGGTAGCAGCGGGCACCCATCAATGGCTGCGTAATGTGGGTGGAAAATGTAATGTCTGTGGCGGCATGAAGCAGGAACGCACTGCATCCGGCTCGTTCTACTATCCGGCAACGCTAGAGATCTCAGCACGTCTCTTCACGGATAAGGCATGTGTTGTGCCCCCACAGCATCAATGTGCTTTGCGTGGCGATCCCGTTACATTGAAATTGCCTATAGAATTGAATCCGTCTAGCGGGCAGGTTAAGGTGGATGTCTTTAAGCCTCGACTGGGCAAAGGCGAAGGTGACCGAAGTGGCTTGAGTGCTGCAGCCAATGCGGCAGCCGGCGGACGTGGAGGTGGAAATTCTCGTTGGGGAACTACGCCATGTAGCAAATCCCTCATGCATCGCTATTCGCAGCGACACGAAGGCAAGATGCCCAAGAGTGGGCGGAGAGTTCGTTGGCCTGATGTCAATACTGGACGTGGTCAATGTGGAGAATTGGAATTTGATTGATTTCAAAATTTTTCGTTCAATTTTCATAGACACACGCTTTATGCTTGTATTGTGAAGAGTTTTTCCGTACACGTGTTGATTTGAACGGCAATTAAATTGTACTTTTAGTCAAAATTCATTTTAAAATACATTTAATGTCAGATTATTGTATGCATATTATTAAATAAAATGCAGAGGTTGTAACGTATAGTGGAGAGTTTTACGTGGGCATCCTAAACTGCGTTAGCAACTTGCCTGAAAAGTGTGTAGACATTTTGAAAGAAACGTGTAGTGGTGAATTCGCAGCCAGAGTGGAGAAAATTTCGATAACACTTGCGATACCACGCTTGACAACCCAACTTATCGGCTATCTACAGTAGGCACTGTATTTGTAGCTGAGCTCCTCCGATCGTTGAGGACGATGCTCAGTTTGTACTTATAATTTGAGTTGAGAACATTAAATTAAAAAATTTCATGTAAATTCTGAAAGCACCCCTGAACCCACACACATATTGGACTTTATTGTCCGTTAATTAACAAATAACGATAGATGCAATATGAACTATTCGAATGCATGTGGAGGAGGGTCCCAGCATCCAGATAGATGCATACACCTACGAAGCACGCGACAACAGCAGATCCGTCAGGGAGCCAGCAATGCCACTGCTGACATGTGTGAGCACTGTGCCAACGCGCTAAGGGGCATGAACTTCAGCAGCAACAATAACAGCAACAAGAACTGCGGAAACAGAAACAACATGAAACAGCAGGGGAACGAGAATGCAGCGCCGGCATGTGCCAACCCGAAGTGTCCGGCTCAGGTGTTGTTCCGTGGCGCTAACTTTCAACCGCATCGCAGCGATGAGGATATATTCTTCGATTGCCAAGGCGTTGGCGATGGTGAGAGTACGCCGACAGTTTGTTCGAAAACCTGCCGCAAGTACGAACCCATATGCAAGCAAGACGTGGAAACAATGCGCCTCACTGTGCAACGTGCCGCACAGGCCGCACATATGTTGATGCAAAATATCGAACAGAATCCGCCCGGTTGTCGCAAGCCGTGCACGGCCACGCTGGAAATAACCGCGCGTCTTATTCCCGATTCGAAAAACTCCGATCCCAATTGTTGTCTCCAGGGTAAACCCGTGACGGTTAAGATGCCATTGGAATTCGATCCACAGACGGGACATTTGGCTGCCAAATCGGCTCGCTCGATATGCCGAGAATCATGCCCGAGCAAGGAGGCGCCAAAAAAAACAGGTACGCATAAAGATCAATATTATTACCATCAGCAGCAGCATTTGGACGCAGAGTCGCAGTTGTTGCCGGATATTGAGAAAGATTTCACAGGTTCATGCAGAGGAAGTTCAGAGGAAGAGGACATTAAGGAGGCACCGCAGCTACCTCGCACTAGGTCGGTATCGTTGGTGCTACCACCTGAAACAAATCTACTACAAACCACCGAACCCGAAACCGATGTCAATGTTCATCCTCGTGAGAGTAAATTGCGTTTTGAGCTGGAAATGAAAAAGGAGGATAAGGAGGACGAGGATGAGGATGAGGATGAGGATAAGGATAAGGATGAGGATGAGGAGTTGGATGGCCTGGAATCAGAGATGGAAAAAGAGATAAAGAATGAAAAGTTTGCTTCAGATGATGAAGAGCCCGAAAGAGGGCTGGTATTGGGGGCAGAAAAACGGTATTTCATGGCATTGCCACAGCATCGGGACTTCTCGAATTGTGCACCCTGTCGCTTCACTCCCAGTCCCATAATGGACGAAGAAGGCAACGTATTCTGTCCTGGCAACTGCGGCTGTTGCCAGTGCGCCTGGAGGATTCGCTCGTTCGAGAAGAACGACGAACACGTCAATATCAAAGTCTGCGGTTGCGTACAGCGTGGCACCATCTTTACCAACTATGATGAGCGCGAGAATTGCAGCCAAACATCGTACTTTGATTTCTGTCCGTGTCGCGAGAAGGCCGAAGCCAAGTTTCTACAGCTCTATGGCTGTGAGATGTGGTCCACGCCGGAAGCGACAAGGGGTCGCGAGATTTCGCTTGACGAGATCGAAGAGATAACGGAATGGGATGAGGAAGAAGAATAACTGTCATTGGGACTTTCCACTATACCGAAATTGTTCTGGGGTTGCCCGAGTTTGGCTTTCCCACTCTTGGCTTACATGTTATGGCATATTTTGTTTTTGGATTTTTTCTTGTTGGCTTACAATAGTTTTTTTTTTTCTCCGTTTTGGAATAAACTGTAAACTGTGAACCAACCAACCGAATCTAATTGAGTCTCTTCTCTTTCTTTCTCTTCCCTGCAGGCTGCCCAGCTCTGATGTACATGCAGGATGAGCGACAAAATCCGAGTAACGCAAGCGCACAACGAGAGACCCGTTGCCAGGACATGCAGACCGACCAATCCTACATGCAAAAGAAATGGAAACCCGAACAAGAGCAAACCAATAAGAAAGAATCTAACAATAAAAGTAAGGTCATCAATACAAGTGACAAATTCATGGGCCTCCAAACAAGTGACGAGAAATCCCCATCCCCGGTGGACCAGTCCCTGCTATACGATCAGTCTATTTACGGCGCAACAAAACCGGAGGGCATACGCTATCCGACACAGTATAATCCGTGCGAGGATACGTGCGCGAATACGGAATATTGTCCTCCAGAGGCAACCTATTCGGGCATTCAAAACGATACTCAGTTTCGTAAATCCTACATCTGTGTTTGTGCCCCTAAGTCGCAGCCAAGTCTAGCATCAACCACTAAAATTTGCCCATGCCATGCACCACCGCCTACGTCTCAGTCGGCCGTTAGTGTGTGTTGCTCCAAATCTATGGCCAACATACCCCCCACATGCAAGATATCGATACAATCTGCACGGAGTAACATACCTCCATCGTGCAAGTCATCGAAACGGAGTAATGATACAACCGCGTGGTATTCACCGCAATCGGATGACGAACCCTGTACCTCGAAAGTTGTCTTCTGTCCCAGTGTCAAGCCGGCTGCCAAGAGTGACACATCCTGTTGCATGGCCGCAAAGTCGTGTCCCAGTGTAAGATCGATTCCCAAAACTGATACTCCCTGCGGTATACCGCCTGCCCAAGAAGCATCCTGTTGTCCACTCAAAGCGCCTCGCAAAGTCTCATCCAATACAAACACTGACTGTATGTGCTATCCCCTAGACGAGAAGAAGTCAAAAACAGATGGATCGTGTCTTTGTGCAATTGTATCTAAGGCAACTTGTGGTGTAATATCCAAGACCACCTATAATAGCGCCAGCTCCGGGGAGAAGTCATGTGCTTGTGAAACTGCAAAAAAGCCAGCAATCCCTATGAGCGAGAGCTCTGACAGAAGAGAACCGGTGAAATCTTGTATGTGTGGACTTTCATCTAAATCATCCTATACCAGCGTGTGCTCCGATGACAAGGGGGATGAAGCTTGCTGTTGTACCAACACAACTGAGTCGGAATCAAAAGATGCACAAGGGAGCTGTGGCTGCAATGAGAATAAGAAAAAAAGAGTAGGAGCTGGGCGAAGCGACTTGCTATTGTCATCGGATCATGTGTTCCCAGAAGGATCGAATAGAAATGCAAACTGGATGAGTGGGCACTCCGGCATGGGCGCGAGCAACTTTCAGGATAACGAGATTAGGGGGTCTACAGAAGAGAAAGCTACCTCGATATATGAAAGTGCGGGCTCGACGGAAAATTGTAAGGCTGACGGCTCAGGCTTATTCGTCTCAACGTGTGGAGTTAAGATGAAGTCGAGTCAAAAGGAAACCTCTGATATCTGCACATCTCTGCATCCAGAAGTCGTGAGTTTTTGCATCTGTAAGGAGAATGGCACGCGAAATGCTTCGCCTATCTCCATGAAAAGGAAGAAGAAACATGGTATTTCCTCGTTTATGTCGAGTAAAAGCAGGCATCGCAAGTCTTTTCAATGCTCCACACAGACCTCGTTGCGATCGCGATCCGTAATGGCCGAGGTCACCTGCCTGTGCACGTCCACACAACGCGCGAAGCTGGGTGCAGTTAATCGCAAGGGTCCACCCTTTGCGAGAATGTTGGAGAGCAGTCGGTGCATCACGCCGGCTAATCCTTGCTTGCTATCATTGGTTGACGATCAGAGTCGCGGAACCAGGATTATCTGGAAGGGTGACAATTTCTGTGATTGTGAGTCGGGCTCAAATGATTCCAACCCGGAGTGCTCCTTTCGTAGTGCTTCCTCCGAGCGCACTCGAGCGCAATCATGCAGACTGAAGTCACCACAGCAGAGTAAATCGATGCCTATCTCCTTGTGCAGGAGCGTTGGGGGAACCATGTCTGATGCCGGGCAAAGAAAACCTAAGGGTGGTTCCCTTAAGAGTTTATTTAGCTGCTGTTGTTGTCCGTCGGACGCGTCAATACAGACAAGCAAACCCTGCACCTGTACCCTCAGTGAGGTGGAGGTTGATCCCACCTGCAATTGCCCCATGGAAGGCGATGATGCCACTTGCCCGTTTCCTAAGCCTGCACCCCTTGACTCACAAGACGATTGTGATTGCGATAATTCGACGTTGGAAAGTGAGATGGCTTGCCTTTGCGCAAAGACTTCACAACGGTTCGGGAATCGAAGTTGTGCCGATGCAGTGAGTGTCGCTAAGGAGGTGGATCGCACTTGTAGCTGCGCTGCAAAGAAGTCGACAGAAGATATGAGTTGCGCTAAGATGCGAATACTGAGCATGCTGAATTCCGTGTCGAATACCAAGGGTACGATGAAAGATCGTGTTGATAACGTACAGAAAATCATTAGGGAACTTAACCAGATGCTGCGTCAGCCAGAAAGCTGTCCCTGTCCATTGCCATATGAGGAATGCATGGAAGCAGTTCAATCGGGCAGGAGTCCTGCCCAGAAAGCGAAAGAAGATAAAGATTCTAATGAGGCTGAAGAAAAGAAATACCTAGACCGTTTGGAAAAATGTCTTCAGAATTGCTTTCCTGGAAAGAGGCCGCGGGAGGGTATGGAAATTGTTGCCTTCGAGTTCGATCCAAATTTCAAAGCTGCTCGAGCTGCAGCTGAGGCTAAAGCTGCAGCTGAAGAAGCTGCTGAAGCTGCCGCTGAGGCATGTGATGCTGCTTATGATGCTGCTGAATTGGCTCTTAAATCGGAACCTTCAAACGAGCTGTGCGGATCCTGTGAATGTCATTCCGTTCCGTCTACACCTTTTCTCCCCGAAACCATTGTCTATGAAACTTTTCCGCCTGCGGAACAACCAAAATCTCAAACGGACTTCTATGGCGAATGTGATTGTTTGAACCCTCAGCCGGTAGAATCTGGACAGTTTGCAGATTGTGAATGTTTGGGCGATACCGATGCTAAGCCAACTGCTAGCAGTGAGGGTTCCTGCAAAGATTCAGAACCTTCTAATACCCAGATTAGTCGCCCAAATGCTCAGGACTGTGGAGGGGATGGTGAAAACCCATTGGAACCGCTGACCGATCGAGAGCGTCAACTATGCGAATACTTAATATGTCGAATGTGTCAAATCTGTCAGGGTCAGGCAGACGATTGCCCCCTAGGCAATGATACCGATGCCGAGAAGGAGGCGAAATCCGGTTGTGTCTGTTGTCATTGCCGTGCCATGACATGTGACAATCAGTGCAAGACAGTAAAGAAAGTCCTCGACCCGATAGCCTGCAATCCCGTTGACGAGATGGTAAGTACTACGGTTTACCCTTTAGTCCTGTGACTTGACTTGATTGAACCTTTATTCTATTGTAGAAATATTTTGTTGACTCAGTTATATTCGATATACAAGCAATGGAGCATGTGATCCACAAAAAAAGCCTTTATCCTAAGGTAACACTGCGTTTGATTCACTAGGATAAAATGGAACTAATTTTTAACTTGCCCTACAGCCTCGAGTACCGTCGCAAACTATGGGTTGTGCACCGGGGGAAAGCTTTCCGGTGATGATAACCAATGTCTCTAGTTTGGGCTGCAGAGCACTCTACGTACGCTGGGAGTTGCTCGACTGCGCCGGCATCGGTGGCTATGAGGTGAGTCTTATTGAAGCGTGGTAATCCCGTCTAATCAGTCAAGGCAAGGCTTAGTAGCTCCTGATTAACCACATTTTCTTTTCTTTCCTAAGATCTATGTGGATGGACACCTGACAAATCGTTTCTATAGTTATCGTCACGAGGCTGGCGTCGTTAGCAATGTCGACGTGACTAAGCCGCATCAGATCATTTTGCGTGCTCAGGCTGTGGGTCAAGAGTTTCCCGGAGAGGATGATTGTGGCTGTGGCAGCGCTATGGTCGGAGCCCATCCGGAATTGATGGTGGGCGCAACGGAGCCCTGGCGGCCCAGTGTCTATATGTATGAGCCGTGAATATGTCTGCGCTATGCTAGTCAACCAAATTGTCCCGTCAAATTTCCTCATCAAATCCCCTCCAAAACCCCTCGCTTATGTTAGTCGGAATATGTGTGTTGCTTCTGTTTGGTGTCTGCTGGCATAAGGAGCAGCTGTTCAATTGTTTTAATCTGCTTACGTTATTAGGAGAATCACGAAATACATATGTGAATGTACTATATATGGAATTGAAGGTGAGCACGCTGCGTGCCCACCCAAACAAAATGTGCCTTACCAATGCACTCGAATTTGATGTTGCACATGTTATAAACATACTCTATGCAGATCTATATAGATACATGTATAGCTCTATATATTTGATATCTGTTAAATGTGAAAATTAACTATGAGATTAGAGATGGACGAAATGAGTACCATATCATTTGGAATGATACAAACAAATATTTGCAGACAAAAGTGAAATGATCTTAAATAAATGTTTAATTGTGTTGATACAGATTTGAGTTAAATTGTATGTCACACAATACAGAAGTCACAGTTAAAAACAGTGTTGTTAAGTTATGAAATACAAACGATCACAAAGGGAGAGTGTTGAAAAGTCTCAATTGCATTTAAGAGCGTGTGTTGAAGAACTCCCACAACTAAAGGGATTTCAGTCTCTCAAGATTCTAAGCTTTTGAATAAAAGGGAATCTTCCTAGGCAAGTCTCGATAGTTAAACTTATATCACGAAAAACACATAATCAGTGTTTTGTCACAATACGATGAGGAAATAGAAATGTATACCTTATATGCAAGTACTCAAATCAATATAGATTCTATTTGAAGCGTCTCAATCGCCCATCTCTATAAGCATTAAGAAGTTACATATGTATATTAAGTCTGCCGTTTTAGGCAAGAAGAAAGAGAAAAAAGAAAATGAGTTGTAGCTATTGTAAACACCAGTTGAGGATACCATGTAGAGATCTTACTCACTTACCACCTGGAACGTAGACGATTTGTGACGCGATTGTGCACGATTCGCTAAGAAATTACGTAGTTTTTACACACTATTTAATGCGCATTATTTTTACTGTGAATATACAATAAAGTTAACATTTAAATGCATGAAAGATGCACCACGCTCGTCACTCTCTCTGTGAGCAGGAGCAGTACGGGGATGGGTTGGGGAGAGAAAAAGGGAGTTGGTTTGGGCTAGCTTGGATGTTGATTAATACTAGGAGTAGCTGCTGCACGGAACATATTCTGAAACTTAGAGCTAAACTATCTACGTAGACACGGCTCGCAGGTGCCGGGAAGCACAAACGATGGATGGCACTCGGGGCACTTGGGATTCTCGCCAAACCATCTGCCTTTCGCCGCTGCTGTCGCTGAGCTTCCACTTCCGCTTCCGCCTCCGTTGCTGGTGCTGCTGCTGCTGCTGCGACGTTCGGGAATCTTTAGCTGAAACGAATTGTAGAGATCTCCGCCAGGTGCATAGCCAGTGCGTCCGATTGTCTCTAGGGGGAATGCAAATTCTGGTATAAGCAGCTGCTTGCGCAGTTGTGTTATGTCCGTCGATGTCGACGTGGAGCTGGCCGTGACCAAATCCGAGCGACGTTGCGCCTTCTCTGTGGATGTGACAGTTTGCTGTGCGGCGGGCAGCTCGTTGGCCTTGATGGAACGTGAGATGGGCAGGCGTTTGCTGGTCGCACCATGGCTGGCAATGTCGTTCAGCTTGGAGTCCTGTCTAAAGTCGCCACTTGTCTCCGGATACTCACGTCCATCGACGCCAATGGGAGGATCCAGTTTGGGTGGTTCCAGCCCATTTGCAGGTACCTTCCATTCGTAGTAGATGGGCGGACCCTGCGTGGTGGCAATGTCGTGGGGCACAAAGTCCACAAATGGAGGCAGCAGATCGTTGAAAGGCAACTCAGACTTGGGAGCGCTTGTCGTTGTTGTTAAGGTGGGCGTGGCCAGGCGGAAGCTCTGCGCTGGCGTTGGTGTGCGAGTCTCCACACGATTGAAGGAGGTAGCGACAGAAGGACGATAGTTAGGCGTGCTGCTTACTGCCGGCGCTTGGGTGGTGAACGAGAAGGGCAGACCGGCAAAGGTGGTGGGTCGATTGAGGGGACGTGCCGAGGTGCTCGATGTTGCCTGGTTAGCAGCTCCTGCAAAGCGCACTGTGCTGGAGGCAGTGCTAAAAGGCGCCGCCGATGAGGTGCGCAGCGTCTCCGTTGCCGGCTGCACCTCGTCCTGATTGTAAATGGGATACACAAATGGCGGCTCGTAGATTTTCGATGGCGTCTTCACGAACTGCCCCAGCTTGGTGGTGTTCCGCTTGGCATCCCCCAATGTTGGCTGCTCCACAGAGTTAAAATCTGCCGAGGTATTGTAGCGTGTGCTGTGGCTGGTGCCCAAATCATCCGTGTCCAGTTCCGAGACAAAAAGCGTTGACTTACGCTGATGCAGTGCCTCCGTGCGCTTTGTCACAGGCGGCACAGTGGACACAGGTCGTCGTGTGGTACTGGTGGTGGTGCTGCGAGTGGTGGTACGGCCGCTGGTGAGAACAATGGGTCGCGGTCTAGCAGTGCTGCTGGGCAGCTCGATTTGCGGCTCATAGGCAGGCGGCAAGATGGTGCGACTCGGAGGCGGTGGTATGCGCCAGCGTGTCTGTCCACTATGTGCCGCTTGCTGTGCATCCAGTTTGCTCAATCCCTTCAAGCTTTCGTCGCGTATTTGATTCTGGCTGGGTGTCAGTTGCTGTGGAGAGTAGAAGAAGATTGAAGAGCATGAGGAGGATGAGGAGGTTGCATAGAAACAGGTTAATCTCACTTACCTTGTATTGACTTCTAAAGGATTCACCCGCATAGTCGGGCGCATAGGGGCGATCCAAAAGATCGGGACGTGGCGTGCGCAGATTGTTTTCCTCGTCGTTGACAAAGGGTTTGTCGCGCTGACCTGGGGAAGTAGCATAGATATAGGTTAATAGCCACGGCGTAAGTCTATGTTACCGTAAGTCTGTCTAACCTATTAGCAAATTGGCTGCATAGTTGCTCTCCGCCTTGGAGCAGTTGACCATGTACCAATGATCGCAGATGAGCATGCGCTGCTGAAAAAGCGTCGTATTCGGGCAGGTGTAGCTGAACTGGCGACCCAAGCCATCGCACATATGATAGACCTAGAGAGGGAGAGAGAGAAAGAGAGAGGGGAAGACAACAACCTAATTGACTGTCTGCAGCTTCGTTGCGCCACTTACCTGGCAGCCCGTCTCCACGTCCGCGTAGTAACCCGCAGGTCGTCCTGCGCAAGAGAAGGAAGTCTTTGGCATCTGCTTGGCCTGGCTGGCATTTTGGCACTAGAAAGAGCAGACAGAGTGATAGATTAAAGGTAAAAGGTACTGTGGGGGCAAGGAGGAAAGGTTGTGCAACGCTGAGGGATGCTTTCCCTGCCTTAAAGCTATTAGTGGCTGCCTAACAAATGATGCCCCCCTCAGATCGATATCTGCATATGAGCTATGTGTACTCCAACTGCAGGTGCTGCTCTGTGCTCTGATGAATTGAAGTGATGTCATAACTTGGCACATGCTGCCACAAGGTGCCACATGCCACAAGGCTTGCAACAGACCTAGGCAGCGACAGACCTCAGACCACGACCTGTTACTGTGAGAAATGTCAATTTCGTATGCGAATACAAACTATATATGTAAAAGTGAATGTGTGTGTGTGTCTCTTCGCTTCTCTTTAGTTTTTTCAGTTTAATTATATAGAAAAAAGTCAGCTGGCAGTGGCAAATTGTAGCCCAATGACTTATCGAAATCTGCCACTGGGTTGCGACACGTGTGAAGCTTCCGTGCCGTGTTTCGTTGAGTCCGTGAAAAATATTTTCCCAGCACAGCGACAAACAATATAACATACCAACCCAAACAACAAAAACAACAACAACAACAGCAACGGCAAAAACCACATATGAACTACGTCCCTCTTTATCTTCCTCTCGAAGACCCGCCCTACCAAGTTGGCCCTACCAACTACCAAACTCGCCTAGCTTGTCCAAGCTTATATAATAATATTAAGAAAAACTATTATAAATATATATATATATATATATATATAAAATATTTATATATATATTTACTTGTTAATTTTTTTGCTGGCCACTTGTTTTTTTGCCCAGAGACCCTTCGCATTCCTCAGCGAATGGAAACATTGACAAATAAGTCGATAGAGCGACAAGAGGCAATGCTGTTTTTGTTGAAATTTTCCAATGATGACATCTCACATTTTGCAATTTACTATGGGTCGAGCGGATTACAGACATTAGCATTTAAAGTATCTATCGAGTGTTGGGCTTGTTCTACTTATACCCCGCATATGGAATAACTAGTTTGACTGTTTTAAAAAGTGTGAATAATACGTATTTGTGAGACCTTAAAAACTAAGCTCGTTGAGAAAACAGATGGAAACATATGCAGAATACTTAAGAGTAATTATTTTTAAACTTTATAGAAAACTTTATAGATATCGCAACTAAACCTTTGCAGTTTGAATATTATAGTGTTTTTTGTATACTGTTCAAATTTTAACGGAAACAAAGCATTAGCTTTTTAAGAAAACAAGAAAGACATGAGCATAAAATTCTTTAGTTCCCAGCATAATTTAATTAATTTCCAACACAGTAAAGAACATATTAAATTTTACCTCCTTATCTCTGTCTATGCGATAAGATAAAATATATGAATTTTATTTATATTATTTAAACGGAAATCCCTTTCAATCCCTTCCTAATGTAAAAATTTCACAAGAATCAAAGCAGTAGCTCTCTTGGAACGACTTAAACATTCCTATGTTTTAGCATAATGCAATCTATTTTCAACCAAGTACAGGGTATATGGAGTTCTACCCCCTACCTAATTAGAGCACTTCGATTTGTCTTCTCAACAGTTTTCTGTAGCACTTTTACATGTCAACCAATCTATGTGTTTTTTGGCATGGCATCCCCTTCGTTTGACTTATAAGGCCAGATGATTAGCATTCATGAACGACTCTGTGGGCTGCTACAAAATGATTGTGCATGCACCTTAAAAGGGGCCCAGAAACATGGGCTAACATGGGCTAGCCGAAACTCGGGAAGCTCCGTCGATCGCGTCGAGATCAACTCAGATCGAAGCGAATTGACATTCCCAAAATGTTGTTAGCAACTTTGACGTGACATATTGCCGGTAATTTGCGGCTAATGTAATTCGATCTCAAGCTGTGTGTGTGTGTGTGTGTGTTCGTAATGTACCTTATATCATAGTTAATAGCTTTCAAGTGATTATTGTTGTTGTAGTTTGTTTGTTGCCAAAGAGTTTTGGCCGGGACTCTCTTGCGTCTTGGGCCGCGAGTCGAATTGCCTATTACCCAACTTCATAAACTTCAGTTTAGCAGCAGCAGCAACAGCTTTGCCTCATTTTGTTTTCGTCTGCTTTTTGAGTTTTTTTTTTCTTTTTAAGCTTTTTGTTTTAATTTTTCTGGCCAAGAAACTTTTTTGTTCCATTTTTTTTTCGCTGCTGCTGCTGCCTTTCGTTGGAGCTGCAAAAGTGTCAGTAAAAAGGTCACTTGGTCAGCTACGGCTTCAGCTCCGGTGACTGCGTCTTTGTTTAAATATGCCCCAAGACCTTTGGCCGTGTTGTTGTTTTTGTTGTTGTTGTGCACTGTGGCATGTGTGCGAACGAGTGGCACACACACTCACACACGCGTGGAGTGGGTGCACTCACATCGTGGCAGTCGTAGAATAAATTAAAAATGAAACAAAGCGTAAAGAGCGCAAAATTACAACATTTTCCGCTGTGTTGCTCAAAAGCGGCAAAAAGAAAAAAAAAACACAAGCCAAGAAGACGGCAGAAGCTGTCAAAGTGGAGGGCGGCGCATTGCCACACACACACACACACATATATACAGACACTTTGCATGTGCCACACCATGCGGCAGATTTGGCAAATTTTCAAATTCATAAACAGCTTCTCGAACCTGACAATTATCGTAAAGAAGAGCTTAATTGAAATGCCTCGATGGGCGTCTAAATCAATTAATACACTGATGACCCAAGACATATATAGTATATATATCATGTACAGTAATGGGCTGGCAAATTGTCTTTTTGGCTGATTACCAGCTGCACGAGGCACAGTGGGTTTTGCGCGATAAATTCGCTTTGTTTTACATAATTTTGGTGTCGCTTCACAAGTCGGGTAAAAAACTGTCTATATATATATATATATGTGGGTTGCAAAAATCGAAAATATTCAAATAGCTAAGTATTGTTAATCTTTACAGCTTTGCTTAATTTAAATTTTTTGTAATGAGCAAAAACAAAAAGAATTTCAATGTTAATTTGCAACAGAAGAATTTAAGAGTTTTTGCTAGGAAGTATTAAATGATAATTACAATACAATAGGTATTGAGAGTTTGTATTTATGTTTGATACTACAGTGTATTCAATAAAAAGAGAAAATTAAAATATTTATGGTTATTTTGTTTAGTATATATAAAACTTTCCCTAAATCTCTCAAATATAAATTTAGCAACAAATTTAAATAAGTATTTTCATTTATAAAATAACAAAGTTATAAATAGCTTTATATGTATTAATGTTTTCTATTATATTTAAAGACCGATGATAACAAAACATAAATGCAATTGCGATAAAAAAAATTCAAAGTTACCTTAGGCAAGCCGAAGTAACTCTAAATATTAAACAGCTTTGAATTTCTAAGGAAAGCATAAGTTTCATAGTGATATCTTGAAAAATGATAAAAATCGGCCGATAGGTTCTATGGCAACTATACGATATATTAGTGTGATCCGGCTCGCTTCAACTTATTTTCAGCGTGCAACTATAAGAAGCACGTATACCAAGTTTCATTAAGATAGCTCTTAAATTGAGAGAATTGTTTGCATTGCAACAGACAGACGGACAGACGGACAGACAGACATGACTAGTTCGACTTCCCTATTGATGCTGATTAAGAATATATTCACTTTATCGTCGGGACGGACATGTCTCCTAAGGTGCGTTGCAAACTTTTGGCTAAAATTAATATACCCTCTGCAAGAGTATAAAAATGTTATGAGCAAATTAAAATAGAAAGACAGATGAGATGGAAAGAAAGATAGTTAATATTTAAATTAATAAATTGCGTATTAATAGAAATTAATTTGTCACGAAATACATGTATGCTAAATATAATTGTATGTTGTGATATGTTAATAACTTATCAGATCTAAGTGGAAGTGGTCAAGCAATAAAGCTTTTCCGTATCTACCTGATGGAATCGGAGTGTTACTAATGTAACTGGCCAAATGAGTAGCCTAGAGCTAAGAATTTGATACTATATTTTGCAACTATAATTTGATTTTATATTATATGATAAAGCGTAAATAATTACTAAAAGATGTAACACTCCATTATTATCAAAATTCTTATTGACTTAAAATTACCTACAATTAGGGATAATCTACAGAGAGATTACATTAATCGCTTTCAGAAAGAAACAAATGAAAGTTACTTGTTATGTGACATATGAGAAATGAGCCTGACACTCGTAGATCGTTGCCAGAGGGAGACTTCTATATAGTGTTATGTTGCAGATCTGAATACTCATTGGATTAATCGATTGAGCAGGCGGTTTACATACTGCATGCCTTGTAATTGAAATGAGCTAAACAAGTATTTTGTATATTATTTAAACAATTAATTATTGCCATCATTGGCACGCTAATCGGCAGGTACACTGCGCAAAAATGGGCATTGTGTTAGGTTCAATTTGCATTTGAATGCTCACGTGCCCATCCATACAGCATCATCTTCGCCTCTGGCATAGCTTAGACATTCTCTAGATGAAGATACGAGGCGAAGATAGACACGGCTGGGCAGGGTGAGTAGTGGGTGACAGGGACAGAAGCAAGAGAGATGTCTGGGGGAGCCAGAGGCAACTCGATTTGACTAGGAACTTACCTCACAGGCCAGAAATAGTGTCGAGCAGAATAATGCGATGGTTAAGAGTCGAAAATCTCTCAAATTCGCTGGCATTTTCGTCATTTTGTCTTTTGTTTTCTTCCGATTTTGTTATTTCTTGTTGTCTTTCTTCTCTCTTCAGTTACCGATTGAATTCGTGGTCGTCTTTCGTTTGCGTTTTATAACTGAAAGTGTTAAATAAACTCGTTGTAAGCACAATGGTTGGAAAGCGCCAGCTAATTGCACAATATACATATAAACATATAGACCCATTGGGCAATTGTGTCCGATCTTTGCGTAATGCGATTTACTTTAGACACAACTTTCCACCTAACGAATCCCTTTAACAATGGGCCTAACTGACTGACTGACTGACTGACTGCCTGCCTGCCTGATGAGCAGCTCCATGGTGAAAACAATTTTCGATTCGTGAAGTTCGTAATTAATTGTAATTTAAAGACTTAAAAAAACATTTGCAAAGGGGGCAGGGTGGGGGATAGAGTGGGGGAGGGGGACGTAGTAAATTGTTGCTTGTTTATGGCTCGCGAAATTTGCAACGCATTTGAAATGACGTCGCCGCTGCCGATGCGAAGCTGCTGCTGCTGCCACGACCTCCACCTACAATTCAATTTTACAACCTTGCAACAGACACACTAACACACACACACACACACTAACACATGCACACAGAGGGAGACAAGTAAACTGCAATTGTGGCTGCGCTTTCCGCGCTTTCCAAATAAGTCGAATTGAACTTTGAACTATATTCGCATACCCTGTGCGTGCGACTGCGTGCGTGGGGTATGCCAAACAGTTATTATGCTTCCAAGCTAAGTCTTCGACTTTCCTAGGGTATATGCAAATCATGCACACTCGTTTTGACTGGCTTTCCTTGGCTGACAAATTGAATATCTAAAAATTATTTTTTTGTTTTTTATTTTAATTTTTTTTTTGATTTGATTTGATTTTGTCAAACTGCTGGCAGATTTAAGCCAACAAAAGCCAAGTGTAAAGTGTTATTTTACTAATTTGAATATCAAATTTGTATTTCCGAATTTCGAATTTCCGAATTTCGAATTTCCGAATTTCGAATTTCCGAGCTTCGAATTCCGAATTCGATGCGCCGTCTTCGATTAATCAGTTAACAAGATCATTTGTGCGTGACGAACTGCGCGCCAGCGAATCCAAGCTTGAATAATTGAGATCCCCCCAGTTCCAGCTTTGATCTGCGCTTTAGTTTCTCCTTTTGTTGACCTTTTTGACAACGACCAGCCAGTACAGCAACAACTGCAACAACAACAACTGCGGCCAACTGCAATGGGCTGCAAATATTTGCAACTTTATCCTCAGCTCGTGATGCTGGTTTCGTTTTTTCTATTGCCGTTTTGTGCCTGGCAGCACAAAACCCACAACAACAACAACAACAACAACAGTAACAACAACAGTAACAACAAAAGCAACAGCAACAGCAACAACAACAACAACCAAAGCGAACCCGCTCGAGAAGCCTATTTGACATTTTTGCCAACAATTTCCACAGAAAGAGCAGTGCGAACTTAACCCGTAGCTGCTTGAAAGCTTCTGCCGATTGGGGAGAAACAACAACATTAGCAACAACAATAACATTAAAAACAACAACTACAAGAAGAAGAACAATTACTGTACCAATTAGCTGGCATTACAGGTTGATTACGATTACTGAGCCCAATCCATAGTTGGCATTCTTGGCAATTGCCGAGAGGAAGTTATTAAGCTGCCCATGGAGCTGGCAATCAGCTGCTCGAGCCGCTCGAGCTGCTCGAGCTGAGCTACGCTAAACTAGTGGCCTTACCTTCTGCGGATCGTTAATGTTAACGAACGAGTAGGTGGGGCAGCGAGCGTTGATAATAATATTCCATATGGTCGCGTTACAACTGTCACACATCGAATAGTTGCTATGCGATGCAGCCTCGATCTTGTTCAAAGATCAAATGTCACTTGCAGCCAGTAAAGCAGCAAAAGTATTGAACAGAATCACAAATTGAATTCAAATCCAAATTCGTATCAGATTCAGTTAGAGATCGAAACAAAGTCAAGATCACACGCGCCAAATTCGAATTTGATTCGATCACGTCGCGTCGTTGGCGTTAAAGATCGGCGGCAGATGCAAGTGGCATAAATTATATATTTATGATTATAAGTTTTGCCATTAACACTTAATGCCTATCGCGATGCATTTTCAAACGTTATTCTCACTTTGCCGAGTATCTCGAACGTATCTGTATCTCAAGTTGTTGTATCTTTTTTTTTTTTTTTTTTTGGTATTTTGTCGGATTTGTTGTTAGTGTTTTTTGTAGCCGCTTCGGCAACCGCGTCGAGTGAAGTCTCGCACAGAACTGATGCCTGCGAATGCATCCGACTTGGCTTAAAATTCACATTAGGCCGCTGGCGAAGTCCGCCCGCTAGACGCAGCACAGCACAAAAGCACAAAAGAAGCGCCAAGCCATAGTCGCGTCATCGTCATCAGCGGCGTTGTCGTGCGTACAGTGGGTCGAGGGATTGAGAAAAATTGCTTATTAGGGAGTTTATTTATTCGAGACATAGGTTTGCTTATCGTAGCAGAACACATAGTATGTATTCTTGATTAGCATCAGCACTTGATAAGAAATTATAAAACCAAAATATCTTTTCATATGCTTGTCTTTTTAAATGCAAATCATTAAAATGAAATTTTATTAAATAATCTAAAAAATGTATTAGAAAATAGCTATTTATTTTTAGCTAATAGTTGAAATTAATATAAAAATAAAAATATCTATTTAATTTTGACAATTAAAATAATTAATAATTATTGATATTACACATTAAAAAAAAAAATGATTAATGTATTTTAAGTTTTATTTGATGTCTTTAAAACAAATAAAGAATATTTAAAATTTTATAAAACCTATTTAAATTAATTTAATAATAGATTATAATTTACGTCAAGTTAACAATAAAAGTAATTATTTTATTTTAAAATTAGAATTTTCTTTAAACATTTTGAATACCAATAAGCGATTTTCAAGTCTTATTTGATTACTTTAAACCAACTGCAGATAATCGATACATTATTATGCTTATGTAACATATATTTGAAATATATTATAGAAATAATAATTAATATGGTAATTTTCTCATTTTTTAACATTCACTTTCATTTTGATGGAGCTCACACTGTTCCGCATCCACTGTGCGACAAACATCTTCGTTAATAGCCGAAGGCGAAGCTGCTGCAAAGTTCGTCTTGACGCAGCCGAGTGGGCAGCACAGCAAGAGCCACATTCACAGTCGGGGGCCGAGTCACAGCCCGAGCCCGAGCTTGAGCCCGATTTTGAAGCTGGAGAAGATGAGGGTAGGGCAGAGGCAGAGCCAGAGAGGGGAGCGGGCAAAGCGTTAACATTGCAGCTACAATTTCCATTTCGATTTCCATTCGCGCAGCGCAGATTGGCGGCTATTAGCGTGGGGCCTGCCACCGTTTAGGGTGAACCCTTCACCGCACTGTGTGCTCGCTGTGTGTGCTCGGTGTGTGTGTACAGTGTGTGTGTTGTGTTTATTTGCCTAATTTATTGGATCACCCGCCACATAGTTGGCTAAATAGAGCGATCGAGAAGAGTGGCAGCAGCAAGGCAGGCGGGAGATCTAAGTCAGATTAGGCGCGCGGATTACGAAAGCTAAACTGGCACTTCTTCAACTACCGAGTGTTGGCGTCGCAGTCGCAGTCGCAGTCGGCGTCGCTGTCGCTGTCGGCAACGTCTTCAGATTTCAGTGAATTTTGTAAGACAACGACGCGATTTCCATTTTCAATTCATGCCGCTTTATTTACTCGACTTGCCGCCTTGCCGCCTTTCGAAGCCCTTTTGTCGTGCCGAGAATCGCCACATCTCTTGCCAGGCAGAGAGTGGGGCATGGATCTACCGTTAGTTGTGTTGCCTCATTGCATTTCTAGGTTCATCATATTCATATGCAGCAGCAGCTCGAAAGCGTTTATGATTATTTTGTTTGGCCTTTTTTTTTACCTCGGCTTAGCTTTTTCTCTGTTTGATCGTGACGCCGCTGCGCCAGGCCGGGCAGGAAGTTGGAAAACTGCTGCGGGAAAAACATGAGACAAGAGGAGAGAAGACGAGGCGGCAGAGGGAACATTTTTTGTATAAGAAACGGTGTCTTTTTTTCGGCAGTATGTATAACAAACAAGAAATGTGCAACATGAAATTTTGTTGGCAGTTCTGCGAATTGGGCTTATGGAAAAACCAAAAATGCAAAATGAAAAATCCAAAATGAAAATAACCTGCAAAACTTTGAAACATTTAAACATGGGTGGATTTTGTCAGTTTCTGTGAGCGCATGCCCAGCGAATGCTGTTGGAAATCAGCAAGGATGCGGCTGTCCGGGATGTCTGTCTCCACGCGGCTGCCGATGATGTCCAATTCGCTCTCCTGCTTATCGAAGAAGATGTCGATAATGATGCGCACGCCTGTAGTAGAGAGAGTAGAGTGAGAGAGATAAACGATTATATATATATGTCAATCATCGATCATATATCGATAATCAATCATTTATATGGAGCATATACGAAAGTCGATCATCTATTGATCATATACATATATCGATTGTATATATCGGTTATATTAATCAATAAACGCTGACATGAATCGATAAGAGCTATCGATTATATATATATATGTGTCTATATATGCCAATAATCGAACATATGTATCGAAGATGTCTATAACCGATGAATACTGATCATTTAAATCGATAAACGATCACATGTATCGATTATATGTATCAATCATGGACTATCGATTAAACATTAACCGTTTACATATATCGATTGTGTGTATCGATCATATATATCGATTGCTGCATACCCTGCTCGGTGCGCCTGATGGTGGTCTTGCTCTGGTACGACTTCTCGATCGCTTCACCCTCACCGGCAACGCCATCGGGGCAGTCGGAGTGCATCGACTGTTGTAGCGACGTCTTGTCATCCGTGGTGGTCAAACGAAAGGTACTCGCCAGTCTGATATGCACATAGTTACTGATCGGAATCAAGGTGGGGAAGTCATGAACTTTACCTGTTGCTGTTACCAGTTTGACTCTGCTCCAAATTGGACATTTTGAGGAAAACGCCGCTGCCGCTGCCGCTGCCGCTGCAGGACTCCTCGCCGTGTAGGAGCTGCTGCTGTTGCTGTTGATGCGCAGCCTTCAGATCCTTCACATTGCTGCCAAAGTATATGGACTTGGCTTGTTCCAGTTCCTGATTCTTTTGCGTTGCATAATTGTAGATATTTATCATATCGCGCACACGTATCGGTTGCTCCTCAAGCACCTGGAAGCTATCTGCATCCGCCTCCGCATCCGGCCGTGCACTGCCTTGTGATTCCTTGGAATAGTTACTGCACTTGTCCTCCTCATAACTGTGATTTGTCAGATTTATGCTCGAACCGGTTTCGTTGTTGTTCATATTTGAAATTTTTTCGTGTGTGTGTGTCTGAGCTATCTAATCTATGCCAATTAATTAAGCTATCTACTAGCTATCTAATCTACTTATCTTAATCGAATGCGATTTAACTATTTGTGTGTTGTGGGAATTCCGTTAAAATGTGAGAACCAAAAAAAAATCTGGAACAAATCTGCTTTCCGAAGTAAACGTTATGCACAGAATTTGATCAATAAATAGTATATATATTTTCGAGAGCTATACAATGAACACAGCAACGCTTGCTGTGTCTCTCACAGTCGATAGAGATAGAGAGGGAAAGAGTAAGCGAGAGCGAGTACTCAAACTCATTTGAATCGCATAAAGTGAACAGCAGAACATATAACCAACAAAACTGATCGATCATTTCGTTATTAGAGATCTTCTCCTTTCGAGGAGGTAGTCAAGTTCAAATAGGCCCATCTATCATTTGGTAAGGGAGCCTAACCTCGAGAGTAGCTCATGTAATTGTTATTGTAATATGCATAGCCCTATGTGTGAGGGCGAAGGGGGGCCTCTGGAGGCCCATCTTCAATCTTCCAATACGCTGGTAATTACTAAGCCAAACAAATGTAAATGCAATTCACATTCGAATTGAATTGAATTTACAGCTGCTCTACGTACGACCTTCAATGTTCAAAACTCCAAATCGAAACTGAAATCGAAAACGGTATCGAAGCGCCTCGACTTTTCGGTGGTTATTAGTGAAATTCGAAACGTTAACTGAATGCCACAAGAAAAAACAATTTGAATTGTCTTAGCGCGGATTTGACTGGTACTGGAAAGGCGTTGCCTGTGTATGAGTGTATTTTCGTGTGTGTGTGTGTGTGGGCTAATATGTTTTGAAATTGGGTGAGCAATGACTTGCAGCGCACCACAACAACGACCCCCATCAGACCCACCAGCGCACTAAACTGATCAGCCTCATCATCATCAGCAGCAGCAGCAGCAGCAGCAGCAACAACAACAACAACCACAAAAACAGCGACATTACGGTTAGTTTCATTTGGCAAACGATCCCGAAAAGCTGCGTTTAAGGTCGCCTCATTGCAGGTGACATGTGGCGGGTTTTTTTTGGCGATTTTGTGGCTTGTGTTTCTACAACTAGAAAGTAAGGTCAGTTACGATGATTGTTTATAAGAAAATCATGGTATATAACGTACTGAAAGATATATATATTGCTAAGGTCTTAAACTAAAGAAGTTACTTAAGCTAAAGTCTTCCCCTTCCGACAGTAAGATACCCTTCAGCCAATTTGAAAAGCCGTTACAAATAATCTAGCATTTCGCAAACAACAAAATTATCTACCACCTATCGCTTTCTCGCTCTCACGCACTTAAATAAATATACACAAACGGACAGACAGACAGACGGGCAGACAGACGGACAGACAGACGGACGGACAGAGAGAGGGTTTGATACATATGCTTTGCGGGGTCTGACACGCATCCCTATGCCTGTTACATACATTTGCACAAAGTTTGTTTCCAAGGGTATCTGACTCTGATGTAATATTTATAATATCAATTTCTTTATAATTGAAATAAACAAGTCTTAGTTCTTAAGCATCTTAAGAAACATAGAAGGCTTTTATGCAAAGAATTATAATAGTATTAGTTCGATAGCTCGAATGGTTGATCTATTTCCACTTAATTCACCTGTTGCCAAACTTTGTTACTTCTTCTTCCTTCATCTTTTTCTCCTTCTAAACACTTGTAAAGACAAACTGCACAAAACATATTTAAAAACATAATAAATAAACGACAAATAAATAAATGTTGCACCTTGAGATGATATCTGAGTTAAATACATATGCTTTTCAAAATTTATATAGTTTGTCTACTCGCAAATGTCTACAGATCTTTCAGGCAACACTAACTATCTTGTAGATACATCTGCATCTATCGACTTGGCTGGCTAAGGTGACAGAGCCACAAACGAATCAAACGAATAAAACGAATATTCATGAATGCTGCCTCAATGACTCGGTCGAGCTGTCTGTCCATCGGTCTGTCTGTCTCACTGTCGAATTGTCGATCTGTCTGTCTCTTTTTTTTGCTGTCTGTCTTTAGTACTCAATATTCTTGCGGCTAATTCTTCACATGTCTGACATTCTTCGCGCTACGTGCAGCAGCTCAAGTGAATGCCAAACTTGAAGCTTCTAAACACATCACGAGTGTCTGCTTCGCTCTGCTTTGGCTCTGCTTTGGCTCTGCTCTGAACTTGTTGCCTGCGCATCTTTTTGGCAATTAGCGAGCGATGTCAACGGGTTCAATGATGGCCCACAGTAGGTGTGGGCACACTGTATGTGGCTGCATATGTGTGTGTGTGTGT
The DNA here is from genome assembly GCA_018904095.1 of Zaprionus ghesquierei. Lineage (NCBI taxonomy): Eukaryota > Metazoa > Arthropoda > Insecta > Diptera > Drosophilidae > Zaprionus > Zaprionus ghesquierei. The sequence goes on from JAEIGP010000676.1 coordinate 2,895,093, forward strand.
GTGTGTGTGAGAGTGTGAATGAGTGGCAGCAGAATGCTTCTCCCAGCGTGAGGTGTGTCATCGACATCTCTTTCTGTTCTGCTTGCTCTCACGGGGGAGGCAAAGGCGTGTGATTCTATTGAAGGTCATAGCAATAAAAGCAGCAGAAGCAACGGCAACGGCAACAAGAACAATAACAATAACAATAGCAACAACAACAGCAACAATTGTTGCCATTTATGTTAGCTCATTTGTTCTGTCTCCCTCTCTCTCTTTCGCTCTGTCGCAATGGGGCAACATATGTTTAATTGCCAAATTGGTGCAATTCGGCATAATTCATGTTGATAGCCCGACGGCTTAGCTCGTCTCGCATTTCGCAAGGTCTCATTGAAGCGGCAGCAACAACAATACACAAAGATTCACACGTTGATTAAAAACCATTTGAGGCGACACAAAGCCGCAGGCACCGCAGGCAAAAATCAGCTTGAAAGGTATGAAAAATGAAAGTACTTCATGTGGGGGAGGCTGGCATTATCTGTGACTGTTATGCCAGCCATTGCTGATAAGAGAGGGAGATAGACAAACAGTTAAACAGTTAAGCAGCTAAACAGTTGTCAATTATTGCGTATACGCCACATGTGAATGGTGGCGAGTCAAAAGTCAAACAACAAACTGTGCAAACAGTTTCGCCTTTGACCTTGTTTCGGCTTTAGCTTTAGGTTTAGCTTTAGCTACGGCTCCAACTCCAGCTCCAGCTCCAGTTGCAAGTCCAAGTTCGCAGCTTGAGTCGCATCCGGTCGCACGAGCGACATTAAGTGGCAAAATTTTTCTAGAGCTGCTACAAATTTGTCAAACGCCAACAGCGCTGCAAGGTCAGCGGTCACGTTGATCATGACAATCATCCGGCTTGGCCAGCTCGAGCTCGAGCTCGAGTCGGGCATATCATTGACCTTAAGTGACGATACTCCAGTTAGGCAGGCGGTATCGAGTGCACTGAATAAGCCAAGATTATCACCTTTGGAAACGTTTTATTGCACTTACAACAGGCATTAGCTGAAGTTCAATTGTGCAGCATCTTCAGCGGCGGCGCCCCCCGCGGGCGCAATGTATAACACGACTGTTAAAGGTCACGAAAAACCCGCCAAGAGATAGCTATGCCTGTGTGTGTGTGTGTGTACGTTAAGTAAATCAGATGAGTAAACAAATAAACAAATGCTGCGGCCGCCGCACACTCCGTTAATTGTTGCTCCACAAACGAAAGACTTAAGACACGAACTGGCGAGACAATGCTCCACGGCAGCGGCAGCATCATCCAAAACAATATACATTAGGAAAGGAAGACAATATTTGTCTACCCTCGAGGATGATGATATTGTTGCCTTTGTCAGCGAGTTGGCAACGCCACATAAGATTGGACACCCTCTCGAGCCAACAATAACAATACAACAACAACAACAATAACACACTCATTATTTAACTATTGTTTTTTATGCGCTGTAGTTAAAGTTTTTTATCCCCATGTCGAATCGTTAATGTTTTATTCGTAATTAAAACAATGTAGTGTGTTATATAAGCAGTGGGATCCGTTATCTTTCGTAGATTTGCCGTTTTCGCGCTCTTATTGTTAATCAATTTTCGGCTGGGGTACGGCACAAGTTCTGAAATGACAAAAACACCTCCATTGTTCGAGGTGTGGGGGAGCAACAACTGTGTTTCGAATGACCTTCAAATGGCAATGAGGCAAGGAGCAAGTGCGCAGCTAGGCCCAGAAGGCATGCTGTGTTACCCCATGGCAAGTGGTTTGTTCCACTTCAACAATGAAGCCATCAAACTGCGAGTGTTTTCATGGCTAATGTCGAGAGATATTCCAGCAACAACAATTCGACTCAATAATAATGTATGGCATACAGAAATTAGAGTATATGATTAATTGGTCTCTGCGCGCAGCGTACATACAGAAACATATACATATACTTGTACTATATATACTTGCCGATGTACGCATTGTGTACTTGGGATAATGATGATCGTGTCGGCTTGCCTATGGCTAGCAACAACAACAACAACAACAACAATGACTTAACCCACATATGATTGCCGGGGTGTGCTCCATTGTGGCGCCCGCTGGATGATTAAACCTTTATAAATAAGTCTTCGTTCGGCAGCTATTGATGAGCGTTTTCTATTATCCACACGCTGCAGCCGCAGCTGCTGTGGCAGCTTCTGTGGTGGCGTTTATGCTTGCATAAAGCGAAGATTACGAGAAGAAAAGATGTAGACAACAAAAAGGGAGAAAGAAACCACCCCGAGGCGCCGAATGAGAGATACACTTAATGTGGAACCATATCACGAGCTTGGCCAAGGTAAATGAAGCGCTAGTTGATCTTTATTGTAAATTATTCAGCTAACTGGTTCTATTTTTAGTCGCTTTTAATTTCGAATCGATAATGCAAATGTGATGGCAAATTGATATTGCCCGCGGCAAGGGTATGCCATATGTTACTACAGTAAGGTGTCAATCAAGGCGTTTTGTTTGCTGTCAATTAATGCAGCAAAAGTCTCCAATTAAGTTGCAACAAAATGCAGGCTACACTTACTACTGTTGCAACTGCAACTGTTTGCAGCTTGCGGCTTGCGGCTTGCGGCTTGTGGTTGCTTGAATTGCCCATGAAAACGCCAGACAAATGCTTTGCAGCTGGGCTGATTACTCACCAATAAAAATATTTAGGCACACAAATAAATATATATTATGTAGGTGGAGGGATAAATAATAACTTAAGCGCAGTTTAAGTCATAAGTAAAGAGTAAATTAATGAAATGAGTAAATAGTTTACAGCAGTTAGTTTGTTATTTAATTATTTACTACGTTTATTCAATTTGTTCTTACTTTAAATAATATTATATTAATTTATTTTCGTTCCATTTTATATAAGTATAAAAGCAATTAGTCTTTTGATTTAGTTATTTACATATATTATATAATATTTTATTGATTTATTTACTTTTAATTTTATTTAAATATAACAGCAGCTAGTCTGTTATTTGATTATTTAATAAACTTATTCATTATTATTTATTATTATTTATGTACTTATTTATTTTTCTGTTTCAATATGAGCGCATTTGATAAGCTTTACAGCTGTTAACTCGCTTGAATTTACGCGCCACATACTCGATGTATCGATATGTTATGGCGATAAGGTACTTGGTATCGTTAAAAGTGTTGTGAAGTGGTTGCGCACAACAGCTGTTTGTTGCTTGTGGTGCCTTTATTTTACAGCCCTGGCGACGAAATTGATCAACAAGCCGGGGTTGTGCATAAAATTTAAACAACAAATTTGAGTTAACAAATAAATAAATAAAATAAATTCAACCTTACCATAAATTAAACCAAAACAGGAAATGGAAATAAAGCTGTATCTGCCGTTTTATTAAAATTGACTGATTCCTGCCATAAGGAGAACTACAATAGTAACAGCTTGGTATATTTATCTATATTGAAGGACTCCTCCCCCCCAAAAAATGTATAAAACATTCCCACTAATATTTCGATTGAATATTTTCTAGTTTTATTTCGCTCTGATTGTTTGGATATGCGCTTCCCGAGTAGTACATGCACTTGGATTCTAATTATCCTTTAATTGATAGAGATGATAAGCTAAGTTAAACTCGTAAATTACGTTGTTAACTAGCGCGAGAGTATAATAATGGATCTCGAATTCGATTAGCAAACATTATTATTATTGTATTGTTTTTTTTTTTTTGTAGCCTTTACTCACGGCAGCCAAATTGGAAAAATGTACAATTTAATTATTATTTGAATAATTGTTTAATTTTACGTATTTATATTTATATATATTAAATATACTTATGTATATATATGTATATATTTATATAGGTGTATGTAAATAGTAAATGTTTTATGCGGGCGACTAGAAATTCAAGAAATCTTCAAAATGTACACACTCTCGGATTATTCATCTAAGGAATTACATGCTAAACGATAGGAATCATGAAAATTACGTTTACTTGCATTCGATTTGTTTGTCGTTACGTTTACATCTAGTTAAAGTTAAATTATAGTACAACATAGGCATTCGGATCGACATATGTATGTGTATTCTGTATTAGATTAAGACTTAATCACTACTTAAGCACTTAATTGCAATTCAATAATCTTGTGATTCGATTTACGTTACTTTCTCTCTACATTTATATTGCCTGACGAAGAATGTAACTAAAATTTGGCGCAACAACCACCCGAAAAGCCAAAGAGTGGATCGTTTTGATATGCTAATGTACTAGTCACAAGTAACGAGTTACTGGTCACGAGTAACGGCTATTTATGTAATTACATAGCTATGCAAGTTGTATTAGTTTTTTCTTTCACATTAGTATAAATCTTTGGTTGTAACTACAACTGAAACGGAATGTTCGATTATGTACTTTGTGCAGGTTTCGATTCTCTTCTATTTCTCTATCTATATATGTATGTATGTATGTATTTTTGCTCGATCAACGCTGTGAACGGAAGTAATCGGAATTACGTAACGGTTAATTGGATATAGATACGGATAGAAACTGCTGCCTGCCCGCCTGCCCGCCTGCCTGGACAGTATCCATCTAGTGTTATGTATGTTTATATAAATTATCACAGTAAAATAAATAGAATTATGTTCGTAAATATTATGTGTTCTGATCGGTTAAAACTTAAGAGACGCCTGTAACGGTTATTTCTTGTTAAATAATACTATTGCATTGAGATTACTTTTAGTTAGACTGAAACAAGGAAGTATAGTCAAGATATCGAGAGTTTGCCCTGTGAAGATCTATTGAAGAATATGTTCAGAATAGTTTTGGAAAGTTTTTAGAAGTAGCTAGAGGTAGTTCTATGTGATTGGGAAACTATTTGAAAGATATGTTCAATAAATTGGGAATGTTTGTTAAGGAATATAGCTTTATAAAGTATATATCTTTATAATCACAATGGGATCTCTTCCCCCCAACTGAGCTATGTCAATAAACCGATCTGCAGTTCTTATGCTGATGCTGCGCTGGTCTCTCATTCTATGTCTGTGTGTGTGTGTGTGTGTGTGTGGGAGTTGATATTATGGAAGATACGATAGTCATAGTCCACATTTTGGCAAAACTGTTGAACATGGTTTTCTCTGTGTGTGTGCGTGTGTGTATTGGTGGTGTGTGTCTGTGTGGTTGCTCTACTGATTGAGCAGCGTGTTGGTCACCTCCGAGAACGAGAGCAGTGGACTGGCATCCAGATAACCACCGGCACCGCTCACCGGCGGCGGCGCATAGGCCAGCGCAGTGTGGGCCGTAATGTTGGCCGGATAGAGCAGGTGGTGCTGCGCGTGGTGCTGCTGCGCGTAGTTTGGCTGATGTTGTTGCTGCTGTTGCTGTTGTTGTTGTAGCTTGGCTGCCTTGCGTGCACCACGTGCGCTGCTCGAGTGCGTCGGCTGCGGCAGTTGTTCGTCGGCACAAATGATGAGAGGTGCGGAAACCACCGCCAGCTGCTGATAGGGTGTGCCGGCTGCATCCGTGGCGCTGCCAGCTCCGCTCAGCAGGCTGCTCACTGCCGGCAACGTGGGCGTGGGCGTGGTGCGGCAATGTGGGGGCGACTCCACCTGCTGCTGTTGGTGGTGCAGCGGATAGGCAGCCAGTTGTTGTTGCTGATGATGCTGTAGCTGATTGTTGATTAGAATCTATGTGGGGGAGTAGCAGTTAGGTTGGGTGGGTTAATCTCAGACTGGCACTCGGTGGTGCAATTGTGTGCGTGTGTGTGTAGAGTGTGAGTTTGGTGTGTGTGTGTTGGTGGTGCGTCTACTGGTGCTTCTACTAGCGGCTTGCCGTGTGCTGGCCGTGATGGTGGTGCAGATGGTGCTGGTGGTGCTGATGGTGCGCTGTGCCGGACGCAGTTGTGGCTGCCGCTGCCGCCGCTGCTGCTGCCGCTGTGGTTGCCGGATGATGCGGCGTATGGTGGTGCGGATGGTGGTGGTGATGATGGTGGTGGTGGTGGTAGGCCAAATACTGCGAGTACTGCGTGTAGCTGGCAGGCGTCCATACCTCGCTGCCATTGGCCGACGGCAAGTGGTGTGCGGATGCGGTGGCTGAGGTGCTGCTGGCTGTGGGTGCAGATGCGGATGAGACGGTCTCATGGTGCTGCTGCTGGTGGTGCGGCTGCTGTTGTTGTTGTTGGTGCTGCTGCTGATGATGGAGATGATGCTGTGACTGCTGTTGCTGCTGATGGTGTTGGTGGTGCTGGTTGTGTGGATGAGCATGATGGCCGTGCGGCTGCTGCTGTTGCTGCTGATGGCTGGCGGCGCAGCTGGGCGGGTGTGGCTGCTGGACGTGGTGCTCGGTGGTGGAGTGTGCAATGGAATTGCTGGAGCTGCTCACATTCGAGCCGAGGCCACGTGCCGGATGCGACTGTTGCTGTTGCTGCTGTTGCTGTTGCTGGGGCGACGTGGTGTGCGAGGAGGCCGAGTAGAGGCCGGAGTCATCGTGCTGCAGCTGATAGCTCTCGGGTGTGCCGGCACTGGTCGATTTGCCGCCGGCCAACTCCTTGTTGCCATTCCACTTGGCTGTGGCCACCGGTTCCAGCTCGTTGTTGTTGTTGTTGTTGTTGTTGGCGTAGCTGAGGCCATTGGAAAGGGGCGTGGTGCGCTGCGGTGAACCACCTGCTGCGCCTCCGGCGGCAGCACTGCGACTGTTTAGCGGCACCCCGCTGGACTGTGCGGTGCCCCACATAAGCACAGTTTGCCGCTCATAGGGATCCTGCCCAGATGCCGTCGCTGCTGCAGCCGCTGTTGCTGCCAGCTCCACTTTGGGCGTAACACTGCTGCCATTGGGCGTGGCAACGGCAACGGCACCACCCACAGCCACCGGCGAGGGTCCGTCTGAGGAGCACGAGATGACCTCCATGACCTGCGGCGAGGATTTGGGCGTCTTTAGAGGTATCTGCTGGAAAGGAAGAAGAGCTTAACAGGCTGGAAGAAACTGACGGGGGGAATTGGTACCTGTGGTGTGGACGTAGGACTGCCATAGCCACTGCTGTAGCCACTGTAGTATTTGCCCGTTTCCTGCCACTTCTCGTCTGCCTTGGAGGCAATCGCATAGCCATCGTACGAGAGGAATCCATTGGCCACATACGCCGACGCAGGTGCTGCCGTGTGCGGATAGTCTGTGTAGTAGCCACCGACGCCGACGGCTCCCTGCAACCGATACTGATGGAAGAGATTCTCGCTGACGGGATAGAAGGCATTGGCCGGCATGGAGCTGCCCATGTACAGATTGTCCGCGGCGGTGGCATATGGCGACGTGGTGTACATGGGATTCAGATTGGAGTAGGCGGCGGCCACAGCAGCCGCGGGATCGGGCAGATATTCAACAACTGCCGCTGGCGCCGGTGAACCCACCTGACCCAGAGGCGAGGATTGCTGTGCCTGCAGGTGATGATGCTGTTGCTGGTGCTGGTGCTGCTGCTGTTGCTGCTGCTGCTGCTGCAACTTGCGCTTACTTCGGCACGTGGACAGAAAGTCGCGCAACTGCGTCTTGTAGCGTCGATTTGGTCGCGTTGGCGTCACCGGCGGCGGCAGCGAATGCGATGTGGGCGAGACGCTGGCACTGGATGGCGGCACCACCAGTTGATCGGCCTCAGAGAAATATGTAGACGCCAGACCCGTATCCAGATAGCTAACCTTGAAGTCCATCGTTCGCTTGCCCAGCAGATCGTGTCCCTCCTCGTCCATCAGCTGGCGATGCGTGCAGATGACAAAGTCCGGCTTGGAGTTCTTGTACACCAGGCGGGAGCTGGTCTGCAGCCACTGCCACTCCCCGTCCTTCTTCTGATAGCGATAGGCAATCATGCCCGAGGCGCCCGTTTTGAGCACTGCAAGGGGAAAAGAGGAGGGTTGAGAAGTGAGGGTTGTGGAAAGAGAATCTCTTCACTTACGCTCCTGATGCGCACTGGCCACGTAGGCAAGATCATCATAGTGCACCAGATCGTAGCCGCCCATGTTGACCAGTTCGGTGTCCGCATAGCCCAGTATGTGCTTGCCCCGCTGATCCATGGAGACGAGCGAGAAGTCCAGCTTGTGCTTCGACTTGAACATGTTCTCCTTGTGCGGAATCTCCAGCAAACTGGGCGGTCCAAAGGGTGTGCAATAGGCAAATAGCGCCAGCGGCGGCTCCTCCGTTTTGCGATTCTGCCCGTGGAGTATCTTGATGCGACCACGTATGTCCAGGCGCAGGAATCCCGATGTATTGTCAAGCAGGCAACGAAAGCGTACCGTAAAGCTGCGCTCCAAATACAACGCCTTGTCTGGCGCCAAAGTCTCCGCCAGCTGCATGCTGGACATGTCCGCGGGCAGAAAACTGTTCCACAGCAGCTGACGCTGCAGCTCCTCGCGATCCTCCGAGTGCACCAGCTCGTACACTGACTGATGCACTATGTCCGACTGGTAGAGAGAAAGAGAAAGAGAGAGGGATATAGTTAGAGTCGGGGTCAGTGTGGGGATTCGATTGAGTCAACTTGTTATTGATTTTCGCTTTCGCCTTAGTTTCGTTTTGGTTCAGTTTTTGATTTTGATTTTGGTTTTGGTTTTAGGTTTCGGTGTTTTTCGGGGCGTATAAATCAAAATCGCAGCAAATTGAAAATGCGCCCCATGTTGGCCACAAATTGAGACATAAATTCTGCACGCGCCAGGAGCAGAAGAAGAGGAAGATAGGGAGAGAAGGCACGGAGGCGCACACGGGCAAAAAGAGTGACAGACATAGCCCTATATAACATACGCGTGTAGAGATGGCATTAGAGATGCGCACGTGAGGCAGTTGTAACTAGTGATGCACTCTTTTAGCTGTTTTATTGACAGGAAAGAAGCTTAAACTTTGCTACAGTCGACAGTTTCCAAGCCTAAACTATGGATAACTATAATAACTTCTGAATAACTTCTGTGTTTATTGTCCGATTGAATTGTAATTTAGAATTGTAATCAAATGCATATCGTCAGCATCATTGTGTAACTTTAATACTTTTCTATATTCGTTAATTATTGATTTGCGTGGGCGGTGGGCGTGGCATCCAAAATGTGGAGGCGCCGTGCCAAATTTGGTGTCTCTTGTTGCTTGTGTAATAGCTGAGAACTAGACGTTCATACAGACAGTCGAACGGACGGACAAGCGAACATGACTCACTTGACTCGGCTAGTGATCCCATGCAAGAATAGATAAACTTTGTGGGGTCTGATTTGAGAGCAACCCAAAAACACGTACGCACTATCGGCTTAGTCGTGTCACGCGGCCAACACTGCCAGCAATTGCAACGCGTTGCACTTTCTACGTCTGCAGGCAGAGCAAGAAGGCAGACAAGGAGCAGGCAGCAGGCAGCAGGGAGCAGACTGTGGCGGCCAATCGAATGGCCAATGGCCATGGTAATAGGCAGCTACGTTTTTAATTGAGCTGCCAAACGGGGCGTGTCAAGTGCCGCTTTACACATTTACAACTAAATTAAAAAAAACAAACCCGAGCGAAAACAGAGAAGAGACCTCGAGACGCTGAGAGACTGAAGAAAGCTAACTGCAATTTTCAATTTCCATTCGACAAGCGCCAATACAATAAAGTAGGCGAAAAGCAACAGCAGCAACAGCAACTTTAACTGCAACAAAAAGAGGCACAATGTGAGGCAGGAGAGGCAGCAGATGCGGCCAGAGGCAGCGGCGGCGCCTGTGGACGGTGAAGTGATCTCGAGTTAGGCCCAAAACATGTTGTTCGCTGAGCAGCTGCCGAGGCGTCGCAAGCTTATAATGCAAACACACACACAGGGGCAACTGCCACGCCCCCCGCCTCACGCATCCTCTTACCCTTCTCCGCACAGATGGCAACTGCATAAGCAAATCTTGTGGCAGTTCTGCGATTGCGCAATCCTCCCGCTGATCTGATTTTTATTTATGATCAATGAATCTTTTTCGCTCCTTCTTTTTCTCTCCTTCTTCTTGCTTTCTGTTTCTTGCTTTGTTTGTTCTTCTGTTTCTCTTCAGGGAACCTGTAGCTGTTGCCCCTCTGGGCTCCGTTTCCGCAATGAGCTTGACCCAAAAACGTATCATTCATAGAAATTTTCGTGCAATTAAAATCAATCATACTGATGACCGCTCCCCCGTCCCTTACCCTTCCACCTCTCCATCGTCCCTTCTTCTTCTTCTTCTTTACATCCACTTACCTGATGAAAACCCAAATAGCTCTCGATGCTGTGCGTGGCGAAGAAGACCTCGCCTTCGCATGTCAGTATCATTAGAAATCCATTTAGAGCCTGAAAGAAGAAAGAACAAACAGAGAGATAAGTTGAGAGACAAAGCGGGTGTGAGTGAGCAAGAGAAAGGGCGAGAGAGGGAGAGAGAGAGAGGGAAGGGTGGTATGCAAGGGCGAAATTAAATCAAAACTACGAATTAAATGCTGCCAGACTTGACTAGAAAATCGATAGACAGAGATAGCCAAAGCGAATGACAGGCAGAGAAGGCAGAGAAAGATAGGAAAAGAAAGAGAGAGGGAGATAGAAAGAGAGTGAGTCTCGTAATTGCAGTAGCTGCCGGTTTTTTGATGTTTTGTGAATGGATTAATCCATCATTTCGCGGTCTAGCTGAACCCCGAGAGGCACCGCTTGGCATGAATGAACCCGAGACGAGACAAGAAGACGAGACGACGGCGCTAACTCGAGGCTAAAACGTAATCAGCGCTTAAGCGGCTCATTTCATTGGAGCCACAAAAAGAGACAGCAAGGCAGAGAGAGAGCGCTAGGGAGGCAGGGTAAGAGGGGTGCAGGGACAGGTACGAAGGGGGCAACAACTTTGAAGTTCCACATCAAACACAACCAGGAAATGATGCGCAATTATATCAATGCGTTTCAACTAAATGCAGACTCTGAACCCCAAGCAGAAGAGTCTCTCTCTCCCTCTCTCTGCCACTCTCTTTCTCTCTGTCTATCTCACTTAAGTATGCGTCGAATTCAGATTCAGATTCAGATTCAGTTTTCAGTTATTGTTGTTCCTTTGGATAATTACAGGTTTCAGTTGGCAGCAATATAATGCATTGTAATTACCCATGGGTTTGTTTGTAAATTTCTCTGTACAAAAACCTAACCTTAAATTAGAAGTGTTTTCGGATTCGGTAGTTGAAAATGAAACCAGTTGAGCTGTGAATGTACAAGCTAATCTAAACTAAACATTGTTCATATTTTAAGCTAGTTATAACCAATACAAGAATTTCATTTAGCGAATTTTACACTAAACATAACCTAACTTTATTTAAAACAAGCATTTATTTGAATGTTTTCAGCTATGATATGATTTTAGCTACTCTAAACATAAAGTTTTTTATAATTTCTGCTACTCAAAACGATAGCAACAAAATAATCTAGCGAATTCTTCACAAAACATAACCTCACATTACTTAAAACAAGTATTTATTTGAATCTTTTCAGCTATGATTTGTTTAAATTAATCCAAACTAAAAGTTTTGAATTTTTTCAGCCAATTAGAACGAATACAACAAAGTAATATAACAAATTCTGCACCAAACGTAACTTTATTAAAGTAATGTTAGGTTATGTTTCGTGCAAAAATCTTTAGATAACTTTGTTGTATCAAAATAAAATAAATTTCAAGCATATCTTCAAGTTAATCTAAACTTTAAGTTTTCAATATTTTGTGCTACTAACAATTACTAACAATTAAAACAAAGTAATTTAACAAAATCTACACGAAACCTAACCTCATATTACTTAAAGCGCGCATTTATTTGCACATTTTCAGTTGTTTGCTCAGTTGTTTGTTTGATTATTGTTTTAAAGCTGATTTTCATAAGCTGCTAATGGGCGTAACGCATGCGATTTAACGTAACGTCACGTATCGTAACATTAACGTAATAACGTAACGTGCAAAATGGCGTCGCGGCGAGATGACAAATTCGTTGGGCCTCTCATTAGGTCGGCGATCTGAGGACGTTGCGGCGTTAATTAATAAACTGAGAGCGAGCGAGAGGGAGCGAAGGAGAGTCTGGTAGAGAGGGATATAGAAAAAATTGCGATTGTAATTAATATGCGCGTATTTAAATATCAATTTGCGACAGGTGAGCCGGGCTGGACGAGGCTGGAGCAGGCTGGAGCAGAGGCTGCGCCTGGTTGAGACAAATGTGCGCGATTGCTGCTAATTACAGAGAGAGTCGAGCAGAGCAGAAATCAGTGCCGAAAGCGATGCTGGGCAGGACAAGGGGTGTCGATGCGGACCCGGCCAGAGTTGATATTAACCGACATAAACGCTAAGTGGCGTCATCATTTAAAACGCATCAACACAGCCCGCCAAAGGATATGGATATGGATACGTATGTTTATGTGTGTTTCGCTTGCTCTGCTTGGATTGTCATCGTGCCGGCGGCAGCGGCAGTGCATCAATAATCTTCATAAAGATTGCCAACGGTAGCTGTGCAGTGTGCAAGAGGGAGATGGCAGCAGAGAGAGAGAGAGAGAAAGAGAGCGAGCACGAATTGGAGTTGAAGTTGGAGCTGGAGGTGTGTGTGACTGGGCAGGGGCGAAAACGGATGCTTTTGATTTGCTTTAGACGGCTCTTTGTTTCATGCTGGCGTTTTATTGTACCCTGTAGCCTGATAGGTCACTAAATGGGGTTGCTTAGTTTGTTCAATATGAACTTTAGCTATTTGGAATGGATCACGAGTATTCTAAGGTAATTCTTCTGCCTCAACTGTATTGTATCTTACATTGATAGTCTCTCTGCTCTACTCTACTCTCTCTCTCTCTGTGCAAATACTTATCCTTGCTATGAAGGGTATTCTACAGTCGAGTTCCCTTGTTGCTGTCACCTTTTTCTCTATAAAACTTTCTGAAAAAGAGATTTCTTTTTGCAGCTTAATTGTTTTGCCTGTCTCGTTCACGCACTTTTTCGCTCTCTCTCGCTGTCTCTGTCAGTCTCTCAGGGAGAGACAGAGAAAGGTCTATCTCTGTAGCTCTCTCTCTCTCTCTCTCTCTCTCTCTCTCTTTCTCTGCCTCATCTCATTTGTCTGCATCAGTTTATACGAGGCAACTGTCCGGCAGCTGTCCGCGTTGATGTGCTCTGTGGCAGCGGCGTCTTCTAATGCGTTTTTAATAATACACGCCCGTCTTGTGCGGCAGGGCCCGCTACACACACACACACACACACACACACACACACATACAAATACACACACACGTGCATACATATGTATATTTGAGCTATCTATGCAGTCATTTGGTTGTCGGCTTGCATTACAGTTTTGTGTTTTGATAAGTTGGCGGCGATTATTTAGCCATTTCCTTGGTCAGCAGAGACCAGCTTGGCCAGCTTTTTTCTGCTGTTGGCCAATTTGCGTTTGGCTGGCTCGTTGACTGGCTCTGTAATTGCTTAATAAAGCCGCTAGATGAGGATGCTGCCTGCAAATCACCCAAGTCTAGTCGCGGCACCGTTAACAATTGCCCATATTGCGCATACGTCGCGTGGGCCACGTCTCTTCTCTCTCTCTCTCGCTCTCTCAGGCTTCATTTTCAATCAATGTCTTTGCTCGCATTTAATTAATTAAGCAACTTTTGCTGCGCCGCCTGCCAAATGTGTGTCACAGTGCCTGCAAAACTGTGAGCCAGGCAAATGTGGAGCAGAGCGAGTGAGATAGACTCACACATGCATGAGCTGCGCGCTGCGTGACAAAACGCCATTTTCTAATGATAATATGTGACCCATAATAAACAACAACAACAACAACAACAACAGCAGCAGCAACAATAACAAGCGCAACAAAAGTAAAACTTCGTGAGCAATTGAAACGGGCAACAGGTAACAAATACCTAAGCTATTAAAACTAAATATGCAGCCCCCAAAACCCCCAGCCGCTTCCCCCTCCCCCATTCTTCTCTCTAGCTGCTGCTGGCTCAAAAATATGCAAGGAAATGCACAATTGTGCAGCTCGGCAATTAGCTGCAGGTCGCCCATTGCCGGAAGGCGAAACACACACAGAAAAAGACGAGGGCGGGCAGAGGAAGAGGAAGAGGTGAAAAGGGGGGGGGAAAGGGGGATGGTGCAACACACATGGCAATACACCTAGTTGAAGCGAAGTTTTTGGCTTGCATTCAAATTGCAAAATTGCAAAGCAGACAAAGGCGGCAACAAGCTTTGTGTCCTGTTGCAGTTGCAGTTGTCGCTGTCGTTGCGGACCCTGCTGCGTATACGTAATGCAGTTGCAGTGCGCAAGGAGCGAAGTGCAGTTCAGGTGTGTTGTAAAGGTTTTTTTGTGTGTGGCCATACAGTGAACAAAATTAGAAGGTAGAAAAGGAGAATTCATTAGGGTCGACAAAAGTAGATCAACTAAGAAAATTTTGTAAAAATTATATATAAAATGTAGAAAATGTAAGAATAATTTTAAAAATAAAAAATACAGTAAAATGTTTGTTAATAATTATTTGTAAGGATTTATAAAGTTAATTAGGGGAAATATAACAATTAAAGTAAGCTTTCCACAAAAGGTTTTCAGAATCCTCTGTCAGTTGAAAGACTTGAAAGTATCTTAAGTAATTAAGAGATAATATAGTAGAGAATCTGATTAATTTTCACCACATATTTCCTTATAAAATTAGAGTTTTTTAAGAAATTTAATTTAATTTAATTACTAATAATTTTTTTATTATTGATTTTTATTATTATAATTTATTTTAATTTTATTATTTTTTATTTATTTATTTTTCAAATCACATAAAATTTTCTGTGCATTCTCCTTAGTTTTCTTCAACATTTTTTTGTCTATATTGTCGCACACACCTTATGCAGTTAAGAGGGGGGTGGAAAAGGCGTTGGGTAGGCGGCGTTACGCTTTGCCAGTTTCAGACTTTGACATTGAATTGTGGAGTAGGAGCGCGCAAAGAAAAAAGTGCATAAAGCGCATGTTGCACAATTGCGTGCCTCTGTCTCGCTCGACCCCCCTTACTTTTGGCTTGCTCTCTCGCTCGCACCTTTGCGCTGTCTCTAACTGGCTGTCCCACTGGCTGTCCCACTGGCTGTCTCTGTCTGGCTGGTGAGCTATGTGTGCATTAAATTAAACTGTCATGACTGTGACAAGTGCATATGTTCGCGCCTGGCCACATGCAGCACACATGTGGCACATGCAGGCGGCACTCCGGCTTGGGCTGCAAATGCGCTTTAATTCAGCAAAAACATGCAACACAGCCCGAGTGTAGAATGTGTGTGTGTGTGTGTGTGTGTGTGTGAGTGTGTGAGACACTTTAATTGAAGTTCGAGCAAGTCAGCGCGTGGCACATAAACTTGAAGTGCATAATTTCAGTTGCACTTGGCCAAATCGAGGGGGGAGATGCGAGGGGAACTGGCAAATTGGGTAGCTCAAGTGGCCCGAAATTAATTATAAATATTATGGTAACACATGTCCAAGCCAGCAATTAGACATTAATCAATCTGTTGAACGCGGCCAGCAACTGCTGGACGTTAACTAATTGCACTCATTGTTAAGCAATTTTCCACTTTTACACACAAATCACACGAATTCACAATCCAATCGAACTTTGCGTGTCTCGGCCAGAACAGACACAGACAAAAAACTAACACACACACACACACACACACACACACACAACCGACATTTATCAATAGCTAGTCTCCCCCCTTCCCCCTCGCTCTGCTTGCCCCACGCCAAGTGCAAAACAAGCGCTGATTGATTATGCGGCATATCCTGGCGATGAAGCCATCAAATGCCCAAACAAAATTGATGAAGACAAATTAAGCTCAACACAGGCAGGGGCGGGGACTTGAGGGGATTGGGTGTTATGGGGGGACTTACCTGCAGGAACATATCACCATCCAGCAGGCCGTGCTCGAAGGCGCCCAGCTCGCGCGTCCTGTAGCCATCGTGTGCGTGTATGTGCGGCAGGACTCCGTTCTCCTCCTTATCCTTATGCATAACAACTGCAAAGAGAGAGGGGAGAGAAGGAGAGATAGAGTATATAGAGAATATAGTTTTAGTATTTACGAGCGACTTTTTATATTTTATTGGCCATTAATATTTTATATAGAACTTCTTGCAGCGACGATCCATAAATATTGCGGCCCCCAAAACGTTTTAGCCGCCAGGACAATTTGAAACCATAGTTACTTGGTAAAAATCCAATACATATATAGTATGTGTGTGTGTGTGTGTGTGTGTGTGTGGATGGATATACAATAAATATTTACAGCTGGCATGGAAAAGTACTAAAAATTGTTTATGGTGTCATTGTAATATTTTATGAGGCAACTTTGCTTCACTCTCTCCCCGCCCCCGCCCCCGCACTCACTCCTTGTCGCTGAGATGCCTTTGGCCGGCGCCTGGCACAGGCTTTCAGTCTTTTCATACAGTATATCATAGAATTATGTATACACCCCCCTCAGGCACACAGCCCCTGCCCAACCCCAACGCCCATTCAAAGGGTCGGCGGCGCAAACACCCTTCGCAAAGGCAGCCGCCATTTTAGAAACGATATTATATTTTGGAAAGGGGTGAGGCGGTCTCTTCGCTCTCGTCTCTCTCGCTGCGCCTCAAGTTTTATAATAAATTTGTCACAAAAATTGATTTATGCGCGATAAACGATAAAAAAAAGAAAGGAAAAGCAAACCTCGAGCTAATTTTTTTTCACAGCAAAGCGCAGAGGGCAGAGGATAAGGGGGAGTTTGTCTGCTCTGCTTTTGACTTAGAAAGAAATACTATATATTTCTAGAGTCGAAATTTATACGTTGCTTGATATAAAATATGCCACGGCAGCTGATGTCATAAATTATGATTTTTATCAGCGCAAATGGAAATAATAAAAATGAGAGTGAAAATAAAACGAAACGAAAAATATAAAAAGAATGAAACAGAAATTCTACTTTATAAGCAGGACTAAAACTTAAACCTAATTTACGCACACGGCAAAGCCCCCGACTACAACTGGCTGCAAGTCTAACAGAGTCCGTGAACAACCCCTGAACCCAGCAGCAACAGCGACACCAACAACAACAACAGAAAGAAAAACATTAACAATTTACAGCAACCACAACCAAGTCGCAGGGTTTCTCATTTCAATTAGCAGCTCCAAAAATGCGGACTACCCCTAATACTAAAGGCTGGCCGAAGCTACACTGCGCGTAAATTTAATGAAAGTTTTTAAGTTATGGCAGTTTATAATAAGCCTGATAGAGCGTAGGAACTTGGATAACGATTGGTAAATAATGGAAAAGATCTTTAGTAAAATGAATTAGTAAATATAATATAGAATATAAAAATATGAAATAATTTCACAAACGTCCTATAAAACTGGGATAAAAGTTAATGTTTCAAGCCTTATTTATTAAGCTTCTTTTAATCAATATTCAGTACAGTTCAAACGAAAGGATTGAAGGTAATTATTCCCATACACTATTCAAATTAATATTACTAAAATAATTGAGCCTAAAGCACCTGCAAAATTCTCTAAATAACTCAAAATCTATTATTAATAAATGTAAACAAAATTTATATATATTTATGCATGAAATTAAAATCTATTGTAAAATCTAAGGTATTATAAAATTATTATTTTTATTTATTTATTTTATTTTATTTTTATTTTATTTAAATTTTACCTCTTTTTTACCTATTAATTTTTTTATTAATAATTTATTTATTTATAATATTTTTCATTTTTATTTTAATTCTTAAATTATTAATCTAAGATAGACTAAATTAAAATCCTATACAAACTTCCTAGAAGGGGTCTCTTCTGCCTGTAGAATTCTTAAAATATATTATATTGTATTATTTCCTTGCCCTTTTAAACTCTACCTAACGTTTTTTTCTTGCAGTGTACTGAGGTTTGGCCCGTTTCTCACTTGACGTTTTTGGCCTTTTTGCTAATCTCTGCGCTGCTTTGGCTTTTTATCAAATTAACAAAAGTGCCGCTGCGTGTGAGTGTGTCTGTGTGTGTGTGTGAGGGGTGGGTGTAGGTGTGTAGCTGTGTAGCTGTGTTAGTGTGTTCATTTTAGCGAAAGTGCGATAAAAACAAATAGTTGACCCTCTCAACCAGGCCAGCTCGGACTCAGCCTGGTAATGTGGCGCAAACAAATTGCATCATGTGCGTGCGATCCTGGCCGAAAAGCAACAACAACAACATCAACAACAACAACAGCAACAACAAGAGGTCGAGGGGTCTCTGTGAGCGCGCGTTTTGACCGTAATTATTCATAATTTAATTAGGCTCAGTTTACATCCCGTAGTTGTTGCTATTATGGCTACAATTTTTTATTGTTGCGGTTAAAATATTCACGTGCATAAACACATTTAATTAAGCTCAAGTTGTACTCCGCTCTGGACGGGGCTAGAGGTCAAGACGGGTAGCTGTGGCAAGGGCTGGGGCTGTGGCAACAAATCTGCCACATTTTCTGGGCATGGCCCATGTCGTTTTATTGCACTTATGCGTAGCTGATTAGCATAAAGCAAATTTATGACGCCAGCAACTCAAAAATGTCGCGACATTTTTTGCAAAAATGGAAATGGGAAAATGGGATAGAGTGGGGAAAATGGGAAAATGTGAAAATGCTCGCAGGCAGTTGCCATTTCCAGTGCAAGTCGGAATCCACCACCGAAAGTCCTCGGTAAAGTGTGTTTTTTTTTTTTTTGGTGGATGAACGTAAATCTTCTGCGAGAAATCTCAGCCAGCGGAGGGTTGTGGCAGTAGCTGCACACACACACACACACACACACACACACACACATAGACACAGACACATACACGCTGAAAATGGCGTCTGGCCAAAGGCAAAGCCAAAAAAGGAAAACACTAAAGCAAAAGCGAAGGCAAAAGCAAACCCCACCCCCAGCTCGGAAAAGCCATTGGAAAAGCGTGCGCAGTCAGAGAGCTCTGTAAGATACCACGACGACGATGGCGACGTCGGCAGCGACGCTGGCAGCGCCGTGACGACGCGGTGCGACTGATGCGCCCCATGGAAAATGGCGTCAATTATGCGCTGTGCTGCTATTGTTTTTTCGGGGCGTGTCCCTTGGCACGGCATGGCGCAAACAATAAAGAATATGCTAAAGTTTAAATTCTGACATTTTGGCAAATATTTCTCTCGTGCTGCTAAACAAATATGTCATGGAAATGTCAAACTCATCAGCGCGATTGATTGAAAAACTGACAGCAGACTGCAATGTTGACTTCTGTCCGGCTAGGAGAGGGGACTGACATAACGAGCCTTAAGGCAGCAGAGGCGAGACTGTGATTTAAAGACAATTGCAGGCTGTCAGTCGGAGAGGTCAGAGGTCAGAAAATGCATAGCAATAGCAATCTTCTATCCCTTCTGAAAAGTAAATAAAAGAAACATGGAAAATGAATGTTTAACTCGTTTATTTTGACAATGAATGCTGAGTAACATCAGCAATCCTTCTTTATGCCATTTGAAACCTCTTTTCTGACCATATCTCAAGAACTATAAAAGCTATAGCCATCAAATTTGCTATGTGCATTCCGAAAAACATTCCCCAAAATGTTGCATACCCAACTTGATAAAAAACGTATTGATTTAGTTAAAGTCAACTGTCTTGCAACACACATCAAGCGTGCGCTTTAAATTGAACTAGGCCTTTAGATATGTTACCTGTTGTTGTTGCATGCAAGAATCGAGAGGTACAGAGTGGGTGGTATGAGGGGGTGTGGGGTACTGACCGACCTACGTAAGTCACGCAATGTTGTCTGCTTTTTGCTCTGTGCTCTCCGGAACCGAAACTGAAACTCTCTGCGGCTCTAAGCGTTTCTTCGGCGTGACAATGCGACGCCTCACAGGCAACAACAACAGCAACAACAACAACGGGAATAACCTTCCAGGTGAGACAGGTGAGTAAAGTGCATCGCCTGACTGATTGCATGTCCGCCTGCGCCTGCGACGGCGATTTCGACCCATTGTCTGGCTATGGCTATGGATTCTAACGTCTCCCTGGCTCCACTCCACTCTGTCCCCCCTCGATGTCTGCTGTCCGCGCTAATGGGCCCAAACTGGAGCAACGCACGAAAGTCATGTATATGCACGAAAAATTGCCCATGGGGCGTAGAGAGAAGCGAAGAGGGAGCGACTCTCTGGGCTTAGTATGTTTATAGGTTAAGAGCTGAGCCTTGGCCCCCCTTGGCCTGTACGATTCGCACACAGACGGCACTTGGCCATGGACGCCATTAACAAACGTTTAATGGCAATTTTGATAATAGCATAACAAGTCAACCCTGCTCCGAAACCCTACGTAACTTCTTCTCCTCGTCGAAATTTGCCTAGTGACCTTGTTTACAGCAGCTGCTTCCCTTCTACCACAACATGCAACTCTGCTCTGGCAGTGTTCCCAGACTCTTGCACTCTTGTAATCCGCCTAGAGTTGCCACAGCGGCAGCGACAACATTTGCTTCCCACAAGCAGAGAACCAGATCGGCAACCACTCAAGTATTTCCAGCTTTATGTGACTGTCCCACTGAGTCTGGCTCTGAGTCTAAGTATAAAGCGAGTACTCATATTTTAATCATGTGTGGGAACTCTGGTAGCCCGCGGCGACTTGCCAGTGTTCCCAGTCGCGGCTCGAATTACCAAAAGCGGCGAATCAAATGCGACTTATTTTCCATTCCAATCTCCATTGTTTGCCGTGGTCCATTTGAGCAAGTCTCCATCGATGCCAAAGACAACTTCGAATTGCAGATGGAATTGCA
This sequence comes from Zaprionus ghesquierei, assembly GCA_018904095.1. NCBI lineage: Eukaryota > Metazoa > Arthropoda > Insecta > Diptera > Drosophilidae > Zaprionus > Zaprionus ghesquierei. The sequence goes on from JAEIGP010000676.1 coordinate 2,915,842, forward strand.
TTAATCAATAAATTAACTACTTAATTAAATTAAGTAGCTTGTGGAGCAAAGCCTAGTTGAAGCTGGGTTTATATGTAAGTAGTTTCCAGATGAGATTTACACTTCGATCATTGAAAATTGGGAAAAACGGGTATACAAGCTTTGCGCATATGTTTGTAACAATCAGAAAGAGACGTGGCAAGTCCCACAAAGTACATATATTCTTGCTCAGGATCACTAGCCGAGACGATTGAGCCAAGTCCGATGATCTGTCTGTATGAACGTCTAGATCTCAGCTAATACAAAAGCTAGAAACACCAAATTTGGCATAATGGGATCTGTATACCTTACATAGATCAAGTTTATTTCAAATTGAAGATGCCACGCTCACCGCCCACGCAAATCGATAATTTACGAATATTTTGAAAAGTATTCAAGTTACAGCTTTCTGCGCTGGCAGAGACAAAGATGCTGACGATATGCACCTGATTCCTAGATTACAATCCAACTGGACAATAAACAAAGAAGTAATTCAAGTAAACGTTTTTCATAGTTTCGCGTTATTGCAGAATATCGACTGATTGCTATGAATTCTTTGTAGTGGCGCCATCTATTGACATTTCTTGAGTGTAACTTCGTAAATAGGCGAATGGTATCTTTCAGTCGGCCTCTTATTTGTTAATAATAACATATACAATTTTATCCAAATTTTTCCTGCATTATTTCCAAAGTTTAGCTATAAATTGACCAAGGATATTCTCAGAGTATTTGGGTTAGGAACAAAATTTGCCTTTGTTAAGCAAGCCAAAAAAATGGCAAGAGTTTTAGGCGCAATTTGCTTATTGAGCCATTTAATGGCTTAGCTTGAGTGCTCGCTTTGACATAGGAGAAGGATGAGAGGTGCCGGGAAGGGAAGGGAAGGGATGGGAAGGGAAAGGAAGGGGAAGACGGATGAGCAGCTATGTAATCGGGTTGCGTGCCATCGCTATTGAAATGGTTAAACTGAACTATCAATGCAAACGTTTCAGTTCATTTTGCAGTTAATTACGCAACTCATCAATTAGGCAGGCGAAGGGGAAGGTGGTAGAAGGGGGTAGAGTCCTTAGTCCTTTGCAAGGAGCAGAGCCAGAGGTAGGGGGCAAGGTAAACGAGTGCATTAAAAATGTACAAATTGCGCGTCTTAACAATTATTGCTGGCCATAAGGCGCCAAGCAACTTGACCAGCAATTATGGCCCTTTCAGATAAGGGGCCCGATAAGGGGGTGTAGGTGTAGGTGTAGGTGTAGTTGTAGGTGAAGGTGGAGAAGGCCAAAGACAATGGGCCATTAGCAGCGCGCTTTAATTATTTAGTTTTGCAAGAAAAACCGAACCCAAGGCGAAAAAAGAAACAGCGAGAGAGGAAGAGAGGAAGAAAGAGCACAAGAAAAATGCTAAAACATTGAGTAGTTTAATGGGCGGGAGGATTTAGAGGTAAGGGCGTGCACATAATGTGTAGTATAAGCTATGTACATATGGAATCCACCTTAGCAAAGCCTGGCGAAAATGAAAACGAACTTTGCTTCCTTTTTTCTTTTCCAGTTTTTATTTGGTTTTATTGTTATTCTTCTCTTCGTCTTTTTTCATTTTCGTCTTTCGTCTTTCCCTTCGATGTGTAGAGAACTTTTTCGCCGTTTCGCTTTTGCGCAAGTCAGGGTCAACAACTGCCCCTATATGCTAGTAGATGCAGGAGGATAGCCCCCGAACCACGACCCCGACTCCGTCCTCGACCCCTGCTGCTGCTGTTGTTCTTGTCTGCCAAGCAACCCCATGTGGCCCATTTGATGTGTGTATATATGTGTTTGTCTGTACATAAACACTTCTCTATATATAGCGAAGTTTTCATATATCGTAGCGTCTTGTGGGGGGAGGATAGCGGGAGATTTGTTTCGCTGGCTTTTGGCTGGAATCTGCAGGCACACAGCAGCCTTCCTTCCTTTCCCTTGTAAAGCAACGACTGAGCGTTTATAGTGGCTGCCAATAGTCAGTTTACACTCAATTGCGCTAAGTTTTAAGTTAACCTGTAAACAAGGCTCAATTCGCTAAACAATAGCTGGTACTCAGAGCTAAACATGTATAACAAGAGAGATACACAAAGAAAAGGGGAAAGAGATAGAAAGAAAGAGGGTTTTCCTTTTTAAATTTTCCAGAGAACTTTAAAACCCAAAGCTTTATTCTTTTGCATACACCTAGTATACTATAGTATAAATCTATCTTCACAGTTTCATTATGAACGGATAAGAAACAGAGTAGTATTTCCAGAAATAGCTGCTCTCTATCTTCCTCGACTCATTTGCAGCTTATATTAATTGAAACTCCCTTATTAAACCTCAATATCAATTGTGAATTCATCCCAAGAGCTCATCCGCTTAATCACCTTAAATACTCGACTCTTAAGTCCCTGTTAAATCGCATAGAGACAATATCTATGAACTTTCTCTAAACCTTTTATACAGTTCAATTTATAGCTAGACAAAGTCGCCTGTCAATTAATCGCGCTGAGTGCTTAGGTTTCGTATCCCCGGCACACGTTCGATATACCCTGTAGACACACACATACATTCACACACAGAGAGAGAGAGAGAGAAACAGACACTAATTGTAAATTAAATGATCCTGATAATATCCGAAAAACATCAAGACAAACAAATAAAGCCAAAACGTAAACAAACTTTGACCCGTGCCGCGTGGGAGTGCGACGGGGCAGGGGCGACGTTTTGTCAACCTCCCTCGCAGGACAGGACTGGGACTGGGAGTGCACTGGACACACAGATACAGTGGCAGGGACAGTGGGCTCTGGCACTCACCGGGGCACACGGCGCAACCGTTCTGGTCCATTAACCCGTCGTCATTGTTGATGTTCCTTTTGGGAAGGGCAAACAAAACGTGAAATGCGCAAAGGAAACACACGAAGTGCGCGTGGCGCTGCAGAAGGTCAGAAGGAAACTTTTGGAGCTGGACAATGCAGCAGCAGCAGCGGCACGTGGCAGTGAGAACTAACCAAGGGAGAAAGGAGGTAAAGGGGGAAAGTTTGCCGTTGCAATTAACGCCCGCCCACGCGCACAGTGACCGCTAATTGTCAAAATATTTACTCGAGTATTTCGTCGAACCACTGCACCACAGGATGATGAGCCACAGTTCGCTGCCCCCCTCCAATCCCCTGCTGACCTACCTGCCCTCTGACCTGTCCCCCGTCCCGTTCCCTCGTGCAGTCGGTCGCAAGAGTTCCTTGTCGCAGTTTTTCTTTCAGTTTTTGCCTCGAATTTTTGCACTTAGACTTAATTAACGCTGTGTGCGGGCACTTCAAGCCACCCCCACCCCCACTCCATCCCCTTGCCCCTCCCCTCCCTAGCGGGTTTAAGACCAGAGCAATTAAATTGATGTCGTTAAACAAAGCGAACTGCGCAAAACGTTCTCCAGGCTGTCCGTCCGATAATAAAGCCATCAAAAAGCGAAGTTCGTTCTCCTTTTATTGCATTTTTGTTTTAATTAATTTAAATTATACCGAAAAAATACCATATTTATGCGAAGCAGCAAGAACAGCAACAAAGAACAAAAAAGAAGCAAAGTCCGAAAAACCTCCCCGACTTTGGAGGTGGAAAAATAATGTGTTCTTTTTCTGTTTCTGTTTCTGTTTCTGTTGCGAGTCTGTTTGAGGTCCTCGCCCGATTCGATTTGCCTGCCTCGAGAATGTTACCATTCCCCCCTCCCTCCCTCCCTGGCACCCACTCCACACACACACACACACACACACACACCTTCATTTCCTATTCGCGCAGGACTCACCTTTAATTCATTTGCCAGGTGAGACAGCAACTAAAACGAAAGCCGAAAATCGTAGGTAGCGTATGAAGAGGGTATACCCTCTATGAGTGGAACAGCGAAATGAAAGAACTAGACTCAATTGCAATGCGAATGGAACTGTAAAATAGAATTTTTCTATTTATAGATCAACGGTGTATTATAATATAGATCCCTTATAATCACTTTTTGCGCCCTATAGCTCAATCAGTTGCAAGATTTATAGAAGTACAAATATGATTGAAAATATAAAATTATATAGGATCATCGATTGTATACCCGACCATTAAAAATGAATAAAAAAGGGTATACTTTCTTTGTGCAAATGTGTATAACAGGCATAAGAAGGCGTGGCAGACATTCCTATGTATATATGTATATTCTGCCTCAGGATCATCATTAGCCTAGTCAATTGATCCATGTCCATATGTCTGTCCGTCTGGTTGTCTGTATGAGCACACAGATCTCAGTTATTATAAATGTTAAAGATACCAAAATTGGCATGAAGGTTGCTGTATATTGTCTGCTTCATATGTTTATTTAAATTTTTAAATGCCACGCCCACTGCCATATTCGAATACTTTGAACTAATGCTTGTGTTAAAATCGTTTTTTTATGATCTCGAAATTCATCAAAACAATTATATATGTTTTAAAACCAAAAAATACCATTAATAGTACCTCTTCTTACACCAATTAAAAAGTAGGATTTAACCTTACACTAACATAGAATAGATCTCAACCAAAGATCCTTGCATTGATCACGTCTAAATAAATACTGTAAAGTAAGAAATTTAAAGTATTTCTCATCATTTCAATTTCCATTCACATCTTCTCCTCTCCTATATGGAGTGGAGGTCTATAAAGCCAATCTTTAAGTGTAAGAAACTTATATATACTTGTAATAATATAGTCTAGGCTGCTCATTTAGACGGACTAGAGTATAATACCCCTTGTTGGGACTACAAAATGAGGCAAAGACAGAAAATGAAATGTGCGTTTCTTCTGCCTTTTTTTTTGTTTTCGCTCGAGCGACTTTAATCCGTCAGCAGCCTAATTTCGCCACGTGCGTGTGTGCGTGGGTGTGTGTGTGTGTGTGTGTGTGTTTGTGTGTATACTATATTAGAGAGTATATCCCCTAGCTGGGACCAAGACTAAAGCACAGACACGGCCGAGTCGCAGGACTACCCGCTGTGGCGTTGAAATTAGTTTTGAATCATTTATGAGTCATGTTTAGGGTCTGCCACCATTCAGTGGCAGTTACCGTTGCCTCTCTCCCCTCCCCCTCCCCCTCCCCCTCTTTCTCTGCCTCTCTTTCACTCTCTCTCTCTCTCTCTCTCTCGTTCCTTCTCGCTCTGTCTCTCTTGTGAGCTCTGCCAATGGCAGCATAATCGATTTAATAGGCCGGAATGTAACGCGCCGTATGGCGAATGCCACAGAGAGAAAGGAAGGAGGAGGCAGAGGACGACCCCACCATATGGGCCTGGGAAATGAGCAAAGGTTCGGCAAACAGATATGTAGGCGGGTTTCCCTCTGTGTGGGGGTGGGGATTATCTAGCTTTCACTAGCCCATCCCTGCATGCTCGTGTAATTGCGCTACTCACCTTGAAAATAACTTTTGGTTCTTAAATAACTAACGGACAGCCTTAGTATGCTCAGTCGATCCAGTTTGCTCAGTATATTCTGCTCGAAGGGCAGCAGCGACGCGAGCAGATCCAGTTCGGCATTGAGGCGCTCCCGATGCCGTTTTGATGGATTGCTCTTAGTGACGCCATCCTTGGGCGGCGGCTTCAGGCTGCAAAGGGAGAGAAAAGGAAAAGTGGAAAAACGAAAAATTAATTCAGCTCAGCTCAAGTCAGAAGCGGCGCAGCTGACGCCACGTTCGAAATGTTCGAAATTATTAATTGCACTTACCGGAGAGGGATAAACCTCCCCTGCTAATTACAATATCATTTCCCATTCCTCTTGGATATCTCTGCTATCCTCTTCCGCGAATCAAATCATAAAACAACAACAACAACAACAACAAGCCCGTCTAAGTTGGCAACAAATTAGATCTCGGCCAATCTGAGTGTCCAATTAAATGCCATAAAAAGCGGACCCAATGCGAAACCATTGTAAATCCAAATGCTGTACGAGATATGATAGCCAGGGAGTCCGACTCATAAATGCGTAAAGTGCCCGCGTTGTTTATGATAGCAAAGGAGCCCCTTCGTTTCCCCCCCCCCCCCTCCCTCTTCGCCTCCGCCTCTGCCTGCCCTAGCTTGTCTGGCTTATGGCTAATTCAGCTTTATCTTAGCCTTAAGCGGCTAAAGTCGAGCAGATTTCCATGTCTCTGCTTTGTGTTTGTTCTTTTGCTTTGTGTTCTGTTCTCTCTGCTATTTCTCCTCTTCTTTCTCTTGTTGTTGTTGTTGTTGTTGTTGGCTTTTGTGCTTTGTTTTTAATCATATTTTGTCTCATCATTTTCATTGACATTATTACAAAGTTAATTGCGGTTATTAAATGTAATTACTCTTGTAATTTATGAGCGACCCCTTTCAGGGCCAACTCCAAGCGCTGACCTCCTCCTCCCCCCTCCCCCCTACCCCTCTCTTCGCTCTCCCCTTCCCTCTTCCTCTTCAAAAAATATTTGTCGTTTTATATCGCACATTGAACATTTTCATTGTGTTTTTTTGTGTTCGCTGCGAGTTTTTCTCTTTCAACTTTTTGCTTGGCTGCACACACCAGCAGAGTGTGTGTGTGTGTGTGTTAATGTGTGTGTGTGCTGCGCTAAGTGTCGCAGGACCAAGCACAGGACATTGTCGCGTTAGTTGAAAACGTATTTAACTTAATTGCCCGACATTTTTTGCTGCTATTTCGTTCGGTTTCGGTTCGTTTCGTTGCGGTTTGGTTTGGTTTGGCACTTTTTTTGCTCCGGCTAGGATAATTGTCAGCGGCATGTCCGTTCGATGTCAGCGCTCCAGCACGCCGGACATGTGCCTCAAATTGCTAACGGAACACCGGAGCTGAATCCCAGCAGAGCACGAGCCACAGTCCCGCTGCAGCAGGCGGAGCTGCCAGCGAGGTGTGTGCTCCAAGTGCTCCAAGTGCCCGGGAATGCGAAACTGTCGCCAGAGATAGCGACGAACAGAATGTGAACACCGACGCGATGACGACGACGACGACGACGGCGATGATGATGATTCATGGCAGTGGCGTAGCCAGTTGCAGTGGTCAAACGAGCGGAAGGGGGGATACAAATATTTGAGCGCTATATTTATGGCATATGAGAGTGATTTGACTGAACTGAGAGTATGTTGGATTATTATGTAGCTAAGTATGAAGCCCAATACATGCTATAGCCAAAAGATAATACTGTCGATATGAGAACTTTTGTCGGATAAAATATGCAATCTTTTACAGGATACCACAAGCAAACTATAAATGCTTTAGTATATTACTTAGATTTAGGATTTGTCGGAATGTGCGTAACAGGTGGAAAAAGACATCTGCAATACAATAATCTATATATATTTTTTATAAGTATCATTTGCGGAGCCGATAAAACCACGTCTGTCTGTCCGCCTGTCCGTCTGTATGAGATCTGGATCTGCGAGACGGATAGATGTATAGTCTATACTGTCTTAAATCTTTATTTTGGAATCGAGCCACGCCTATTTTCACCCCCGCAAATCGATCAAACTTATATAGCATGCATAATTAAGCATAATTTAAGAATTCCTTAATAATTATTTTCAGTTTTTTAAATATATCCTTTATATTCCTCTATTGCAAAACACATATGTAAGAATCATCAAAATAAAAAATTTTGGAAGAATTTCAATTTAAATCATTTTTTTGCATTTTAATTTCCTCTAATATAATTACTTATTAAATATACAGTCTTTACGCCACATTTTTTTTGTATTCATTGACTTTAAAATTAAATAAAGTAATAAATAAAATTTCAAATTTATAAATTTAATTTATAGTATACACCGATATACTTATTTCTGATATATAATTTGACTTCTATGGCAATTATTATTTATCGACTTTAAAACGAATTAATAATTGAGTAAATAAAACTTCTCGAAATTTACAGTACACCCCTATATACTTATTTGTGCCTCATAATGCCTCTCCTAAATTGTCTTTAGTTTATATTTCAACCCCAAATTAAAGCAAAATTATTTCTAAATCGTATAATCACATTCGTTTCGTCTCTCCCCCCCCCCCCTCTCCTCCTACGCCACTGACTCATTCACAGTTACGCGCTGCGTCGCTGGCAAATGGAAAGGAATGCAAAACTCTTCAAACCAAATGCACACGGACTGAAATAAGCGAAATAAACGCTAATTTATCTAATTAAATGCGGGAGAGACCCTCTCTCTCCCTCTCTATCTCTCTATCTCCCTCTCTCTCTCACTCGCATACTCTCGCCCCGTCGAGCCAATTTGCGGCGAAAACGTGCTGAATTTTAGAAAATTATTGGTGTCTGGCGAAGGGCAAAACGAAGCCGAAAACGAAGGATAAACGACAATTGGCGCGGGAGTTGGCAAAGCAGAGAGAGGGAGGGAAGGGAAGGGGAGAGGGGGACTATTATCGACGCATATAACATATATCTGTGCGCTATATGCCATATATGTATACTTAGCAACCGCGGAGCACCGTTAGACGCATTGGAATGCAATTTGAATTCCAGTTGAATTTCAGTCAAGGCTGCAAATTGGCCAAGAGAGAAGGCGGTACAGGGTGCCGCAGTAGGGGCAAAAGGAGCAGAAGTTAAGAGCGAATTAAGGACCCTTTCGACAAATTGAGGGCATTGCGGCCTTTTCGACTGCAACGTTAAATAAAATGTATAATTTTCTTATTATCTATAAGAAGGCAACGGTACTGCGAAACTGACGCGGGACAGACCAGAAGAGAGAGAGAGAGGTGGAGAGTGAGAGAGTGAGAGAGAGAGGTGGGGCAGGCAGCGTAATAAAATGAATTCCATAAACAAGTTTCCCAAAAAAAGAAAAAAAAGAAACCAAATGAGAGAAAGAAATGAAGGAAAGCAGACAAAGCAAAGAAAAGCCAGAGGAAAATGGAAACAAAGCTTTGTTTGGGTGGAATGTTTTTTTTTCGAAGGAGCATGTGGAGGGGGAAGAGACCATAAAACGTCGTGCTAAAATGGCGTAGAATCCTAGCGAACAAAGGATAACTGCATAGCTCCAAGGAATGTGTGTGTGTGTGTGTGTGTACGGGGCAACATTTCTTGCCAAAGTTACAGACACAACGTCAAGGCGCGCCCCGCCCCCGCCCCCGCCCCCCGTTCTCATTTAGCTACGCTCATTTCATTCCATTTTCCTTGCATTATTTTTGCCATTTTCGTTTAGCTGCTTTTCTTTGCACAGTTTGCTCTCTCCTCCTCCCTCTCTCTCTCGCTCTCTCGTTTTCCCCCCGCTATTTCGGTGCGCGGTTTTTCCTCTCTTTTTTTATGGCGCCCGTTTCCCAGGGACCATTATGAAATGAATTGCTTTTAAAGAAATTACAATGCGGCAGTCCCTGCACCTCCCACTCCCTACACCCCCTACTCCAGCCCCCAGGGCTGCCCCAGCTACCCGCTACCTCCCTTTTTGGCATTTGGATTTCGATTTCAGAAGAAATTGCAAGGCTAGAAGAAATTGTTTAGCCACGCCCCGCTTATCCCAGCACCTGCACAAGTTCCGTTTTCTGCTGCCCTCCAGCCACGCCCACTTTGCATTAGGCCTAGCCCAGCAGGGGAATGCTTCTGCGGCTCAGCTGTCCAGCTGCAGTTGCATCAGCTGTTGCCGCTGGGGCCAAGGGTCAAAGGTCGTCACTGGGGCGCTGGGTTAGTCGGCAGCGTTTTCTGCTCCTCCTTTTCCTTCTGCTGCTGCCCCTCATAGTTTGTTTATAAACAAATGACACGCAATCCTTTGGGGGGTACATGTCAGCGGGGGGCAGGGGCGGGGGGTGTCATTCAGGTGTCGGCACGTGAGTTCAGCTGGTTGCATGGCACACATTACGCATACGCAATGTTGCGCCGCCTTCGTGTGGCTCGTCGATCTTTTTTTGCATGCTCAATTTGGCGCCAAAAATCTCGGCACACACACACAAATACACACACACACACACACACACACACACACACGCAAGCAAGCAGCTAATTCATTCATACATGCCATGCTGCTGCTGTCTCTTTCTCTCGCGCTGCTTATGCGTGCCCCGTTAGGCTGCGTGCCGCAAACTGCAGCGGCAACAGCAGCAACAGCGACTGCGGCTGCGGCTTTTGTCGCTTCTGCGGGCGTCGCCGTCGTCGTCGTCGTCTGGCGGCTAAAAACGCAAAGTGGCGTGTCTCATGTCCGAAAAAACAACAACAACAACAAGAACAACACGCTGCGCCGCGTAGGCGGCAACGCAACAATTACAACAACAGCAGCAGCAACAGTAGCAGCAACAACAACAACAAGAGAAGCGCCGCCACTTTTACTGCATGGCACAATTTTTTTTTTGTTTTCGCCAACTAATTTCATTTTGCATGCCTGCCACACGTTGTTGTTGTTGTTGTTGTTGCTGTTGCACGATTTGTTGCGTTTTTCAAGTGCAACTGGCGCAAAAGGGCAATGCAACGTGTGGCAGTGTTGATTAACGTCTCAATTGAGTACTGCATCGCCTTGCGCTGCGTTCTGCTGCATCGCTTCTTAAGTTTTTGGGCTTTCGTCCGAGAAGAAATCCAAATATTTATGTTTATATATACATATATATTGCACATTTGTTTATATTTTGAAAATTATTTAACAGCTTTTAACACTATCTGTGTCAATACTGCGCTTTTCAACATTGCAAATGATGCGCACCAATAATTATACCCGCTACTCATAGAGTAGAAGGGTATTATAACTTTGTTCAAACCGAAAATGTATGTAACAGGCAGAAGGAGACACCTCCGACCCCATAAAGTATATATATTCTGGCTCAGGATCAACAGCCGAGTCGATATAGCCATGTCCGTCTGTCCGTCTGTCTGTCCGTGTGAAAATCTAGATCTCAGCTATTATAAGAGCTAGGACAACCAAATTTGGTGACAATATGTGTTATTATTGCACGCTGATCAAGTTTATTTTGGATTTTGGCCACGCCCCCTTCCGCCCCCGTTAATCGAAAAAACATTGATTACAAGCGCAATTTTGATGCCATATTGTTCATTTTCGGTTTACATGATAACTATAGCTAGCCAGATGATCTCTGAAAATTTGGTAAGAATCGGATAATAAACACAGAAGTTATTCAGCTTAACGTTTTCCATAGCTGTAAGCGCTGCTGCATTGTGCCGAATCGTGTGTGCGTGTACGGTGGTGAAATGGGTTAAGTTGTGGACTGCAAAACGAACAGTACTATTATGCATTTACGGGTTCGAGTCCCGCCCGCATCAAAAATTAAATGTGTGCAAAAATGTTTTTTTTTTTATTTTAGATTTTGACTTTGCATAAATATTATAAGTCCATAGCCTTTTACGGTCAAAATATGATTGTAGCCGTTTTTTGTTCCGCAAATAAATGATGTACGAGCAGCTGGGTAGCGGGTATATTACAGTCGAGCACACTCGACTGTAGCTTTCTTACTTGTTTTATAGTTAAAACAAGCAAAATATTGAATTGAATTTTTTAGAATATCTTCTGTGTTTATGATCTGATTAAAATTAAATTTATAGCATGTTTCTATATTAAAGTCCGCTTTGTATATGCCAAAAGAAAAGTCTCAAACGCTTATAGTTTGCCTTACAAACGCATTCAAAGTAAATTTATCGTTTTTGAGGGATTAGCGAATCTGATAATCAAAATTTTAAACATACTTAAGCTGCGTATAGCATATAGGAAGCATCATGCCAAATTTGATGCCACTAGCTCTGCTAGTTCCAGAGAGCAACGCGTTCAAACAGACATTTTATTGAAAAAATTCACATAAATAACAGTTAAATCATTCAACTAAGCTAGTAAACACTTTTTGTGATAGTCCACAATGTTTCAACTGCGAAGAAACCGGCATGATTAATCATGCGATTCGACACTATCAACGCATTTCGCATATTTTCTGTCTGTCTTCAAGCTGCCTTAACGCTTTGTCACTTCGCGCATTCCAGCGTGTGTCACAATTAATTGAATTTGCATGCAGTGTGGCAACAACAACAACAACAACAACAGCAGAGCGAATACAATTGAAAAGAAACAGAGAGAGAAACAGAAACAGAAACAGATCGAAAATGTCAAAGCGAGTGGAAATGTCAAAACAAAAGTTAAGCGCCATCGCCATTTAAAGAGGCTGTCAGCGAGAAACACGAAAGGAGGAAGGGAGTTTGGGCGGGGGAATTGCTACTGTTGCAGCAGGGCCACTTAAAAGACAACGAACGACAACAACAACTGCAACACAACTGCAGGTAAGACAACGCGCCTGGTAACGTAATCTATGGACCACTTAATGGATCTGCGCCAAATTCACGCATAAATTTGCCATTGAGTCGGGTGAGAAAAGCCGAACGCTTAGCTGTTAAATTTAACGAGCCAAGTCTCTACGTCTCTCCCTCTCTCTCTCGCTCTCGCTCTCTCTTCTGTGCTCATTAATTTTGTCAACCCGAAAACAGAATCGAGGCAAAGCGAGAATCGTTTGTCGAATCGCAGTAGCTGCCCAGACGCAGCCTCCGTAGGGTACAAAACGATCGCGGGTAGCGCAGACAAGACAGAGAGATAACACAGTAAGGGGGAAGAGGGACAGAGCAGGAGAGGAGGGAGGAGGGAAGGGGGAGAAGTAGTTTGCACTATGCCATTTCATTGACTCAGCTGGAAGCTGCCCGGGTTCAGGTTCAGGTTCAGGACCTGCGCTAATCATGCCGCTACGCCAACAGACGCCCCTTCCCCTTCTCCCCTTACCTCCCTCCTCCTATTGGAGCCCACACTCTCAATGGTAGAGTCAAGAACGAATTAAGTTGTTAACGCATTATTTGCATATTCTGAATCGTTTCGATCCTTTCCAGCTCTCCGTTCTTCGCATTAAGACGCCTTCATTTGCATATTAATTGTGCAGAACAATTTTCAGAACATTCAAGTGACACCCGAACATGGCTCGACTCGGGTCGAATCGAATCGAAACGAGTGGACTGAGGCAGTTGCCCACTTAATGAAGTGATAAATGTTTTGCGGCCACTTCAAACGGAGATCGGACGAGATGATCTATCTGCAATTTAAACTATGCGAATGGCGAATCCGACAATGACAACTGTCAAAATATGCAAAAGACACGCGTTTTCGGAAAGGGGCTATTCAGGCGGGAGGTTTAATGAAATTACATAGGCTACCTTAATTTATATAAGTTTATTGGCTTGTCTTATTAACGCTTAAAGACTTAAACTATATATTTATGCATTTATAACAACGAGTTATTAAATTCAATGTATAGAAAACAATATAATCTACTAGGTGAAATTTTTAAACTTAGTATTTAAATGGTTAAAAAAAAGGTACACTAACTTTGTATGTAACAGGCAGAAAGAGGCGTGACAAGCCCCACAAAGCCAAGTCCGTCTGTCTGTCCGTCTGTGCGTTTGAACGTCTAGATCTCAGCTACTACTGAAGCTAGAGACACCAAATTTAACATGAAGGTTCCTGTATACCATATGCAGAACAAGTTTATTAAAAATTTCAGGTGCCACGCACATCGTCTACGCAAATCGATAATTTACGAATATGAAGGAAAGTACTAAGGTTACAGCTTACTGCTATGACAGACGGACAGACGGACAGACGGACAGACGGACAGATGGACAGATGGACAGATGGACATGGCTCAATATATATAGTTTATGGGATCTGCGACGTTTCAATGGTCAAATGGTACAAAAAGATTTGGCCAAGGAATCAGCTATAGCTTGTTTAAGCCAAATCTAACAGTTACTTTAAACTTAGGCTTCAATCGGCGACGATTTGCTTGCACAAATTCTCATGGAACACCTAAGTTTATGTTTGTTTTTATGATCTCAGCGAAGTCGTTAAATAGTTTATATACCAGTGATATGTACACACACACACACACACACACCCACACACACAAAGACAATGTGGAGTACATAAATATACAGTTATGGTCGCAAGCATGTGTGTGTGTGTGTGTGTGTGTGTGCAGTTTTATGATTGCTCCAAAGGCAGCGCCGACATCTGCGAGGCGGCAAAAGTTGCGCACAAGAATAACGTCAACTATGCCAGCAACAACAGCAACAACAACAACAACAACTGTAGCTACAAATGTGGCAACAACAACAACAACAACTCGAACTCAAAGTCGGCACAACAACAACAGCAAAGGCAACTCATTTATTTTATCGATTAAACATTTTTGCGATTCGCGCAGCGGAATCTTGAACGAGCCAGCGCGCTTGGAAAAATGTATCTACTGACACACACACACTCAGTCACACACACACATGCACACACACACACACACCCAGTCACCAACACATGCTCGGCCAGAGCGAGCGAGCCGGAGCGACATCAAAGCGCCGGGCAAAGCAACTTTGAAAACCTTTTGACAGCTGCAAAGAGAGAAGCTTCAGCTACGGATTCCACCCTGACTGGGTGTGGGCGCGGCCAACCCCCCCCCAGCACCGGCTCCCCTCTTCAGGAGGGGCGTCTACTCTACTGCCTGAATTTATCATTTATTCATGGCATAATTATAAAGATTATTTTTGATTTTTGTACAAAACCAAATGAGAATTTCACTCTCTCTCCCGAGTCGCAATTCCTGGTCAGAAGTCAGGGCGGCGAAAAGTATCACCTGCCTGCCAACACGCCCTGGCCAGGCCAGGCCCCTGGACTTGCCCCTCGACCCTGCGCTCCACTTCAGCGCACTCGTTTTCTGATCCTGTTTTCGGGGTGGATTTTTCTGTTTTTTTCTGTGTTTGGTTAATTCAAAATTCTTTGCTGTCCTTTTGCGGCGCAGCAGGCGCAGGTGGTCAGCCGCACATACACACCCGTTGAGGTGGCTTATGGATTAGCAGGATTGGCCGGCTAAGGTCAAGAGGGGAAGGGCAGGTTCCCTGGGTTCTGGGTTGAATGCCCTTCTCAACGGGCTCGACGCAGCTTGGGATTTGGGCTGGCAAGCGGGTTAAGCAGCCGATCCGAAGTCCAGTCCCGTCCAGAGTGACAGAGTCGACATTAAGCGGCGTTTAGCCTGAAACGTTTTAGCACCTTGTCGACATGGGCAACCACAAAGTTGCAGGCAGCGTAAGAGAGCAAGAGTCAGAGAGAGAGAGAGGGAGACAGACAGACAGACACTTTGGCGCTTTTAATGGCTGCCACGCCCGCCGCCCATTGCGCTGGGCATATGGAGCAGCACTATTTAGGCTTCGATACGCTGCATTACGCAATGGTGTTAATTACCCACATACACACACACACACACACACACACACACACACACACGCACACAAACAAAGTGACTTGCACTCAGAATCAGATACAGCTAGAGCCAGAGATAATCGCAAAGTAGACGTAGCCAACTAACGGGAGGATGGCAGCCACTTGGGATGGCGGAAAGAAGGGGAACAGGGGAGAGTGGCGGGTGGCGGGTGGCGAGTGGCGGATGAGGGAACTGTGCCGTAAATCGAGACAATGTTTAACCAGTGGAAAACAGTTAATCACAGCCCCCATTCTACACTGGCAGAAAAGCAACAGCAGAACTATTGATATCAAATTGCATAGGCGAAGTGAAAATCGAAGTTTAAATTAAAGTTTAAATGAGTTAAGAGAGGATTTGATTCGCTTTGTACATTACAAAACATAATTAGCAAATAAGGGATTTACTAGATGTGCTTAAGTAACATAAATCTATAATAAAATATTGAAATGTTTGTATTAACGCGCAGAACTCAGCTAGTAGAAAAGCTAGAGACAGCAAATTTGGCTTGACTATTTCTGTATACCCTACGCACAACGAGTTTATTTAAGATATTTGGTGACACGCCTACCGCCTCCAAAAATTAAGAATACAAATACAATTATTATTTATGTACTAAAGCTTTGGCATATAGATCGCTTAGTAACTGAATGCCAAAAGTAACAAAAGAAATTTAAGGGGCTACCCTAATCGACAGATCGTAGGAAACTTTTAAAATTTTCGCAAAAGTTAATATTGAAATTCTTTAAATTTAGAAGGTTATTATAGCTTAGGCAAAAGGTAAAGTTATAATTAATGGAATATAAGATTGAATGATCTATTTAGGGAGTAACTACTTTGGAGTTGATTGGGAAATGACTTTGACTTAAATTTTAAAGATTCAAACGAAGTTGGAATTCCCAATGTGATGCCAAGTTAAGCGGCCTAGCCAAATTGCCCTCTGCATGGCATATGCCTTCTCATATCCCCTCCTCCTCCCGCTCCTCTTGCTCCTTAATGAAGTGCATTACTGAGATGTGCTATCAATGACCGATATCATACACACTTCCGACACACACACACACACACACACACACAGAGATAGAGAGACAGACACCCGTTCTCTAACGCCCCTGGACAACTGTAATTAACCGACTGCCCGGCGATAACTCGTCCGATATAAGGACTTTTAACCCCAACTGAACTCTTCAAAGACAAAGCAGCAGCAGCAGCAGCAGCAGCAGCGGCGCAGGCGCAACTAATGAGCAGCAGCAGGAGTGGAAGGAAAGGGGCAGGGGGCACGGAGTCGGAGTCGGAGTCGGTGGTGAGTTCATAGCAACCACCAAGGCAGGGCCGGGCAAGGCAAGGCAGGCACTGGGCCAACTGTTGTCTATGCGCTGGCGTCCCCCTTTATTGGTCCTTTTGGTCAATTCGCCGACAAGCCTCGAAGTGAACTTTGTGTTCCGCGTGGAAATTTATGGTGTGCACTATGGACAAACGCGTTGGCATATGGTCAGCTGGTCGGGGCAGTCCGGTCCAGTCCGCTGACCCTGGCCATGCAGAGAGTTCTTGTCCACCAGCGAAAACATATGTCACGAGGGTCTGCAAGCCAAGTATTTGGCATGTGGGAACCGATTCCCGAACGGGAAAAACATTAATTAATATATTCTCTTGACCTATCAGATGGTATAATAAGATCAGAAGTTGACTTCATTCACCTTTTAGAATAGATATAAAGTTGAACATCGCTTACCGAAATCAAACTGGCGACTTTTTATGTTTATCTGTCCGTCAGAACGCAAACTGATCTCTTATCTTTAAAGCTTTCTTAACGAAACTTGCAATTCATTATCCTCAATTCTGCACCCTATACTTTAAGTCAAAATAAAATGGATAATCGACCGATTACTGTTCGTTCAATATCTTATTTCACAATCAAACTTAATCAATATTATCTTTACTTTGTTTACAATATGCTATTCAAATTTCACCAACTCCCAACTTCTATAATTATAAATATAAAGCTTAAATACAAAAAAAATAACTAAATGTATGAAAACCTTTTAAATTTGTTCAGAATGCTGCAATATAATAATACCAAATTAAAATTTTGTATACCTAAAATTGTTTGTTATGACTTTATCGAAATGGGAATTCTTGGATAAATAACTATAGATTTTATCAAAATTTGTGTTGTGCGTTTATTCGCTGCCAGAAGTTAGCAAAGCAGCTTTGGAGATATCTGCAACCCAATTAGGTATATATATTCTTAATCAATAGGGACGAAGCCATGTCCGTCTGCCCGTCCGTCAGTCTGTTGCAACGCAAACAAGTCCCTGAGTTTTAGAGTTAACTTGATGAAACTTGGTAAACATGTTTCTTATTGCCACACGCTTTAAATAATTCGGATCGAGACGGATCAATTGAATTTTGATACTTCTAAAGATATCGCTTTAAAACTTTTGATATCTTAACCAAATTACTAAAGATATTACGAGAGTATAAAAACTTCAGGTAATCCAAAGGCAGCCTTTCTTTCTTGTTAAACAACTTTTAAGCCCATTTACAAATTGAATCTGCTAGTCCGATTATGTATTGCAGTCACTGTATTATACCAACTGCTGTTCAAACGTATTGTAGAGGGTATTAAACTAATGGCATTTCAAAAGTTTAACTTTATTTCTCGTTTTTTTTTCCTTTTTGTTTCAGTTAGTTGAAAGTTCGCTCAAAGTTTCACGCAGTTTTCCACCCACAAATTGTTCGCAACTCAATCGAGTCGCATAAAATATGAGGGCTTTAACTTGAAAGACCCACAACAACAACAATAACAACAACAATAACAACAACTAAAACAACAGCTAGAGCTACAGCAACAACTTGGCTAATTACAATTTCTAATAGCAACAAGGACTGAAGAATCGAGGCTCGAGAGGGAAGCAGCGCACCACTTGCTGCAATCAATAACAAGCACATGCAACACCAACAACAACAACAACAGCAGCAACAACAACTTCAACATAGCATAAACAACAACATGCTTGATAATCAATAAAGCAAAAGCAGGACTCAAATATCCATAACAACCCAACAAGTGGAACCAACAGTCGATGCCGCAGGGGGAGAGAGCGGGGAAAGAGGAAGGGCGGAAAGGGGGCAGGCAGCGAAGGGGCAGGTAGAAAAGGGAGCAATGGGAGTCAAGCGAGTCCAGGGAGCTGCTGCTGCACTTCGTAAAGTTGCAACTTGCAACTTAGTTGCAACATTGTGGCACGGCAAATCCAGCGGGTTGCAGCGCGCAAATGGGCAGAGCGGGGAGCTGCATCAGCGAACTTTAACTACTTGTGGTAATTGCTGGCAAAAAAAAAAAGCGCTGCCCTCGCCCAGCGATGCATGTCGCAACAACTGCAACACCACCAGCAGCAGCAACAACAACAACAATTACAGCACATTGCTCGAGTGGGTTAAGGCTGAGCTGAGCGGGTTGCGGGTTGCGGGGCCTTCAAATCGACTTGGCTTTATGCACATGAGTTCTTTGGCTAATCTCTTTGGCAAATACGACACACACCAGTGGCACGTGCCACATGTGGCAAATTGCTGTGGCCAACAACTGATCAAATCAAAACAGAAGCTGTGTAATTTCTAGGCAAAGTTTTATAAACGAAAATCTAACCAAAGATTGATATATGATATGATTGAAGATTTCTAGACCAGATTCATATTAACATTCTTACCGTGAACGTTATATCTATGCATAGTCAATAAACTTTGCTTTAATTGCATACTATTATAAACAATATTTATACCAATTTTATGATGCTAGCCTATCTGAGAAAACCATAAAGTTTCTAGTTTTGTAATAAAAATCAAGTTAGCTTCCGGATAGAAAGTAACTCAAAGAAAGAGAATAAAATATACCATAGGATTATTTATTTACTAGCCTAAGCAATAAGAATAGAGACTACAGAAACACTCTATATAAAATTTAATTTTTAATATGCGAAAAATTTGTTAACTAAAAATGAATTTAGTTTGGAAATTAAGTATTGGTTTCATAGCGGAACTATGGAAACTTCAGTAACTTCCATGGTTTATAAATAATTGATCTATTGTATATGCATAGTAAAGCAGAAAGCTGGAATTTAATTATTTTACCTAATAATTATAAATCAAAGATTTGCGTAATCGATTTTTAACTTGATCTGCGTATGGTATACGGAAACCTGCATGCCAAATTTGGTGTCTTTAGCTTATATAATAGCTGAGATCTAGACGTTCAAACAGACAGACGGACACACAGACGGACAGATAGACGGACATGACTTAATCAACTCAACTAGCGACTCTGAACAAGAATATATACACTTTGTGGCATCTGTCACGCCTTTTTATGCCTGTTACACAAATTTGTAAAAAGTTGATATACCCTTTTTAGATAGATAGAGACATAGAGCATTCGTCAGTCTGTCTGGCCGCTTTGCACGCCTGCGATGGCAATCGGTTTTTGTTGTTATTGCTTGCTTTATAGTCGCAGATTATGTGCTTTAATTGAAATTATAAGTTCCCAATAAAACTAGGCGCATTTGCACGCAAGCACGCACGCAGTTTCCAACACTGTTTTTGCACTGCCAGCCACGCGGCCATGCGGCGTATGCGCAATATTCGACAGCTGCCACAGACGAGGGGCGCAATTAAAATAGCCCAAAAGTGCCTGTAGCCACAGACACAATTTGATCGGTTCATTAAAAAGAAAAGGAGAGAGGGGAATAGAGAGAGAGAGAGAGGGAACGAGCAGTTCTTGTAGTCGAAGTACTTGACGTAGCAGGGTCGACGCTGCCAGGGGTCGGGCTAATTGCAGGTGTGCATGGCAAGGTGACAATTTTGCGTCAGTCGAGCGAGCAAACTCAACGCTCTGCGCTGCACACCCCAGCAGCAGCAGGAGGGAGGGAGGGAGGTAGAGAGGGAGACAGCTAGCTGACCAGGCACAGGGCTGAAAGGGGGCAGGCATTTTGGCGAGAAGTAATTGTTTTTTAAGCCACGAACGCTGCAAATTATGTGCGCTGCCTGCCTGCCTGCCTGCCTGAGCTGTCGATAAAAAACGAAGCAGGGCTAACGGGTGTGCACGACGCAGAGATACCCTAAGTCGAGCCTAATAACAGCTAAATTAATTTAAAGAAAACTTAATAAAACTGCGTATTTATTTATTTAATTAATTTTTATCGTTTTCTATGCAGCTAAGCCACCCCCTGCTGCTCTTACAGGGTATGCGAAGAAAACAAAACACGCAAGAAATTAATAACTTTGTCGCTATCTTCGAAGCGCGCTGATCAGTTGGGGCGCAATTACAGTGCGCAGTTTGCGCCGAGGGGGCGTGGCAGCTACTGCGGCGCATTTTTGTTGCCTTTGTTCTTGCTGTTGTTGTTGTGCAGCTTCTTTTATTATTTTTTATTACATATTTTTCATAATATTTTCATTTCTGCCTTTGCATATGTGCGGCGTCGCGTGTAGCCTGTGCCCTCTCTCTCTCTCTCTCTCTCTCTCTCTCTCTTGCTTTCTCCCTCTCTCTGCCGAGTATTTTGCCCAAGTTAAGTACACAAAATTATCAGAAATTATATGCACTTTTGGGCAGCCAGCGCAGACTGCGCGGCGATTCTTGATCTTCGCACTGCGATAAGGCGGCAAAAATAGAGACGAAGAAGGGGAGAGAGAGGTAGAGAGGCGGAGAGGGGGAGAGCCAACATAATAATAATGGAAAATGTACAATGGGCCACCGCGGGTACTCGAGTACCCCGGGTAATTTCACGCAGCTCTGCGGACATGCATAATAAATTCGCATAATTCCCACCTTGCAAGTTTTTCCCTTTCGGTTTTCAGGCGCTTTAGCCGCATTGCGTATACGCAGCGTGCGCCGTTAGCAATTCATTAATAATCGAAAGACCAGTAGCAGCAGTCGGCTAAGACATCATTTATCAGCTACAGGTAAGGGCTGACCTCAGCTCACCTGGATTACGCCGATTGAGGCAGCCAACAAGCCGCAGATTGATGCCGCCGCATGGGGCAGACAAGGGACAAGGCAATCAGTTTGCTGGCTCCTTCGATTGTAATCAGTCGGTTAATAACAGACTCACCCACACACTCACACATCGACACACCAACACATGGGCGTGTGCATAGCTCACTCACCTTTTGCCATTGCGTCGCCTGCGCTTGGTCGCGTAGACGGTGCCCAGTTGGCTCATCGCGAGGGCGGAGTTCGTTATGGTCGCCGTGGTGAATGCGTTTGCAGCAGCGAGATGTGCAACTGGCGAAGACTCTTCTCTACTCTCCTCTCCTCTTCTCCCTCTCCCTCTCCCTCTCTCTGTCTCTGTCTGTCCTCTGCGTTGTTTCCTTGTCCCTTGTGCCTTGCTTCTGGCTCGCTCTGCTTCGATTTGTAATTGCTTTTGATTTATTGCGAGTCCTGCTGCAGCAGGATCTCGATCTCTCTCTCTCTCTCTCTCTCGCGTTCTCTTTCACGTCTTTGTACTGCCTCTTTCGCTTATCACATCACGCCTCCTTCATTTTTGTGTTTTGTTTGCTTTTTTTCCAACTGTTTTTCGTCTTTTTTATTGCACTTTATTCACGCGAATCGCAGGGCTAATTGAAAGATTGCAGATTGTAATTGATTATGAAATCTTTGCGCAATTGATTTATAGAAATTTTGGGATGGAACTTGCTTTATAGATGAATTATATTTTTCAGGTTCTGTTTATGTTTTATGATGTTTTAGTTTTTGTATTTAATTTAATTTAATTTTATTTTTGATTTCTACTCTTAAGAATTTTTTAATCTCAGCAATGCATAAGAAATATTTATTATATTTTAAGAAATCACTATGAAGTGAAATAAGCAGTAGTATATATAATTTACGATCAAATCTGAAGTACGATAATTCTATTAAAATTTCTATTTGAATTTTATTTCAGCTGTAATTAAATTGAAAAAAATTTTAGAACATTTTCTATTTCAATTATCAAAGTTAACTTAGAAAAGCTATATACATTTTTTTAGCTATACAAATTATAATACGAATATTCGATCAAATAAAAACTTTTAATGATTGCTGTGATTATTCCAGTTAATTTTCCAGTTGTTATGGCAAAATCCGATAAAAATATAAATTTGTCATGATAATTGAGACAATTCAAAAAAGTTTATTTCAATAATATAATATTATAAATTGTTTTCATGAAAATGAGCCAATTCGCTTTGCATTGCTTTTATACTCTACTGACTCTATTATTGTCTGTTATTTGTTGATAATCATTTTAAATTTGAAATATACAACGTATAAAGAGCAGAAGAAGCAGACCAATTGAAAGCAAATATTGTCACACTATTTGCGCAAAGTGCAAGCTAACACGATATGCTAATTATCACGATATGCGACGGCGCATAAACCATTGTTGCTGCTCTTGTTGCTGTTGTTGTTGTTCTTGTTGTTTTCTTTGAGTTGCAATCAAATTGAATGAACGAATGACAAAAGTTAACAAAGAAATTTGAAATCAACAATATTTGCAGTTCGATTTGTTGTTGTTGCTGGCGTTGTTGCTGTGGTTTGTTAACACTTTTGCTTTTCGCACTGCACGCATTACTTTTTGCTATTGTTGTTGTTGTTGTTGTTGTTGTGGATTTAGCTAAGTGACGACGCAAACGACGCATGCAACAAATCAGCAGGCCAAACGCAAGAACGGCACGCAAATCATTTGTAGCTCAATGCGGAGGCGGCAGCAGCCGGCAGCGACGTCAGCAGCGGCGCGAGCAGCTGTCAAAGTGACACATTCGCTGCGGCGGCGACTGCCGGCGGCAACTGAGGCTCGCTTGCACTTGCACTTGTCTTTGCAAGTTACCGTTGCGTTTCTTGTTGCTGTTGTTGTTGTTGTTGCTGTTGTCTGCTGCTGCGACTGTTGCGTGTGGCGTGAACTAAGAACTATGCCAAACCGGCTGGCCGACTGGCCGGATTGCAGGGTATCGCGTGACAGGAGCGAGGCAAAGCGCAATTTGAATTCTCTTCTTCGAATTTGGTTTTGCGTTTTTTATTTTATTTATTATTTTTCGTATTTCTTTTGCGTTGCGTTTTCGCACACTTTTCACTTGCGTTTGAGCACGCACCTTTTTTGTTTTGTTTTGTTTGGAGCACTGCGAGCACTGTGTGTGATCGACGGCGCCGCGGACGAGGCGCCAGGCGTTTGCGTTAGCGTTGACGACGGCAAAAGCACCGTTAGGGTTAGCAGCGACTGCACGCGAGCGGCAGAGACGAATGAAACAATGTGAATGCACGACAGCGGGCCAAAGTCAAAGCTAACAAACGCGCGACGTTTGAAATGAAACGCGGCTTGCTCCTCGCGCTACGCTCTCTCGCTCTCTCACACTCCCAAACGTTGTGACGGCAGCGACGACAGCAGCGACAGCAAATGGCAACTGAGAAGCGCCGACGGCGTTGGCCGAAAATAATGTTTTGCTTGCTCTCGCGACGAGAGACTCTCTGCGGCCCACGTCAACGCGGCGAGAATCCAACAAGAACTGAGAAACGAAACTGAAGCGAAACCAGTCCTGCTTGAAACGCTGCGGAATGCGCGGAACGCGCTGTGTGCGCTGTGTGTGCGCTGTGTGTGCGCTTTCCAGTCGTCCTGGCAACGTGATCGCGGCGCTGCGACTGAGAGAGAGAGCGAGTGAGAGCGAGAGCGCGCGCACTTTAGTGTGTTTCAATTTCAGCATTTCGTTTCGCCTGTGCGCCTGTGCGCTCGCCTGGAAAGTCGTAGTTGCAGCTGCCAATTATGGAAGCGCGTATGTGCTATCTCGCTCGCGCTGACTTTGTGCTCAAAAGCAAACGGGGCGTGTTCTCACCAATACTAGCGCAGTGCAGCGCAGTTGTATGGCCGACTCTGTCTGACGCACTGAGCAGCAGCAGAATGAGTGCAAGTATGTGTGTGTGTGCGAGCTTACTAATTCATTATGCTGTAATTAAGCGCGCAGTCTTTGTTCTCTTTGAAGCTGAGCAAATGTTGTTGTTGCTGTTGCTGTAGTTGATGTTGTTTATCTCTGTCGCCCAATCGCCAAAGCTGCCTTCGTTTTGTTGTTGTTTTTGTTACTTTGCATCTCCTTCGCATCAACTGCACTCGGAAGTGGCAATTGGAATCGAATTCAGGTGCTCCGATTAGAGCCAAACATTTGGCCACGCTTCATTTGCATTTGTAACTGCCAAAAGGCCATTAAAGTGCTGCCATAAATGTGCAACAACAACAGCAATAACAACAACAACAGCGACCATAATGGCTGCAACACTCGGAGTTGCCACTTATCTCAATGATTTATTTGTGACACAGAATTCCTAGTAAAGCTGCCCCTCTCCAAACAAAATGTCTGCACACAGGGCAAAAGGAACAAGCTGAGTTAAAGCGATTGGGTGGGGGGAGGGGGGAGCACGAGCGGAAAATAGTAGCCCAGGCCATAACTGACAAAAGGCCGCCATATGTCGATGCATAACCGCAGGCAGCGTTGCCACAGATGGCACAGCAAGGCACAAGAGTTGCACAGCACAGTAGAGCGGATAGAGAGAGACAGAGAGAGAAAGAGAGAGAGAGAGAGAGAGAGAAGGAGGGGAGAGAGAGGGGGAGTAGGAAAGCGGGAACAAACTTCTCAAAACTAAACACAGAGAGCAGAAAATGTACCAAATGTGAAGACGGTGGCCACACTGAAAAAAACTTAAACCTTGAGGTAAAAACTAGAAAGAAAGCTGAAGGTTTTATTTCCTTTATGGCATGAGTATTAATTCTTCTTACTTTAACTGTAAACATTATGTTGCATTTATCAAAATAATCAACTTTCTTAGAAGATCAAAACAAGCATAATTTATATCTATATAGAAATTTTCGCCAACAAGCTTAAATTCTGAATACATTATTTTATAAAACGAAAACCAGAGACGTAACCCAATACCTAAAATATGTTATGTTCTTATTTGATAAAATTTTAATTGCATATTAATCTTATTATATTATTCTTTTTTTTTTCAAAGCCAACCAATATTAGTCGACATAGAAATAATACACAATATTTAGTTTAAATAATGTTTAGTAACATAAAAAGAAATTGAAAAGAAATTATAATCATTTAAAAAGGAATAAAGACTCATACCCTTGCAGTTACTCCAAATGTTAAATCGGCCGATAGGTTTTATGACGACATATTTACAATTTAATAATCCAAATTTAATACAATTTTCACAGCATTAAATGGACATACTTAGACATACATATAGGTTCATATAGGTTCTATGGCAGCTGTCCGATAAAATGGTTCAACTTTCATACAATTTTAAAATTTTTCATATATATAAATTCTATCAATATTATTATTAAATTTACAATATAAATATATGAACATACATATGTACATATATACGTATGTATCTTGTAGGTTAAATTATGAAATCTAGAAAAATTCCAAAATACCAACAATCGGCCTAGAATTTCTACGACATCCATGGGACAGTCAAGTCGAAACTCATTTACGATCGCTGCGTAACAGAAAGACAGACGCATCTAGCTAGAATAACTTACCTGTTGCCGCTACTAAAGAATATATTTAATAGAGTCCGTAAGGTATATACGCTAATAATCATAGCTTTCGCGCAGTGCATGCCTAGTGACGTCAACCGGCAGCAGCAGCAGCAGCAGACAAAAGGTGTCTGGAGCAGAAGAGAAGCAAAGGTAGCGCAATTACATTGCGTGCAGGTATTCTGCAGCAGCAGCCGAAGGTTTATCTCGTCTGGTCTAGTTGGGGAGGCAGACAGGGGGAAGGCAGAGTAGGAGAACGTGTGCAGCAGCAGTCTGGTCGGGCAATGGGCCTGGGGATTGGCTGAGGGCCAAGAGCTGAGATGAGCTGACCTGGGCTACCTTGTTGGCTGCGCATGCGCAAATCCCCGCTGAGCTGGCAGACGAAAGACAGAGGAGAGGGGAGGAGAGAGGGCGAAAAGAGAGAGAGAGAGAGAGAGAGAGAGAGAGGGAGAAACTGCAGCAACAGCAAACCGAAAACAGAAGGCAATGTCAATCGCAGTCACTAATAAGCCAACCGGTCAACTGGTCATCCTCCCCTCCCCTCCCCTGTCTCACCTGCTTCCCTTCTGCTCCTCCTCTGCCTGTGCCTGCTCTGCTTCTCGCCTGGCACTTGCAGCTTATCAATTTACGCTTCAGCCTGGACAGCAGTTGCAGGTGCCTTTTGGAATTACCTGGAGAAGAAGTATTCCTTGCGCTGTCTTCGCATATCAATTTCACGTTGCAAGCTCCGCTCCCTCTCGCTCCCTCGCTCTCCTTCTCCCTCTGCCTGCAGTCATGTTGTATGAGGAATTATGTGTTTGTTCAACGTTTTTGCCGCGAGCCGCTTAATATGCCCGACAGCGGCAACAGGGGGAGCCCTGCTCCGCTCCCTCGTCTTGCTCCCTGCCTAATTTCATATAACAAGTTTCTCATTACGCGCAGGGGGGCAAGCGGAGCTGAGCGCGCGCGCGTTGCAAGTTCCTCATTTTCTGAGGCAGCTGCCCCTTGCTGGCAGGAGGCATCAATGTCAAAGTTGATGGTCGTCCATTGGGATCTAGACAAGCGCTGTAATTTGCCAATTAAGTGCGAGTCCTGTGGCTCCTGCCCCTTGCTCCCCCCTCTCTTTTGCAGATCCCAATCGGCATCTGTCAAAGACTGACAACATTAGCGAAAAATGCAACGGGAAAAAGCTCCAAAAAAAACGCTATAAACAGGCGCCTAGCAAAAAACTCTGAATACATCAACTCGCACACACACACACACACACATATCAATTAGCTATAATTACTAAGCCAACAAAGAGAGAGAGAGAGGCAGAGGGAGGCAGAGGGGCTGAAAACAAGGCAAAGCCATAAAGGATACACAAAGTGCACTTTTAATGGCCTCCGGCGGCGACAATAAACCAATATTTACCATTTTCAGCAATGCACAATGTCTGCACCCCTTCCCCCCTCCCCCTTCCCACTCTCCCCCTCACTTGCGGCGTTGCGCTAAGTAGCCGCAATTATTAATTGCCATTTGTGACAAGTCCGGCGGGTTTGGCGTCCAAAATGGCCGCCTTTGTGGCGAACAAAAAACAATGCACAGCAGCAGCAAATGTCATTTTCAGACACAACAACAAGCACACACACACACACACACACACGAGGAATGCAAACAATGGCCGACAACAACAACAACAACAGCAACGAAGCAAAGCGATCAATTGCGCGAGATAAGTCAACGTGAACGTCAACGTGGACACCACCGAAACCAACAACAACAACAACAACAGCAACAACAAAACCTCAGCCACAACACACACAGACACACACAGAGGCAAGACACAGGTGAGCCGCACAGCCAACCAAGCCGAACTGCGACAGCAAACGCCCTTTGCATTGCTAACATTTCACAGATTGTAATAGTTCCACAGCAAGGGAGGGAAGAGAGAGAGAGAGAAAGAGGGGCGGAGAGGGGGAACAGAATGAAGGGTTAAGCGGGCTGGCAGAATGAGTGTACAGAGTATAAAGCAATTGCGGCAAAGTTAGTCCTCCACATATCTAACATACTAGACTACACAGTACTATATGTTATGACTATAATAATTACAGATTTCTAAAGACAAGATTAATACAAGGCTAATATTTTAAAAGCGAGGACCATGTAATGCTACTTTACAGATTTTAAACACGTAGTACGGACTAAAAACTTTATATCTATTGTATAAAATTCTTCTTTAAACTATTCAAAATAATATTTTACTTGAAATTTTCTTAAATAATGCTTGGAGTGCTAAACTTAATTCTTTATCAAGGGAAGTTAAGATATTACACTTTAAG
Source organism: Zaprionus ghesquierei (assembly GCA_018904095.1). Classification (NCBI taxonomy): domain Eukaryota; kingdom Metazoa; phylum Arthropoda; class Insecta; order Diptera; family Drosophilidae; genus Zaprionus; species Zaprionus ghesquierei. The sequence continues at coordinate 2,943,952 of JAEIGP010000676.1, forward strand.
AATACACAAATATATACTTTTTTTCTTATAGTTCGGTATTTTAAGATATTTCTGGAGCATTAAGATAGAATGGTATGCTTTTCAACAGATATTAACTATGTCTTAAATTGATCCAAAATTATTCTTAATATTCTCGAACTAAAGCATTTCATAACTTTAAAATCTTTGAACTTGCAAAAGAAATATTTTATTAAAATGTTTTCTAGAATAAACCCGGGATTACTAACCCTATTTCGTTATCCAGGAAGTTTGTGATATATTGTATATTATGAATATTATTATTATCGCTTTAACGGAGACCGCAAGAGATGATAAAGAGGCGGCACTGCGACCAAGTCTGATCTCTTGTGCCTAAAGATACTTCCCCAGTTCTAGAAGATTTAAGTAGTTAATATTCAAATATATTTCAGTTTCAATTTGTTAAGGCTTACTATAGACACTCCGAGAGTTCTCTACACAAATAGAGATTTTAGTTTCCAAACTCACCTATATCTCTTAAATTCAGTTCCCCGAGGCAAGAGCATTGACAACTTCGACCTGCTGTCACGCTGGACACGCTCGCATTTTGTGTTCTGTTTGTTTTGTCGCGTATCTGTCAGATACGCCAGCTACCTACCTACTAGATGTACCCACATGTATACTATATATATATGGATATTTGCAGTTGTATATCTACGCCATCGCTAGTTGTAGTTAAACTGCATTATAGCCATAGCTCTAGCTATAGCTATGGCAATAACTGTAGCCGCATGTTATTGTCGTGTGTTGACGCTGTTTGACACTGTCATTAGAGTTAATACGCTACCCCATGCAGTGACCTCCCTCTCCCACTCCCTCTCCCTCTCCCTCCTTCCCCTTCCCCACGTCGATTAGTGTGTGACAGCACAAGGCAAATATGTCAATCTCTCTCTCTCTCTGAGTGTCGGACAGCGTGGCCCATGCGCCAAGCTGGAAGAAGAGGAGAAGGCAGCAGCTGAGATTTGCGGCTAAAAAGGAAAACGGCTAAAATGATTTATTGGCCGATGCGACTAACGGATACACAAGCGAGCAGAGAGGAGAGCAGAGTGCAGCCAAATGGTCAGCGCGCTATCTGAAACAGTTAATCAGCAGCGAAATTAATAAATTCGCTGAGTTTAATAGAGTTCAAAAGGAACAGCGGACAACAACAACAACAACAGCAACAAGAACGGCAACAACAACTACAACGGCTACGCAAGGCGAAAGCCGAAAGCAAACTGGAAACTGGTCAGTGAGGCAGACAGACAATACGCAGTCCGAGACGGAATCGGAATCGGAATCGCAGGCACTCAGAGAAATATTCCAGCTACATTTTGCAGAACTTTTTATACCCTACGAACAACAAAAATATGCAAAAAAGGGTATATTAGTCTGTGCATGTATGTATGATCCAGGCAAAAGGAGGCGTGGCAGAGCCCAATGAGTATATATATTCTTGTTCAGCATCACTAGCCCTGTCAATTAGTCCATCTCTTTTAGTCCGTCTGCTAATATGTCTGTTTGAACGCACAGATCTCGGCTATTGCAATAGCTAGAGGCACCAAATTTGGCAAGAAGGTTCATTAATACTTAAAGCTCGTAGAATTGATTTTACATTTTAGGTGCCACGCCCGACGCCCACAAAAATCGTTTATTTGTCATTTATTAGGAAATTTGAACAGATTAATTGAAGTTATGTCTTTCTGCTTTGGCATGCACAAAGATGAATATTTTATGGACCTTTACTCTAAATTTCAACCTGATCGCATAATTAACACCGAAGTTAATCAAGTTAACGTGTTCCATAGTTTCGCTGCCTGCTTCTTTGCAGTTTACGTATTGTGTTGACAACGCGTCGCTTCAGAGATATTAACTACTTATGATTATAGTATTTTATTTTCGTAATAATATTAACACAATATTTAAAAATACTACAAATCCCCCAATCACTTGAAAGTAAATGAATATCAATAAACACAAAATATAATCAGAACAAGCTCACCTACGCTTTCGCTCAGTGCACATCGTAGACTGTGCTGTCTGCCTTGGGGTCAACGCCGCAAAGATGTTCCCAGAAAGATCAGCAAATGAAGATCTCAATGGGCTGCTCCTCGTCTAGGCAGGCACTAGGCAGCAGGCACCAGGCGGCAGGCAGCAGGCGGCAAGCGGCTGGCGGCGCACAAATAAATTCAATCTAAATTGTAAGTTTGTTTAGCCAACACGAGCGAGAGAGAGATGCGAGTCGCAACAGCAACAGCAACAACAACAACAGCAACTAAAATAATAATAATAATAATGCGCAAACTAAACTCAAAGTCGAAGTCGAAGTCGAAGTGGAGTCTGGCATTGCGATGGGCGCACAAATCGGGCAAATTAATCGACTTCTTCTCGCTCTCCGTCGACGTCTACGTCTGCGTCTGCGTCTTCTGTTCATGATTGCCAATGGCCAAGCGCCTCTTTGGCTATTTTAGCCAAAAAAGCAGCAACAACAACAAATGCATTTTTCGGGGCGCAAATAAGATTGATCTTTTGTAACTTCCAACTCTTTTGTTTGGCCCGCAGACGAGACGAAGCTGCACTCCAAGTCAGAGCTGGAGTTGGAGTCGATGTTGGAGTCGAAGTTGGAGTTAGAGACGGCAGCGGCAAATTTGTTATCGCGATGATTTATGAACCAAGTGCCTTTTTGTGGGTGTTTACACAACAACAGCAACAACAGCAACAACAACAACAACAACAGCAGAAGGAACGGTATCCATTCTAATGCCAGAGCCAGGGCATTCTCTAGGGAGAGCGCCAACTCCTGATGGATTTGTTGCACAGCCTTTTCAATTGCAGACACCCCATTTGGGCAGCCAGTCAGACTGAGCGGCACGTTTCCGCATTTGCTGCCCTCTCTCTCTCTCTCTCTCTCTCTCTCTCTCTCTCTAGCCATTCTGCTTCCCTGTTCTTCTTCTGATCAATTGCAGCACCGCGGGCCCCAAAAAAAGCAAATAGTAATCAAATTGCGCTCCACATTGGGCAGAAGGCGAAGGTAGAAGGAAGAATGTTTCTTGACTCACTAAACGATTCAATCTGCACTAGGCGCTTGCCTTGACTGTGCGCTTGCATACCCTGTAAATTGTGGGCAAAGGGTGGAGGGGGAGCTTGGCTTAATGGAAGTGTTTGAAATTGAGTTAACTACTTTGGCATTTGATGGTACTATATCTGCTTATATAGAACACTCTCCAGAGGGTAAAAATTGTTTTGCGTCAGAAGATCTCTCAAAGCATACATATATATTCTTGTTCCGCATCAACAAATAAGCCGATTCAGCTATTAATCGATTGAATAAATGTTTTAAATTTGATGTTTCTGTAGATACTTTATATATTATACTTTGAAAGGTTTCGATTATTTTGGTCAGCAGATATCCATACACAAGCAGATTTATCTATAAGCCAAGCTATTCATTGATCAATTTTATGTTTTAATTTTGGTCTGCTCTCCGACTATTCTTTTACAGGATATCTTGGCTGCATTTGCATCAATTCCATCTGCGGTTTTCTGCTGATGTCTAAATAGGAAGCAGTGCAACACGTAGCAATGTTGCAAGAACAATTTATTTATGCGCCTCTAAACTGTGGCAAATTGCAGACTCCTCCGGCTCAACGGGGGCGTGGGCGATAATTGAGAATTTATATGCAACGTTTTGGGGCGACGTTTATTGGACAAACGGTTTGCTTCCTGTTTGCAGCTGGCCAAGGAGTAAATGAGAGGAAGAGAGAGAGAGAGAGAGAGAGGGGACTAAAGCTGATGCCACAAACTGAATGCGATATGCAAGTCTTGGCATTAGCCTAATTGTTGCATTGTTGTCCGCAAATGACTGTCTTTAAGATATTTAAGATGCCAATAAAGAAAGAGACAACACGAGCGAACGGGGCGCACCTGTCGGCCGCACTGGGCCCATTAATCAGCCCAAAAAGTTTTTCAATAAACTGCGCCTAATCATGGGGCCCCAAAGCGCCGAGACAACGCCGAGGCAACGCCGAGGCATCGCTATAATCTGCCGGCTGTCCCCAGCTGCCGAATTGTCAACTTAATTGCAATGCGAAACACCGGCAGCGCGACTAATGGATCCAAATAACAATGATTAAGCTGCCACCAAAGGGTGCACGGCCACGTTGCAGCAACTTCGAGATCAAGATGCAAAGACGCGCTGCAAAGATGCGATGCGAGGCAGCCTGAAACCTGTTGACATTGATATCGATGCGCAGCACAGCACAGAAGGAGAGAGACAGCCAGGGGAAAAGGGGGGGGAGAGAAGGAGAGTGAGGAAGGTTGAGTGTGGCACACGTCTATCATAAATCAGTTCGTCCATCGATCGAGTCCCCAAAGAAGACGACACGTTCTCACGTTGCGAGGGCGTAGCACGTAGCACGTAGCACGTTGTAACCCGATGACTTGTGCATTCTTTCATGGCTAATTTAACCGATTAGCAACTTGTCAATTTGCACTGGCTGTGGCTGTGGCAGTGGCAGCTCCTTCGCTTGCCCCAAGTTGAATTTGACTCTTGCGCTGCGGTTTTAAGCGCAGTGCAACCGCATTGGGTTGACGCTACATGGTTTCGTAATCGATATGACGCCCACACACGTTGCTGCCACGCAACAGCAACAACTTGGCCCCCCGTTGCTTACTTGCCCCTTTGTCCCGTTGCCCTTCTCCTCCTACGCAATGCAAATTTTGTCAGCGCGTGTGCAAGTCACAATTCTACAACAGGTGGCGCAGCTGTGTGAGGTAACAAGGGGGGAAGGTCTTGCGTTTCTTGCCATCTTTAAGATAGATTTTATATAATATTATAGTTAGCTAGTAAAATAATTAAGTCTAAAGTTTATTCATAAATACTGGCTTACAGTAATCTTCAGGCAAAAATTTGTATCTTCACCCTTTGTAGTTCCATTTTTAAAACATTTTCCGTGTATGGACACTCTTTTAACCTTAGCCAGCTCTGATGTAGGAGATGGGCGTGGCAGCCAACAATTGAGCTAGATATGACTTGGATTAATCTTGAGACCAAAATTGGTATACCTATAGCTTCTAATAACTAAGTTCTTTGCGTTCATACAGACAGATAAACAAACAAATTTGGCTCATTAGTTCAGCTTGTTTCAAGCTTTGCTTGTAGTTTCATTTTTGGAAAAAATTCAATATAACAACACCCTTTTTTTAACCCTTACAAGCTCTGCCCCGCCCCCCCACCTCCCTCTCTGAATACACTACATATTTGCAGTCAAAACTTTAGCTTTAAATTGTTAACTTCTAGAAGTTTTCCATTGCCCACAAATCACATTAATTAGCTGCCATGTTTTGCAGTAGAAGCAGAAGCAGAAGCAGAAGCCGAGGCAGAAGCAGAAGAGGCAAATTATGAATGCTTATTCTCACTCCAATTATCAACAAAGTTAAGCATACGCCTTGTTGCACTTTCAGCAATAAATAATAAAGCGAAACACACATATACATATAGAGATGTGTGTGTGTATGTGTGTGTGTGTGTATTAAAACATACAATTTAAAATGCAAATTCAAACGTTGCCGCCCCGCCCCCTGCGCCCCCTTGCCGCATGCCGCACTGTTGAAAGCTAAAGAAAAATGTTACTTTTTTTCGCTTAATTGCCGCTTTATACATTGTGTGTGAGCAGCCGCGGGGGAGGAATGGAGGAGGGGGGATACGCCGGGAAAGCCGCTGGTCAGACAGTCAAGAAAAGCGAAGAAAATCGTTTTTGTTTTCTTTGTTTTGTTGCTGTTTTTGCATTCACCAAGCAGAAATGAGGCGAAATAATGGCATGATTATCTCGCGCCAACTTCCTTTTCACTTACCGTATGGCTAAGCTATATATGTATATATATTTATATATATAGTACAGCCTATATAGATAGAGCTAGAGGCTATAGCCACCGTCTGATCTTATCGCAATGCAAATGGCAAGCAAAAGAAAAGCATAATTCAGCTAATCATAAGAGGCCATGTCAAATTTAACAAGTCCTGAGTCGAGTCTCCTCTTCCCTCTCCTTCTGTTACCCTCCTCTTCCCCTCCCTTGCCCCTTTATCAACGGGTCTGCGTGCCGGGTTATGCTAATGCGGAGGTCTTGCGAATGAAAAGCATCTGGAAACTCGAATGCAGCACACGAAATTAATTTCAGAAAAAAAGGCGCTGCATTAAGACAGAAAGAAATTAAAGAAAATAATCTAAAATGTGCTGCAATATAACAAGCCAAGAAATATATATATATATTATATATATATACAACTATGCATAACTGGGGAAAATGTGCAGCACTAGCAGATACTCTGCAGTAAGAATTCAAAGATGTGAAGCACGTTTTGGCAAGCGAAAATCAAACAGATTATCTAGCCAGAAACTAGCTAGGTAAAGCAAGTGCTTGAGTTTATTTATTATTATTATTTGAATATTTAATTTTAAATTCATTTAAGACAATATTTTAAATGATGTTCATGTATTAAAAAATTATGTTTTTTATTTTGTATTAAAATTTACATATTTTTTAAATGTTATTTTAAATTTTATTTTAATATTTTTATTTATATTAATATATATTTCGCAATTTTCAAATTATTTAAATTAGCATTAAAGTAATATTTAAAGTTTTGTTTATGTTTTAACAACTTTCTTTTTGTATTCAAATTTTAATATTTTTAAATTTAACTTTAAATATTAATTCAACGTTTCGTAATTTATTTTAATAATAACTTTTAATATTAATAATTAACAATAGTAATAATTTTCTTTTTAAATAAATTATATAAGATATTTTAATATTTTTTGTGTTAACTGTCAAAATATATTCTTCATTTTTTAAACCTTTTAATTAAAAATATTCGGATTTTTTAATTTTATTTTTAAATTTTTTTAAGTTTCTTAAACGAATACTTGGTATTCTTCGGCACATAGTATCTCTTGAAGAACTAGCCTAACTTGCCGTTAGAGTATTGAGAGCCCAGCGGTCGGCAGCGAAGATGTAGAATGAGTAAAGAGGGAAAGGGTGTGAGAGAGGAAAGGGCAGACTTTGCGCAGTTTTCTCTGAGCTGCGTTTCCGAGTGCATTTCATAAATCATTTTGAAATTATGACTTTATTTTATGCGCCTCCTTGGCGCGCATTTTTATACACAATTTATTTGATTATTTATGTATCTCTTTCAGAGGCAGAGTGAGAAGGGGAGAGAGGGGAGAAGAGAGATAGCAAGAAGGTGCGCCGTGTCGCGTCGCTCAGGTGGGTCTGCACAAGTGCGCGTTTCTTTATTTTTTTCTTTCTCTCTTTCGTTTTATTTGCGATCGTTTTTTGTTCGTTTTTTGCATATTTCTTATGAGTTTTTAATTGTGTTGAGCTCTGAGTAAGAGGGGGGAGAGGCGGGGACAACGAGTGCGAGTGAGTGCACTCATTACAAATGCAAATGCAAAATTCATGTTTGCGCAAAATGAAATTATGCTAAATGCGTTTTTAACGCTTTGCTCGCCGCAAAAAGTGCAAAAAGTATGAAGACGAGAGGGTGAGAAGCAGCAGAGGCAAAAATTAGCTGGGAAACAGACCCTTTAGACCCCGAACTCATTTGCATGTGGCAAGTGCCAAGTGGCAAGGGTGCCCAAGAAATGGATCCATCAAGATAATCGCCCCAGCTGGACGCAAGACAGAGACAAAATCATCGAAGTGACCCAAACGTATCCAAAACGAAAATGAAATTAAGTAAAATTGTCACCACCGCATTCTGTGTAGATCAATAAGGCCATTAAACCCCCTCATCCCCCATCCCTTCCGCCACGACTCTAACACGGGCACAAACTAAGCTTATCACGCGAATTTCTACTCGAGTACCCGAAAAATAACACAAAATGTGTTTACCAATAATCGTAAACAAATTATGTGAATTAAAATGAAATATTAATTGCGCCTCCTTCCATCGAAAAGTTGGGAAAATGGGAACTAGTAAAGAAATAGTAATAGTAAAGTGTCCCAAATGCCGATCCCAGGCTGTAATAGATCAATATAATTGATTAGGTACATTCTAGGGCATTGGGTCTAGGGGGTTAAAGTCTCCAAAATTCGTTCGAAATATTTTAAGTATATATGAGACACACATACATACATATACAAAGGGTCTATGCGGTATTAATTGAAACTCAAAAATGTACCAATTGTTAAATTAATACAATTGAAATTTTTAACAGAAAAATTACTTAAAAAAACGTTAATGAAATTTTTATTATTTATGAAATTAAATAATACAACATTTTTAAAATTATTTTCGTTTATTTTATTATTTAATTTAATTAATTTATTTTTATTATTATATTTAACTTCTTATGCAAATCAAATAATTTTTATAATTTTTATGTCGACTAAACTTTAAATAAATAAATAAACTTAAATTTTGTAAAATAATTCAGTTTCGTGGGCAGATATAACATTTAAAAAATTTCTATATTTTTATCTAATTGTTTCAATTTAATTTCATGCACCTCTGCTATAATATTTAATGTAATATTGCTTTTTTTTATTTATTTTCCACAATTCTTCTACTCTTACGAATTTCAACGTTGGGAGAATATCGGCATTTGAATTCTCAAGCCTTTTTTGCTAATTTAATTTTAATTGTCTGTGCTTAAATTACACTCTCACTCTTTTTCTATCTCTCTTACTCTCTCACTCTCTCTCCCTGCCATAATTGCAAGCCACATGAATATGTGCAGAAGTTGCCCCACCTGAACGTCACTATCTACCCCCAATCAGAAGGTAAATATTGTCGATTAGAAGCGTCTTCTATTTGCACAGTGGCAATTACAGACAATGGCAGCGTTTAAATGTCTCGAAGTATACCACGGTATCCAGCCAAAAAGGGGTATGCAACGGGGCAGAGAGGCAACGTGCTGCAGCTGGCCAATCTTGGCGCCCTGCGGGCAGAAGAACGCTTCATTTATGTAGATTTAATGGCCGTGTCTGGTTTGTACGCTTGTTCGAGCTTGTCTCCGAGCCGAGGTGTAAGTTGTCTTTGTCGGAGAACACGAGCAATTTGCGCCGCATTAACCAAACACCAGACCAGCTAGGGGAGAGGAAGGGGAAGGGAGACGGGTGAAGGGGCTGGAGTGGAACAGCAGGCAGGCAGAACTGCCTTATCACCAGTTGGCCATCTTAAGTGCGTCTAAGCAGCGCGCTCAAATGCCATTTGCCGGCTTACAGCCCCCTCCCTCTCTCTCTTCACTGCAACACTTACAAGCCAGAACGTGTAAACTAAGAAATAAAACAAAACAACAACACTGCGAATATTATTAATATGCATTTCTTTTATTTGTTTCGTTTCGTTTCGCTTCAGTTTTGCTGCTGGCTGCACTTCGCCTTGCAGTTTCACTCAATTTCCAGCGAACGCACTCGAAACACAAATGGGAACGGAATGGCAATGGAAACACGCCATGTTGTATGCCTGAGCGAGTGAGCGAGCGCTGCTGCTGGTGGTTGTTTTGCTCTCTCGCGCGCGCGCACGCTCTCTTACACACAAGCACATGCACTCACACTACTATGCAGCAGCAAAGGCAGCAGCAACTCGTCTTGCGGGGCGGAGCTAAGCGACTTATTCGTTTGTTGGGAGAGCGCACTGGCGCACAAGGTTGAGAAGGAGAGCAGGAGAGCTGCAGACAGGCAGCCCAAATAGCTACGTAACTTTTTCTTTATTGTTTTTATCGAGTACGTAAAACTTTGGCCAAAAATCACAGGGGGGAAAAGCGAACAATTTGTAATTGTTGGGTAATTAAACGACACAGTTCTTCATAATTCAACAACAATTAGTAAATAATTAAGGCGAAGGTGAGCTGGGAAAAGACGAGTAACGATGAAAAGGGAAATGGAAAATGGAAAACGATAAATAGCGCGTTTGAGCCCACGTCACAACACACATGGTAATCGAGTGAATCCCTCTCTCTCACACTCTCCCTCTCTTTCTCTCTCTCTCTCTCTTGCTCTCTTCCCACTGTCAAGCAAAAGTTTTTTAACTTCAAACAGTTAACAATTTGTTTGGCTCTAATTGAAATGTCTTTAATTGCGGCTGAAAACACGCAAATGGATTCCAGTTTCCCAAAGAGCGGGCAAAGGGGCGGCGTCGTGAGAACTGTGTGAGCCACTGCCTACTTGCACCGTTATACAAGAGAATCTGGTCTCGAGGCTGGTCATATACATATATATGACGCTTTATTTGGGCCATATCTTCATGATGTAAGCCCAATTCAATATGACTTACAGTTTCTTTTCCTTGCCACACACGAATTTTTTTTTGGCTTTTCTCCGCTTTTTCTACTGCCCTGCGCTAATTTGCATTTTGCATTACAGTTCGAGGTAGCTGAAGAAACACAGCAACAACAACAACAGCAACAACAACGACAACAAAATTACTTATACGACATTCGCGTGCTTGGCGCCCCAAAGGTTTTTTTTGCCAAAAAGCCGCCGACTTTGCCAACATCGTCGGACCCCCCCCTTTTGCTTTGCATTCCACCCCCTTTGCCCTACCCCTACCCCTTCCAAACAGGCTACTCCAAGTGCAGGCGGCAACGTCGTCGTCGTCGTCGGCTGTGATGGATTACTTAAATAATTAATTGCAATTAGCCGGCGCCCGACGTAGTCGCATTTATGAGAGGCTTAAGACTGAAGTCTATTTTAAATATCCTGTAGAACACCCTACAATGATGAACTTTTCTTGGAAATGTTTAATATAATCTAGGGAAGCTTAAAGTTAGTTCAGTTTATTAAGACATAATTTATCCCTTGCATTATGCTGGAATCTTAATGTATATCAAACTTTCTATAGATTGTATATATAAAATAAAAATTATTATTACATTGAAGTACATCATCTAAGAACATAGCAAATATTTTATTTAACATTTGATTATTTGCTAGAAGTAGAAGACTAACCTTAATTAAGTTTTAAGAAACAACTTAAAAAAGGAAATCCAGTCATATATTAGAAAAAAAAATTAATAATACTATTTTATGTATGGTAACTGGAAACAAATTGTTAACGAATATATGTATAATAATTCACTCTATTTTTAATCTGTTCATTTATATTCATTTTTCAGATAACTCTTGATTAAACCCTAAATGTAAACCTAACCTCACTTTTGCTTGTATAACCCACAAAGAAATGATTCTCAAAAGCAGCATTTAATGCTGATAAACTCATGCAAAATTTCCATAATAACAGGGTATTTCCGATCGGATATTGCCTGCAACTCTCTTGCCCGGCACTTTTCGGCATAAGATTTTCCGGTTATCCGATTTAGTTGCGGCTGCACTTAGTCAAATGGCTAATGAAATTTATCTGCCGCCTTGCATAATGCGCTCGACAACATTTTATAACGAATTTTTACTACGACGATGAGCCACGCCCCCTCGGTGGGGGCTAATGAGAACTGTGCATGAACATATTACAAGCGCCCCCATTTTAATTAATTATGTAAATAATTATTAATTAAAGAGCGAGTGGAAGCGCCAGACGGCCATGTTAATGTTTATTAATTAGGTTTATCTAGACACATAGACAAAGAGAAAGAGAGAGAGACAACGTTGTGAAGCGGATGAGAACGTAGGAAGGCGCAGCTGATCCAACTTCGTCTCTGACAACTGAACCGGCGGAAACCGCAACATTTAAATGTTTCTCTCTCCTCTCTTTCATTCTCTCTTCCTCTCTCTCCTTTCTTTCGCCACTGTGCACTACTGCCCGTACCTCAATTTCGTCAGCAATTACGCTCGACCCAGAGAAAACGTCATAACCATCATCATTTTTTTGACGCTTAATTGGTTTGCTCTGCGTCTGTGGTTCGCCGCAATTTTCTAACCTAATCCCTTGACCCTCTCTCTTTCTCATGTGCAATTGTCAAAGTCGCACACGCCCCTTTTCCGATACCCTACGCCCATCTGTGCCTGTTGTCTGTCTTTTGCCTTGTCCCTTGTCCGTTTGCCGTTTGCCGTGTGCAATTTTCTTGTTGAGAGATTTTCTATGTGAAGGTTGCGCGACGCAATTGTGGAAAAACGTTGGAAAACTCGGAAAACGCAAAAAAAAACTAAGTCAATTTTCATTGCAATCGCAAATAATTCGCAGTTAGTGCGTTTGCGTCGTGCGACCAGATGACATTGAATGCAACTAGAGATGGTTACGTGCAAAGGGTAGGGCTGAAACTATTTTGATAGACTACGTAGTTGAGTTCCGAGCTCAGATGTTTCAACAATTTTGCGAGATAGTTGTTAGCAAATCGTATATCGTTTATTTTTGTTGGAGAACTCATCATGTCTTTCATTTACAGTGTTATCGGTAAGCTTTCAAAATTTCATAACATTGGGATTATTATAACATATATGTAGCTGACGCTACTAATCTATTTCAGTTAAAGTTTTATAATAACCTCTTAATACTGTGCAAATTTCACCAGAAATCCTATCCTACGCACATTCCGACAAAACCAACAAGCCATGCATTTTTAACCCGTAAGGAAAGCTACAGTCGAGCGCATCCGGCATTAAGATTCCATTCGCCCAGTTTCAAAAGAAATTATCACGCAAAAGTTCATATGGCACCTTTTGTTCAAATTAGATCTAACTTTTAATAGCGCCGTCTACATATGAAAACGTAGCTACGCCACCTCAAAAATGTAAATATTAATTTTCAGAGGCAGTGGGCACCTCAGACGCATGACGGACAGACGGATATGACTCAATCGACTCGGCTAGTGATCCTGAGCATGAATATATATACTTTGTGTGGTCTACCACGCCTCCTTCTGCCTGTTACATACATACACAAACTTATACTAAGTTTTGACCATTTTCAATAGTCGAATGGTATAAAATCCCTGTTATTAAAAGATATATAGAGTAAGATACCCGATTCTAAAAAGAATCAGCTAACCAACGAAACAAGCTCCAGCAAAATAAATCACTTTAACAGAAAATAAACTTATAAATTTTAAATACATTTAGAATCCTTTGTTTATAACATAATTACACTAAGGCCCCAGAAATATTTTAACAAGAGCCTTTGAAACCGTCGGTACGCCCCTGAACAGAGTGGTTAGAAAACCTCTCTTACTTCTTTAAGCTCTTCTCAACATCCCATCTCACGCTCACGGTCTTATCCCTAACTGTAAAGTAGTTGCAAAGGTCACAAAGTTGATGTCATATAAAATCCGCAGTTACCAAGAATAATTAAGGTAAACTGGCCAATTTCCAGGCCGGTCAAACGGGACTCGCTTGCCAACGGCACTGGGACAGCTCAGCCACACTGGGGCTGGCACTGTGACAGCCTCTGGGCTAGACCAGGCCAGGCCCACGCCCGTAGACAGCGCAATCTCTGCTCAGGCAATTGCATTCCACTTAGGTTTTGACAACAGGTTGACAGGCGCATTGACGGCTTCAAGTCGAAGTCGGACGCCAAGTCCAGAGCTGTGGCACCTAGTTGGGAATGTGGGCCGTGGATTGGGCGCGCTATTTTGCACACTACGAGGTGCTAATTGAA